>OX411799.1:5000-1205000 GCA_948252455.1 Acleris cristana
TTCTCCGCCAAAGGAGGAGACGGCTGTGAACAGCCCGCGACCGTCTCCCCAGACCGGTAAAGCCGTGCAATGTGGGCCCCCAACCCACTGGCTCTACAAGAAGTTCGGGCGAGCAGCGAACCGAAGTCCGCTGAGTTCGCCTTCCCTTCAACGGTCTGCCTGTGGTGGATGGTGCTTTCCGGATACCCAACCGCATTGGGTTGGTCCCATACCCTTCAAACACACCCCACCACAGCTGTCCCACCAATAACTACAGTGCCCCCCGGTATTCCAGAAGACACGTAGAAGGACACCAACCGCAAATGTGACGGAAGGAAGCTGTCCAGGGCGGAAACGGCCTCGAAGGCACACGCAACCGCCCCTTTCAACAACCTCAGTCACTGCCCCCTCCAGGCGACTGGTTAAGCTTTCCGGGAACAGAAACGGCCTCGTAGGCACACGCAACTGACCCTTCAAACTACCCCAGTCACCAATCCTCAAAAGGCAACAGATGGAAGCTGTCCAGGGCGGAAACGGCCTCGTAGGCACACGCAACCGCCCCTTCAAACGACCTCTGTCGCCGCCCACAACTGGTGGACGAAGCAGCTTCTCCGAAGAAAAGCCGCTCGTCACACCATCCCTCCCCAGGTGACAGAAGGAAACTTTCCGGGGCGGAAGTGGTCTCCACACAACCGCAACCCTTCAAGAAACCCCTGTCACCACCCCCGTGCCGGATATTCGCCATGGACTGAAAGAATCCCCCATAAGGAGAAAGTCTCAGCCGATGCCCAGGGTGCACCAGCCCAGATGCTGCGTTCTCTCCGGATCGAGATCAAGAGAGACTGCAGCACCCAGGCCAACGTGGAGGAATCCGGCCCGCTCCCCAACCTAACCTAACCTAACCTAACCTAACCTAACCTAACCTAACCTAACCTAACCTAACCTAACCTAACCTAACCTAACCTAACCTAACCTAACCTAACCTAACCTAACCTAACCTAACCTAACCTAACCTAACCTAACCTAACCTAACCTAACCTAACCTAACCTAACCTAACCTAACCTAACCTAACCTAACCTAACCTAACCTAACCTAACCTAACCTAACCTAACCTAACCTAACCTAACCTAACCTAACCTAACCTAACCTAACCTAACCTAACCTAACCTAACCTAACCTAACCTAACCTAACCTAACCTAACCTAACCTAACCTAACCTAACCTAACCTAACCTAACCTAACCTAACCTAACCTAACCTAACCTAACCTAACCTAACCTAACCTAACCTAACCTAACCTAACCTAACCTAACCTAACCTAACCTAACCTAACCTAACCTAACCTAACCTAACCTAACCTAACCTAACCTAACCTAACCTAACCTAACCTAACCTAACCTAACCTAACCTAACCTAACCTAACCTAACCTAACCTAACCTAACCTAACCTAACCTAACCTAACCTTTTTTTTTTTTTTTTTTTTTTTTTTTTTTTTTTTTTTTTTTTTTTTTTTTTTTTTTTTTTTTTTTTTAAGAGGGGAAATGCATTACGCATACCACCGTGCCAGGGGACGGCACGGTGGTTATGTGGGACTCTCCCCCCATCCCCTCCCCCTGCGGGAAAGGGACGGGAAGCATACCCACTAAAACCCCTCTGTTTGCCTTCGGCGTCAGTGTCCACCGGGATGAGGGCACACTGTTAAAGCATTCTTCTACGTCCCGGTGGTGACTGGCACTACGCCCCTTCTCCTTTTTACGGGTTTTTTCGGCACCCGTTTTGCCCGCCCTACCCGCTCGCCGTACCCACGGCCACGTCCTCTCAAACTCGTGTTGAGTGATGGGCTTCCCCTAGCCCATCACTCGAGTTTTGTTAGGGTGGAATGGTGAGCGCGTACGCTCGCCTTCTCCTCCCTATGCGGCGGCTTCGGATAGAGTTGGGAGCACCTGCCTCCCTTACCCTCTCCGCCTCCTCCTTGAGCCCGATGACCGCCTCACAAAAGTTTTGGGCGGCATCCCATGCTCGGTCACTCTCCACCATGGTGTTGATTATGACCGGCAGCGAGAGATCGCCGCCCACGGCAGCCACGAGCTCCCGGCGCTGTTCTGCCCAGGCAGGACACTCTTCCAGCGTATGCTGGGCAGTGTCTTCGAGGCAGCCGTCGCAGTGGTGACACACCGCAGTCGGCTCCCTTCCGATCCGGTGCAGGTACTTGCCGAAGCATCCATGCCCCGAAAGCACCTGCGACAATCGGAAGGTGAGCACACCGTGTTCCCTGTCCAGCCACTGCGCGAGGACTGGACGGACTGCCTCGATGGTTCTGACACCAGCACTCGGTTGATGAAGGAGGCGCTGCCATTTTAAAACGGCTGATGTTCTCTGCTCCTCCCTCATAGTCTCAACTTCCTCTTTTAAGGGTGGAAACTGGTTTACCGCGATCTCATTCTCGCGCCACGTATAGACGGATGCGAGAATTTCCGCCTCCAGTTCCCACGGCAGGGAGCCAGCTAAGACGCACGCCGCTTCGAAGGACACCGTGCGGTATCCACGGGCGACTCTGATGGCCATTGCCCTCTGCGGACGGTGCAGAAGGGCAATTGTCCGGCTGTTCAGAGCGCCATTCCACACAGGTGCCCCGTACAACGCCATTGAGCGTACAATGCCCAAGTACAGGCGCCGGCAGGCCGCTTTAGGGCCGTTGAGATTTGGCAGTAGACTGCCGAGAGCGGCCGCCGCGCGCAACAGCTTGGGCACTAAACGCCGGAAGTGCTCCTCAAACGTCCATCGGCTGTCCAGCGTGAGCCCCAAATATTTCATTTGGGGCTCGATGTTAATTCTTATTCCGCCAACGATTATGTTAGATCCCGGAGGTGGCTTGTTCCGAGGCCCGTGAAAACACAAAGCCTCGGATTTGTTAAGAGCCACCTCGAGACCCAAAGCTCGGATCCGGTTCACCACTTGAGCCACTCCAGCCGTGGCGAGAATGGCGCACTCTCGGTGACTGCTGCCCCGGGCCGTCACCAGAGTGTCGTCTGCGTAGCACAAGATGTTCACACCACGGAGGAGAGCGCCTCGCAACACCCAGTCGTACCCAATGTTCCACAGGAGCGGCCCGAGGACCGACCCCTGTGGAACACCGCAAGACACTTCATGCCGGCGCCACGTCTCGCGTCCTCTGTAGGAGATGGACCTACCTGAAAGGTAGTCAGTGATAATGCGCAGGAGGTAGTTTGGCACCCGATGATACCGGAGTGCCTCCCTAATGCAACTCCAGGGCAAGGTGTTAAAGGCATTGGCGATGTCTAGAGACACCGCCAAGACGACCTCGCCCTGGGCAACTGCTTCCTCCGCCATCTCCTTTACACGCAGGATTGCGTGGACGGTTGACCTGCCCACTCTGAAACCGTACTGCTTGTCGTCCAGGTCCGGGCCGACTCTCCCCAGATGCTTGACGAGGCGATTGGCAATGATACGCTCGAAGAGCTTTGCCACCTCGTCAAGCAGCACAATCGGCCGATACCCCGAGGGAGAATCGACCGGACGACCCTCTTTCCTTAGCAGGACAAGTTTTCCGATCTTCCACAGCTTAGGGAAATTACTTTGGGCGAAGCAGGCATCAAATAGCCCCCTGACCCTCTCCTCGTATGCGTCCGCAGCAAGCACCCATGCACGGCCAGGAATACCGTCTGGGCCCGGGGCCGTCTTCTTGGCCCGCAGGCGAAGAATCGCGGCCCCAAATTCACCAGAAGATACCGGCGGTATTTCATCCGCCACGATAAAAGTCCCATTTCCTGTAGAAGGTGCCATAGATGGAGGCGTGTGTTCCTCCCTACGTGGAAAAAGAGCTCCTACCACCACCTCCACCAGCTGAGGCTGGAGACTCTGCGTCAAAGGGGGTGCCCACGGCCGAAGATTCCCTCGCACCATGCGATAGGGGCGACCCCATGGATCTTGGTTCAGAGTCTCCAACATCTCTTCTCTCGCTCCGTCTCTTGCTTCGCTTATGGCGATGCGAAGCGTGCGCTTGGCCGTCTTGTATGTATCGCGCAATGTTGTCTCGGCGTTCTCGTCACGGCGTCTTCTCCGGCGTTGTCTCTGGTACTGGCGTCTGGCAGCTACGCATACAATGCGCAACTCAGCAATTTCGGCAGACCACCAGTACACCTGCCTTCTCGGTGTTTGTGGACCCTGACGTGGCATGGACGCATCGCAGACGCGAGTCATTGATTGGCGTAACGCCACAGCCTCCTCATCAACGACAATTGTGCTCTCTGGGGGCATCCATGTTTCGACTAGGGAAGCCTCAATGAGAATTTCCCTGTCGAGGCGCTTGACCACCCACCGTGGGCTGTCACCAGGCAACACCGCGCTTCCCGATTGAACCGGAACCGCGGAGGACGCAGATATATTAAAGCGAATGTAGAGGTGGTCTGACAGTGTCTCTACGTTCTCCACTACTTCCCATCCGTAGACTCGGCGTGCTATCGTAGGGCTGGCAAACGACAGATCCACCGTGGAACTGCCCTGTGACCGAACGCAGGTCGGTTGCGAACCCTGGTTTAAAAGAGAGAGTCCAGCCGTCAGCGCCCACTCCTCTAGTACTGCACCCCGTGCATCAGTGGCTGGACAACCCCAGGCTGAGCTTTTGGCGTTAAAATCACCCATTACCAATACAGGATGTGGGTGATTTCTGCCGATGAGTGTCTCAACTTGGCCAAGGAGACCCTCAAACTCTGCGAGGCTTCTGCTTGGGGGACAATACACGCCGACTGTCAAAATGCCTCCCACAACGGCCGCAACGAAACCACGACCTTTTTGCACACTTTCGAGTGTCAAGGAGCCAGTAGACCTCGACACGACTAGGGCAACAAGTTCGTCTTCGTCACCTGCCCAATCATCCCTGTTGGGGATAAAATAGGGTTCTGAAACCACGGCCACTTGTGTCAACCACTCAGCCATGCTCTGTAGGAGCAGATCTTGAGCTCGTGCACAGTGATTAATGTTGGCTTGGAGGAGTTGTACGGCCATTATTGTTAGTCTGAGTCTGTGATTCCGTCTCCATTGCCATGTCTACCGGCAACTGGCGTGTCTTCCTTCTGGACATTTTGGGGGCTGGTGCGGAGCAGGCTCTTCCCCCCAGTTGATGGTCCGCCGGTTTCTTGGCTGCAGCGCAAACAGAACAATGCGGTTTGGCCGAGCACTCCTTGGACTTGTGTCCAACAACTCCGCAGCGGAAGCACTCCTGGCTTCTATCGGCCTCCGCACTGCATTGAGCCCTAATGTGGCCCCTCTGCAGACATTTATAACAACGCAGAGGCCTGGGCTCGAGAAGTTTTACGGAGGCCGACACCCACGACAATGCTAGTCGACCCGCAGCAGCAATTCGTTTGGCGGTGGCCACCGGGCATTCGACCCAAATGTGTCCCACACCAAACGGGTCTTTAACAACCCCGCCGCTTTTGAGGCTATCTTTGGGACAGTTCCCTGCCTCAGCAACCGCATTTACTACCTCCTCAGCCAAGATGGAGTCATCTAAGCCAGAGATTTTGATTTCCGTCGTCTTGACCGGCCTGGAGATGCGGACGGTCTCTCGGCTGAGGACTTGTTCCAGCTTTTTCGCCAGCTCGTCAGCTTGCGGGCCACTATCGGTGCCCATCACTTCAAACATTCGCGCTCCCGAGGCGCACACTCGAAAGCGAACCCCAGTAACGATTCCAACATCCGGCAGCTTAACTTTGGCCTTGGCTTCTGCAATGACTGAGTCGTAGGTTACGCCGTTAGCAATGGCCTCCGGCGTAAGCGTGACTATTACCGCAGCTGACTTCGGAGGCCTGAGTCGTGCCGGTCTTGCAGTGGCAGTGGCAGTTTTGCGTGGAACCTGCTTTGCCTGCTTCTTCTTTTCCTTTCTGAGCCCTTTTTTAACCACCTCGTTCCAGGGCAATTCCTTCGGCTGGGCTGGGCTCGACTGGTCCTCAGGCTGCGACACTGCTGGCAGGGGTTGGGGCTCTGTTACCCTCTCATGAGGAGTTCCAACCGAACGTTGCCCCTTCTTTTCCGGCTTGTTCTTTTTCTTTTTTGTCTTTTTCGGCTTCGGAGCCTCCGTTCCACCAGAAGTGGCACGTATCGGAGCATCCGTCCTCCTTTGGCCTTTCTCTATAGCCTTCGTTGGGGCAGTTGATGGCCCGGGAGGGATCCCGGGGAGATCATTTGCCCGCGTGTCCGCTGCCAATGGAGGGCGAAGTCTCTTCTCAGGCAGCAACCTGTCTTGAAGAGCCTCGAACCTGGCATTAACCATCGTGCCCACCTGGCACAAGATGGTGCGCACCAGGTCTTCGGTATCCAGCGGTTTCTCTACAGGCTGACTAGGCACAACCACAGCAGCCGGTTGGTGTGGCCGATAAAGGCGCTCCCGCATGTCCGCCACCTCTTTGCGGAGCTGCGCGACTTCTGATTGCAAGCGGGCATTGTCCGCCTGCAGCCCTCTCGTCTCTTCTGAGGTGCAGCGGCTCTGTAGGATGAGAGCGACTTTGCCGATCTCGTCCGCTGCATCCTTCAGGGATTTCACAAAACCTCCTTTTAGGTTTTTGGAGGAAACGGCAACCTTTTTGATAATATTGATATTATCATCAATCGTACGGCTCAGAGCGGTAGCCGTCTGGAAGTCGTCTCCGTTAGAAGATGACTCCGATAGCGTGTGAGCCCTAGCACGGGCCCGAGCCTCTCGAGAAGCCGCAGTGACTTCCGCCTCTGCTCTCATCAGCTCTTCCTCCCTTTGCGCTTCGACAAGCGCCAACTTCGCCTTGGCCAGGCCAACATATTGGCCTGTAGTTGGCGGCCTTCCTCGCCTTTTTCTCATCGTTGGACTCGCAACCCCATCCAGACTTGTTTCCGGGTCCGAGCCTCCATAGTTCCTACGCCGTTCTCTAGTCCTAAGACTGATATCCGGCAGTGACTCAACGCTATGCATTGAGTCACTATCATCTCCCTCTTCACTGCTGTCCTTCGAGTTTTTGGTGTTGTTTTTGTTTTTGTTTTTTAAATTCTCCATTTCTGTTCCCACGAAAATAGGCCGATTTAATAAGTCCGCCCCCGGGTGACGCCCATCCCAGGGGTAAGGCTAAATACTAGCAGAGTTCGCCTGGTATCTGCAGGTTTTAACGACTTCGCTGTCGGGTTTTATAGAGTTTCCTTCTCGCGGGCCGGCCAATTAAGGCAAGTCCTCCGTTCTGGTGTTTCTTAACTACCCCATAACGCCGCTAGATGGGGATTGTTGAAAAGAGACACCAGAGTACGGGGTAATAGAGGAGTCGACGTGCTTCCCCTATATTTTGGGCGGTAAGTGCTCGACGGCATTATAAGTGCACGCCGAGCCCGCCCCCTAACCTAACCTAAACCTACCCATTTCCCCCCCATTGTGGCGGTGACGAAACAACTTCTCAAAAGAGAAGCCACTGGTCGCCTACCCCCTTACCCCCCCCCCCTGCCGGATATTCGCCATGGACTGAGAGAATCCCCTAAAAGGAGAAAGTCTCAGCCGATGCCCAGGGTGCACCAGCCCAGATGCTGCGTTCTCTCCGGATCGAGATCAAGAGAGACTGCAGCACCCAGGCCGACGTGGAGGAATCCGGCCCGCACCCCAACCTAACCTAACCTAACCTAACCTAACCTAACCTAACCTAACCTAACCTAACCTAACCTAACCTAACCTAACCTAACCTAACCTAACCTAACCTTTTTTTTTTTTTTGTTGACGGAGTGGAAATGCAATTTACGCATCCTCCCAGCCTGGGGATGGCTGTGCAATGGGAGGTATGACGGACTCTCAAAAGAACTACCGTCTAAAACCACTCCGGCGTTTAACCTCCCTGGCCAGTAGTGAGGCGCCGCGGAACCGCTAAAAAGCATTCTCCACTGACGCGCCTCCCGGCCTGCTCCGAAGAGCCCCCCCTTCTCCGCCAAAGGAGGAGACGGCTGTGAACAGCCCGCGACCGTCTCCCCAGACCGGTAAAGCCGTGCAATGTGGGCCCCCAACCCACTGGCTCTACAAGAAGTTCGGGCGAGCAGCGAACCGAAGTCCGCTGAGTTCGCCTTCCCTTCAACGGTCTGCCTGTGGTGGATGGTGCTTTCCGGATACCCAACCGCATTGGGTTGGTCCCATACCCTTCAAACACACCCCACCACAGCTGTCCCACCAATAACTACAGTGCCCCCCGGTATTCCAGAAGACACGTAGAAGGACACCAACCGCAAATGTGACGGAAGGAAGCTGTCCAGGGCGGAAACGGCCTCGAAGGCACACGCAACCGCCCCTTTCAACAACCTCAGTCACTGCCCCCTCCAGGCGACTGGTTAAGCTTTCCGGGAACAGAAACGGCCTCGTAGGCACACGCAACTGACCCTTCAAACTACCCCAGTCACCAATCCTCAAAAGGCAACAGATGGAAGCTGTCCAGGGCGGAAACGGCCTCGTAGGCACACGCAACCGCCCCTTCAAACGACCTCTGTCGCCGCCCACAACTGGTGGACGAAGCAGCTTCTCCGAAGAAAAGCCGCTCGTCACACCATCCCTCCCCAGGTGACAGAAGGAAACTTTCCGGGGCGGAAGTGGTCTCCACACAACCGCAACCCTTCAAGAAACCCCTGTCACCACCCCCGTGCCGGATATTCGCCATGGACTGAAAGAATCCCCCATAAGGAGAAAGTCTCAGCCGATGCCCAGGGTGCACCAGCCCAGATGCTGCGTTCTCTCCGGATCGAGATCAAGAGAGACTGCAGCACCCAGGCCAACGTGGAGGAATCCGGCCCGCACCCCAACCTAACCTAACCTAACCTAACCTAACCTAACCTAACCTAACCTAACCTAACCTAACCTAACCTAACCTAACCTAACCTAACCTAACCTAACCTAACCTAACCTAACCTAACCTAACCTAACCTAACCTAACCTAACCTAACCTAACCTAACCTAACCTAACCTAACCTAACCTAACCTAACCTAACCTAACCTAACCTAACCTAACCTAACCTAACCTAACCTAACCTAACCTAACCTAACCTAACCTAACCTAACCTAACCTAACCTAACCTAACCTAACCTAACCTAACCTAACCTAACCTAACCTAACCTAACCTAACCTAACCTAACCTAACCTAACCTTTTTTTTTTTTTTTTTTTTTTTTTGTTGACGGAGTGGAAATGCAATTTACGCATCCTCCCAGCCTGGGGATGGCTGTGCAATGGGAGGTATGACGGACTCTCAAAAGAACTACCGTCTAAAACCACTCCGGCGTTTAACCTCCCTGGCCAGTAGTGAGGCGCCGCGGAACCGCTAAAAAGCATTCTCCACTGACGCGCCTCCCGGCCTGCTCCGAAGAGCCCCCCCTTCTCCGCCAAAGGAGGAGACGGCTGTGAACAGCCCGCGACCGTCTCCCCAGACCGGTAAAGCCGTGCAATGTGGGCCCCCAACCCACTGGCTCTACAAGAAGTTCGGGCGAGCAGCGAACCGAAGTCCGCTGAGTTCGCCTTCCCTTCAACGGTCTGCCTGTGGTGGATGGTGCTTTCCGGATACCCAACCGCATTGGGTTGGTCCCATACCCTTCAAACACACCCCACCACAGCTGTCCCACCAATAACTACAGTGCCCCCCGGTATTCCAGAAGACACGTAGAAGGACACCAACCGCAAATGTGACGGAAGGAAGCTGTCCAGGGCGGAAACGGCCTCGAAGGCACACGCAACCGCCCCTTTCAACAACCTCAGTCACTGCCCCCTCCAGGCGACTGGTTAAGCTATCCGGGAACAGAAACGGCCTCGTAGGCACACGCAACTGACCCTTCAAACTACCCCAGTCACCAATCCTCAAAAGGCAACAGATGGAAGCTGTCCAGGGCGGAAACGGCCTCGTAGGCACACGCAACCGCCCCTTCAAACGACCTCTGTCGCCGCCCACAACTGGTGGACGAAGCAGCTTCTCCGAAGAAAAGCCGCTCGTCACACCATCCCTCCCCAGGTGACAGAAGGAAACTTTCCGGGGCGGAAGTGGTCTCCACACAACCGCAACCCTTCAAGAAACCCCTGTCACCACCCCCGTGCCGGATATTCGCCATGGACTGAAAGAATCCCCCATAAGGAGAAAGTCTCAGCCGATGCCCAGGGTGCACCAGCCCAGATGCTGCGTTCTCTCCGGATCGAGATCAAGAGAGACTGCAGCACCCAGGCCAACGTGGAGGAATCCGGCCCGCACCCCAACCTAACCTAACCTAACCTAACCTAACCTAACCTAACCTAACCTAACCTAACCTAACCTAACCTAACCTAACCTAACCTAACCTAACCTAACCTAACCTAACCTAACCTAACCTAACCTAACCTAACCTAACCTAACCTAACCTAACCTAACCTAACCTAACCTAACCTAACCTAACCTAACCTAACCTAACCTAACCTAACCTAACCTAACCTAACCTAACCTAACCTAACCTAACCTAACCTAACCTAACCTAACCTAACCTAACCTAACCTAACCTAACCTAACCTAACCTAACCTTTTTTTTTTTTTTTTTTTTTTTTTTTTTTTTTTTTTTTTTTTTTTTTTTTTTTTAACGGAGAGGAAATGCATTTACGCATCCCCTTCCGGCTAGGGTAGCCAATGGAAGGGGTATGACGGACTCACAACCACCTCAGTCTCCTGCGAGAGCTGAGGTGGAAGCCTACCGTCTAAAACCTCTCCGGTGTAACCTCCAAGGGCTGGTAGCAGGGGCACCGTGGGCTGATGACTATGCCACCACTGGGTGCCCCCCAGCCGCCCCAGCCTATTGCTGGGGCACCTGCGTCAAGGGAGGGAGGGTTCGGTTAACACTCGGAACCCTCCCCCAGACGTGTAGGACCATAGTGTGGGACCCTATCCCCACGGTCCTACTAGGGGTTCAGGTGGGCAGTAAACTGCCTCCGCCTTCGCCCCAAACGTCTACGCCGGAGCGGGTGCGCCTCCACGTCCTCCTCGCGCTCCCGCTCCCCCGCCTCCTTCTGCGAGATTATGCTCTCGCAGAAGGAGACGACCGCCAACCACGATCTCTTGCTGCTCAGCATGGCCGACACGACGCTGTGCAGCGAGAGATCGGACAGCCCTGTGTTCGCAACCAGAGCGCGGCGCTCCGGATCCCACTTCGGACACACCTCTAAGGTGTGCTCGGCCGTGTCGTCTGGGTCGCCGCACTCGTGGCAAACCGGACTGGGCTCTCTCCTAATCTTGTGCAGGTAATGACCAAAGCATCCGTGCCCCGTCATCACCTGCACAAGACGGTACGTGACGGTACCGTATCTCCGATCCAACCAGTGGTCCAGCGACGGGAGGAGTGCCCCTATGGTGCGGAGTCCATAGGGAGAGTCCTCCAGGTCGCTCTTCCACCGGTCCCTCATGCGTCGCTCCGTCATTCGACGGGCCCCCTCCACCGTCTCCGAGTCCGGGCGCTCTCTCCTCGCCCAGAATTCCGCCCTTCTCCGGTATGTCTCGGCCTGCACCTGAGCATCTAGCTCCCACGGCGGGGTGCAGGCCAAGACACACGCGGCCGCATGTGCCACCGTCATATAGGCCCTCACTATTCGGAGGGCCACCACCCTTTGGGGTCTCCTTAAGAGCGCCTTATTTTTGGCCGATAACGTGTCGGCCCAGATTGGCGCGCCGTATAGCGCCATACACCGAACGACGCCTGCAAACAGGCGTCGGCATGGCGCTTGAGGCCCCCCTACGTTTGGCAACATGCGGCCCAGGGCCGACGCAGTGCCTACCACTCGGGGAGCAAGTTGGCGGAAATGCTCCCCAAAATCCCACCTCCGGTCCAGGATGAGGCCGAGGTATTTTATAGTGGCCTTCACCTGGACCGCCTCCCCCGCCACAGGGATGGTCGTCCCGCTAAGGGGACGCCATCTCCTCCCCCCGAAGACAATAGCGTCCGTCTTCGGGAGGGACACCTCCAGACCCAGTAGTCGGATGCGGCCGACAACCAGGTCTGCCGCCAACGATGCCCTCCGGAGGGCCTCCTCCAGCTCACGTCCCCGCACGGCCACCATTGTATCGTCGGCATAGCAAAGGGTGGCCATGCGGGGAAGGAGCGCTCCGCGGATCACCCAGTCATAGCCAATGTTCCATAGCAGGGGTCCTAACACGGACCCCTGGGGAACACCGCATGACATCGGGTGGGCGACCCGCAGACCTCCACGATCATAGAGCACTACCCTGTCGGTTAGGTAGTGCTCCACAATCCGCCGCAGATATCCGGGCACCCTGTGGTAGCGGAGGGCCTCACTGATGACCGGGAAGGGTAGGGAACCGAATGCGTTGGCGATATCTAACGATACCGCCACGACTCCCTCGCCCCTCTCCTCCGCGTGCCCACAGAAGTTCCGGAGGGACGAAAGCGCGTCCATAGTGGACCGTCCCTCACGGAACCCATACTGCCGGTCGGAGATGTTAGGCCCCACGTTCTCCAGGTGTTGGACGATGCGACGTGACAAGATGCGTTCAAGCATCTTGCCCGTCTCATCTAGGAGGACGATGGGGCGGTGACCGGCAGGGGTATCTAGCGGCCTCCCCTCCTTCCGAAGGAGGACTAGGCGTCCCTCCTTCCAGCACCTCGGGAAGCGCCCCTCCTTGATGCAATCATCAAAGAGGGTCCGCAAGCGGTCCCCTAGGTGCTCCGCCACAATGTGGAGAACCCTCCCCGGTACCCCATCCGGTCCTGGCGCCTTCCTGCAGGCCCGGAGACGGTCGACGACGCTCTCCATTTCGTCGTCCGTCACGGGAGGGGGATCAACTAGATCAACCTCCTCAACCGTGGGGCCCACCATGCCGGGTGGCTGAAAAGCCGGCGCGGCCGGGAAGAGTCCCTCCACAATCCTCGTGAGAAGTTCTGGCTCAAGGGAGTCCATGGGGGGTGCACAACGCATTTTGTTGCGCACGACTCGGTAAGGCCGCCCCCACGGATCCCTATCCAGCGTGGCCAAGAACTCCTCACGCGCCTCGTCCTTCCTGCGAGCTATCTCCACAGAGAGCGCGTACTTCGCCGCCTTCAGCTCTCTGTGGAGATGCTCTTCCTCCTCCGGCAGGTGTCGCCGCCGCCTGCAGCGGGTGTAGGCACGGCGTGCGGCATCACTGGTGGCTCGAAGGGCCGCAATCTCCTGCGACCACCAGTACACCTGCTTTTTCGCGGGCAGCCTTCGGGCCCGAGGCATGGCCGCGTCGCACACCGTCGTAAGTGCGACGCGAAACTGGGCTGCACGTTCCTCTGCTCCCAGGGTGACCGGTGGGGGCGCACACCACGCCTCCACCATGGCGGCCTCTTCCGCCATTCCCCGGTCGAGTCGGGCCAGGGTCCACCTTGGGAAAGTCCCTCCTACTCCTCTCCCACTCCGCCCTCTCGAGCTTGGCGGCAGTACCCCCGGCGAGTTGCTGACCCTCATCCGAATGTATAAGTGGTCGGAGAGGGTCTCGACCTCCTCGAGGACGCGCCAGTCTGTGATACGTGCGGCGATGCTGGGGGTCGCGAACGAAATGTCCACGATCGACCCCCCATTTCGCCGCACACACGTGTTGGCGTCACCCCGGTTGAGCACCTCAAGCCCCATAGCCGCCACCCAGTCTTCGAGGGCCACTCCTCTCGGGTCCGTGATGGGGGAACCCCACGCAGCGCTCTTGGCATTGAGGTCCCCCATCACCACCAATGGCGCCGGCGTCGCCCCTCCGACGACTCTCCCCAGCCCCACCAGGAAGGCTTCAAACTCCCGCAGTGGCCTATTCGGGGAGAAGTAGACTGCTACAAGAACAGTGTCTCCCCACTTGGCCACCGCGAAGCCCGAGCCCTTGGCCATTCCCGATAGGGGGGGGAGGTCACCCATCGCTGGCACCACAATGGCGACCGAGCCATCCGTCGCCCCGACCCAGTTGGGCTGGGGGGGGACGAAGTACGGCTCAGCCATCACCAAAACGCCAATGCCCCACTCTGCCATGACCTGCATCAGCAGGTCTTGGGCGCGGGCGGAGTGGTTGGCGTTCGCCTGAAGGACCTCTAAATGCTGGTGTGCTGGCATTTAGAGGTCCATCTGGCTCCCTTCCTGACTTGCCGTATTGGCAACACTCCTTATGGGTGGGGGCGTTGGCTGGCCAGCCTTGCCCCTAGTGTGTGGAGGGGCACACCTCCATCCCCCCATAATGTGATCCGCCGGACGTCGCGCCTCGTGGCAAACGTCACAGTGAGGCGTGGCAAGGCAGGAAGCCCTCCAGTGGTCTTGCCCACTGCACCGGTGACACCAATTCGACCGGTTCACCGTTGAGGGGCAGAGGGCTCCGCTGTGTCCGATGCCTTGGCATCGGAAGCACCGCATGGGCCTCCGCTCCAGTGCAGTCACGCTAGCGGACGACCACCCCACCAGTAGTCGTCCAGTCGTTGCTAGCGTGTTGGCCACGGTCACCGGGCACTGCACGTTCGCCATACCGGATCCGTTGAAACGGACCCGGATTGCGCCAACCTTGATCTGGGCGGGGGAGCACCCAGTCTTTGCCTCAATTGCCGCCGCAATGTCTTCCGGGGTGATGGTCTCATCGAGACCACCCACCCGGATCTCTCCCATTTTGACGGGCCGGTAAACTTTGGCGACATCGCCAACCAGCCCGCCAATCTTGGCGCATAGCGCGTCCGCAGCCGCTGCGCCGTCCGCGCCCGGGATCTCAATTAGTCGGGCCCCGGTCTGCGTCTTGCGGACACGCACATGCTCGAGGCCAACCTCCGCCAGCGAGAAGCTCTTCATGGCCTTAGCCATGACGCTGGCGTAGGTGGCCTCGCTGCCCTCCTGGACGGCTACCACCACAGCAGCCGTCGAGGGAGCAGTCAGTCTCCTCGGGCGCGGCGCGGGCCGTTTGCTCTTGACCACTTGCGGTGGTGCGGCAGCCTTCTTTTTCTTCCTTTTCCCCTTTTTCACCACGTCTGACCACGACATCTGGGTGGGCGGTAGAGCCTCCTGCACTGCCGGCACCGCCGGGGAACCTAACCTAACCTAACCTAACCTAACCTAACCTAACCTAACCTAACCTAACCTAACCTAACCTAACCTAACCTAACCTAACCTAACCTAACCTAACCTAACCTAACCTAACCTAACCTAACCTAACCTAACCTTTTTTTTTTTTTTTGGTGACGGAGTGGAAATGCAATTTACGCATCCTCCCAGCCTGGGGATGGCTGTGCAATGGGAGGTATGACGGACTCTCAAAAGAACTACCGTCTAAAACCACTCCGGCGTTTAACCTCCCTGGCCAGTAGTGAGGCGCCGCGGAACCGCTAAAAAGCATTCTCCACTGACGCGCCTCCCGGCCTGCTCCGAAGAGCCCCCCCTTCTCCGCCAAAGGAGGAGACGGCTGTGAACAGCCCGCGACCGTCTCCCCAGACCGGTAAAGCCGTGCAATGTGGGCCCCCAACCCACTGGCTCTACAAGAAGTTCGGGCGAGCAGCGAACCGAAGTCCGCTGAGTTCGCCTTCCCTTCAACGGTCTGCCTGTGGTGGATGGTGCTTTCCGGATACCCAACCGCATTGGGTTGGTCCCATACCCTTCAAACACACCCCACCACAGCTGTCCCACCAATAACTACAGTGCCCCCCGGTATTCCAGAAGACACGTAGAAGGACACCAACCGCAAATGTGACGGAAGGAAGCTGTCCAGGGCGGAAACGGCCTCGAAGGCACACGCAACCGCCCCTTTCAACAACCTCAGTCACTGCCCCCTCCAGGCGACTGGTTAAGCTTTCCGGGAACAGAAACGGCCTCGTAGGCACACGCAACTGACCCTTCAAACTACCCCAGTCACCAATCCTCAAAAGGCAACAGATGGAAGCTGTCCAGGGCGGAAACGGCCTCGTAGGCACACGCAACCGCCCCTTCAAACGACCTCTGTCGCCGCCCACAACTGGTGGACGAAGCAGCTTCTCCGAAGAAAAGCCGCTCGTCACACCATCCCTCCCCAGGTGACAGAAGGAAACTTTCCGGGCGGAAGTGGTCTCCACACAACCGCAACCCTTCAAGAAACCCCTGTCACCACCCCCGTGCCGGATATTCGCCATGGACTGAAAGAATCCCCCATAAGGAGAAAGTCTCAGCCGATGCCCAGGGTGCACCAGCCCAGATGCTGCGTTCTCTCCGGATCGAGATCAAGAGAGACTGCAGCACCCAGGCCAACGTGGAGGAATCCGGCCCGCACCCCAACCTAACCTAACCTAACCTAACCTAACCTAACCTAACCTAACCTAACCTAACCTTTTTTTTTTTTTTTTTTTTTTTTTTGTTGACGGAGTGGAAATGCAATTTACGCATCCTCCCAGCCTGGGGATGGCTGTGCAATGGGAGGTATGACGGACTCTCAAAAGAACTACCGTCTAAAACCACTCCGGCGTTTAACCTCCCTGGCCAGTAGTGAGGCGCCGCGGAACCGCTAAAAAGCATTCTCCACTGACGCGCCTCCCGGCCTGCTCCGAAGAGCCCCCCCTTCTCCGCCAAAGGAGGAGACGGCTGTGAACAGCCCGCGACCGTCTCCCCAGACCGGTAAAGCCGTGCAATGTGGGCCCCCAACCCACTGGCTCTACAAGAAGTTCGGGCGAGCAGCGAACCGAAGTCCGCTGAGTTCGCCTTCCCTTCAACGGTCTGCCTGTGGTGGATGGTGCTTTCCGGATACCCAACCGCATTGGGTTGGTCCCATACCCTTCAAACACACCCCACCACAGCTGTCCCACCAATAACTACAGTGCCCCCCGGTATTCCAGAAGACACGTAGAAGGACACCAACCGCAAATGTGACGGAAGGAAGCTGTCCAGGGCGGAAACGGCCTCGAAGGCACACGCAACCGCCCCTTTCAACAACCTCAGTCACTGCCCCCTCCAGGCGACTGGTTAAGCTTTCCGGGAACAGAAACGGCCTCGTAGGCACACGCAACTGACCCTTCAAACTACCCCAGTCACCAATCCTCAAAAGGCAACAGATGGAAGCTGTCCAGGGCGGAAACGGCCTCGTAGGCACACGCAACCGCCCCTTCAAACGACCTCTGTCGCCGCCCACAACTGGTGGACGAAGCAGCTTCTCCGAAGAAAAGCCGCTCGTCACACCATCCCTCCCCAGGTGACAGAAGGAAACTTTCCGGGGCGGAAGTGGTCTCCACACAACCGCAACCCTTCAAGAAACCCCTGTCACCACCCCCGTGCCGGATATTCGCCATGGACTGAAAGAATCCCCCATAAGGAGAAAGTCTCAGCCGATGCCCAGGGTGCACCAGCCCAGATGCTGCGTTCTCTCCGGATCGAGATCAAGAGAGACTGCAGCACCCAGGCCAACGTGGAGGAATCCGGCCCGCACCCCAACCTAACCTAACCTAACCTAACCTAACCTAACCTAACCTAACCTAACCTAACCTAACCTAACCTAACCTAACCTAACCTAACCTAACCTAACCTAACCTAACCTAACCTAACCTAACCTAACCTAACCTAACCTAACCTAACCTAACCTAACCTAACCTAACCTAACCTAACCTAACCTAACCTAACCTAACCTAACCTAACCTAACCTAACCTAACCTAACCTAACCTAACCTAACCTAACCTAACCTAACCTAACCTAACCTAACCGGAGGTTATAAGTATTTGTCACGCCAGTCATATTCAATGTTGAGGGAACAATAGATTGTGCGATCTAATCGACTGGTGGTGCCATCTATGGAGCAACATGTTCGTTTGCGAATGAACTTAGCTACTTGACGACAGATGGCGCCAGGTGTAGTTGGAATTTAACACGTTCGGCGGCGGTACCGGCTATGACCGTAAAACGTGTAGCACGTTATTTGACAGTACGGCTAACGCAGTATTTATTAAGAACTTCCTACAAGTCTACTACGTTTACCGTCATTCTAGGACCTTCCATAATTTGGGTACCGCCGCCGAACGTGTTAATGTATTGGAACGAAGGAAATCTACAATATGAAAAAAAAAAAAAAAAAAATATATATATATATATATATATATAGATATCGTGAGCTGTATTCGTATTCAATATGGGAGTAAAGTATTTATTACGGAAACGAGTGCGGCTAGCGCTATCTACAATACGACTCAAAGTTAAATTTAATGCTGGACTAATATAGGCCGATGATGATGATGATTCCCAGCTTCTTTACAGCTTTCGGTTGGCTATCGCTATCACACTTGCACTCTCACCTGACAGTACATCTATCACTATTAAGAAAATGGTTGTACTGTACTAAATTTTCATGTGATGGGAAAATGAAACAGGAGTAGGTTTCCTCAATCACCCAAAGGTTAGCTGGAAGACATTAAAGGGATAAGTTCGCCTTTGTATGTTATTATATTATTAAAAAAAAAAGTCACGTTCGCGGACATATCGAGATCCATTCAAATTTGACAATTTGAAAAAACCTTTTTTCTGGAAATAAAATCACAAGAAGTCTCTTACGTTTTGATTGATTACGTCACTTTGACATAGTCCAAAGTGGTCTAGGAATCAATATCCTCGACTGTTCTTAATAAGTAATCAAAAAAAAAAGGTTAGGAATATATAGCTGGTACAAAGTTCATTTTATAGTACAGCTTCTATGCTATTCTAAATATATAAAAGGCAAACCTGACTGACTTAATTATATCAACGGACAACGAAAACCACTGTACCTAGAAACTTGAAATTTGGTACAACAGTTCCTTTTATGATGTAAGTCAGCACTAAAAAAGGATTGTCTGAAAATCGAACCCCAACGGGAAGAAATGGGGGTAGTAGCGGGAAACTAATTCTACGCGTACATAGACGCGGGCGTCCTCTAGTATATAATAAGTCAGACTCCTCAGTCTCAAGAAGTCTCATACAAACTTCCGACCCGTACTTTAATGTTGGGGGGTAAAAGTTCCAAGTTTAAAATTGTTCATGTTGTTTGTGTACTAATACTAGTTTACATACCAAATTTCAGTTTTCTAGGACTTCAGAAAGTACCCTAACAATTTTGATGACCATCAGTGATTCAGGGGCGAAATTGGGGTTTTTCAGATATCAATAAAATCTAAAGTATAAGAGCTATGCAATTGAAATTTTATATGTTTAATAAATCTACTACTGACATCATATCCCGAGAACTTTGTTTATCCGGTATAATCCAAACCTAAGTTATGAGGTCAAAAAAAAACGACGATCCGCTTCTAGAAAAGGTAGATAGTGCTGTGCCCCTTGCGCTTCGTTCGCTTGGCTCGTCTTGGCAGGGGCACTACCGTGCCCCCAGATTTAAGCTTAAAAGCAATAATCATTGGTTTCGAATTTTACGAAATCGATGAAAAATATTTTAGTGTATTAAATTTGTACCTTTTTTTACTTTTACTTAGTTTTTAATTCGTGAAGTTTTATTTATTACTACACATACCTTACCCTGCTTCTTCCAAAATCTTGAGTTGCAATTATTACTATTTATACGTAGCTTAGGTACCTACATAATTATAAATAAAAACGTCAAAACTGCACTTTACTCCTGGTCTACCATAAAAAAAACAAATAAAACACTCATATTTCAACTTTCAATTCTAGACCCCTTTTCAATTATTTATAAAATTTACTTCATTCTTTTATTACTAAAAAAGATGCGGGCAAGCAAGTTGTACAACTATGCCAAATTTCAAGTTGATAGCATTTGTAGTTGCTGAGAAAAACTGCTGTGACATACAGACAGACGAAGTCTAAAAAAAAGGAACCCTTCCTTAAGTCCTTTTTGACCATTTAGGTACGGAACCTTAAAAAATATAACCAGTTTTGGCACCAATTTTTTTCTTTCAAGATGTCGGCTAACTCCTCCCGCTCCCCAAGGTCGAAAACTTGGATTTTTATTAGGACGCTATTACTTAACAATATATATCAAACAAAATCTATGCTCCTCCTTTTGTTAAGCAGTAACCTACAGACTGGATGAACATCCGCGGGCATGATTCTCTATATTTTACAAATCATGCCACCAGAGGTAAAAGGGTGTCCGTAGCAAGTTACAAATCAAAAAAACTTGTGTTTTATTTACACGTAAGCGAGAAATTGACGATAAATTAATTTTAATTAAAAGCTGCCAGTAACCGCACTCACAAAACTTCGACAAGGATTGACGAGGTGCGCCATCTAGCAACCAATAGTAATACTTAAGGCAATTTGTTTAGAATACAACGCAAAACATCTACAAAAATTGGCTAGATACGCCATCTAGCGACTAGTTGTCATATTGATCACAATTTGTTGAGAATACAACGCAAAATATCAATAAAAATTGTTTCGGTGCACCATCAAGCGACCAGTAGTCGTACTCTTGACAACTTGTTTAGAATACAACGCAAAACATCAACAAGAATTGGCTAACTGGGCCATCTAGCAACCAGAAGTCATACTTACCACCATTTATCTAGAATATCACACAAAACATGAACATAAATTGGTTAGGGGCGCCATCTAGCGACCAGTAGTCGTACCTACTCATGAAAATTTGTTGAGGATACCACACAAAACATCAACAAAAACTGGTTAGGTGCGACATCTAGCGACCAGTAGTCGTATTCGTGATAATTTGTTGGGGATACAACACAAAACATCAACAAAAACTGGTTAGGTGCGACATCTAGCGACCAGTAGTCGTATTCGTGATAATTTGTTGGGGATACAACACAAAACATCAACAAAAACTGGTTAGGTGCGACATCTAGCGACCAGTAGTCGTATTCGTGATAATTTGTTGAGGATACAACACAAAACATCAACAAAAACTGGTTAGGTGCGACATCTAGCGACCAGTAGTCGTATTCGTGATAATTTGTTGGGGATACAACACAAAACATCAACAAAAACTGGTTAGGTGCGACATCTAGCGACCAGTAGTCGTATTCGTGATAATTTGTTGGGGATACAACACAAAACATCAACAAAAACTGGTTAGGTGCGACATCTAGCGACCAGTAGTCGTATTCGTGATAATTTGTTGAGGATACAACACAAAACATCAACAAAAACTGGTTAGGTGCGACATCTAGCGACCAGTAGTCGTATTCGTGATAATTTGTTGAGGATACAACACAAAACATCAACAAAAACTGGTTAGGTGCGACATCTAGCGACCAGTAGTCGTATTCGTGATAATTTGTTGGGGATACAACACAAAACATCAACAAAAACTGGTTAGGTGCGACATCTAGCGACCAGTAGTCGTATTCGTGATAATTTGTTGAGGATACAACACAAAACATCAACAAAAACTGGTTAGGTGCGACATCTAGCGACCAGTAGTCGTATTCGTGATAATTTGTTGGGGATACAACACAAAACATCAACAAAAACTGGTTAGGTGCGCCATCAAGCGACCAGTAGTCGTACTCTTGACTACTTGTTTAGAATACAACGCGACACATCAACAAGAATTGGCTAACTGGGCCATCAAGCAACCAGAAGTCATACTTACCACCATTTATCTAGAATATCACACAAAACATCAACATAAATTGGTTAGGGGCGCCATCTAGCGACCAGTAGTCGTACTCATGAATATTTGTTTAGAATACAACGCAAAACATGAACAAGAATCGAGTATCTGCCCCGTCTTGCAAACAGTAACCGTACTCATAGCGCGAGAACAAAATAAATTGCTGAACTAAAAAGCAATCTTGAGTTATACTCTAATTAGCCAACAAGCCAATAGATGGCGCCGGCCACCCGCTATAAAGAAAGTATTTTCAAGTTTTATTCGTTGTTTTGTTCATTACTTAATTTAGAAAACGGGCAAAAACCTCGAAATACTCATTGCACGATTTTATACGGGGGGCGTTACATTTCTTGGCGTTCGGGAACGATTCGTTCTTTCCCAACTGTGTCTGGAGGGTTATTGTTTACAAAACTAGATGGCGCCACCTATCCCAAAAGTCGGAGTAGTTTTATTTGTACTTACTATTTCGATTTAAACTAAGTACCGCTTGCAATTCGTTTTATAATTGAAGTAATCTTTGCAAAATTAATGATGGATTGAATGGGCGGGGCTATATCTCAAAAAAAGACATTTACATTCATATTATTATAAACTTCTCAACGCTGTCTCCGGCCAGAGCCCGGTTTACACGACGCAAAGGATCAGTTTTCTTGGAAGCAAGGCTTCTATTTTGTTTATTTACCCCGTCTGATTTCTAACCATCAATCATATTTTTGACGTTTTGACTTATTGCTTTAAGTGAACACAAGCTACCATAACGGCAACATTGTGACTACGGAATGCAAGTTAGATAAATAAAAAATGAAAAAATTAAGCTCTAGGCTTGTACTATGGATACTAGACAACGATATGAATACATATTTACATACATTCATACATTAAATCACGCCTGTTTCTCAGAGGGGTAGGCGAGACCACTTCTTTCCACCTGCTACGATCCCTCAATATACAATAAATACTTATATAGATAAATATATGTTATACTTAAATACATGGAAAACACCCATGACTAAGGAACAAAATTATTCGCGCTTATCACACAAATGTCTGCCCTTACCGGGATTTGAACCCAGGACCGCTAGCTTCGTAAGCAGGGTCACTACCAACTAGGCTAGCGCGTCGACTAGATGTGCTTAAATGAATCCGAGTAGAGGCCCTGTAGAAGAAGTAAAACCCCCACGATCCCGGCTAAAAGACTTTTCTACGCTGCAGCGGAGCCGGCGTGGGCGCGCGGGGGCGGCGCGGGGCGGCGCGGGGGCGGCGCGGGGCGGCGCGGGGCGGCCAGTGCGTTGATAAGGGTTTAATTAGTAGCACGAAGAAAGTTCCTCCATTGATTATAGCATGAATGGAGATGAGAGTAATGGTGCAGACCCGCCGGACCCGCGGCTCGGGCATCCTGCGACCACCTCCAATCGTGGCGTTGAGCTATCAACGCGTCGCGTGCTGTAATATAAACAGAAATGTAATTCGATATTTCTTTCATGCTTACTCGTATTTATTGTAAAGTAATTAATACTTGACTACTGCAGAAAATGAATGAATCTCGAACCATCTCTAACCACATCGCACGCGGACGGAACCGCGACATCAGTTAGTAATACGAGAGCAGTCTTAGTTCGGCGTTCGAGCTCTATTTTTCTCGGTAAAACTAATTGCTTTTGACATATATTTTTTTTTAGCTCGGCCGCCATTATTGGTTAGTAAATAAGCGCTGTCGTAACTTTGCAATACGATAACATGTCAATACAATTATGGTATTAACGAGAGGAATAAATAGTCCCCAGTTCCCGAACAATAAATTAGAAATACATTCTGGTGAGTGTAAAATACTACCTATAGTAACACTGAAGCGACAAGCCGCCGCAGGCCACTAGATGTCCCGGAACGAGCTCGGCGGCGTGCCTGACGCTTTTAATATAATTTAATTTGGTGTGTAGCGCACGTGTGGCGTCTACGATGACTTTAGTTTTTATAATAATACATAGGTACCTACCTACCTACCTGTCGATCACCATACTCAACGACGCAGACAAACAATAAGAAGCAGCGAGGCGAGGATGAGGGATAGTAGCAATTGGGATAAAAGTTATTTGCTTCTGTCGGGCATCGAACCCGCTTCCTCTAAGTAAGGCATTTAAGTGTGGAACCACCGAGCTATCAAACGTGACCCTGCTCGTGAAATCGGTACAGTGGTGCACTTTGTAGGTATTAATTGGTCAATCCTCAAAGGTAATTAGTAGGAGAT
Organism: Acleris cristana; assembly: GCA_948252455.1. Classification (NCBI taxonomy): domain Eukaryota; kingdom Metazoa; phylum Arthropoda; class Insecta; order Lepidoptera; family Tortricidae; genus Acleris; species Acleris cristana. Next base: position 28,760 of record OX411799.1, read on the forward strand.
CCGAAAAGGAGACGATTAGCACCGGGCTGTTTATTCGATAAAAAGTATTTTAGTAATATGGCGAATAGGTAGGCCGAAAATTTTCAGTCAAACTATTGGGTAGGCAGGTACAAACAGGTCAGCCGGTACTTCCTAGTAATTTGCACCAAACCTAACGTTTGCATATTCTATAGGCTTCATACTTTCGATTAGTACGTAATTTGTTCATAAAACAAGAATATGCATATTAAAAAAAAGTTCATTTAAAAAATATATATAATTAGTACTGGACTGTCATTTTTCAGCCTACCTATTCGCCACATATTATTTAGCGTATTCAATTTGATATAAAATACTTTTCATCGAATAAACAGCCCGGTGCAAATCGTCTCCTATTCGGATCTTGGACCATAAAGGTCCCTCTAGACGGAAGACGGCGCGGCGAGAGCGCCCACGGCCACCGCGGAAGCCCCGCTCCTCAAAGCGCCTCACTAATATCTAATATCGCTGCCGCGGCTGACGGCGGTGCTCTAAGCTGCTTATTCGTAGTGCACGCATTTAATTAGGGCCCCTTTCCTCCTCCTCATCATTCCTCTCCCGACAGTCGTTCAATCAGATCGATTTTAAAGTTAAACGATCAGACGTATTTTAAACTGAGGGTTTATTGTCTAACGCACTCGCAATCGGTACCGGCTTCAAAGTGGAGCAATTGTTTTTATTTTGTATGCAGACAAGCCTTCGATTTTCAAAATGAAAACGATCGTGATTGCGAATGCGTTAGACAATACGCCCTCTGGTTACTGTTATTCCAGACCATCCTGGTACAATTTGGCATCGAGACAGTCATGCTGTTCTCCTAGTCATTAGTCATTATTTTTAGTTGAATGTGATTGACCTTACATTTGTTTTTATTTGATTTCTGCTATCTAGTTTTAATCATGATTATTTATTCTTTATTATCTTGTAATGAGACTTATTTTCAAGTCTTATTGTGTTTTATTGTAGAACAAAATACCATCTGCTCGAGTAGAATTTATGTTCAAATTAAAAATTGAATGTAAAAAGCTCCAACATACAGTTTTCGGAAAAATGTCAATTCGAACAAATGAATATTCGGAAAAAAATGGAATTTTAGGGCGTTCCCATCTAAATAACATAATCCCTATGTATCTACAATCCATCACTGTTCTGTGCATAAAGAATTTGATTTAATTTGATTGGATTTGAATTATATACGCCGATTTCCCTAAATGCCAGAACCGAAGTGTTATCGAACAAACAAAGAACTGCGACGAACGCGGTTTAGGTAAATGCCTTTTCACAACACTGCTCGGAAATATGGCCATAGATGGTCTTGTTTGGGGTCACAAAATGTCACTTATAAGGACACACCAAGAATGTTTTTGGCGTCATGTTTGCTGATTGGTCGAGAACATCGTTGTCCAACTTTAAGCACCAATGAAAATCAATCAATAAATTTTTGTGTCATAGCTCCTTAAAATGAAAAATTGAAATCGACCAATCAGAACACACCATTTTGTGTCGTAAAATATTAGGTGTATTTTTGCTAAAAGATACACAGACTAAAAACTATGTCACTGCTTTTTTTTCAAATGTATTTCAAACTTGGCCCCTAATATCGAACCACTAGAGATGAAATTACATAGGAGATATGGAGAAACAAATACAATTTTATATGGAGTTGACATCTTCATCTCGAATGTTAGACTGTTAGTTTATTAATCTCGAGTACCACGAGGATAGGGGTCCAGACTAAAAAAAAAGTTATCTATGGTAAACTTAGCGGTGATACAGCTTCTTATACTACCTTTGAAAAACCGACGCCAATTGACTAACACTTTTGAAAGTGAATTGAAAGTTTTGAATATGAATTTTCATTTTATTTTCTTTCAGTATGATGTGAAAAACACTATATCTGCCTCGGTAGAAAGTGCAATTTATGGACTCGTACACTAGAGGGCCTCAACTATGTTTCGGACCTCTATATGACTCGTCCAAAAATCGCGTTCTTTCTATCCTCTGCAACAATGTACTATAAGGCACGCCCTTGAAGTGGTGAACAAAAACTGGTGCATACACACACACACACACACACACACACACACCAGTACGTGTGTGAAGTCAAATGCCAGCTGCGAATGTCACCCATTTCTTCTCGCTCCTGCAACGCAAGACAGAAGCGACATCGCTAGTCGCGACATCGCTGGACGCGGCGGACGTCACAGGTGAGGACCAGTCCATCATAAGCACTAATTACTGAAGCCTGCCGAGCGGCACCCGTGGGCGCCGGCGTGGGCCGCGGGCGGGCGGGGGCCGCGGGCGGAGGGGGGGGGGGGGGGGAGCGGGCGCATATATGCGGCGCCGGCGGCCGCGGCCGGCACAGGGCGACGCGACATCTCCCCGGCCGGACGACACTCGACGAAAAGTGAGTATTAGTGCTAGTGATTTAGTTGGTAATTAAGTATTTTATCTTTAATAATTTGTACAGGTCAGTTTGACTCGGGTTCGATAGCAGGTACCTACTAAGTGATATAAATTTGTAACCGATGGTGGATGTAAATGGTTAGTGAATATTTTTTGGTATATTCTAAAATTAAAAACCATTTTTTTTAATTTATCTTCGATTTGTAACAAATACAATCGCATGTTTTTTTCTGCAAAGCAGAACGATTTAACCATCGTGATATCGTAATCATTTTATTTCATTTATTTTACTTGTTTCTGATACATCTTAATATTTTTTTAGAACAAAACAATTAAATAAGTCGTGAGGAATGCTGGCGACCCGTTGAAGTCTTTTCCTCGCGGACGGGCCGCGGTCAATATCTTATTCATTTTATCATTTTGGAGCATATTGTTGTTTTCAACTTCCAGAATTGCAGTGAAGTCCTTAATTACTCAACCCAGTGACGGTTCAGCTCCAATCAAGTTTTATTTGTCGTAAAATAATCATAAAACAAACGACTTCTAAAATGTTTGTTTCGTTTCGGCGAAAGTGATGTGAACCCGCATTTTGATCTTTAATGCACGACAGACGTCAATGTAGTCGGAAGCCAATCGTTTTTTTAGTGAATAAATTAGTTACATAATTAACTTGATAATGATACGATAAATAAATGTGTTCATAAACCCCTTTCGAAAGAGAACGGGCACCGCAATTATTTAGAGTAGTTCAAATACCTACAGAGAAAAGGCAATTAGATTTTTTGTTACAAAATGAAATTAATGTTATTTTTAATATTATAATCATTGGTTTTCTTTGTAACTAATGCATTTTTCATTTCGTAGCATACAATCCAATTTTCTTAAAGTAACATCAATCTAAACACGTCTCGTTTTACTTCAGCAAATTTAAAGTTCCCGTTTTCTTTGCAAGGAGGTTTAGGTATACAACGTGTTACAAAAATACCCAAAAAAATGGAACTATAAAAATAAAGTAAATTTTAGTTAGCTATCATCTCGGTTAGACAAGTTGTATGACTTACTAGGGTTGACATAATTTTTATAATTTCTTTTTTTGGATATTTTCGTAACCCTTTTTATACATTCTCGGTGTAATATTACACGGATTACACCAAAGGCATTAAATGTTACAAAAAAATCATGTGCGATTTAAAAATTGCTAACTATAGGTTATTAGGCAGATTTAAAATCGACTTAGGTATTATAGTATTATTTCGTGAATTTAATTTTCGGAAAGATCGAGTATTATGGTTAAAGTTAGAGCAAAGTTATAAAAAACTTATTCTTTTTTTTAAATTAATAAATAGATGTCAAATAATTAGAACTCATCAAATATTCTATTGATTCCCACAAAACCGGATTTAAGTAGGACCTATGGAGCTACGCATTTGCTTTAATCCGAGTTTGTGGCGTTCAACTCGTTCACCGATCTCGCTCGCCACGGGGAAAACAAATCTCCATTTCAACATAACATATAGTTTTACACAGTATGTATAACATGCCAAAATTCTAGTGTCCTGTTTATTCAGGTTAAGCTGTAGTCTAGTGAGTGTAACGTATTGTGTGCGGAGCGCGGCGTGCCTCGAACGGATAAGAGGTTAAGAGCGGAGTTGAACAATTAATCTACCGCGTGCTTCTCGGTAAAAAAGTGATTCCTTCTATTATTATTTTTAATTAACATTGTTGAACTTATCCCCTAAAAACAAACTTGTAACCGGCGTGAACGGGGTATCAAATAAATAACATCTATGCATCGCCGTCGGAAGACGAAAGCGAAAGCGAAGAAAGCTGCAAACCTAATTTTCCGAGTTCAATATCTTTCAAGTCAAGTGCGAGTTGGACTTGCGCACCGGGGGTTCCATACCGCCGCACATTAGGTATTATTTATGACCAAAAAAAAGGGAAACAAAAAGCTTCCCAAATTTGACGCTTGTATTTTTTATCGTTTTCACGATACAACAGAATAAAAATACATTTAAAAAAAACCTGTCTTGTATGGGGAACCCCTTTACCATTTAATTTCCTTATATTTTTTTTATTTTAGTGTAAATACGGTTCAAAATATACAGCTGATTTAAGTTGTGATCATTGTTATCATTAAAATGATCCAAACCAAGCCTCTTATTAGAAATTTGAAATTATTTTGTTTGCCAGTAAATAAAACCAAGTCACCGGTAAAAAAATACGAGTGATCCTCGTATATGAAACATCCCAAGTTAGATAACTAGGAAATTAAAAAAATATTTGGATTAAACACCCTTTTTACAGAGACTTTTAAAGATAAAAAAATCAAAACAATACTTAAACTACCCATCTTAGGCTAACGGTGGTTGAATTTTAAAATAAATAATTCTCTCTAACATTAACGGGTTTGTAAGAAAACCGATAAAATATTGTATTGCGGTGGGTGTTATAGACAAACAAACAAAAAGTACAGAAATGGAAATTACGAATTCAGTTTACTACAGAGAGCGATAAATGTGTCTTATTGGGTTTCCAATAATTCATAATTGCAAATCGGTCATTCTTCAGACAGACATTTTTGTATGTCCTCGCACTAAAAAAATAGAAAACTATTGAATTCGGCATATCTTATATTTTTTGATCGTAGAAACTAACTCGTATTGAGGTGTAGGTACATGAATTTTCATGTACGTATTCAGTACCCATCTGGGAGAAAAAAAAACCTATGTTTATCAACAAAAAAACAATTTCTCTAATCTAATTTCATCTATTTTGCATACATCATATTTACATATTTCTTTGTTTTCCTTTAAATGGTTTTATTCCTCCGTACATTGTAAAACGAAATAATTCTTATGTTCTCGTATCCCAATTACGAGAGTGAAGGTCGCCGCGCGGAGTGTTATCGCGCCGCATCACCGCGGGCTGGTCGCTGTTCAGATAACGAAGTACACTCTAAGGAGACTCCGCGCGCGAGTGCCGTCCCGCCCTACTGTACCGTGCGAGCATGTGTGCACGGGTGTGTATTGTCCCGTCGCGCGCGCCGCCCGGGGCACGACACACGCATGTTCTCAATAATTAAAGGGGCTTGTTGTGTGTTCACCTCCCGAGCAGCAGCGGGCCGCCGTGGCCTATGTCGTTGTCAGCGTAAACTGGAACATATAGGTATCTTTGATTTAGTTTTTTATTGTCTTGAGAATTTTAAAGGTGTCGTTCACTAAAGTATTTGGTGATAGATAATGAGATTAAATGTGACGGCACGCTGGTACCCGGCCTGATCGAAAAAGACAAACGGTAAAGAGTAAAACGTCAGCAAAACTCCTTTTGAATACTTCTGATTTACCAGCATTAACTCTGTGCATGGATTAAACTCGATATGGATATGGTTGATATGGTTAGAGAAGCTTGGCTGGCCATGCGTCGACTTGAAAAATTGGCAGTTAATTATAATTACTCAAGTAGAAGTTTCGTTTGTCCGACGGGGTCCCATTCGTTGTACGTCGTCTAGTACTAGCAACACCAACATTCAAACACTTGTTATTGTGCCGTGATCAACTTAAGTATTAAGGAATCCTCCGGGTTGCCAGGCCTTTAGACTGGCAGTGATACCTTTTCAACTGACTTTGTGATCAAATGACAAAGTCGTCAATATACAGGTGTAATATTTAAATCAGTCAGTATAAGAAAGTCTGACACTATACGAAGATCTGTTCTTGGGAACCATGTCATCGATTTTAGTAACAAGGAAAACTGCATTCATACATAAAAAAAAACATGTACTCAAACTTGACCCGGATTTCTATTAAGATATCGATTGTGTAGGTCTTAAGCAGTATACAATACATTTTATCAATTTTAGACATGTTTCATGTCACATTTACTGTTTAAGACCTACCTATTTTGTTGTTTTTTATTGGCAACCATAATCAGCCCAGTGCCTGCTCTCACAAGTGCGTGTCCCAGCGAGGCGACGGCCCGGGCGGCCCGCGGCGGCGCGACAACTCAAACAACAACACACATGCCGCAACTTCGCCACCTGACCCTTGATAAACACTTCGGCGATTGCTTCTGCACCTGTTTGCTTTGTTTGAAGCATGCCACAGCCTCCGTGCTACGACTTATCCTCGGACTCGTATTATTAACGGCAGATAAATGAGCTTCTTCGTGTATGACAATTGATAAGACTGTCTCATTCCTGAGACAACTGCACAAGTAATGCAAGAACATCAGCGGGGCGCCGGTCACCGCCGCGGCCGGGGACCGACGCGAGTCTGTCATAGTCTGTGCCAGCGACAAGTGACGACTCTGGACGGTTGGACACTCGTGAATATTCATATTTTTCATTTATAGTATAATTTGTTTAGATAGGTTAGGTTTATGTTATTTTATTATTAATGTGGTATTCATATTAGTTTATTTTTCTTTTTATGTAAATTAGTGGGTTTCATTTTGTGTAGGTAATTTGTTTGCGAAATAAACAACCTCCCAGAGAAGTTCTGTTTGGTTTAGTTCTGCCAAAGGGCCCGGGCCGGGCATCGAGGGCATTCGAGGGTCGTTGTTACAAGCGGACGCACCGCCGACCCGCTCCGGGAATCGAACGTCGAACGCATTGTCTACTAATCAGGCCCGTGATTGCGGCGCGCGGCGCGGCGCGGCGGGGGGGGGGGGGGTAATCAGCCGGTCATCGATGCGTACGCGCTTGTGATTAACTGTTCTATGAACAATACCATTTGTCTATGCATCGGTATGTAATGGAGACTTATTTATTCAATCATATTAAGGAATCATTTCTTTGATCTACAAAGAAATGACGTGAGGTCAAGCGGGGCTATTCCGACAGAGGGGTAAATGCGTCACTTAATTTTTTTCAAGGGAATTCTACGTTTAAAACTATTTATGCTTCCTTTTCTAGAAATTAAGGTACTTAAACTACTATACGTAGAATAGCCCCGCTTGACTTTACCTAACTTCTTAATCCGTGTATAAAATCATTATGTAGGTAAAAGTTTGTATTTAAACGATGCATGACAGACTGAGGGTAAATCGAAGTAAAACCTGTCTTGTTGCTATTATAATAATCTTTTTACAGTGACAGATAACCATGAGCTTTCTTGGTCAGTTACGAAGATAAAAACAATGAAATGATACCCACGATCGGCCAAAAATAACTTTGGAAATGTATTTCTAAAACGGGGTTTTTGTTTTTTTGTCATCTGCCAAAATAAAGAGCGTTATAAATAAAATTATAAACCAGTAATTAAATTATTCTTCAAGTGGCAGTCCACCGGCACTCAGGAGATACATCAAACAATCAATGCATTGATTCCCCGCCGCGGCGCCCGGCGCCCGGGGCCCCGGCCGGCGGCCCTTCCTGCCGCCGCCGCCTCAAAGCGCGCCATTACCGGCCCGCTTCCGCCGGAAGCGCCGCGAAAAACAACCTCGATTGTGCCGGTCGCCACTTTTTACTGTAAAACCGTTCAAGGAAGGGTTTGTGAGACGGCTGAGACGCGGCGACGGAGTTGCTTGTATAACTCAGGCACTTTCATAGAGATCACATGACAATCTATGAAAATACATTTTAGTCCTAACATTGTCGTTTTTAATATGCGAGACTCACCAAAAAAGTTTTTACAACTGTCAAAAACAGTAATTTACCCAGGCTAGACAAACAAACCTAGTGAAACATTTCACCGGGAGAAGGGCGATCCATCAGTCAAATGAGAGTATTTTAAATACGTAACTAAACTAAAACAGAATCTTTTCTCCCCCGTTAGTGATACGGTTGCACGTTCATCTTTCGTTAATGCCGCTATTTGGTTAAGCGGACCACCCCGCTCGCTATTATCTACGCTGAGCCGTGCCAGCGCTCGGAGCGGGCAGCGCCGCGGGTCAGCTCGGCTGGACCGGCGCGGGCTCCAGCGGCCGCGCGAGCGCCTGATGCATAATGCAGCCCGCGAGGCGGTGCTCGCCGAGATCTCGCTCTATAGCGCATTAAACTCATTGCGGCCATCAAAGGAGGCTTTATACTAGAGTATTTTAGTAGATAGGGAGGATCTCTGATATACTCGTATAAACGATTGTACTATTAGGCTTTTGTTTCTAGGTAATTTGTTAATTTAGCTGACGTGAGCTATTTGATTTCTTTCTATTAATTGTATATAGCATGTGTTTAATGCATATGAATACCTTTGAATATATATTTAGGTAAATCTATTAACCTAACCCCGGTGTAAATTATTAGCTGCTGTGCACGCCCGGCCGCCAGTCAGTGAATACATTTATAAATTTAAACCTTGTTTAAAGGAAGACATGTCATGTTCTAACGCTGAGGAAAGACCTATTACTGCAGTATTAAAACTTTATAAAGCATCCAATTATTTATATTACATGAAAACACCAATAAAAAAAGTTATTACCGATTAATTTGAAAAAAAAAACCGGCCAATATTCTGGTAAATTCGATGTTCAACCTATACGATGACGCCGTTGTGTCTCGTTATTCTAGATTTTCATGTTTAACTTGTTTTCCGTTAGTTCAACAAGTTTCCACGAGCGACGCAGCGTTCTTCTACTAGTACCAGTCCGACGTCCGACATCGTTCGTCAACCTTCAGCGAGCAGCCACCCGTCAGTCGTCAGTCGACCGTCAGTCAGCCGGCAGCGGTCAGCGATGCCGTGGTGGTGGTGGGGCGTGGTGGCGCTGTGCGCGTGCGTGCTCGCCTCCGACGACAAGCGAGCCGAGAGTGAGTCCATCACCATCACCACTACACTTACCAGTGTTTGACATACCAAATAAGTAACCAAATTTAAATTCCGTGATTAAATTAAAAAATGATGCTCTGCATTAAAATTAACAAAAAAAAATACAAAGAAAATATATTTATTCAGTAAATTATTAATTATTTAGTTGCTAAATGTTAAAGTCACTTAAGAGTTGCCAGTAGATTGGTTACCCGCATCCCCGTGCAAGGGTTCCCGCGACTACGTGTTACTTGACTCGTCATGGCGTCACTTTACTTACTATACCTACTGGTCTTACATCTCTTATGTGGCAAGAGAATGTTGACAATGACCGTCCATTTTTCGAATTCGAAACCATGACTACCTACTCGTAGAAACAGAGTGCACGCAGCACTAGAGATCTATGCGGACGAACAGCAAGGATGCAATGGTGTCATTACCTATAAGCAATGAAAAAAATATCACAAAACATCTTCTGTAGTTTAATTTTCAGCGAGATATAAAGATAGTATAAAGGCGGAAACATACTATTGAAACGCGACGCGACGCCACGTGTCGACACCCGACGCGCACCGTGCACATTGCCAAAACGCGACGCCACGACACGCTAGCAATTTCTGAATACAGTTAGCTGACAGCAGTGGAAGTGTATGGAAGTGTGCACGTACTGCGAAAGTTCTCGAACGACTGACGCGTGGCGTCGGGTGTTGACTAGAAACACACTGCGTGTGCTGCGTCGGGTGGCGTGATTACCCCCACCAACACCAACATGCCGATCTAGCACGTACGGATCGGGTGGTGTGTGAGCGCATTTCGTCGCGTCGGGTGTTCATAGTGTGTTTCTGGTCATAGAAAATACTACAATTTGATTTGACTCAACACGCGTCGCGTTTCGTCGGGTGGCGTGGCGTTTCAATAATATGTTTCCGCCTTAAGCGAATTTTAAGAATAATAATTAGATGTTAATGTAATGATGACTGACACTCTTGCCCCGCGAAACATAATGACGATCTCGTGTTTTGTAACTCGTGGTTCGTTGTCTCCTGCTACGGCGTGAACTGCTACCTTTACTATCGATAATGTTCCGATACGTCTGACGAGACTGCAGTAACATGTGCCGCATGTGTGTTGTGCGCAGTGTCCCCGCTGCCGTTCGTGCTGGGCTCGCGGTACGGGCGCTCGCCGCCGGGGCCGCGCCTGCTGGCGCCGCGCAACGACAGGTACGTTACTCGTTGTAACATGTGCCACGTGTGTGTTGTACGCAGTGTCCCCGCTGCCGTTCGTGCTGGGCTCGCGGTACGGGCGCTCGCCGCCGGGGCCGCGCCTGCTGGCGCCGCGCAACGACAGGTACGTTACTCGTTGTAACATGTGCCACGTGTGTGTTGTGCGCAGTGACCCCGCTGCCGTTCGTGCTGGGCCCGCGGTATGGGCGCTCGCCGCCGGGGCCGCGCCTGCTGGCTCCACGTAACGAAAGGTACGTTGCTCGTTGTAAAATGTGCCATGTGTGTGTTGTGCGCAGTGTCCCCGCTGCCTTTTGTGCTAGGCTCGCGGTACGGGCGCTTGCCGCCGGGGCCGCGCCTGCTGGCGCCGCGCAACGACAGGTACGTTACTCGTTGTAACATGTGCCACGTGTGTGTTGTGCGCAGTGTCCCCGCTGCCGTTCGTGCTGGGCTCGCGGTACGGGCGCTCGCCGCCGGGGCCGCGCCTGCTGGCGCCGCGCAACGACAGGTACGTTACTCGTTGTAACATGTGCCACGTGTGTGTTGTGCGCAGTGTCCCCGCTGCCGTTCGTGCTGGGCTCGCGGTACGGGCGCTCGCCGCCGGGGCCGCGCCTGCTGGCGCCGCGCAACGACAGGTACGTTACTCGTTGTAACATGTGCCACGTGTGTGTTGTGCGCAGTGACCCCGCTGCCGTTCGTGCTGGGCCCGCGGTATGGGCGCTCGCCGCCGGGGCCGCGCCTGCTGGCTCCACGTAACGAAAGGTACGTTGCTCGTTGTAAAATGTGCCATGTGTGTGTTGTGCGCAGTGTCCCCGCTGCCTTTTGTGCTAGGCTCGCGGTACGGGCGCTTGCCGCCGGGGCCGCGCCTGATGGCACCGCGTAACGACAGGTACGTTGCTCGTTGTAACATGTGCCACGTGTGTGTTGTGCGCTGTGTCCCCACTGCCATTCGTTCTGGGCTCGCGGTACGGGCGCTCGCCGCCGCCGGGGCCGCGCCTGCTCGCGCCGCGCAACGACAGGTACGTTGCTCGTTGTAACATGTGCCGCGTGTGTGTTATGCGCAGTGACTCTACAGCCATTCAAGCTGGTTAAATAGGCACATATCACACGAGAATAAAGTTATTCGTTATGAAAACCAATTACCTTAAAATCAGTTGATCGCCGAGTGATGTACCTAAATCTAAATTAACTAAGTAAATGATGATGGTGACGGTTTACGAAACATATCCGTTTCGCCGCTAGCTCCGGATCTGAGAGTGAGCTTTTCAATAGACCCTACGAGTGAGGATGTGCCTATAACAACTCGTTCGATGTCCAGGTTCTTCATGGGCAGCCGGTACGGCAAGCGCGCGGGCCCGCCGGGCGGGGAGGGCGGCGGGGAGGAGGCGCTTGGCGTGGAGCGGCTGCTGTGCGAGTACACCGGCGTGGCCGCGCTGTGGCGCTGCGACCGCCGGCCGCCACCCGCCATCAGGTGCGCCACTCGGCAACTCACATCATATTCCTTGAAGCTTCATTCTTACTCCTTCCAACCATCTATCCAGTCGGAACACATATCTTGAAGGAATTCCCTCCCGTTCGCCAAGCTATCCAACCAATGCTCGCCTTAACCAATGGGCCTATTGCCTAACAGACTCGCATTCGCAATCGACTTCAAAGTGGAACAATTGATTTAATTTTGTATTCAGCCAAGTCTTCTATTTACGATTGCTATTGCGAGTGCATTAGGCAATAGCCCCTCGGGTCTTTCTTGCTGACCTAAACAAATCATTTGACCATCAGCAGATCAGCCGACTACTTGCCCTATTGTGCTGTTCATATATTGCATTTAACCAACTCCCTGACATCATGTTGTTCTTGGACCAGCGACCTAGATCTCATCATTACTGTCCTTTAAACTACCTAACATAAGCGCTAATGAACGAGTCTTCTGGCCTCGGAGGTGTGGGATCGATCCACCACTATACTATCACAGACATTGCCACTACGGAACCATTTCCTTTTCCTTTGTAGAACCACTGTAAAACCCTTTTAACGACTTATCTAAATTAAGTTACTGCTTAGTAGTAAAGAACCTACATCCGGGTATTCTCTAGCGAGCTGTAACACTGTTGCACGTAACATCGTGACGTGTCCGCGGCTCGCGAGCTTGTTCTCCACTAGCAGCTCGTTACTGTAACTACTACGGTAACAGTTACAGCTCGCTAGTGAATACCCAGCTTAAGCCCTCCATGTTATAAAACAAAAAGCAACTCCAGATGTGAGCGAGGCAGATGTCGCTTGTCGTCGAGAGTCGCGGCCGCCTGACCGTCCGTATTGTTGCAGAAGACCCGCGGAGCGCGGCGACGACGAGTAGACCCCCGCAGACCCCGCCCGCCCCGCGCTCGCCCACGACCTCGCGAACTACACCTGGCTCACCCTTGGAATCAAAAGACAACACTCTTACCTCAAAATACTAGCTCAGCTACAAAAAAAAGCGTGTGTGTAATTGCCTCCTCCGCGATATATTCAACAGTTACATAGAGACACATTTGTAAAATAGCAGATATTTGAAAAGCCTTTAGAGATTGCAAATACCCATCGAGTGGTGGGCTAGTTTGCCTTCTCCATATGTTAAATAAAATAATAGTGATGAATACACGCGCAAGTAAAACAACCGGCGGAAATCATAATGATCGGCTTTGGCCAGCGCCGGCGCAGGCTCAGGTGACTCCGGAGAGCGCGCTGCTGTAGCTACCGCCAGGAGAGCCCCGCCCCCCTCCCCGCTGATGTATCTCCCCCTGCTGCATCTCATCGTTCCACGACGAGTGAAGCGAGCACCATGCCGGGTTGTTAAATCTAGTCAAATACCACTTGTAGCAATTTTTTTGTTTATAACCGATCGTATTGTATGCAGCTATGGTTTATTTTGATTGATTTATTAAAAGATGTTCAAGAATAAACACAACATAGTCATAAAGAAATCTATCTAAAACCAAATGCTTAAGAAATATAAATATAAATTATATCCAAGTGGATCTAGTCATTAGTTGTATGCCGGCCCCGGGCGACGGCTGGGCGCCCCGGGCCGTGGCGGCGAGGGGGGGAGCGGGGTGCAGGGGGACACGTGCTGACTACCCACATCACCTCTGAAACTGTGAAATAGAAAAAATGCTGCTCTTACTTGTGAACTCGGCTCGTAGCCCCCTACAGTATTGTATAAGTATTTAAATTATGTAATGTTATGAAATGTTATTAGTGTGTAAGCGGCCGGACCCGCGCGGCCGTCGATCGGCTTGTTTTGAATTTTTTTATTGGTCGACGGTCGCGGTGGTGTCTCACCGGTATATTATGGTCTCCTCGTGTCACGTCGTCTTTTGTCGTTACTCGACTTACCTAGACGTGTTCCGTGGTATCTAGACGTATTTTGACGTACCGGGCCCATAGTGGAAGGACTCTGCAATTATAATTATTAAATAAATCGGAATCAAACCGTACAGCATTTGCTTTATTTTCTAAAACCTGGATAGTCCTAATCCTGTTCCATTATGCTTTAAATTAAATTATTATCATATTTTTTTTATGAAATGACGGCCTTTCTACAAGTAGGTACCTAAATAACGGCAACCTTTACGTAAAAATAAGTAATTCAGTTGTGTTGTAAGCAACGTGCAACAGAGACGCAGATAAAAACCTATAAAAGCAATATAAAGTCACAAGTTGCTATTTCAAACCTGGAACTGAAACTAAAAAAAAATGCCAAAACAGGGTGGTCTGAGCTGTAGGTATACGATCATGAAAAAAACTATGAAGGTCCCCAAATCAAACCGCACCGAACAGTTTATTTGCTACTCGTCGATTCCCGTAATACGTCATTTTCGTGGACTGGTCACTTTTGAACCTCGTCATTTATGTGAAAATATTGAATTCATCAATTTTGGCCAAGTTGACAAATACAAGATTTTCACATGATTGACATGGACAATAGGGAAAATTTAGGGAAAATTTCATCAGTTTCCTCTACGGGTCAATATACACAAGCCCCAGTTGTGCAATTTAAAAATTAACTTTTCTAATAAAGGGAGTAATCTAGGTGTTTTGGCGCTTTGGTCTCGTAGCAAAACTAACATAACCTAAACCTATCTCCCTGCCTTTTGTGCCAAGACGCAGAAATTGGTGTTTCCCCCACCGTTAACTCAGTTCGCTCGTTAAGTTCAGTTAGTTAGTGGGCGCGTGCGGCCGAGATCAACTCACTATGGAATCCTCCGGTTGCTGATGCTTTAGCCTCTCAATTTTAAAGGTTCCGTACGTACGGTTGCTGACCTTTGAGGAAAGAGAACGTCTCCTGAAGTATCTAGAGGCCCCGGGGAGTTACCATGACATACTAAAGCAATTCAGTTTAGGTTGAGAGAAAGGGACAGAGCTATAGCTGCTATAGCTCCGTCCCTGTCTCTCAACCTAAACTGAACTGCTTTCGTATGTCATGGTAACCCCCCTGCTTTGAAAATTGAAGGTCAAAGTTGCGTTACCAACTCTACCTTTCTCTCGATTTGGTCACGAATCATGAGTGACATGGATGGTGCTAATGTACCTTCCAACTTAAAATTTCATGGTAGGGTCTCTGAGTAGGTAACGTAGAGCAGGCATATGATTGCAAATATGCCTGCGAGCAGGTGTGCCGCCCTAGACTGCCTCGCATGATGAACGCGATTCTCGGCCGTTTCCCCGAAATTCACATTCAACAATCTCATTTGCCCGAATGTCATTTGCCATAATTTTATATTCCATAACGATTCATATAGGTACTATGATCATTTGCCTTATTTTCATTTGTCATAATTTTAAGTTTCTTAACGATACGTTTGCTATACATTTCATTTTCCCTATTATCAAGTGTACTAAAATCGTATGCATTAAAATTCAAACGCCATTTTTTTTTATTACAACCCTTAGAATTGTTTTTGTTGTGACGTAAGTATAGTATTATAAAGAAAATCGGTTCTGGCGCTTCGCCGGCCGCTACCACGTTACGCTCGCTACGCTCGCTCGGCTCGAGACCTTACTTAAGGTAGAATAAGGTAGGTATGTAGGAATTAGGTAGGTTATTGTAATAATAGTACGTATTCCAGATTATACCCACTGAACACACTGAAACAGTCTGGATCTGCCTTTTCCGTAATTATAACATAACATAAACTCACGCCTTCATTCCCAGAGTGGGGTAGGCAGAGCCACAGACTCACCAACAACTCCAAAAACTAGTTGATAATTCTGTGACCACATTATGCACAACCAGGCTAAGATGTTATCCAGTGTATTAGTGACAGGTTGCAAACCCATCGCCTAACAGCACTACGCAGCCTTTAGTCCCTTAGTCGTCTCTTACGACATCCACGGGAAGACATGGAGTGGCAACATTCTAAACCCGGCACCACACGGCAATTCCGTAATTATAGAAAGTAAATATTATGGAAAGTATTAGTATGGTATCTAATATTAGGGAGGTTGAACATTATCTTATGATATGACACTTAAGTATTATGGCACTCGAAAATTATGGTATATGATATTAGGGCAAATGAAGATTATAGCCAGTGTCCATTATGGCGAATTAAATTAGTATAAATGTATTTATGGAAAATGGCAGGGTACCATGAACCCACTCCTCCCTGCTCAACTATAGGTGCCACGCGCGATCTGCGTGGTCGATGTTAACATGTTCGGCATAGCGTGGCACACGAGCACACAGACCACCTGATGGTAAGTAAAATCTGAGATCGATAAAAATTTGCATTCTCAAGACTACAATCTCAAGACTGAAATCCTAAGACTGCAAATGCATTGCCATCCCTGAGGACTAAGATGGAATGCCTCTATGCTAGTAATGTCAACGGTTGTCTTATGCCCACACCGGAACACAACAATGCAAATGCTTGGCGGTAGATTAAGATAAGATGGTAGCGACCCGGACGGACCTGCACAAGGACTACCACCTTTATATTTTTATATTCAGAAAGTTTCAAATCGGCATAAGGCACAAATGTAATGAACGCTGACAAATCCTCGGCGGCAACTAGATACCAATATTTAATGAATGCATATTTTGTTTGTTAATTAAATGTTGAATGTTGGCATTACTGTTAACGAGTTTTGTTCAACAAAGTTGGAGATTCCTTCTCATTAAAATTCTAGAATTAGCATTAATGGAAACATTACAATATCTCTTCGCTAGAATACTTTACAGTTGTTCAAAATAAACAAGGTATTGCACACGGATTTTCCCCTAAAGACATTTTAAAGAAATAGTCATTAATTAGGTCTAATATGTGAACTTTGTCACTAAAACGAGTAAACATTACAGATATGTGAACTTTAGTATCATTCAAACACACCGAGAGCTTGGATACAATTATAGCTTCAGTTAAAAGTGCAACATCTGTAGGAATCTTGTTGCTTTTACTTCTGTAACAACTCTACGTAGCAATTCAAAAGAGACATTAAAGTGAGAGGGGCCAGTAGACCACGTACTCGTACTTTATGAAGTTGACTAAACTTTTTTTAGAAATAGGCACTCGGCTACAAAGTCATCATGGAAGTTTTCTTGAACACCATCTTTATAATGTTACAGTAAGCTAATGGAAAAACAGAGTTTCTTTGTTATTTGACTTTTTTACCGGTGACAGAATAGTTTATTTATTTAATAAATAAATTACGGACTACCTGTTCCACTACACATAAACTCGCGCCTTCATTCCCAGAGTGGGGTAGGTGGAGCTACAGGATTAACAACAACTCTAAAAGTTTGTTGATAATTCAGTAACCACATTTTGCACGTAACACAGCGTATTAGTGACAGGTTGCAAGCCCACCGCCTAACAGTACTACAAGCCTTTATTCCCTTAGTCGCCTCTTACGACATCCACGGAAATACATGAAGTGGCACTATTCTAACCCGGCCACCACACGGGGTAGTCCAATAATTAAAATAACTAAAATAAATAAAATACAAAAATACAATACTCAATCATCACCATTTAATAACTTAAGTTTTAGTTTTTAAAATAATGTGTGATAGACGTCAATAATTGGACAGACAAGAATGAAAAAACTTTATAATGATTTACTGTCATTTGGTACAAATGGAAAATCGTCCACGTGAAATAACCATTCTGAAAATGGGTCAAAAGTAATAGTGTCTAAAGTGAATTTTGTCAAAATGTAATTGTGCTCAAAATTATTTACAACCAAATTTATTTTCGTTGTAAATGAATTAAGTCCCAATGGAATTTTGTCCATTATAAATTATGACCAAAATGAAATACGCACAAGTGAATGTGGTGTAATATCAATTAAGACCATATAATATAATATCAATTGTGCAAATTTCAGGTAGGACGTATTTACAATTGGGCATATTTCTGAGTGTACGTAAATACAAATAGACATATTTTTTTCGTCCAATGTCATATTGGACAATTTTACCATGGGACATGATTCCATTTTAGACGTTTTTCAAGATGGACAATTTTCCTTTTTGTTGTATTTCAAATGGTTATTTTTCTGAACTGACGTATAATTTCAAGTGGACGATTGTCCATTTGAACCTAATGACAGTAAATCTTTATAATGATTACAAGCTGCGCTGACTCGATCAGTCAGCCGATCGTTACCGAGTCGATTGTAACAGGAAACGCATGTCATAATTAAATAAAAACACCGATATATCGGTGCCCCTTCTTTACGAGCTAATATCTCTTACACGGCCCAACCGTATTTTATGAAACTTACCTAAAAACTACCGCTAGAAAACCTGCTTTCAAATAAAAAAACGCATACAAACCTCGTTCACCCGTTTAAAGGCTACGGTGCTACAGGCAGACACGCGTAGCGGTCAAATTTAGAATACCTACCCCACTTTTTGCGCAATGAGTTAAAAAGTGTGACGTCTCCGAACGCAGGGGAGCGGCGAGCACGACGCCGCGCTGACTGTAGCGCCGACGCGGCACGGTGTGCGTCACCCTCCACCGTTTAAGCTGATCCGGTTCACACAACTTTTATAGAATCACAATAACCTTTTCATTTAATCCACAAACACACCCTCATCACGCTCGGCCGGCCGCCCGGGCCCTGACCGCCCGCAACCTGCGCGCACCCGAGCCCGCAACACAAACAAAACAGACTCAATTACCGCGAGTTTGTTGTTAATTAAAGAAACATCGTTACGATTCAATTATGCAAAAAGTTGAGACGTACGGTCGGCCGCGATGCGTGCCGCGCGCACGCAAGGGTGTTGCCGAAATATAGCCACTTGGTCAGCTGCCGTGGACTCACTCGTTCGCCCCGACTGACCATCGCTTCGTGGCCATTGCTTTGTTGAGAGCAAGGCAAACTATGTTTTACGCTTACTTATAAAATAAAATAGAAAGATTAATGAAGCGTCTAAATATAGTTGACATCGATTCAACTTCTGCGTTGTTAAAGCAAGCACATATTGTTTTAGCAGGTGCGGATCGCTCTTCTTATTGCTTGTCTGTCAATAACAAACAAACGACTCAATTTATTTGGATAATATTTCACACATAGGCAGTCCGGTCCCGGAATAGACAGAACATTTTACTTTATTTTAATTCTGGTTATGTAGCGAGACGATTTCGTTGATAGTTGTTGTATTTAATCACAAAATAATAATTCACAATATTATTTTGTAAATGATAGTCCGCCGATGTAATGTTACAACCCGTAAATATTGTAATACTACGTGCCACTTCGCTCGTGGCCGCCTGTACCGAAGCAAGGGTAAATCAGATCATAGCAACTCACGCACGGCGCCCCGCCGATACATCGCTCGGAATATTAACGAGCTGCGCGCGCCGACGACTCCAAGCATTTTGTTGTTCTCGGGCTGAGCCACTGATTAAGTGATTATGAAAATGAAAATGAAAAATGTTTAATTTGGTTAAAATTTATCACTATTTGTAAGCGAACTTTACTGCCAATGACTCACTTTGACCACTGCACAGCGTACACCCTTATACATAAGTAGCTACACACTTTAGTACCTTGTCGCTTTATCGCCATTGACAGATGAGTCGTGAAGATAAAGTGATATATATATATATATATATATGGCAAAAGTTGAGTTCCATTCGTACAGGTCACGCGCTTAATCACCGTCTTCTCTTAATATTATGAATTAAGACGAGTATTTTTTGTTATTTAACTACTACTTAAACTGAGTAGCGTCCTCAACAAGACAGCTATACTCCAAATTTCAGGAATGTACCTCTTGTAGATTTCGAGTGGAATACGGACGGACGAACACGACGAAACTATAAGGGTTCCGTTTTTGCCATTTTGGCTACGGAACCCTAAAAAATGAAAACCTTTTCCGTAAAAGGCTTTGTAAGCAATTTTTCATGTTGGATATGTTTTTGCGCGACTCGGGCGACTCAGCCGTGCGACTCAGGGCGCGACGCAGCCGTGCGTCCGCCGGCGGCGGCTAGTGGGGTGTCGTGGCTGATTCGATCAAACTACCCGACTACTCCGCGCGTACTGCTCCAGGTAATATTTAGATCATTATTCGCGTCACGGGCCCCGCGTAGATAACGTGCAGTAGAGGCCTCGATTGTAGAAAATAAAGAAGCTTTAGGTCCACATCCCGATAGGCCTCGGTAGCATATACGACCAGATCGCTTAGCGACTACATCTCGATCTGACTATATAGGTTTACGCCTAGATCGCTTCGCGATTAAATTTCAATCCTATTCCAGGCCAATTTGCCTTCGGGCATTCGAAGTTTCCCACCCTAGTCGCAAACTTTCTACCGAAAAGTCAAACACAGAGCCAAGAAAGCGAGCTGAGGGCTTATTGTCTAACGCACTCGCAATCGCATTCGATGAATACAATTGCTCCACTTTGAAGCCGGTTGCGATTGCGAGCGCGTTAGACAATAAGCCCTCTGGTTAAAACGTGGTAAAATGATGTGTAAGGCAGTGAACCAGCGCGTGTTTAGTTGAGTTGAGCTCGAACTCCACGGTGTCCCAAAACCGAATTCATTGCATTTTTATACAATTTTAATTTTTCAGAAGCATTTTTCATAATAAACAATAGGTACCTTTACGAGTAAATAAAACCAACCGAAATTATAATTGAAGTGATAATGAACAGTAATGAAAAATAAATACGTCACGTGTACTGTTGCACCTTGTCTGGTCCTAGACAATGCGGTTCCTATTGAAATAACATCATTATAATAAATCATGTTGTATTCAATGGTTTGCCCTCTATAATATTTTTATAGTGACGGGAAGTATCCCAATTCCCGCGAGCCCGGGGAATGAGCGCAAACGACACGACGGGCCGTTATCTCACCGTGTCTCTCACGCCTCCGCCTCCGACGGCGAGGGAAGCAGACGCGCTGGGGGCGATTCTTGGTGAAGCCAATCCTGTTAAGCTGCTTGTCATCATGAGATTGAATTTATAAGTATTATGTCTTGTATTCGTTATGAAGATACAAAAACGTTGTCGATTTAAAACAATATGCTGTTGGAGTAGAAAAGTTGTATTTTGCGAACGCTGTTTGCGTGCTGGATATATCACTTAAAATGTATAAAACTGACTCGGCGACCGACGCGACCGTGCGGCAGTTTACGTCACCTCAATATATTGTCTTTGATTTCCGCAACCGTCAAAGTTCGCAGAATGTGACTTGTCTTGGCCCAGGGAGTCTATTTTTGATTCTCACTGATGATTAGTGAGTGTTGATTTATTTAACAGCTTTCGATTCAATTCGATTTCGATTATCGTTATGCCCTCGGGAACTTTTAAATTTTTCGGGATGAAAATTAGTCTATATGTTAATCCAAGTTATAAGTTCGGGTTGGACAAATCATTTCCTCGTAAGGCCCAGCATACAACGAAATTTATCAATGAAATGTGAAACTATTGTGAACGAAATAAATTCGATTTTCTAACTTGATCATTAGTTATAAAAACAACAGAAATTCCATTTTACTTTCTTCGCACTAGACCTATATTTGAATGGCCGGACGAAGGCCTTTTAAAAGGACTTTGGGCCTTAGGAGGTTATTAGCGGCCAGAAACACGTAAGAAATTTCATTTCAGGTCAAAAATATATTTTTTCAATTTTAATTTTCATTGTCGAAGTTAGAAACTAAACTAGTACGCTTCTCTAGTTGTCTTATCTACTGGTTATACCGAGTAGTATACAGACAGACAGGCCCCGTACACGCGTAGAACGTCGTAGCGCGGTTCCGCTACGCCGTCGCTCGTAGCACGTAGGCGTAGCACGAGCAATCGGCGCCGGCGGCGTTAAATTGCGAAATCGCTTGTTTGTACCGCGCGGGCGACGACCGCGGGCTCTACAGGCCAGCGCCTCTATTCAACACGGTAAAAACAATATCGTTTGTCCTGCTATCATATTGTCAACGTTTTGATAGCTCTTATTTACTTGACAATAATAGTGGCCGAGTTTATAACAATACGTCAAAAACAACAGGCCGGTCGGCGAGTTGAATAGAGGCCTAAGTAGGTTTAGAGACCCTATCTAATAGACATTTGCAGAGTCACGTAGTTGTAAGTCGTTTTAATTACGGCTCGAGTTGGCCGCCACGCGACGCATACAACAGTGTGCTTAAGTTGACCTAAATCTACTACTTTTATTTTATTACTACGAGTAAGTACTTTTATCAAAGTGCAGGCCATCTCACCTGTACCGCTCGGCGGTGAGCGCCACCGACCG
The DNA here is from genome assembly GCA_948252455.1 of Acleris cristana. Classification (NCBI taxonomy): domain Eukaryota; kingdom Metazoa; phylum Arthropoda; class Insecta; order Lepidoptera; family Tortricidae; genus Acleris; species Acleris cristana. The sequence continues at coordinate 50,884 of OX411799.1, forward strand.
CTCCGTCGCCCCCCCCCCCCCAGCAGCCCCGCACCCCCGGCGCCGCCCGCAGCCGTCCCCGACGACCCTCGCACGGAATCACGGAAACTCCATAAATGCAAGAACATTATAATTTTTTAATAAAATATGCAGTTCAATTAGAATCTAAATCTAGAACCCACAAAACTGTTTCATTTGAAAATTAACCTTTCCATGAAACATTTTTTAATAAATTCCTCGTCTTCCCGCGGCCGGCGGAGCATGTTAAGCCTCTTAAAGTGTTATACTCACCGGCGTCTATTAAACGCGGGACTGCAAATTAAAACCCCTGGCGCGGAGCCGGCCGCCGCCGCCGCGGCCGCGCGAGGCTTCCTCGACCCACGCCTCCTTCACCGGGAGCTGGGACCTATCTATACTCGAAAATATAATTCAATACCAAAATCTGGTAGTTCCATCTTGCTTATTTAGTTATTATTTCATATATTATTTCATAAAAACATGAATGAGAACTTGTGTAACCAGTAATGTAAGTTTTATTGATAAAAACACCTAAACTTTAACCAAAATGCGAATGCGAAATCACAGCGAATGTGCGGCCGTTGAGGTTAAGATTTTGGTCTTGAATTGGATTTTCGCGTAAAAATCTCTAATATATAAAATTCTCGTGTCAGTGTTTGTAACAAAACTCCTTCGAAACGGCTTGACCGATTCTTATGAAATTTTGTGTGTATTTTCAGTAGGTCTGAGAATAGGTCATAAAGTATATTTCATAAGGTTTGTAACGAGAAGAAATATAGCGGGGAACTAATTGTACGCGTACGAAGTCGCGGGCATTCTCTAGTATTTTACTAAACATATTTTTAATTTTTTGACATTGAGAAAACCAGCGAGCACTCCGACCGCCTGATGGTAGTGTAGGTGGGATCTGAGACTCACAAATATGTGCAATCTCACCCATTTATATTTGTAAATAGGAAATTACTGTAATCGTTTTCACGGCTTTACCTAGTTAGCCGCTAAGCGGAGACTACAGATTAGCGTATTCTCTTCTCAAATGTGGCATCCTATAGAGAAACCTAAATTCTAAATTGGTGATTAACTAATTCTAAAATTTAATTGTAATTTCGTACTAAGTATACTTATTTTATTTTATTTATAATATAAACAGGTTTACATGGCATAACAGTTAGTGAACTAATGCAACATAGGTACTATATTGGGACACTCGGTTGCCTAACATCTTTCACCTCACGAAATCTCATGCATTGAAAACCTTATACTAAAACGAAATAAGTTTATAATAATAAAAGTAATACACACGGAATATAACCACTATCTCCAAGATGGTGGTGAAATGGCAGTGTGTCCGGTCTCAGCTCCGGAAGCCGCGCAAAAAACTGTCGCTAATTTGAAAACTGATTGCATAAATTGAGATTGGATTGGCAATGGTATTTTTATAAACTTTTCATTGCAATTACATCTATATAATGTATTTGCTGCAATACAGCTTTATCTACATACATATTTTCATTTTTATATTTATTATTTAGGGACAAAAAATATTCAAGTTAATACAATATTAATAATGAAATACAAAACTAAAATTAAAATTATCAACTTAATTATATTTTAAAATTAAAAACCTATATCTAAAAAAGGGCCCTGCGGCATCGTCCCGAAGATGCTGGCAGCGTTTCCTCGCTGGATAGTTAAACTAATAATAATTGGCAATTGCTGCTCAGGTGGACGAAGCTCCACATGCAGAGGTGAATGCCCAGGGAAATTATTTCTCTGTCTGTTTCGATATTATCATTATTTTCTGTATAATGTTATTACCATTAAAATGATCGGAGACAATAATATACTAACATTACTTAGGTTAAATTTTTAATTTAATTTAGTAACACTGTATAATCAAAAGATGGTGGAAAAAAATATTTTTGATTTGATTTTATTTTTGATGAACTTACGAGGACATCAAACAGGCGATAGCAGCGACAACGTTTATGAAACAATTCCCGCGAGCGCGAGCTCCCCGAGCCGCCGGCGGGAGTCGTGTCGGACTCGTGTCGGCTCTTGACTTCGGAATATTGATGCGGCTCGAAATCGTGTCAAGGTGGTTTATCATGACAATGATTTTCAGTTATTGCCAAGTGTCGCGACTTATATCGTAACTAGTGTGTGCAGATTGTAGATAAATAAATGGGTAAAAATTACTTATTTTTTATTCAGAACCTGTTATAGTGTACACGTGTTGTACGATGTCACAGGGACCATACTTGATCGACCCGACTACATAACAGGTGCCATTGACATCTTGTCGAGAGACTTGATAAATAAAATTGTCTCATAACAAACGTTCCTATCAAAGATTCATGCCTTTTTATTAATGTTAAGCGTTCACTTGGTCCGGCAACAAATAAACCACAACATGCAGCCTGTCGCGTGTGGCGTGTGCAGCGCGGGCGCGCAACGTGCCTCCGCCGCTTTATTTGTCATCGAGCAACGTTGTATTTTTAGAGCGGCTGTAAAGCGGTCGAACGGCGCAATCAAACCGTCTATTTTAATATGATCGAGCGCCGCGGGCGAGTGCTTAAAGTGCAATTAAACGTGCAATTTGAGTCGGCGTCGGCCGCGGCTCGCTCACTTCGGTTATATCGGTTAAATGCGCGGGACGGTTTCGACGAAACCACTGAATAGTTCATGTTTACATACTCGTAGATACCCTCAACTGCGGTCCCCAGAATTTCTTAATTGGAACTTGTAACTCGGCTATAATAATATTAGAGCTAGAGGACACCCGTGAATTCTTAAGCGTGGAAAATTGAAAAATCAATTTTTAGTGGTCCCCTAGTTTACCCATAGAACATCCTCTCCATATTTTAATTTAAGTTCTTAGGTTCAGTAGTTTAGGCTGGGCGTTATCTGTCAGTCCGTCAGGTTAGGGAAGAGTTGAATATGTGTAGATAATCGATGCCTTTATTATACCAGTAATGAAACGCCGACATTTAGTTTTATCTTTCAATTATTTTGTAATGCTAACAACACTTAAAATACATTAAGGTTATAACTTAACGTATATGGTATGAAAGCTGTGTTGTTGGAGGTTATCTAATGACAAGAACATCAAATTTTTGGAAAACAATAATATACAAATAGTCGGTTGGTTTATTTATGGTCCTGCCTCATTAGTTATTCTGATTGGTGAAGCTGCCTTTTGTGTATTTTTAAAGCCGCAGGCCCTAAAATCAAATTTTCCGCACTCGCGTGCCGGCACTCTCCGGTATGCAACAGAGACAACATTTCAAGCGTGCCCGCACGATAGTGGTAAGTATTAATACACATTTTGACACACTGACTAAGAGTACCTAAAGTGTACACGCGTGCGGGCACTCTCGTGGGGGTTCAGCCGTCATCGTGCTGTCGCATTACTTATTCTGATTGTGAAGCAGCAGGCCTAGTATGGTTGCGTTTATCGCATGACAAAATGTGGATAAAGCATCCGTCACTTTCGTACGTGTATATACGTGTCAAAAAGTGTCGAAAGTCCTTTGTGTGGCTCCGATCCCGTCTGAGCGCCTTTCGTATTACGGCAGCTCGTTCGCGGCGATCATCAAGCGGCATTACGCCGCACAAGTCAGCGACGTGTCCCGCGAGCCTCCAGCGCCCGGACATTTGTCTGGCATTCACCGCCGGCGGCCGTAAGTCCCCCTCGTTATGAGCGCTTTGTTAAACCCTTCATTTGACTTAAAAGCTCATATTTAAGGCTTCCCGTTATTCGCGAGTTGTGTTGAGGTTTAGAGTTAATTTATGTTCTTCGGGCGGGAGTTTTATGTTTAAATCCATTACGTTTAAAAACAGGTGCGGGGGCGCGCGGGGGCGGCGGCGCAGTGCCGTCTGTTTCAAGCCTTGTGTAAGTATTTGGCTTTCTGTTTCTATTCTTAACTTACGTACCTACAGCTGTTTTAGATAAATAGATAGATAAAACGTTTATTTGCGTACTACAAATCTTCTTGGTCTTTGCTTACGGCGGCGATGTTGATCGGGTCGCCACCTTCCACATGGTTGAGGGAGGCGATGACTGAGAAACGCGTCATACTCGTGAACGGGTGCTGCTTGTGGGGTCCGGTCCGTTCACGTCTGCAAGGACTTGTTGTTCAGTTGATTATTCTAGTAACGGTTTTTGAGGTAGGCTAGTTTGTTGTAATGTAACATACCTACTTTCAAGTATTAATGTATTTTAAGATTGAAAAATGACTTTCTGCTGGAGTTTCTTGCGGCGCTTCTTCTCCGCAATGATGGTCTTGACCGAAGCGCTGGTAGATTCACTCTATGTATATTACTGAAGTGTATAGTAGTCCAAAGTTCTAAGGGCGCTAAACAACGTTACAAATAAGTATTTACTTAACTTACGTATACTTACTTACCTACCAATAAATCTTAAATACAAAGTATCCACACAGAGATAAAAATGTGCCCTCTCCGGGAATCGTGGGCGGGTCCATACAGTTCAGGCTCCCGCGTTTCGATCATGGCTCCATAAACAATACATTTACTGTAATAATTGTAGGTGTATTTGTTCTTACTAGTGTAACAAACAATTGTTTATCTTACCTAATTCAGCTACTACAACCATTTTGGACAGCGATTGACTAACACAGTTTTTTCGGGGCGATGTTGACTTGTCCTGTTGACTTGCGACTGTTTCTCCAAAGCCCGGGGCGCCGCCGGCCGGCTGCAAACACTCCGCTCGCGGAGGCGTTGTTGTGAGTTCGGCCGTAATGCTCAGTATATTGGGTGCAAGTCGTAAGGACACGAGGGGCGCTCACTGTGCCGGGGCAGCCCGCGGCGCCTCCTAGCTGCCGCTCACACCACACTGCCGCGGGTGCGGCGAATGCCCGCGATGTACGAATGTTTGTACCGAATCTTAAATGTCTAACGGCTTACGATCACGGGGCACAAAATACGAGTAAACCATACGCAATTTAGTATAGAGCACGCTGCATTGGATTTACGTAAACTTGTAATAAAGCAGTGGCAGAGCTAAGGTTGGCACATAACAACTTGACAATAAACGCGACGGGCCCCCTATCTGACAATACTGACAACGTGTGATGTATCTAGCGCTACTCAATTGAATTAGACTCAACATTGGCAACTATTTATGTGTCAGATATACATACAAGAAAACAAACCGCAGAATAAGCAACTAAAAAATCTTCAGATTTTGATCGTGCCTCTACATTCCTAACTAAGAGCTAACTAAGAGCGTTTATCGACGAACACTGAAAAATAAATTGGTCGCTTCCATTGTTGTGTATAAGCGCCTTGACTCCATACGAGCCTGACAAGAAGAACTTGCTGTTGTTACTATCGGCTTTGGTTGATATATAACTAATATAATAACAATTGAATTCATTTTTTGAAGAAAATCTCTCTTAGTTGGCTCTCATTTTTTGAGCGAAGAGTTCGTCGATGATGCGTCGTGTCGTGAGGCCGCTTTTCCGCTCGGCGCGGCGCGGTGTGACGCTGCGCGGCGCGGCGGATGTTGACGCGCCTGGAGGAGCGTCGACAGTCAACACGCCCGCGCCGCTCCGGCTCGACAGCAAACCTGTTGTCTTACACAACGACAACTCAATTAGAGACGCTAACGTTCCCAAATCCAAATGATTTACTTATGAGGGGCAAGATACTTCAGTTGTTTTCTGTGTTCTGTTCTAAGTCGAGTTGCGTCGCCCTTTCGTAGGAATCACTTGTTTCTTTGAACTTTTCAGTCTTTTACTAACGTTCACTTTGAACAAGACATACTCGTAGATATCACCTAATAAACGCTTTAAAGGATTTTGGGTTTTAAGGGTTTTCAAACCTGTTTTTTATTTGTATATTTACTTTGTTAGTGGCATAAACTACTTACCTTTTATTCTGGAAATACGAACGATGTCGCGACACAAAAGCCTGGCGGGACACAGATACAACACTTAATAAGCAAAAATGTTTTAACAAAAGAAACTTGCTTCAAAAACCTACTGAAAAGAGTTAAATTAATGACCTTATCATTCTTCATATATTTCAAGGTTAACCTATATGAAATAAGATTCGGGTACTTACGCTGTAATTGAAAAATATCGAAATCGGTGGCAAGTACAGTCGAGGAAATTGATTCCTAGACCACTTTGGACTATGTCAAAGTGACGTAATCAAACAAAACGTAAGAGACTTCTTATCATTTTATTTAGTGTCACTTTGACATAGTCCAAAGTGGTCTAGGAATCAATTTCCTCGACTGTACACAATAGCAATGTATAACCTCATTCTTGGCCCAGGGTTCGATAATTTTCAAGCACAGTAAGTAAGTACCCGTGACAGCTTCAAAAGTGTAATTCCAAGGAGTCTGGTGTCGCATGGGGGGGGGGGGGTGCAGCCTCAGCGCGACGGGAGCGGTACGGCTCACCGTCGATACCGATTTACGCCGAGTTCGAGAGGGCGAGGGAGCAGGCACAGAGTACTTAAGGACAGAAGGCTTGCTGAGGCTGTTTTCCATTATAGTTACCTACATCCTAATAAAATAGGTTATTAAAAAAAATATCACTGATAGTTAAAACAACATACCATACATCAATTGTATGATCAACGTATGCGTGCACCAAAACTAATCTAACTAATCATGCTGGCTGGTCATTCGTACTTGAGCTTGAGATAGGTACCTAGCCGGGTTTAAACCGTGACCCCCGGCGCAGCAGGCAGCAAATACCACCACCCAAACAAGTACCTTTGTGTCGGTGTCGAATTAATTTAAAAAAAACTATTTCACACGGACATGTGGAATTCCGTGGATAAATATATATTAGTGGTAAATGATTGCCCACTTCGCTTTTCTCCCGGTGGCATGCTGCATAAATTTACACCTGCCGCAGAAACCTGGCTGAAACACTGACATTGACGTTAAAATAAGTTTGATACGCAATGATGATGATTAGTATTTATGTTGACGATCTCAATGTACTAAGTTTCGTATTTTTTGACATGCAATGCAATTTACATTGTAATACATTGATGAACACCTAAACTAAACTAAACATGCGGTACTGTCTTAAGCTACAATATAAAACACATGCTTGATACCAGGGGGTCAGGACACAGCGGTGGTTGTGAAATGTGAACCCCGGCGGACGCAGCACTCGACGGCCCTCGAGCCGCGGCACGGCCGGCTGACCGCTCTAATTACGTCGCCGATAGTGCCGCTCCGCGGACCGGAGCACCGATTTTGTTACGCATGATTCCGTCGATCTGAAGCAGCTGATTAGGCGGTACTAAAAGATGATTTACTTTAAGCCACTTATCAATTTAATGTTCTTGTTGTTGTAAATAGTCATAGACTAGCCACTTGTTCATAAACTTACAATAAACTTTTAAGAGTATGCTTTGACATTTTCTGTGCCATTTATATATTATAACTAGAGGACGCCCGCGACTTCGTACGCGAAGAATTAGTTTCCTGGTACTCCCCCATTTTTTCCCGTTGGGGATCCATTTTCGGAAAAATCCTTTCCTAGTGCTCACTTACATCATGAAAGGAACTCCTGTACCAAATTCCAAGTTTCTAGGTAGGTACAGTAGTTTCGGCTGTGGGTTGATTGATATATATATATAAGTCAGTAAGTCAGGTTTGCCTTTTATACATATATAGATTATAATAAAAACTATCTAACCTTTCTATTTTCTATAATTAACATAATTTTGACTTTGACAGTCAGTTTTTATGAACTTAGTAAAAATAACAAACCTCATTAATTTGTTTGCAGCCTACAGACAGTATTTTTCCATACAAACTTTGCAACCTTCTTTTATCCCTCTAGGGGTTGAATTTTAGGAATCGCTGAAATACGTGTCTCATTATTCGCATTGAAAAGTATTTCTACCAAGTTTCAAGAAAATTTTAACATAAAAATATTTTTTCCGATACAAACTTTGCAACCCCCTTTCATCCCTCTAGGGGTTGAATTTTAGTAATCGCTGAAATTAGTTTCTCATTACTTGCATTGAAGAGCATTTTTACCAAGTTCCATGTAAATTGGACTATAAAAAAAAACCCCCATACAAACTTGGCAACCCCCTTTCATGACCTCTAGGGGTTGAATTTTAGTAATCGCTGAAATACGTGTCGCATTATTTGCATTAAAGAGTATTTCTACCAAGTTTAATGTAAATTGGACCATAAAATCATTTTTTCCCATACAAACTTGCCAACCCCTTTTTTTTCCTTTAGGGGTTGAATTTCGAATAATCCCTTCTTAAAGGACGCCTACGTTACAAAATCAACTTTCCCTCAAAATTCCAAATCTTTATCTTAAGCGGTTTGGGCTGGGCGTTGATGAGTCAGTCAGTCAGGACATCCTCTTTTATATATATAGATGAAAGATAAGGACAAAGTATATTATAATCGTACTTTTAGCTACTGTGTGTTTATGAATAAGAGGGTCAGTTAGGTATATCAAAACTGCTGGGGTGCGTCATGCTAGCGACTTTTATTTTTTAACATTTAAATCATTATATATTTACAAGTGATTGTAATTAATACTCGTTAGTATTTGGATTCGACTGGACAACCACTCCGCTGGCGCTGTGTGAGTGCACATCGCGCTGAAGTGTTTTGTTAAACGTACAGTCAGCAGCAGAAGCAGGTGTAAAGAGCTCAAAATTATCTAGGTAGTTAGGTACACACACTCTTATTCTCTTGATAATAGAATCGTTTCTAGATGATTTTGAGCTCTTCGACTGTCCACCTAGTTCTGTTGCTGACTGTATTGGTTGTTTGTTGTCCACTATCGGATATATAACAGTAGCGGTCGACGATAGCGCCCTCGAGTGCTAATCACGGCGCGCACTCGGCGGTAATCAGAACACAAACAAATGAACGCAGAGGGCGCATCCCGAACACACGGGCCGCGGTACCGTGTTCGATACAATAGCAAAGGGTTTTTTTAGATAAATATTTATCTATGAGTATGTGTCTCGTTGTGTAGTACCCATAACACAAGCCTAGAGCTTGGGAATACACTAATTTAAAGTGCAGTATTCCTGGTACTTATCTGTTTTATTCATTTGCGTATGTTTCATGTAGGTACAAAGTATGAGCATAGTCATGAGTACTTAAGTACAGGGAATCCGAGGATCTGAAGACTAAATGAACGTTTCCTCAATACCTATATATTTATAATATTGATATCTCTCGGCCCTACGTTGGTATTGTTGTAGCCTTTAGCTGTAATAAAGCCAGAGTAAAAGGGAAACAAGCGACCATGTAATTGTCAATTATAACTTTAAGTATTGGCTTCCTGTACTTCCTGGTAAACAAGAGTTTTATTTTTATTTTATAACTCTTTTATTTTATTCGATACGAGCATCCTTTTGAACCCCACAGTCGGCTCTGCCCGACCACTGATAGTCATGCCACTGACGCCACCGTCGGCCACGACCGACACAAGTTGAAGATTAAAAGAGACTTTGTTTCGTATCAATTTAGTTGTAATTTGCATAGCATAGCAAACATGTTTAGCGTGTGAGTGACACATTTTGTATTTGACGTAAGACGTTTAAAGGGTTAAAGCATTTGCTTCTGAGTACTTTGTTCATTTGGAAACATTGTTGTTTTTAATTCCGTAGACAACTCTGACGGTATCTCAGTCGCCAGTCGCCCACACCACGAATAATGCTAATTATTTAGCGAATTATGATCAGTAGAATTATATTAATAATGCAGTGATTGTTAACGAGGCAACTTTTCCAATTAATCAGCATTACGGCGCGTCTGTCTGTCCGCTCTTCGGCAAGGTTAATATTAATACATAATAATGACGTCATAACGAGCTCGGTACCACGGGCCTACTTGCCAGTCCCAACTCGATGGCGTTCCAACTCACGCTCACGTCGCATTATAATCGACTGAAAACTATATTGTACAGTCGACTTCATAAATATGTATACACTTTAGTACCTGTGTCTATTTAATGTCACGTTTCAACTGCCATACATGAATTGTCACAGCGATTAAAGTGACGAGGTACTAAAGTGTATAAAATATTTATGAATTCGACTGTACATCAAATTATACACAAAAAATTAGAACTTTAATCTCTTTACCTCGATGCAAATACAAACAGACCATGCTCAAATCATAAATCATTTTACCTAGTACAAGTATGTAAACACTTGTTCAAACAAAAAAGATTACAATCATAAATAAAATAGACATCAATATAGCAAGAATGTTCAAAGGCGAACCTAACCCTTCAAGGGAACTCTTCCACTATTCTTTGAGTGATTGATTCTAAAAGAGTCTTAGATGACGCCTGAAGTGAAGTGTGTTTCGTATTAAGTAAAAAAGACGGGCGCTTTCGATTTTTTCAAGTAGGTAGTTTAAACATACTGTAACTAAATAAAATTTTATCCTATAGCATTAAACTAACATTATATAAATAATGTTAGTTTAATGCTGTAGGAATTTATATAAATAAAATAATTATTTTTCTTCGTCAACAATACTTTCTTTATTTTGTGGCATGAAATCTTAATTAGTTATAGTAGGTACATTACATTAGTTTTCTTTTCAAGAGGGATTACCTAGTTGTATTAAATACAGCGGCCGAGTTCCTGCCACCCCTCTCTCCGCCGCGCCGGCCGGTAAAGTATTCGTCCCGGGTTAATATTAGATGGCCGGCTGTTTGTTCGTCGCCCACTTCCCGCCACACTCGGGACTTCGCGGTAATGTTTGATTTGCACCTTTCACGTTTCGGATTATCGATGGCGAAGTTTAAATAAGGTAATGTTATGTTAGGTTGATTCTAAAAGATTATACCTAAATATGTATATCAAAACCGCTTTAATTACCGTGGTGAGGTTAGAGCAGTGTGTAGATACAACTAAGTAAATGTAGATAAATGCCTTTACTTATCAAGAGAAAGGGAAATAAATAGGAGACAATTTTACACATATTTTATAGTCCCAGACTAAGCACCAGGTTAGTACTATGGCTACTAGACAAGGATAAATATACATATTATTATGTATGTATGTATGTATAAGTACATATAAATTAAAATACGTAGAAAACATCCAGGCCACGAGAGCGAATACTCCCGCTCATCAAACAATATTTGCCCTTACCGGGAATCGAACCCGAGACCATGCTTCATAGGAAGGGTAACTGCTAAATTGGCTAACGGCGTCAACATAACTAGGAGATCAAATATATTTCATCCGCCGGCACACCTCCGAGACACTCATACGTTATGTCAGCCATTGTCCTGAATCGTCGCGTCACGCGGCTCGTAACTCGGTTACGGCGAGACGGATGGCGGCGCTAATTGCGGCCGCAGGTGCGTGCGCGCCGACGTACCCGCAAGTGCCCGCACCGCCGCGACACTTGCCTAAAAGGGGTTAGGGGCTAGTAGCGCGAACAAACTACTACGAACGTGGGTCTAGCCTAAATAGCAGCATTAATGTATCACTCAGTTCGTCTTTCACGTAACACGTATGTACTGACTACTGAGACGATGTCGCAGGAAGATGAATTGTGGAATAACATGTCCTTTGTCGTTCTTTGGGCAGAAAACGTTAGATTTAAACGGACGAATGTGGGTGGAGCCGTTTATGTTTATCTGATAGCATATATTTTTTATTCCTTATTAATATGAGAAGTTATATATTGTGCGGAATAATCTTTTTACTTACCTACATGATTTCATTTTATCATCATCTTTTTTAGGATTCGGTACCCGAAGGGCGCCCAACGGGACCCTATTACTATACTAAGCCTACGCTGTCGATCAGTCTGTCTGTCCTTACTTTAAAGAGCTGTATCTTTTGACACCGTAATAGATTTACTTACCAAATAAAAAAGGGGGCCCCATTAAAGCAACATTTTTTATATTTTTATGTACCTATTATAACATACAAGCGTCAAATTTGGTATGATTATATTATATTACAAACCCTGAACAAAAACAATACCTAAATCCTAAAAAATGGTCAAATGCGTGTTGGGCTCGCGCTGATTCGATTCGAAATCGAATTCATTTAGGAATATAATAATACTTACTGTGCGGCGTTACGGAACCCTCTGTGCGCGAGTCCGCCTCACACTTGCTTTTAGTAAGCAGATGACGACTGTACAAAAAAAGTACAGTCGGCAACAAAAGCTTATTGAAATAATGATTATTTGGTGAGAAACCGTGGCGAACCACATAAAGAGTGTTATGTGTTTGTATGTATGCCTAAGTCTGTCCGTTCTTATGTCCCCCTGTAACTACTCAACGGGTCAACCGATTTTAATAAATGATACGTCTTTAGATTCGTCTTGATGGCGCGAGTGGGACTGGGAACATAAAATTATTAAAAAAAAAACAATTGGTTTTTGTGTTTTAATGTTTTTAAAATACAGTATGTAACCAGACGAAAAGCAAACCTGAAAACTACTAGCTCTGTAGGTCATACTGATCAACTTTTATTATGGGACCAACATCCAAATCGCGAAAAAAAAAACAGCTGTTCCATATAAACTTCGGGAGTTAAACTGCCGAAATGTATGGAACATCTGTTTTTTTTTTTCGCGATTTGGATGTTGGTAGCTAGTAGTTTTCAGGTTTGCTTCTCGTCTGGTTACATACTGTATATTGACGACAGCAAAAAATGCAGTCGAGTTTTTAAAGCTTGCTTTTTTAAAGTTTTTTGAAAGATGTTCTAAAAAACATGCGTATAGAGGTTTGTCCCAAGAGCATACAATTTTTTTTTGTTTGTTTGTTGTTATATTTTTTATTTGTTGTTCAGTAGGTAAGTATATTTTGTATTAAGTATACTAAACTAACCTAACATTCTAGGTAATCGAAAGCGATATGACTCATGATTTCAGCGAAAGATGATCTTGGACAACAGTGAACATCATATTACGAACATAAATAATTATGCCAAGTAGTAGGGGAATTTTATGCAAAACGCGTCATCTTTGAGTTAGGTACATTACGGATTGTATGATAGTTGATGCAGCTTTGAGTAGTTTATAAACTGAATGCTTCAACACGAAATCTAGTTCAGGCTGTAGTCACAGTTCATTTCCATTGTTAGTGTGAGTAACGTGGCCGGTGCCGTGGGCGGAAATGAGCGGGGCGAGCGCGGCTGACCGACCACCGGCCGGCGTCGCGCGGACACTCGCTTTAAAGTTTTGAACTCCACAGTCGGCTCATAGGACCTCGACAAGACGCTTGCTATCGTGAACGATTTTCGAAAACTGTTAAATTGTACCTATGGAATTGTCGTAAGCGCTTGACACGACCATCCCGCGACTTACGTTAATTCTATACTTTTTTGGTAACGATACAATCTCGCAATGCGTCTTGTCCTGGGCCACTGGCCGACAGCTGAAAGTCGCCACAGTCGGCAACAGCCGTCACAAGTTCAAGATTAAGAGACTTCACTTCGTATCAATTAAGTGTACCTACCTAATTTGCATAGCATAGCAAACATGTTTGGCCTCCTCGGATCCCCGCACCTCACGCTTATCCCGGCTCTGTTAAGTTGTGCGCCTGTAGTAGGTACCTACTTATTTAAAATGCCCTCGTGGACAAGTAGGTATAACGAAAATAATCGCATCGCATGAACGAAGCAATCTTGCTCGAAGGCTTCACGTAAAGGACAGCTGGGTCAGTGTTTCGAACCTCGTTTCACTATCCCGCCGCGTGGCAGCAATGTCCATACATAGTGCAACTCTATAAAGGGCCGCGCCGAGCGAGGGCGAGCTGCTTTACGTAATTGCATCGTCTTGCGAGGTGAATATAGAACACTTTTAAAGCTTAGTCGTGTAGTGCCTTCAAAGGAAACATAAATAAAATAATAAATATCAAGGAACCATCTCACACAAATCAACTCAGCCTAAGCTCTAGGGGTAGGTACTAGGCAACGATAAACATACATAATATAGAGAAGAAAACACCCGTTCAAAAAATACTCGCGCTCATCGCACAACTATTTGCCCATACCAGGGGCCCGTTTCTCGAAAAGTAGGCATTAGTCTAATAATATTAGTGATTTGTCTCGTTTACAATGGGTTAAAAATGGGCCTCTGGAGTAGAACCCGGGACCGCTAGCTTCGTAGGCGGGGTCACTCACTACCAACTAGGCCAACGCGTCGTCATCGCCGATGATTAAAATAATAGGGCTTCTAAACGGGCCATATTTTCACTGCAATATGTGGCCGGCAACTATTGGTGTCTTTCTCTACGATACGAGTAAGAGAGGGACACCAATAGTTGCCGGCCACACATTGCGTTTAGAAGCCCCTTAAGTATTTATATCATTTATTTTCTTAACAACTAAGTAGGTACATATTTTATGTTAATACTGGGTTGAGAATCTTGAGTATAGAAAGATTATAGACCCCTTGCCAGGGCACTGCATTTATTAAATCGTGCGCGGTAATAAATTATTTACTTACAAGAAACTAAGATAAGACAAGAAAAAACAACTCCCTATTGTACATACATACACATATATAAACTAACGCCTTTTTTCCCAGAGTGGGGCAGGCAGAGCTACAGAATTACAAACAAGTTTTAAAACTTGTTAATGTTTCCTTGTTATTAGGTATTCGTTATTCTTAACGTTTACACACCTAGTTGTTTATTTTTGTTTGCCTAGCGTTCAGTTAATTTGTGCGTCACTCACGCTCTCGACTGGACCGTAGGCTCTGTGTGTTAAGCTACGAGTAAGATATTACTGCAGTACAGACGAATTGCGATTCATAGAGGCAAGACTCTGCTAACTGGAAAACCGTCACGATACGATACGTCTGTCTTCTAAACGTGTTTCTCACACACGTACCCACGCCACGTGGTAGACAGGAATGGAAACAGAGTTCAAGGAAGAGGGAGATAATTGAAATAAATACAACTAATTCCATTTACCTACTTATTTATTTACTTTTTCGAAAACTTTGTGCTTCTGAAAAATCGCACATCACACAATATACCAACTTTTACGTAAAATACAGGAAGTTTCGTAGGAATTGTGCAGTCACATCTACTTACGTGCGTGTAGCACGATCAGGAAGAACAAAAATATTCAAATGGGGCGAAACTAATCTAACGGAATGAAAAACTCAATTTCGCTAAAAGTGTCAGATAGTACGTCTTCGAAAATCGTCGTAAAACAACCTCTATGCAAATGCACCTTTCTAAAAATTCTTTCACCATTTAAAAAGTGTATTATTCCAGATGAACTTGGGTTATTTTAACTGATATTAAACGAAGCGAAGCGAGGGCGGGCCGCTAGTAGTTTAATAATCTGCGTTACGTGAGTGGCTAGAAAAATATAACACTAGGGAAGTTTTTTTTACATTTCTGGTACACCTATGTATAAACATACTACATCAAATGCCTTACTGACGTAACGTTACAAAGAAAGACGAATTGTCTGCAGCACTGTAAACAAAACACTTATCTAAAAGAACTGCGGCCAAAGCAATTAGGTAAAAGAATGGGATAACAAGTACAGTCGGCCGTACATTTTTGAATTTACGTTTAGTTTGATATTTTACTCTACTAGGTGACCGTAGCTTTCAATTGAATAATAATTTGCTATCTCTACCCGTTCCTGAGAACATTGGTTCCGGCGCACGGAACGCAGGCGCGGGCCGCGATCAACACACCGTTCAAAACCAATTTTAATAAAAAAAATGTCTCTAATTCAATTTGCATTATTTTATTTTATTTTATTTTATTTATATTCGGAAAACTAACAGCCTTCTTGTCACTAAATAAATTTAACAGTGTTTTATAACCTAGGCCATTTAAAAGTTTTCAAAGTTTTGAAAGGACAAATCATATTTTCCTATGTGAAGTCCCATATAAAACCTGTATTTTTTCGGAAAACATTACAAGATACAAACGCTAAACGTAACTACTTTTAAATATTAGAGGTTATTTTACTTAAATATGTACAACACCCTTTATTTGGCAACGTGTATCCACATATTTACTAAATTTTCGTTACATTTTTCTATACTATTTTAAGATCTAGAGGTTTGAATGTATGGCTTTTTTATTATTGCCAAATAACGGGTCAAGAATACAGTAATATAATGTACCTAGAGTACACGTACAACAATCAACAAATACGAGACGAGCAAGACACGCATACACGCACAAGCATAAACCAATAGAACGCGCGGCTTGTATGTGTGCGCACCACGCGCACGCGACGCGCGCCAGCCGTGGGGCGGACATAACGTTGATAACGCTGTTAACGCTCAATGACGCTGCGACGGTCGGGGCTGCGCGTAGGAACCTCACTCAAGCTCCAGCAGGGCCGGAGTTGCATTACTTTTCTGTATAATACTATTAGCAGTCATTGGGTGCTCAAAAAGGGGGGTTACTTGAGTTTCGAAAATTAATGATTTTATAGATTTCGACCTGCTTTTTTTCGAATGTTCACTTTACAGAATGAAAATTGCCCTCAAAAAGTAATTTTGTTAAACTTCAGGTAAAACTTCCAAATGACTGTGCTGTGTCGAAGTTAACACAAGAAAGTAATTCAACTCCGGCCCGAAGCCTGCTAACATTTGTTCCGAACTGTAATTGTACCTACGTATCACTTGCCATAAAAGGCATTTTTTCTGAAACCGTAAACTATTCAGACTTGGTATAAAACTAACCTAACCTATCCTATTGGGCTCTATATGATAGCATGTAAAAATCACCTTAAAGGTTTTCGGTTTCAGAAAACATGCCTTTGACAAATTATATGGCCAGTGATACAATTATGGCACTTGAAATTCGGGCAAACGAAGAGATACCTACGGTCAATAGCACATACAAATCACGCAAGTTATAAATTACAAGAAAACAAATAATCTTTTCTTTTTTTAATGTTCTATAGAGAGTCTCCCAGAAATTCTGCTGAGATAGTCTTATCTTAAAATTGAGGCATGAGGTTTAATTCATAGTCCAATTTTGAACGAACTGGAAATACAAGTAATACACTCATTCATCTCACATCTTGCCGACGCCGCGACTGCAGACATATTGTTTTTAAAACAGTGTTTGTTTTTCTATTTGGCAACCCCAGTATGAATTTAAGAGGAAAAATGGGTTGTCACCTCATAGAGATGCAGCGGCTGGGAATTGCATTGTGTTGCGGCATCACTCGGAACAAACCCCCATATTTCCCAACTGTATATTTATATGTTTGATGGCTAGCCGCGGGCGGGGTGGTTGTTTGTCGACACACAAGACGGCGAAAGGTTTAACATATAAGTACATTTCATAGAAATATTTTATTTACAAAAAGCTTAATTCATTTAATTTTAAATTTGTCAAGAGTTTTTACCTTTCGAAGTTACTTTAATAATTACGTTTATTCTCGAAGTTACGCATTAAAATAAAATTAATCTACATCTTTGGATGTTCAGGGTCCTACACGTTAATTCATAGACTTAACTCAAAACAGTCAGTTTCTTATATCAAGTCCAAGTGTAGGTCGTTTCAAGGAGCAACGGCGGATGGAGCGCGAGACTGATGTCACTGATCATTAATACTTTAAAACGTAGTTAGAATTTTTAACCGAAAACCTGTATTTATATTTTACTCACATGTGCACTTTAATTTCCCATTCGATCCATTCGCGGCAGCTCCTGTGAATCGGCCTACTGAACCTATCTACTTTACACCTATTTAGTAACCTAACCTAACCTAGCAATACCTCACGCCGACCCCCAGGCGCGACTCTTCCAAACAAAAACTGAAACAACCTAACATCTCGCATTATTTAATTCCGAATTTCAAAATACATTTCAAAATTCAGAATGTTATAATTTCATTTACTGGCATACATTCTTTCGAGATTTTAATAGTTTTAAAAATCGTGAATCATCAAATCACGTTGTTATAGTGAATTTCAACTTTCGCTACCAAAGATAAGGGTTTTCAAAATCGCTGTTAAAAAGTTGCGGTTTCTAAATTAGGAAATAAATATTTCAAGATGTAAGTGTCCCAACAAAAATATCACAATAATTAAATTCAAAGAGAATGAGACTTGTTGCGTGACGCCCGTGGCGTTGCAGTAGAACGCAGTATCGCTAAACTTAACCTGGACTTTTAAACCGACGGGCGTTTACAACACAGTTTCCAAATTGGAATAACACAAATAACAAAATTAAACTTCAGAAAACATTCGTTTTCCTCATCCCACTCCATTCAGCTTTTAACAAACAATCTCTCCCTGTACCAAGCGGGTGAGCACACAAAAAGAACAATAAATCGGTTTTAAACATATAAAAAATACTACCCTTTACTTAACGTAACCTATATCATTTTAGTGGATTTTATATTAATTAATAAAGATTTACTAAAAATAGATTTAAAAAACTAAACTAACATATCAACTTCATTTTAACTGGTTTTATTTATGAGCCATCTGCCTCGTTTCCGATATAAACACGATAGCTCGCAGTGAACATCGTAAAATTAAATCTACTATTAATTTGCTCGGGACTGGAGTGGAGTCGGTTTCCTCGCAGGCTAGTCGTTACGGCCCTCAATTACCGCCCGCTCACATAGTTCTTCTAACTTGAGCATATAAATATTTAGGGTCGATCATATGTGGTGAGACTCTTCGAGATTTGATGTTGATTTTAATATGACGCGCCTCCTGTCTGTCCCTCATGATGACCCTCGGTGCAGGCCGCTAGTCCTCCCCGCTGGAGTCGAGGTCGATGGTCGGCAGCTCGGGCTCCGGCCGCGGCGCGATGCGCACGCAGCGGCCCGGCGCGTCGGGCTCGCGCGCGCGCGCCGCCCGAGCCCTGCCCTCGCCCTGCTCGGGAGTCCCCCGACGGTTACTCTTGTTCTTGGTGAGGTTTTTGAACATCACGTCCGGGGTGCAGGCCACGTACCTCATGAGCTTGCTGTACCTGGGGTTGGTCACGGGCTCGGGGAGGGTGTCGGGCGGCTCGGTCGGCGCGGGAGCGGGAGGAGCGGGAGGGGGGGGCGCGGGGCGCTTGTGCGCCGGCGCGGGGGGGCCGGGGTGCGCGAGGAGCGCGGCCAGCTCGTGCAGCACCCCGAGCAGGGCCTTCGCCGCCGTCAGCGTTATGCTCGACCCGTCCGCCGACGGCTGGAAAACACTCCGGTCAGTACCGACGCGCGACGATATACAGCGGATGCGAGTGTAACAGCGAATCTCGATACAGGAAATGCCATGCTCAATGATTAGGTCGAATTCAATAAGCCACTCTGACAGTGAAAAAAGTATCAATGATAAAGTAATTTAACAAATGATAGTCGATAATACAGTAAAAGCGTTTAAACTAAAAGGAAACGAATGAAAATTAATAAAAGAAACAAAAAAGCAAAAGTAAAATTAAAGGCAATCAAGAAAATAAAACGAGTGAAATAAAAAAGAGGAGATAAAACAACAATAAAATTAGTAAATAATACAGACCAATTGTAAGTGGTAATAGATGAAAGCAAGGTAATACACAAATGCAGTACTTTATTTATTCATTTTAACATAATTTAAATAATTGTTACTGATGAAAACGAAAATGACAAGCAAACGGAGCACACAAGGAAAGGTAATATAAGGATAGAAAGTTAAAGCACTAGAACATAAAAAAAATAAAAAAACATAAAAACAACAATGCACAGAACAAAAGAGATGAATTGAACAAGGAACCAAATGCGTGCAAGCAGCAGAAGGCATGCGCAATGTATTCGTTTTAGACAATTAATTATAGAAAACAAAGTTAAAGCAGTTAAGAAAACCAACAACCTAAAAAACAAAGCACACAGAATAAAAGGAGCGAACAGGGGCGCATTTCTCAAAAAGTATTAATCTAATTAAACATATTAGCGTTTTGTCTCAGATTGTAATTGGAGCGAAGCTCCATTCTTCCCCGATTCGGATTTTCGTTTGTCCCCAAACTATTATAGATATCAGGATCAAATTTAGCCCGTAAAACGACATTTAGTTATAGATGGTTTAGAAAAAAAGAATTGAAATCGGACATACCACGGAGTAATAATCACCGAAAATCTGTTCCCATAGACTTTCAACGGGAAAAAGTGCCAAAACTTCGATTTTAAGCGACGCTTTTCGCTCATAACCTTGTTGACAGACGGCGCCGACGCGTCAGTGTCCCTAGCAGAGACCAAAGAGTCATAAAACATTTTAAGCTTCGCTCCATTTAGACTCGCCCGGGGACGGCAAGTGCATCTAGTTTTATTTCCGAGACAAAATACTAGTATTATTCGACTAATCATCATCATTTAACTTAGGAGCTTAGGCTCTTGTCGGTGGAGTAATTGCTACTTTTCTGTTCTCTGCCAGCTTTTCCACCTCTTGCACGACATCGGCCTCCTGTCTTATTTGGCTGAAATAAGTAAGCCTAGGTCTTCCTCTTCCCCTCTTTCCCTCAACTTTGCCCTCCAAAACGAGACTAATACGCTTTGAGAAATGTGCCCCAGGGCAGTGATGGCTGCACCGACCTCGCCGTAGACGGGCGTGAGCGCGAGCGTGCGCAGGCTGTACATGTAGACGGGCTCGCGGCGCAGCAGCAGCGCGCGGCACGCCGCCGGCCCGCTCACGTCCTGCAGCACCTGCCGCACACACTCTAATAATGTCCACGCCACACATACTTGCACATTCCAACACATTTTTTTTCTGGTACCTTCCATACATGTAAGGCCAGGGTATTTTTTTACGTTGTAACACCAACGCTATAATAAACACGAGCATCGAGCTGGTGGCCCCCCCGGATGGCCCCAGAAACTTCTCGACGACAACAACTTCTTTCAAGGGTGGCGATAAGATATTTATTATGATTTTAAAATAGTAGGTAATAGATCAGCCAAACTGAAGTCGGCGTCCCGCAATATTTTTAATCAAACGCTGACTTCACTTGGACTGATCTAACCGACGTTTGCGTTTTTGGAGAGGACTTTTCCTATTTAAAACATTTATTTTATACTGAGATGCACCACCTCTGAAACTGAATTGAAACCGCCATCTCTGTCCCACGTACCTTCGCGTAGATGAGCGGCGTCTCGCACATCTTGATGTAGATCTTGTTCTGGAGGTAGACGCGCGGCGGCGCTCTCAGCATCACCTCCACCTCCTCGGCGGAGTCCGTGTCCTCGTCGTCCCCGGCTTCGTCCCGAGCCTTATCTCCCTTGGCGACGTCGTTGCCCATCTTGGCGAACGACTTGACCTTGAGCCAGGACACGCTCGGCTCTGTCTCCTTGTCGGGCTTGGCGGACTCGTTGGCTTTTTCTTTTCGCTTTTTAACGTCCAGTTTCATTTTATCTTCCTCTTCCTGCAACAGTTAAAGTAAAGTGCTGATATATATTGTATTTCAATATTTGATTATACTTAGCCGGTGTATAATAGAGAATATTCACGTTTTTTTTAACAGCTTTAAATAAAGCTGATTCATGTAACAAACAGTTGAGAAAAATCATTTTTGAATAGCGATAAAAATAACCAACATATAAAACCCAACAAAGATTTGTCCCTGACTTTTCTAGCATAACAAAATTTAATATGGAGCTTATATGGCCGACGTGTTACATGACGTCACACGGCGTTTCGGATCTTTCCGTCTAATAGCTGTCAAATTTTTTAATTTTACTTTTGGTGATCTCTTGTACGGTATTTTCATATTTTGTTGAGAAATGCGATTTAAAAAATTCATACATATTCCATATTGTTTGTTACTGGGATTTATTATAAAAAATAAATTAAAGGAGTTTTTCATAAACCTGGACATTAATAATAATAAAATATATATACAATGAAAAGTAACAATGTTTTCTACCCTATTGCAATAATTTGGTGTATGAGTTTTAAGTATTCCCATTGAGAATAGGAAATCATAGTTAAGTTGAAATCACGCCCTACGATGATACTGAGAACGATCACAACTTTTGTAAGAGTTTTCGTAGAGAGTCCTTTGCGTGACATATTGAAAATTTTTATCTTTAAATTCTGGCACGAATGTGTTCCAAGCAACTAATGACGATTCCTCGGACGTCGAGGACGTCGGGCACGTCGGCGAGTCACCCGGGGCCCGTTTCACGAAGCCCCAAGTCACAAATTACAAGCGGAAGTCTCTCTAACTCCTTTTGCTAGAAAGAGAGTTCCGCTTGTAATTTGTAACTCGGAGCTTCCTGAAACGGGCCCCCGACGCCGACGGGGACGGAGCGGACATACGTACGGGCAGGATGAGCCGGCACAGCGGCGCCAGCGAGTAGTAGCGGTCGGCGGCGCTCAGCGCGGCGGCGTCGCCCAGCACGAGGTGGCCCGCCACGCGCCGCGCCGCGCCCGGCCCGCCCCGCCCGGCCGCCAGCACCGACAGCGCCGTGGGGTCCCGGCCCGCCGCCCACGCGCGCGACGACTGCGCCGGCAGCGACGGCTCTGCGGACACACGCGATCCATGTCTACCGCGCCGCTCCGCCGAGCGGACCGGGGGAGGCGACAGGTGAGTGCCGAATCACTCCCTAATGTCATTCACACGCTTTGTGAAAGCATTTTATGTAAAAGCGTATGGTTGCGTGTAGTAATTTTATGAGCCGACTAGGATTACAGCGACTAGTGCTCCGTGTATTGATAATTTTGAAATTCAGAAATTCATAATCAACATCTTAAGTTCGGATCACTGCGGCCGGCAAACTTCCTTTAAGCCTTAAAATTTAAGTGGAAGACTGATGATTGATGAAAACGATTAGAATTATTTAATAAGTACTAAGGTCACCGAACAATTGAATTACATGACGTATACTAGGGAAGATCCGGACAGTTTATGTAATTCGTTATTTAATTGTATTATTAAGGAATTAGATGCCTGCTTTCTGAAAAAGGTAAAAGCCAAGATCTGTCCAAGGCATTTGATTAGGTTGAACGTTTTAGGTTAGTGCGGAAGTTAAGTTACTATGGCATCAAATACAGTGCACTTGATCTTAACACATCTTACCTTGCTTAAAGAACTCAGCGGGTAGACATTAACAGAATACAATCCTCTGTATCATCTGTTGCTATGGGAGTGCCTCAAGGCTCTATTCTAGGTCCGTTCTTATATTTAATCTATATTAATGATCTCCCATATGTAGTGCGCGATAAATATGAAATAGTCTTGTTTGCTGACAATCCCTCACTTATATTGAAAGAGGATAGGAAAGGGATAATTTTAATAAAATCATTGTTGCGTTGTCTACAAATTGTTGACTGATGTACACCCAACTACTTGCTTGTAAATGCCAAATAACACTCGTTCAATAAATTTAAGTCTCACATCAATCGCTAATGACGTGTAAAAGAGCACTCATGTGGCCAATATACTGAATGAATATTTTGAATTTTATAGACAAGTACGGAAATGACGGATGCTTTATCAACATTTATCCTCAGTAATTAACGTAATGTCAGGTAAAAAAAATAATAGATGTGATTCGGAGACGCTACAGTCGAGCACGACCGCTAGTCCTGCCCTCGCCTGCGTGGATTAACATTCGCATTATTAGGCTTTATACGGCAACTAGAGTCAGCATGAATTAGGCATATAGACTGTCGCAGCGGCCACAATCTCTTGCTATTCATCAAAATCAAGCAATAATAGCAGGGTTCGCCGATATATATCCGCCGATAAATATCATGACATTTATCAGCGGATATATAAGTTGATATATATCAATGAATATTTATTTTTAAAAACATTTTGTTTTCTATGAGATAGTTACACAGGCAAACCCAAGGTTTCACTTCAATTTCTGTTACTGCACTCAAGTTTCGAGGAATCGCTTAGTATCGTTAGTATTCTATTAGCTTTATAATGAATTTCAAACCTTAACACCAAAAACCTTAAATAAATAGGTAGTAGTTACAAATTTAAATTCGTGTTTCATTTCAAGTATACTATGATCTTTATAGTAAAAACAATATGCATTGATATATATCCGATATATATCAATGCATATTGTTTTTAATTTTTAAATATCAAATAATCGAATATTTAATTTATTTATAATAAATATCGGATTTTTTCGAACCCTGAAAAATAGACTCACCTAATTTCTCAAAGAGGAGCATCCGCGCGTCGTCAGCCTGCGGGGGGGCCTGCGGCGGGCCGGGGGGGGGCGCCGCGGGCGCCGCGCTCGGCTGCAGCGTCGCGCTGTGGCTGCTGCCGTGCTGGGTCAGTATCATCTTGTTCAGGTTGTTCTGGGCGTTCTGGGCGCTAATCAGTATCGAGTTAGTTTGCGACGGGGCAGCTTGCACAGAGCTCAATTGCGCACCGTTAGCTTGCAGGCTCGCATTCAACTGCACGACTCGTCGCTCTTCGGAGGGAAGCATGCTCATCTGCTTCGTTTTCAAGACGCTCGGCATAGGGTTCTGAGGGACAGCCAGGGAGTTCGCCTTCGGCAGGCCGGCGTGCACGGCGGTCACTTGTAGCGCGTTCGTTTTGACTAGCGGCTGGTTCACCAGCGTCATCGTCAGCTGGCCGTGGCCGGAGGTCTGCGGCGCGAGCAGCAGCGAGTTGGTCTGCGGCGGGCCGGCCTGCACCGAGTTCACTTGCAGCGTGTTAGCTTGCCGCTGGAAGACCGGTCTGGGCTGCGTCACGGCCGCCGGCTGGCTCGTCACCAGCATGACTCGCGAGGCGTCTTGTCGGGGCGTCACGGTCGGTACCGTGTTGTATTGTATCACGGGCTGGCTCGTGGAACTCGTCACGCAACTATTCTGCGTTTGGATCACGGTCGACCGCTGCGCTTGCGTTTCGCTTTGAGGTCTCTGTATAATGTATCCACTCTGGGTGGTCAGGAAGCCCCCGGACAGCACCACGTTGGCTTGGCTCGAATTGGCAAAGGACACATCGCACTGTGTGTTTCCGTTAGTTCCTTGTTGCGCTATATTTTGCGAATTCGATCTCGGAATCGGGGTTACGGTGGTCTGCCCGCTCGAAGTTAAAGGTCTAGGGGGGGAGTTCTGGTTGTTAACAGCCAAAGACTCCACGTGAGTGATGATGGGCAGGAGCCCCTCGCCCTCCTCGGGCGCGGGGGAGGGCGGCTCGTGGGTGGCGAGCGTGTTCAGCGTCTTGTTGATGTTCGCGACGCAGTTGAGATTGAAAAATTTGGGCGTCATTTTAGCGCCCGTCTGCCCGCTGCTCGATGTCTGGGTGACGACGATTTGCGTCGTGGATTTATTCGGAGAATATCCTTGACTCACGGGGTTTAGAGTGAAAGCTGTCCTGTACTGCCGCGGGGCCGCGTCGCCGCTCTGCGTCCCCTTGTCCGCGCCGGGCCCCGCACAGGCCGGGCCGGCCGCGGCCGCCCCCTGGCCGGAGCTGTCGGGCTGCGGGGTGTGCGAGATGACCACGACGCCGAGCCGGTCGGGCTGCGGCCTGTTGACGGCGCTCAGCACGGCGCCCTCGTTGTCGACGACGTAGTGCGCGGCGACGGTCTGCGTCGGCTGGCTGCAGTTGTTGAGCAGCAGCGGCGGGTTGAGCTCGCCCGCCTTGTTCATGGTGACGATGGACGGCGCGGCGGGCGCGGCGCCCTTCTTGTACGAGCGCGGCTTGATGCCGAACTTCTCGGCGACGACGCTCTTCTCGCGCAGCCACTCGTTGAGCGCGCGCTGCGGGTCGTACGGCGACTTGGCGCGCGGCGGGTGCGCCGGCGCCGGCGCGTGCCTCACCTCTTCTAGACAAAGTTAATATTCATTACAATATCAGCTGTTGCCCGCGCCTCCGCTCGCATAGAAATTCTGTACCTGATCAATAGTTATACTCCGTAATTTTTTTATTTTCGGTAACTTTAAGGGAACGTTCTTTAGGTCTAACAAAGTGAATGTTTTGAAGACATTAAGATGATAAATCATACTTTTTTAAAGATATTCATTTACTAAATTTAATCAGTTAATTGCATGAAACTATAGGTAGTGTAAAAGGCTCTTGTGTGGTGTGATATATTCCCGACGCTACACGGTCGAAGTATCAGTCGATAACGAATGCCGACCTTTAAATCACGAAAAACCACTTCCAATCAGCAATTCAAACTGGTCATGACAGGTTTGGATTACTATGGTCATGTATAACAACAATCACTATTGGTTCAAACTGAACTCAGTCTTTATTGGTCATTACTAAAGGGTTGCTATGGTCACGTTTAACCAACAGCCACAATTGGTTCAAACTGAATTTAGTCTTTACGGGTCGTTCGTTACGAAAGGGTTGTTATGGTCACGCTTAAACAACAGCACTTATTGGTTTACACTGCACTCGGTCTTTATTAGTTGTTACAAACGGGTTGCTATGGTCTAGACACGCCGGTTTTACGCCGACCTGAAACCGGCGCGGCGCACATGTCTACTATGGTCACGTTTAAACAATAGCCACAATTGGTTCAAACTGAACTCAATCTTTATTGGTCATTACTAATGATCGGCGACCGGTAGCAATTTTACGAAAGTATAACATGGATATGATTCTATTTAAAAATGTATGCAGTTTTATTATCGATGTTTTCACATGTCTTAAACGATTATATATCGGTTTACAACTATGTTCCTCTCACGATCTGTTGATGTAGAACGGTCATTCTCTTTATATAAATGGATCCTCAATGTTAAAAAGAATCGATTGAAAATATCAAACATAATATGATAATTTACTATAACAAATAAAATTCAGTGAGTTTAAAAAAATATAATTATGGTTTTATTTATAAAAAAACAGACTTATCCATATTAGTTCATACGTTTGACGTTAAAGTGACATAAAATGCTACCGGTCGCCGATCATGAGTCATTACAAAAGGGTTTCTATGTTCACGTTTCAATAAATATAACAATGTTAAAGAATTGTTGTTGAATGACATATTTGGCACTATTTATTAGCTAACTCAAAAGGCTCTTTTACAATGAACGTAGATACAACATTTAATTACTGTGTTCTAAACCTGTAAATGCCTGTTACCTGTTAATTTTTTTTATATTTAAAAATCGAATCTACCACTTTATTTCTATGGTTGTACCTAAATAGAAAAAACAAGGTGTTTAATAAGTATACTTACTTCTAGGTTTCTTGCCCTGTTGTCTATCAGCAAACAACTGAAAATGAGGAGAAAATATTTAGACTCGGTAAAGTATGTGGTATCAGAACCCGTATTATGAAATGTCGAAACCTCTCAAGTCCCAGGCAGGGGGAACGACAGATTTATAGCAGTCATGTAGCTTTGTCGGTTGGTGCCTGGAACTTGGTAGGGTTTAATAGTTCAGTCGTCAACATATGTAGTAATAAGCAGGAAAAAGGACAAAACTATAGCAGTCTTAGTGCTCCGTCCCTTTTGCTGCCTGGGATTTGCCTGACTTAAAGCAAAATTTAAACTAAAAAAGCATAAAAAAGTAGTCAAAGGTAAACCATTGGTGAACCTAAAATGAGTTGGTCGGCTGTTGGTATTACTCAACGATGTTTCTTAAGACGTAACTTTTGTGTTAGGATGGAGACATAAGTAGAACTTGAAACCGTCTAATAAGTTACGGCTATCTCGCCCGACGGCGGCGAATTTTAGAGGCAGTCGCCAGCGCTACTTTACCTCATCGAGTATCCGAATGAACCCGGTGGTAGGATAAGTCGGACCGAATAGTTTTCCTACAACTTGGTCTGCCCGCAGTCTGACAGTTGCTGACCTCGAATTTAAAATTGGAGGTTCTGTGTTTGACTCGTTTATATGTTTATGTGTTATACCTGGGTGGAAGAAAAGAACGCCACGTGGAGGGCGCCTTCCTTAAATATTAGAATTAGCAAATGTTACACGAAGACACTACTTTTATTTCTGAAAACAATAAATACGTCATGGATTTTTGTAAATTTGTCCGTTATACTTGGGACTCAAACTGGTAAAATATGCATAATAAAATCTTTATTTTATGATACAGATTGACAGAGTTATTGATAACGATCATTTATTTTTATATAACATATACCACTAATTTAAAGAAAAACCGTAAAAAACTCACTAAAACACAAACGCGGGACCAAAGAAGAACAGTATGTACAATCAATTCCCCCGCCTTAGTACCGTCGAATTTTCAACAATTTATGAAGCAGTATATTAATTGTTTTCAAAAATAAAAGTAAGTGTCCTTTGTGTTGATTTTGCTACTTATAATATTTCAATGCTGTCGTCCTCCATGTAGAGTTCGTTTTTTCTTCCCTGTATATTTTAGGATCACCAACGGACAGGCGAGTCGAACAAGAAGGCGTCCGTCTGAGCGGCCGGAGGCCTTAGACAAAACCCATTCGGCGTTCATTATCGTTATCCAAAACGTATAGGATTGACGCAAGACATTTTGTTAGTTTTCGAAAATAGATTACGTTAAGCGTTAAGCGCCAAGCCTCACATGTGTGGCGTATGTGTGGACTGACCTGCTGGTAGCGCGCGAGGCGCGCGGTGCGGCGGAGCGCGCGGCGCTGCAGCTCGGCGGCGGCGCGCGAGCCGGCCGGCCGCGCCAGCGCGCGCGCCGCGCACGCGCCGCAGCCCTGCGCGTACCTGCCCGACACAGGGGGTACAGTACTACCACTAATATAACCTACAACCTTGTACCAACCAGGAACCATTTTCTACCCGACTGCGCGACGTAAACGAGAGTAATTTATCAACCTATACACGATGATTTTTAATCGATGATCAGGTAACTATTTTTCTAATTCAGTAATTGATGTCGATCACTTTACATTAGCAGTTACATAGAACCAAACTTTTTTTTGTAATACTTAATTTTTATTTAGAAAATATTTTAATCGGTATTAATTGTCACCCTACTAATTGTTCAGTCTACACTTTGTTAAGAGATTGTGATGCTTGAAAGTAAAATAAATTAGGTTCTTTAACATTACTTTATTAAATTGACACTAAACATTCTACGAGACAGATGATGCTATTTAATAAAGAAAAGAAGGAAATAGTTTTGTTATAACGTAAACGTCAATGTGATTTGTTAGTTTTGTTGAAACGTGGCCGTAGCAACCGTGTTAAAACCACTAGCAACGACTGTGTTCAGTAAGAATAGCTGATTGGTCGTTGTATAACCAATAATAGTAGCTGTTGTTTACACGTAGCCATAGCAACTATCAGCGTTCGGATAAAATCGTGGGTTTTTCGTTTTCCCGATGTCAAAATTACCAATCATAATTTCTCCGTACGCTCACAATGGTCGCTAGGTAACGGTTTCAAGACTTGCAATTGGTTGACTTTGAGTGAAGTCATTCTGTTGTCATGTCAGGTTGGTAGACCTGGCTCTCAAAAGTTAAAGTTTACCGACGTAAGATCTGTCAAATTTCACGCCAAAGCGATGGCACTTGACGTGACGTATGTAAGTAAGTAAGTAAGTAAGTAAAACATTTATTCACAACAATAACACACAGACAAGAAAAAATAACAAAAAAATAAAAGGAAAAGAGATGACTGTAGTGCTAGTGTTGCGAAACGGTCCCAACTCAGCATGTGCATGTGTACTTCACTTCAATAATTAATGTAGGATGACCATGTATCCAGTGGTTATTTGTTTTTACAATGTCATTAAATGTAATTAATTAAACAGTTAAGTAATTGCGTGCGATCTCACCTATTGAATTCAATTTTGGTTGGTTGTTAATATCTTTCAACTCCTGATCACCGATTAAAAATCCTCGTGTATATGTTTGTATGTATATTTGTTCTTTTGTGGCGCTCTAGAAACCAAACGCGTGGACCCATTTTGATAATTCTTATGTCAATCGATTTGGCTTAATCTTGTGAGTGTCACAAAAGATATGACAGTAATCAAAATTCAATATGGCGGCAACCATATTACAGACACCATATTGTAAAAAAGAAAGAAAAACTAATTATTACAAGTGGGATATCGTTGAATAGGTATTTAAAAATGATCTTTAGGCTTTTTTCATCATTTTTCATTTTGAATGATCATTAAGGATTTATAACGATTTAAAGGTGGTCAGCAACAATCGGGTTTTTTAAAACTTGTTTTTTGTTGGGCTTGTTTAGAAGGCGCGAAAACGTGCTTTTTTTTATAATGGCGGTCTACCGCGGTATTTCGCAGTGATTTCGCCAGTGTCAAGTGAGTAGAGTAAATCTAAAGTACAAAGCCGGACATCTTTCAATCGGCCATCTTCCGTCCCCGAAGGTTACCGGAAGACTGCGAACACGGGGCGGGCAAAATCTTCGCGGCTATTGGTCAAACGTTTGGCAGCCATTGCGGCGACGCCGTCGATCGCCATTTTATTTAGCGGCGCGTCAATTGTCATTGACGCCATGAGTGAGAGCGCACGAGTTTAGCTGTCAATGCATATTCTATCTTACGCGTAACACAACAAGGTCTGTATTGAATTGGTGTTTAAGTTAATTTATCATCGGCATTAGTCAGCACCCGTCAATGTGCACGAAGATTGCCGACGTAACTTATATTTGTGATTTTGCTGTACACATGGTAAATTGGAATTACTGCGACACACGTTCGGTTACGCTCGTACACGCTACATACTTAAGCCACGTGGATCAATCGTTCTAGGACTTTTAGACGTGTGTCGCTGAGGTCGTTTCGAGCATATGCCGCATGAGTACATTTTGACACGAAGCGAATTTCTTCTCTCGTGTGCATGCAAAGCGGGCGTCGCTGAGGAATTTTGTGTTTATATTACCGACGCTAAGAACACGGATACACGTATAAGCTTGCGGTGTGAACCGGGAGCCGGAGGAATACTCACTCGCGGTCGCTGTGCTGGCACCACCGCGGCTCGCTCGGACCCGCGCTCGCTCCCGTGCCCGCTTCCGCGCCCTCGACCTCCGCCGCCTGCGGGACGCAATAGTGTCAACCGATTTTGCCAAAGCGTTTGATAACATTTATTTCGATACACTGTCACTAAAGCTCTGGCGTCTCGGTGTACTGACTCACTCCTCTGGATTAAATCTTATGTGGAAAATCGATCGCAGGCAGTCGTATCGGGAAGGCGCTCGTCAAAATTTAGAGAGATTTTTTCTGGAGTGCCGCAAGGATCTGATCGAGGACCTGCGCTATTCGCGGAGGCCCGGGGATGACTGACCTGCTTCGCCGCGCTGATGGGCGCGACCTGCGCGGTGGCGATGGTCCGGTTGAGCGCGCGCACGGCGTCGATGTCGGGCAGGCGCACGCGCTTGGCCACGCGCGCCGGGCCGGCGTCGCAGCGCGCCAGCGGCACGGCGCACGGCCGGCAGCGCGCCAGCAGCCGCCGCGTGCGCGCCAGCGACAGGAACGAGCGGCGCCCGGGCAGCGCCATGCGGGTCAGGGTCACCACCGGTATCATCAGCAGCTTTTCATCTTTCGAGACAGATTGACCCGTGATATAATTATCGAAAAAATCATCATATTTATAAATGTTATTTAAATATACAGGAGGTTATTGTAATCAGTTGAAAAATTAAATAGTTTATCCTAAAATGGCAGTTGGAAAAATGCATAAACGGTGTAATTAATATTTATTAATTACACCACAGTAGAAATAATGAAATGAGCGGTTACGGGAACGACGATTGAAGCGCGCGGAAAACTTCCGTTGAAAGGGAGGAGGTGGGTCAAAAATATATTTTCAAACGCTACTAAAAAGGTTAGTCATAAATTGTACCCCTGAAGGGCAAACTGCCCAGAAACAGGGGCACCGCATAGCGGAGACCCGTCAACTCAGTGACAAAATCGTAGCTAAGGTCAAAAAGGGCTGGCCTTTATCAAACTTAACTAAAAACCACCCAGATAAAAATATTTTTTTTATTAATCCACCCCTTTAGGAACTACTGCTAAAGACAGATACACATATACACGTTAAATTCATATCACCTCTCTGTTTGCATCAAGGGCGTCACTGCGACTACTCACCGAACTGGTCCGGCTCGTCGTCCGCGTCGTCCGACGCGCTGCCCTCGTTCAGCTCGGTGACTATGTTCCGCGCGTACTCCTGGATGCGCGAGCTCGACTGCGCGAGACTCTCACGGACCACTTTCGTCGCGATGGCATCTAGTTCCGTCTCTTCACATCTCTGCTTCAACAATTTCTTAGCTTCCGTCTTCACTCTTCTCTTGATCTCTTCAAATCTCTTATATCTCTTCAAGTCGTCAGATGTTGACTTGAGCAACTCTACCAGTAACGGGTACCGCACTACACTCGGCGAACCGTTTTTAGCCGTGTCGTCATCACTCACGCCGATTACATCGACCTCTTCATTTTCATTATCAACCGCAGGTCGATCCTCGCTGTTGTCCCTAATGTCGTCAGCCGAGTCAGCGATAACTAAGAGACCTTCGTCTGATTCACTCGATTCACTTAAACGTCTTTTTCTACTAATGACACTAGGACGGCATTCACTTGAATTTTGATCTTTATGACTATCAATTCCTGATCTTTCCGAGTTTTTTGTATTTTCTGTAATCACCGCACTTTTTATATCTTCGTCCTCATTATTAACTCTAGAATCGAAATCCTCGTCAACCCCGTCAAGTTGGCCATCGTCACTCGCGTCTTGAGCTTTAGTATTTACGCCTTCTTCGTCACTTTCAAAGTGAATCCTGTTTCTTAATTGGGCAGTCTTCGATTTAGGCCCCGAAAGTCCCGAAACTTTATGTACTATTTTAGATTCTTTTTCAACTTGACCAACACTACTCGAAGTTTCTAAAATACTCTGAGTTACTCCTTTGTCACTAATTTGCTCATCATTTGGATCAGCCTTAACTTTAACATCATCTTCATCGCTCTCAAACAGTATCACTGTTTCTACAAAATCTGCGTCCAGGTCTTGCAATGCTTCCAATAAGTTATGGTCGATATTTTTGTCTAAGTCTACAATTTCTTTGCTGTCGTCTATTGTCTTGTCACTGTATTTGCTAACTGTACTTTTTTTTTTGGTAACTATACTCACTTCAACATTATCATGGACTTTGTTACTCGTATTCACAGCTGCATTTAAGTTTTTAGAACCGCTGTCTGTAATATTAGTTTTTGAACAAGCGACAGTTTGATTGATTATGTTGGCAATAGTTAGAGCACAATCACCTATAGTTGTATCTGATTGTTCGTTCACGTCAACCGTTTTCTCAGTTCTCTCCTCAACGTCAGCAGTTGCACCTGTATCCTGGTTGACGTCACCGTTGTCTTGTAATTCGCTGGCACCGGCAACTGTTCTATCTACTTGTTTAACTCCAACCGTCTCTTCGACTGGTGACTCGGCTTTATTGAAGTATTTGCTGACTGTTGTTGGTTGATCGCGGTCATGTCCTGTATCGACGGCGTGCTCGGGTTCGTCCTGGCCGCACGCGTCTGTGTCCGGGAGTTCGTAAACGTCCAAGTCCGGGAGCCCTTGCCTGACTGCCTTGAGGGACAGGGCGCGCGCCACCGGGCCCTCGTCGGCCGAGTCGTCGGCATCGA
The DNA here is from genome assembly GCA_948252455.1 of Acleris cristana. Taxonomy (NCBI): domain Eukaryota; kingdom Metazoa; phylum Arthropoda; class Insecta; order Lepidoptera; family Tortricidae; genus Acleris; species Acleris cristana. The sequence continues at coordinate 84,340 of OX411799.1, forward strand.
CGTCGATCGTCTCGATCTCCCGCTCGATGAGGATCACGTCGTCGTCGTTCGCCTCCTCCTTATCAGACTCTGAATCTAAAATAAAATATGAATATGTACTCGAATACACTTACTTATTGATTCACATCTGTATTCTCTAGTTACAGACAAAAAAGTTTGACGCGTGCTGAATAAGCTGGATATCGATATATTATTATTATATTCAATTGTAAAATCCCTTCCGTGAGGCGAAGTTTGACAGTGAAATGTGTTGTTTGAGCATGTTTTATTTACCATAGGAATGAGAACCTTTTGGAGATCTACCTCTGGCTGGTATTTAGCAGTAGTTTTAATTTAAGCTTTTATTTGCGCAAGTGTCTTTGTGTGTACCTTAAACTTTTAATTTGTTACTCAGTCACTACATGTGAAATCGTTTAATTGGTTTAGTGTTTCCTATTCTTGTTTTATGTTGTATTTGTAACTGTTGGATTTCCTACCAACAAATAAATAAATAAATAAGTTCGCTTTTGTTTATCCCTATATTATATATATTTACTTAGTATTTTGATTTACAAATAAAGTTCTGTGGTTTTAAATGCATTGAGGATTAAACTTTGACCAAATATTGCCTTAGAATAACATAAAAATGGATACGCTGATTAAATATATGTATGTAGAAGAGCCTCGGGCATGATTGTTGGAGTGGTGTCGGGCAGTGATAAAAGATCATTGGTTGGTTGGGAACGATGGCCCAATGACCGGCGAGCTGTTGTTGAGTTGAGGTAATTTGGTCGAAATAACAAATTTACAAAATTCCGAATTTTATTTTTGATTGAAGTCCAAATTTTTTGGTATTGGCCATAGTTTAACCCTAATCCTACGTGTAGCAACTAAAAATAAATATCCGGAAACATTTTTTTTTTATTTGCTCTCTGTGAACGAGTTGTCGACGAGTTTTCGGCGAGTTGTGAGCGAGTCGTGGGCGAGTCGTCTTACCGTCGCTCTCGTCGTCCTCGAGCCCCAAGCAGTAGGTCTCGCCCGGCGCCGGCCCGGTCGCGCTCTGCGACAAATCACAATGTAATATTACTAGGGGTCGATTTACCAAAAATATTCAATTACTGCGCCCCTAGGGTACCCACGAAATATTCCCTCCCAGTGTCAAGACCCTAGATTCAGTGGATTTGTGGAAAATCGACCGCCTACGGGAAAAAGAAGACGCGGAGTAGCGGACAACTAATCGTACTCGTACAAAGTCGCGGGCGCCCGGGCGTCCTTTCCTGAAAGCAACGTTTCAACTTTGCACTCCGCACTAAGCAAATCCAAGATAATGCAAAGTGCACAGTACAATGTTCCCAGAAAAAAACAACGATATGCCTAATTAGCAAATTCTGAAAAGGTTGTTACTTAACGCTACTTTCGCACGAATCTAAGAATGTACAAAGCGCAGAGTAAACGTGTTCCTAAAAATATTCAACATCCGTAATAACACATATACTCTGAAAAAAATCAACCCGCTAATACGGTTCAAAGTTAGGAAGGACGGACAGCGTCAGCATGTCAATAGGGCTTCGGGTACGGAACTCCCAACTGTGGTTTCTCAGGGAGGGGTCCGCAGTAGATGTAGGGGGGGGGGGGGGGGACTCACGGTGGGGCGCGCCAGCCGGCCCTCGCGGCGCAGCTGCTCCCACGACGCGGCCGCGCCGCGCACCACGCCCGGGTACCTGCACACACGCACCTGTTTATAAACACACGGCAAAAATAATATACAATTAGGTAAAATCGGTGAAATTTTAAGTCTCTTACGAGACAAGTGGTTGCTCGTTCTTTGTGAGCCTTCCTCTTGTGTAACATCCCCCCTATTGTACCCCTATGTGGCTCTCGCCCTATGTGACTCTCTCCCTATGTAACTCCTCCTAGGAGACCTACTTCTTCCTATGTGAATTCCCCTTTGTTAACAACCCCCTAGGCGACTCTCCTCTAGGTGACCCCTAGGACTCTCCCCCTGAGTAACATTCCCCCTATGTGACCATCTTTCTATGTACTTGCCCCCTGTTTCGTCCCCCATAATAATTAGTTTCGTGTTTCCTATTCTTGTTTCATATGTTGTATTTGTAACTGTTAGATCTCCTACCAATATATAAATAAATATGTGACTCTCTCCCTATGTGACTCCCCCATATGCGCTTTCCCCTAATGTAAGTTCCCCCATGTGATTGACCCCCCCCCCCCCCCCCCTCCTACCTGTCGGCGATGGCTCGGTGCAGCGGCAGCCCGGCCGGCTCCGTCTTGCCGGGCGCGAGCCGGCGGCGCGTGGCCTCGCGCAGCTCGAACCAGCGCCGCTGCAGCAGCAGCGCCGACGCCGCCACGCCCCTGCCACACGGACACATATCTCACGTCGACGATCATTCTTCTGTACACATTATCATCATAATTCAACTGTAGGAAAAAATCCGCTCGGCCGTCCGGACCGCTAGAGGTGCGCGGCGAACGCGGCACTAGAATGACCCGGATAGTTCACAGTACGGCGAGAACTAACGCCGTTTCTGATAAACAAAGTTCTAGTGTTTCTCGCTAGACGTCTCTAATATTGCGGTGTAGTGAGGCGTTTATTTATATTTAAGCATCAGTATACGAGTGTCGATGTAATCTGTAGTTGTAAGAACAGGCATATTAAATCGCTACTAAAACGGGCGTGTTCGTTCATCCTTCGATCTCCCGCCACATCTCATCGCGATCCTGCCAGGATTCGAACCTGGAATCTTTTTTTTCACCTCAGTGACCAGTACCCCTGGGCCGGAATACCAACCGTCTTGATTTTATAATATATTTTATAGCCTATGTCCATCAGGGGTAATGTAGAAATCTAATGGTGAAAGAATTTTTGAAATCGGTCCAGTAGTTTCGGAGCCTATTCAATTCAAACAAACAAACAAACAAAAATCAAATCTTTCCTCTTTATAATATTAGTGTAGATTATTTTGTGTGTGCATGCGTGTGTGTGTGTGTGTGTGTGTGTGTGTGTGTGTGTGTGTGTGTGTGTGTGTGTGTGTGTGTCCCTCACCTCTTGCGGCTGTAGATGCGCGCGGCGCGGGTCCAGGCGGCGGCGCTGCTCCGTTCGGCGGGCTCGAGCTCGTACTGCTGCACCAGGTGGAACGTGCCCAGCATCGCCTGCAGCGTCTCCACCTTCTGGTAGTGCTCCTAAAGGGAAACGACAGGCTTGCAGCGGAATTACTTATTTTAAAAAAATACTTACCATCCTCGTTAGATACCATCTTTACAAAGCATACAAATGTAACAAAAAGCAAGCCTTAACAAACCCAACTGTTGCTAACCAACTTTAAATCGTTATAAATTCTAAATGATCATTCAAAATTAAAAATGAAGGAAAAGTAAAGATGATGTTTAAATACCTGTTCAATGAATATTCGGGAAAAAAATCATTCGAAATTGTAAAGTGTGCCCTGTTTACCATGACCCCCCCTCCCCTCCCCCGCAGCGGTGCGTGTACTCACGTCGGCGGTGACCTCCCCGCCGTAGAGCACGCTGAGGTCGGCGACGGCCCACTGCAGCGCGCCGGGCGCGGCCTCGCCCGGCACGTCCCCGCGCAGGATGTGCTTGTGCACCGCGGCCAGCGCCTCGTGCCGCAGGTCGCGCCTGCGCCGCCGGTAACACCGTCATCGTCATCGTCATTCACGTCATTATCAACAACATTTACATCCTCATCGGTATTATTACCATGTTCGCCACCATTATTATTTACGTCGTCATTAACATCGCTATCGTTTTCAAAGTTATTAACATCGCTAGCATTAACATAATCATTATAATATATATTAACACGAACTCTGCGGTTTGAGATCGAAAATCTTGAAGCTTTTATAGTCTCGAGCTGCCAGAAACTCAATACTATTATTAGCATAGCATCATCTCCATTAATATGGTCATCATCATTAACAACGGTATCATCATCATATACAGGGGCTCCGTTCTACTCAGTAGAACCATATCTATCGCCTTGGACATGTCATCGTATCGTTTTTCACTAGGCCGGCATTACTGTTACATAAATCAGACCAATCGTAACGTTGACCATGCGAAATCATGTCAAAAGCGACATGGTATCACCCAGTAAAATAGAGCGATAGTGAGCAATCAAAACAGTTAAGGTCTGGGATAAGTGCGTCGACGGGATGAGTGCGTCGTACCATATATTTGTAGGAAATATGGTAGGTTCGACGCACTCGCCCCGTATTGGCGCACATGCCCCACCTCACCTTATGTAATTGTTACAAGATTTACACTGCGACAGCACTTAGAAGATGCTTCGGGTTCGTATTTGTCTCTCACGCGCTCTCATACGATCTTATTAAGAGCGAGTGAGAGAGGTACAAAACCGAAGCATCTTCTAAGTGCTCTCAGACTGTACATCAAAAAGCAAAACTGTTTCGCGGCGGCACTGACCAGAGCTTGACGGCGCGCGCGGCGGGCAGGCCGAGCCGCGGCGCGAGCTGCGCGGCGGCGCGCGTGCGCAGCCCCGCGCCCGCGCGCGCGCCGCGCCGCACGCCGCGCGCCAGCCGCACCAGCCGCCGCTCCGGGCCCGGCTGAACACACGACATACGTGACACGCGGAACACCGCACCGCAAGGGCGTAGCTAGGATTTTGCTAAGGGGGGGCACGCGTCCACGAACCGAGAACATATCTAAGGTCAATTCTGCAGCACGAAAGCTGCACTGGCAGGGTCGCCATGTGGTGTTAGGCGCCACAGGATACGATCGACGCCTGTATTGATATGTATATTTATTAATGATGTCTGATGTTCCAAGATGGTAGTGTATAAAGGGTATGAGAGATGCACGTGTGTATGTGTGAAAGTGTGTTTATATTTAAAATGTGATTTGTTAAATAGACATGTTATTATCTTGTTGCAGTGCCCTTGCAGGATTTATGTTGAAGCTACCTACTGTATTTCTAACACCTCATGTACAGCTTAAATCAATAAATGAATATAAACATGAAATCTTAAACTTAATAAGTCATTATAAAAAGTATTTAATCTAACCTAACGTCACTTGATCTTCCAAAGTAGGTTCGTCATTATGGAGTTAAAATAGTAATTTGATTCGTATGGTTTTGTGTACATCGTTGGCCATTTCAATCGACTGACACCGACTTTAAGCCCCGGCCACGACTTTGTAATCGTACGTCGTCGTCGTCGTGTCGTCGTTCATCGACACTTATTTCATAAAGCATATCACTTCGCAGAATTATTGTTCCATAGAAAGCTATTTTCTGCTGAACCCGTGTCAATCTTAAATATAATTCACGTAGGTTAGGTTAGGTTAGACTTGTCGCAATCACAAGATAATCTGAAATCAACACGGGTTCAGCAGAAAGCAATTTTCTATGAAACGAAAATTCTGCGATAATTCTATGAAATGAGTGTCAATGAATGACAAGGGTAAACCAATCGTAATACAAAGAATTTTAGTGTCGATTTGCCAGATCTAATTAAGTACTACCTATTGGTTATTCTCTACTTTAAAAAAAAATACATTTTAATCCCAATAATAATAGGTGTTCCATCGAAAAAAAAAACACAACCAAGCTTACATTATCTAACAACGACTGCCCGCCAGTGGCTTCCCCTCGCTGCAAATTTCTGACTTTCCCGGTGGAATTTTCAATTATTTCTTTCATACAAAGGTTTCCTGACAATGACGAACACAACAAAAAAGAAACCAGCCAAATCGGTTCAGCCGTTCTCAAGTTACAGCGTGACCAGGTGAGATAGGGGTTCATTTTTATATAATATATACTAGCGGCCCGCATCGCCCCGCTGCAAATTTCCAACTTTCCCAGTGGTTTTTTTTTTCTGCGCTATTTTCTTAATTTATTGAAATGTAAGAACCTTCTACGAAGTATTAGAAAACGTTAAGCCGTTCTCAAGTTATAGCGTGAGCAGGAGAAATAGGGGTTCATTTTTATATATCTATATAGATAGTATTAGATAGATAGTAAAAGCAACACAAAAGTAAAACCACAAAAAAAAAAAGATTGCCGAAACCAGGGATTGAACCAGGGACCTTTAGATCTTCAGTCTAACGCTCTCCCAACTGAGCTATTTCGGCCGACGAGTGCCGCGGCGAAATACCCGATAGCTCGCATCAGACGCGTCGATTCAGTGAATTACTCGAGCGAGGTCACGAAGATAGCATAAGATAGCACGTGATTAAAAAAAAATCAGTTTACTTGAAATTTTACTTATTTTACTTAAATTATTTCGACCAACAAAGGATCATAGTATTATTAATACAAGATAATAGATTCTTATTCTAGTGTTAGTAGAATAATGTAGTTTGTAGATATTTGAATGTATTTCTTTATATGTTTTATTAGTAAGCTCATTTTCTACGATCCTCCTGGATACATTTGTACACTTGCCTACTCAATGCACAAACTTCACTTTCCTCAATCTTTTAAAGGTAAGCTGGAAGAGATCCCTCTAAAAGGAAAAGTTCGCCTTTGTAAATATCTTTTTCAATCTTTATCGTATTGTTTTCGTTTATCTTTTGTACATAAAATAAAATGTTTACGTATTAGTGGCCCCTGTTTTTATTTCAATAAAATGGAAGATAAATATTTGTGTTTTCAATGTTACAATAGCAACGGGGGCGTACCCCCCACTGCCGCCATCATCAAGGTGGATTGAAGTCCGTTTGGAAGAATAAATGTCCAGAATAATTTCTCACGACTTAATTATTACATTAGGCCACTACTAATTTCATACTAAGTTATAAGGCATCAATACTAATTTGATAAAAGATGTTGATTCAGATGTTCGTTTGTTTTTCCAAGGTCTCTGGGTAAAATTAACAATTCGAAAAGAGAAAAACATCGCGACGGGCCTCGCTCGGTGCTAGTGACTGATCGTTTCTGAGAAAGTAACCGCGACATAGAACTTGTGGAAAACTAAATGTATGGTAAGAATTTTTCAATTGGATCTTATCTTACAGATAGGCCTTCTCGGATGCATTTCGACCCCTTTAGGATATTTTGTGCAAAGTAGTCGACTACAAAGATGTTTCCTTTATCATCTTATTGCATTGTAATAAGGTTCAAAAGTGGATACATCTCTTCGTACTCGACTGTAATTAAAAATAGCTCATTGGTACATGACCGCGGCGGTTCGAGCTCGGTACCTTAGTTTAGTTTAATTATTCATCGATGTAATATTACAATATTAATTGCATTGCATGTCAAAAAATACGATCCACTAAGCCACTAGGCCACCGACGCTCAAAATTGGACGAACCTGAATAATAAGCAGGCATTAAATATTGTACAGTCGAGTTCATAAATATGTATACACTTTAGTACCTTTGTCTATTTAATGTCATGTTTAAACTGCCATATATGAATTGTCAAAACGATTAAAAAGTGACAAGGTACTAAAGTTTATACACTCGAAAATTTAATTCAAGCCCAAAATCTTAACCTCAACGGGCGCACATTCGCTGTGATTACTGCATTTTCGTTTTAGTGTAGGTATTTTTATCAATAAAACTCACCCTAATAATACTGGTCACACGAGTTCTCATTCATGTTTGTATAAAATAATGTTAAAATAACGAAATAATCAAGATGGGAACTGAAAAATTTTGGTCTTCGAATTAGATTTTCGAGTATACATATTTATGGACTCGACTGTACCCACGAGTATAATAGTAGTAAGTAAGTACGCTGGTATCCCTCACCTGTCTCGCGAACGGCTTGAGGCAGAGGTACTTCTCGGCGGCGGCGGCCCACGCGGGCGCCTCCGCGGCCGGCGCGCCGCCCGCCTCGGCCGCCGCCAGCCGCGCCACCTGCGGGCACGCGGTGTCATTCGCGATCCATAATATCGTTTGTCCTAACCGTCATTTGTCCTAAATTCTGGGGATCTAGTGAAAAAGGGCGTAAGTACACTCACTCTCATAATAAAAACGGTATACACATAAACGAAGTAAGTAGTAGACTTAAATCCTTTTTCACTTGAACTTCAGGAGACTTACACCCTTCTTCACTAGAGCCCCAGAATTATCGTTTGTCCTAAACTGGTTTTCAGCTGAGTCAGACAACTTTTGAAGTTTCCTAAAAATACCTGCGGTTAGGTTAGGTTAGAGTTGTGTTATAACACTTGAGTCGCTTTACTTCAAACTCGGATAAATCCATGCGAAAAGACAACGGAATTTGCGTCTTTTTTCAAACAAGTTAAGTTTTAAATTCGTATACCCAAATTTTAAGGAGATAACCAAGTTTGAAGTCGAGTCGTGAGTCGCTTGACTCACTTAAAAGTTTTAAACATCAGGCGGAAATAACTTTTCGGACAAACAATGAATTAGTACAAATGACGATTAGGACAAACAATACTATAGATTCCGATATAGAGCCGTTTATGAGAGCGTGGCACCTAAGCTAAATACAATTAAATTAAACATAAATAAAAACTAAAAAAGAGAGCCTCCGTGGCAAAGTACCACAGATGCCGGTAACATTTACTTGTTGTGAGGCCTCTTGAAACAGCACGACTGCGACAACTCCATGGGCCGAGATTCGAGGCGATAAAAACAATATCGCCTTGGACCTGTTATCGTATGACAAGCAATGAAAATGAGGAGAAGCAATTGTGACCCGGGCTGCTTTGTTCCTGCCGTCATTCAAAAATGGTCGCATAACGTTCGAGTTTATTTTCTCTTTAATTCTTGTGACACTGTCGTGACATGTTTTCCCACTTGCACACATAGGACGTGTGTACGCTGGTACAGCGGTTCTCAAACTTTTTTAATGTATAAGCAAACCGTGGTGTATCTATTAAGTTAAATGAAAATATGTATTATGTAACACTGTCCTTTGTTAGCTGCACTAGTACATTCATGTTTATGGTTAGAAATGGCTCCCTAACGTCACCTCGCGCGGCGGCGAGAGCTCCTGCGACACACCATGAGATACCTGCTTTAAACACCTACTTCAATTTGACTGGTCCATACAGTCTGAAATGTTGCGTACTTTAGTCCCCCTTAAATTCGCTTACTTGCATACAATACATGTAAGCCGGGTGGGGAAAGTGCATCTACAGGGCAAGTGCGTCAAAACAATACCTCCTAAAAATTATATGGTTGGTCGCACTTGCCCCACTTAACCTAACATTTTACATAGACAAAATGCTAATCGGTGCTAATAGATGTGACTCCACCCTTAGTGCCCGTTTCCTATAATGCCTTTTTACCACTAGTGCTTTTGCTCAGTTATAACTGTTGCCCTGTGTACCTCCTGCTTCACCCTCTGGTGGAAGTACTGGCACAGCCGCACCATGCGCCGCGTGACGCCGGAGCCGCCCGGGGCGCCCAGCGCCGCCGCCAGGCGTAGTAGCGCGCGCCTGCGGTCCGGCTGGAAACACATTACATTATGCTAATTGAAGGGAGTAAGTATATTGACATTTATTTATTTAGAGAAAACCAATAACATCGCATAAAGTTAACATTGGTGCACCGACAATATGTAAACAACAACTTTTTTTTTCAGAGCCAATGTCACACCTATTGACCTAGTCCCAAACTAAGCTCTAGGCTTGAACTATGGGTACTACACAACGATATAAATATTTATATAGAGAAATATTATACTTAAATATATAGAAAACCACTGTGGCTGAGAAACAAATATTGGTGCTCATCATCTCTGAAACTACTGCGGCTAAATAAAAAAAAAAACTAAATTATAGTTCATTTGTTGTAGATTACTGGAAAACTTATAAAAATTCGATAAAAAAAAACATAAAAAAAATTACGTATGTACGGAACCCTCTCCACGCGAGTTCAACTCGCACTTGGCTGGTTTTTTTTTGGTAGTCACGAGTTTAACCCCCAAGAAAAAAGATATCGTGAAAACTTCATCGTTTCAGCAGAAAATTCGATAAAATTACGGGTCACCTATTTGACAGTTTTATTTTTTATTTTATTGCTTTCACAAAATTAAATAAGACACAAATAATGAAATTGTTGATTTTACTTGTAAAATCAACGTGGAATACCGTGGTGAACCGCCATTAATAAAAAGAAGAAGAAGAAAACTGTTTTGCCTGTAGTTAGAAAAAGCAAGAGAACAAAAAAGAGAGAATATCTTTTTTGCCTATTCCAGAGATGAATGAGAGGCTACTGAGTAATTCAGGACAATCGCAATGCTTAAATAACGGTACTAAATGGTGCTTTTTGCAGACATTTATATACTTGGAACAATTATAAGGGTTATTTAACTTAAAGCAAAGAAATTTAACAGTTTCACTGCTAAGTACTCTGATTTTCATATGACGTCGGAAGCAGTTAAATTGTTACAAACCTTTTATGAACATGTTTGATTCTGATTTGATCCATGTAGGTACAAGTAGACTCATGTTTACTTCTTATGTAGGCACAATAAAGAAACTATTAGCCAGTGTAAAAGTAGAGGAATTGAACATTATAAAAACCAAGAGACTTAGCAGTTTGGTTTGGTTTAGATGAAGTTAAGTAAGTATATTATTACTAGCTTATATTAAACATTGAGAGTATTACTGTCACATCACTTTTGTTCAAGGACAGCAGCTGTAGGCGTACTGTCCATCTACGGCCTGGTTCCCACTATGCCGGATCCGGTAAGGGTAGTGGCTGTACAATTTATATGAAGCTGTTCACATTATGCCGTGTGAACAGCGTCATAAGCCACTAGCCTTACCGGCATCCGGCAAATTCGCCGGTCCGGCATAGTGGGAACGGGGCCTACCTGTTTATTTGAACTCTGTTAAGTCAAGGTTCTTGTGTACGTACCTGGTCAGCATACTTAGGATGCCAGCTGCACCACAGTACCGTGTGCCTCTTATAGTGGACTGCGAACTGTGACAGGCGCTTCTCCGTGAAGTACTCCTAAAATGACAATCCAATCTATGCCTCAGGGTGTCACAATAAACAATAAAAACTATGCTTACTTTAAAACCTCATATACTTAAGATGTTAACACCCTTTTGAAAAAAGTAAGAAAGAATTGTATAAAAAGGGATTAAACTTTGGTAGTTATTTCACCTCCCACATACCGGCAGGTTTAAATAATAACTTTCAGGCACACCGGTTGTTGTATCTTTTGTTTTGCCTTTCAATAAATATTTTCAAGGATGTTTTCAATGTAATTGTTGAAACTAACTTAGTGCACCTTACTTTGTTGAAATGTACATACACTGCCAAAACTTGAAGATTAAAATAATATTTATTACAGCGCAATCTGGGTAAAAAGTTTTTTATTGATCACTTGGGCTGCGGCTCCACTGAGGCGGAGACGAGCGGAGTGGAGCGGAGCTGTGCCAATATTTACTAATAGAAACTAAAGTAACGTGCGCAAGGCGCGGTCGACGTGACCGCATGCGCATTCTATTGGTTAATATTGGCACAGCTCCGCTCCGCTCCGCTCGTCTCCGCCTTAGTGGAGCCGCAGCCTTACTACCGCAGAAAGTGTCAACAACAATATGTTGCTAATACTTCATATTTTACACAGTTCATGTTTACGTACCTCTGCCTCCATTTCGAGATTTTTAAAATAAACGCTTTACCAGTCGCGTAAAGCTCTAGGCTCGACGATTCATCGATTAATGATATTTTCATTTCACGTGAACACAGTGATCAGTTTCCATGATCAAACTTGATCAATAGTAAACTAAATATTAACACCGGGTCCAAGCGAACATTTGTATTAGTCCACCATCCTTAGTTGAATATTCTAAACGTGGAAAAGAGGAATTTTAAGGTAGTAAGCTAAAAAAATGTCGAGTCCGCTGATTTTAATAACAATACAAATCAAGCAAAATACAAGCAGTAGCACTGTATCCGTCAAAATATCCCATTACTCTCTGTCTCTATGTGCTTGTCAGATTGTATTTCCTTCCTTCTGTCATAATAAACGCGCGACATTATTCGAGGCATAGTTATCAACGCTATGACTGACATCCTACCTGTCAAGTTATGTCAATTAGTTGGCTCTGATTGGTTGTTTTTCAAGAACATTACTGCCATCTTTTGGCTAGCGAGTAAATGAACGCTCTATCCCAATGACCTTTCTCTATGCCCAAAATCGAACTTCGACTACGACGCACTAAATCTCACTACAATAAAAGGAAGATTGAAGTCAATCCTGTCACCAGTCATCCCCATAGACATACATCTTAATAAAAATCAATGCTCATTGTCATCGCAATGTCCAATTCAAAACCCATTTCTAACATAACCTATTGTTGGTTTTGAGGTTATAATTTGTACTGGAATGACAGATGCCCTACTTTAAAAATAGAAATTCGTAGTTACTTTAGCTCTATCCCTCTCTCTCGATTTAGTCTAGAATGACGAGTGACAAGGACAATATCTCAGAAGCTTACGGGCCAAAAATCTGAATAAAATCAAAATTATAAGACATTTATTTATATTTTATGGGAAAATTATAGCGAGGCTATGAATATCAACAGTCTTCGAGATAATATCATAATTAGGTAGTTTTAGCTATTTGACAACAGATGGCGCAATTGTCCATATGTGATTAAAGTATTTTTTATGGGAACGAGTCACGGTGCCTGTTTTATACAGCTACAAATTACAAATTTACAAAGGCTCTACTTTAAAATCCGTAATTCGAACTTCGTCTATTGCTATCCCTTTCGCTCTCGACGCGTAACTAATACGCGAGGAAGTGACGGGGCGATCCGAAGTTTGAATTACGGATTTCAAAGTAGAGCCCCAGGTTACAAGTTTCCATTTGACACAACCTCGACCAATGACGACCACCCATTTGAGCAGTGTTGCCAGTTTAGACCTGTAAAATTGTAACTTGTAGCTTTATAAAACGTGCCCCTGCTGGCGCCATCGACAATTCAAATTAAAGTTCAATTGCATTACCTAAATACAGAACCCTCGGTCCGCGAATCCGACTCGCACTTGACCGGTTTATTTTTGTAAGATACCTATTTCACCATATTAATTAGGTATAATATTCGTATACGTCGCACCTTCAGAACAAATAGTGACCTAATTCAAAAAAAATAAATTTCAAGTTAGGTCTCTATACTAATAAATTTATGACTTGAAGCTTGAAAGGAAATTTTGAATAGGTCAATATTGTTCTGAAGGCGCGCCGTGCATAGGTTAGCTTTGCTGTCATTCAGGATGGGCATTAAACTTAACTATTGTGATAAAAGTGTAGACTCCTGCACGTTTTCAATAGCAAAGGCATATTTATGTAACAGCAACACAACAAGGCTCTTGGTCATGCAGGCGTCCCTGTCATAGTCGCGCCGTTCGAAATGGCCTGATTTGACAGCTGTCAATACAGTACAAAGTATAAAACCATAAACACATACATTAGTACATTGTGCATCAAGGGCGGTAAGAAGAGGATTGCTAACTGAGGGCTTTTAATGACTCGAGTTTGTAATCCCCTTACTTCCCGTGATACACACAATGTTTTTCATCACATTTGAGAGGAAAACAAAAAAGAGAAAAAAAACAACAATCAAACAAATAACCTCGACTCGCTAAAAGAGTTTGTATTTTTTTTTCAATATAGTCTTCCACAGATAATGCTATTAGAACTGCTTTAGTTTTTAAACTCGACAGGCCATAAGTAGCCGCCGAGTGGCCTATTTTATAAAGCTACAAATTACAATTTACAGGTTACAAGTTTCCATTTGACACAACCTCGACCAATGACGGCCAGCCATTTGAGCAGTGTTGCCAGTTTAGTCCTGTAAAATTGTTACTTGTAAGTAGCTTTATAAAACGTGCCCCAGATTGTATAAATTTAATTATACAGTAGTATTGGTTTGTAGCCAAGTTTTGAATATAGGAGTTATTTAATTTTTTTTTCTGAAATGATGTACGAGTGGATTCTATATTTTAAAACATAATAACTCCCTAGGAAGATATAAAAATCCATAACTCCCGCGGGAGTTAAATCGGCTATAACCGCCCTTTACGCCTGCGTGTTATAACACCCTTTCCGAGCAAGTGTGATGAAATAGTAAATTATAGACCAAGGGATGAAAGGCGCCTATTTCACACTAGATCATTATCGCTGTGCTCGAGCGCCAATATCCCGTGAGTGTAAATTAAATGGTAATGACTTTCACCCGAGTCAAACACTACTTTTCATGTCGACTATCTATGAGGAAAGTTAATAAAAACATGTTTAAAAGTAAGTGGCTGTATGAGATTTTAGCATGTGGCCAATGTACCGAATATTTTTATATAATTTATGTTTTTTTATTTTTTACCTGGCTTAGTACATTTTTAGGGTTTTTTAAACAATCTTACTACAGGGGCCTGTTTTATAAAGCTACAAATTACAATTTACAGGTTACAATTTTCCATGTAACACAACCTCGACAACCAGGCATTTGAGCAGTTTTGCTAGTTTAGACCTGTAAAATTGTAACTTGTAGCTTTATAAAACGTGCCCCAGAGGGTACCTACCTATAGGTTTCTGCTACAGCACAGGTCCATTGAAATAGATCAAAAAAAATAATGTTGGGTTCCGTACCAAAATGGTAAAAAAGGAACCCTTATGGTGAGACTACGTTGTCCTTGCTATGTCTAAGCACGGATCAGCGCACCCCGTCGTCTGCTTAAGTTAAGCACTGATCAGTTCAAGGTCACATGATCAATATTTTATTCGATTTTGAACTTAAATCAATTTCAATAGAGTCGAATATTTTTAATTGTCCAAGCCCAATGTACTGATAAACCATATACATTCATCATTCGTTGAGTGAAACGTATAAAACAGTTCCAAGTTTGAATTGAACGTGCGCGACCGCGTCCGACACACGAAGGGTTGACAAAAAATAGATGAATTATATCAAAGTTATTTACATACTGGGAATTAATTTCAGACAAGGCATTTCTCGTAAATTCCAATACATTTAAATTGAACTTTAATCCCTAAATCAGAGTAGTAAAGTTGAAATGGTGACTAAACAAAATCATAGTAAAAAGCCTCTGCCTAAAAACTGTTAAATAATATTTGGAGAATAAGGAGTCGTGAATAAAACGAAAGCGATAAATAAATAATACAAGTTTATTGTTGTTCAGAGCACGGCTGCGGTCGGAGGCACAATGTACAAACACTCCAAACCACTTACAAATTAAAAATAAATACTAACCAATGTTTTTAAATAAAGGCTCCCCCACACAGGTGTAATATATCATGCGATAAACCGCAACGCGATAATACATAGCTGCGATTTTTATACCTGTGTCAGTTTAGAACTAAACTTTCAGTGCAGTCTCGATTGGTGGGAGCTCATAAGCTCTGCGCGGATTGCAATAAAATAATATATACAAAGACTCGTTAGTATTAATCACCGTAACGCTTCCGTCTACGCCAGTTTGCGCGAAAGAGACGGATGCATTAAGGTGGATTCACAATGAAACCTAGCATCATATAAAATCGTTAATGCTGCTTAATTACAACGACTGTAGACCCAATACAATCGATTTATGTAGGTAGTAGTTATTTTCAAGCTGCAATGCTCATTGTGAATCGACCTTAATGCCCGACAAAAACAGGTGCAAAATAATGGATGAAAAAACAACTGTCGAGGCGCCCTCTTTAAAACGTAACTCGATCTGATGTTACTAACTCAGTGAACTAGATGGCGCTGAGATCTCGGGGAATAATGTAAAATTGAAAAATATCAAAGTAAAAACGAAACCCATAGTAACCCAACTTCTTTTAATTATTTAATCGGTTTTTTGTTATTTTCATCCATTACTTGAGCAATAGGAAGCTTACATGAAAAATCTTAGACCCGCAAACATCTTAAAATAATTATGGCAGTTTTATTTTAACACCGCAATGAACTACCAGGTGGCGCTGGCATGCATCCTAGTTCTGTATTAAATTCAACAGACATACCCAAATAATCCAAAATTACATACTAAATATTAATACAAATAAATACAATTTCAAATCATTAAAATGATACAATAATCAGTCTAATAGTTTCTCTTAAAAACTAATATAGAGGAAGTCACCTGCGTGCCGTAGCCGCCTGATAGTATTAAAGACTTTAAAATAGGCCGCCTCACTTTCTTTAAAGAACTCCAACTAAACGTTGCAATAACTTACTAGAGCAGTTGCCAGAATGTAGACAGACATTCAAAAAGTGATTACGCTTCGACAGTTCAGCTGAGATCAAGTAATCAAAGACATTCTAAACTAACTAAACTTCTTTTGATATTAACGCCATCTACAATCATGAGACGGTACAAATCAATATGTGTCAATCAGGGCGGCGTTCCCAATTCATGCATCAAGAGACCATTACTAAGGCCCTGTTTACACTTTGTTAAGTGCAACTGTGAAATTCATACATTCACTGTCAAGTGGCAAGTAGCAAATGTATGAACTTCACACATGCACTTAACAAAGTGTAAACAAGGCGTAAGGCGGCTACGGCATTCGCGGCTAAAGTAAAGCTATGAAATCTGCGGAGGACTTGGTTGATGGAAGAAGTGAGGAAGATTAGTTCGACGTCGCCTGAAACAACAGCAGTCGAGATCGAATTTGATCAATTTTTTTAAAGTTTATTGTTGATCGAAGATCATTGAGGGTAAGTACAATTTGAACGTTTTTACAACTTGAGTTGTGTGACAAGTGGTAGTCGTTTCGATCACCCGGCATAAAATAAAACCTAGAGGTAAATCTAGACCGTATACCAATATTACAGAAAATAGTGTAGTAAATGACTAAAAAGGAGTATTAGGTTTGTTATACAGATAACGACTGCTGCGTTTTCATGCGAACGATTCCATTGTTTTCAATTCATTCACAATTCCTTACAGTTTATTGTAACAATAATGATGTTTTAAAAACTGACTAAATAATGGAATATTTACAAAAGAGGCAAACTCACGCGCGTCAGTTACAGCGCAAACATACAGATGGCGCCGTTCACAATATTCAAAACTTCCGTGAGGATGTCACAAAAAGTGCAACATTTAAACTGCAATATTAAACCTTACAACAAAGATGTTAAGTATAAAATATTTACAAAATGTAAGTGCAAATATAAAATTTCGTATTGTGGTAAAATTTCAAATCGCGAGCCAAATAGAAATCGTAATATCGAACAGCAAATTTACATATATTTTATAAATCGTATCAAAATTTTATACAAACCTAAGGACACCACAGTTAATAGTTAATGTGTGAGAGATAAATGAGGAGTTTCAAAAAACAGCACACCTTTGTTTGACTTTTTCTTCAGATTTCTGAACAAGAAAAAGTAGTACTACCGATATGTCCCCAAAAATATGTAGGGAATTGTCCGTTTCGTTACCAAGATTTTATTAACAAAACTAAACAAACGGTGTGCTATTTTTTTTAAACTCCCCAATTGCGTTCGTAATGCGAAGAGTAAACTATAGATGGCGCTAGCGAAGACCACACGGGCTTATACATCTGTAATGGCTGATTTACATTGGGCCAGCAAAAGCATGCCAGTAGAATTACATTGAAGAGTTGGTTTTCACGTTTGAGGCGAGAGCTATTGTAACGACGCAATGTACTTCTACTGGCATGCTTTTGCTGGCCCAATGTAAATCAGCCATAATACAAGGTGCTAGTTGGTCCAGCGCTTACAAAGCAGAACACTGACGTCTAATAATCATATCCGTTGGCTGACAAGTGCGTTTATATGCTAAACACACGATCAATTATCTAAGGTTGCGCTAGCGCCATCTATCGAAGTGGACCATCGACAATGATTTCACAGTAAAGCTAATATGTCACTGTTGAAATTGTCAAATCAACTAACCATAAGTTAATCAATTTGGGAGAGACATGTCTAGTATGACGTCTAGATCACCTTGATGTTTTTGGACCACCAATAACTATTATCGAATGATGACTTATGAAACCGTGTGATACATAATGATGAAATATTTTAAGTGGTCGCACACTGACTAGTTAACAAATACGTGGGCGACGAGTAACATACAAACCCTACCTGTTCAATTATAAAATAAATAAATTCGTTAAAACATTACATAAACGTTACTCTAAACATTTAGTAAAAAGTTTATCTTACAGACCGTTCAATCATTCTAATACTAAACTCTAGCTGTGTCAAATAAATACACGAACTCACTAACGTCGCACCGCTGTAGTCGGGGTTCACCTCCTCTTTCTGACACGTTGAGTAAGAATAAAAAGGAAAACCCCTTGAGAAATATACGTTGACGGTTTTATATTCAGAGCCGTCTCAGAAATTAATGTTAAGTAGGTCGTGACGCCTTATTTGGTGGATTTTTTGTAGAACTTCCGTCGCGTACTCATTTTACCCAATAGCAGTAATGTGGTCACGGCTCTGAACTAATATGACAGCCATCTACCTTATCAATGCGAATGCGACTCCGCCGGAAACAAACATATTTCATTGAGCTTAAAAAGACTGTATTGTCATTCAAAATACATTTCAAGTAAAACGATTGATAATTTCTGAGTAACCAATTCACGGTTTCACACACAATAATAATTGCGGTGCAACACTTGATGCGACTGGTCGCTTGTCGTTTAATGTACATTATGAACAAATTGGAAAAGAACCGCGTAATCAGTTTCTTTTTTTACGCCATATAATTTTTAATATGATTAAACAGAGAAATATCTTTATAAATCTGTCAGTTTCGTTTGAATGAATAGTTTAAATATCCATATACTGGTTCAATGTTGTGTAGAACGTCAATACAGTCTTTCGTAAATACTGAATAGTTTGAGACTGTTTTTGGCCGTTGTAATACATGTCAGGCCAATGTCAGTTTAAATTTCTAGTATAAATATAAACTTACAGCTAAACTATACGTAGTCTATATACATTACATATAATCACAATGTATAATACAAGCTAGCTATAATTTGTATAACTTACAGTTCCTAAGCAGACAATTCATTTTGTGTTAGACCAATCTCTTCGTTTTGTAATTAATGAAGTATCCGTCTCATTCGATTCACCGAACTGAGAAGTTTCAAAAGGAGGGCAAACATAAATACCTAAATCAGTTACGATTGTATTCAGGAAAAATCTTACTAAAAAAGTTCTTAATGTTAAAAGTCTCGTCGGAAGTCATCAATCATTAAGTACTTTCAAAAGTGTCAATATTGAAGTGATAACTTCTTATGGGAGGGTAAACCGCTTCGTTACGTAACGCATTACGGCGCCAGTCTGTCTGGCTTCCCTTTCCCTTACGCATACGGCAGCGGTAAGCAGGCTTCTCCTCTCTCACTCTAACCCATAGCTCTAGCCGTATTTCGGACAGACACTTCCCCGATGTGTTATCACTTCTGTCGGCGTCCCGCGACGCACACGTATTTATTTAAACTTTCACTATGTAAAAAATCTACAAGACTACATCTCAACTTAATTTTTCTTATTAGCTCATGTAAATAATGTTCCATGATTTGTACTTATTCCATAATCTCTCTTACTTCATATTTTAAATGCATTATCTTTCGTTTCAAGTATGTTTAAATTTTCAGTAAACCTGTTCTAAGGCTATTTACTAACCAAATCATCAAACATTACTTTCATGTCACTTAGGCCAATATTAGTGCCATCCCCGCCAATCCCTCGGCACTGACACTACCAAGTAGAAAAGTTAAAAATTTCACTACAGTTGTAAATTTCGCTAGATTGTAGCAGTCGACAGTCTTAGCTTTTGAGCACAGAGGTTGAGTCTAGAACGAGAGTCAAGATCGTAGTTCGTAAGTTAATCCCATTTCGTTACCTAAGTTCTTATTATAATACTGGAAGTTATATAAAAATTAAAAATTGGTGTTATATTTTTAGGAAGTTTCTCAACTTTGATTCTAAGAACTGATGCCTAAACGCAATCATCACTAGATGGCGCTGTCACTTGAGTAGCAACGCCATCTATTTTTGCGTACTTATTTCAAATTGTGCATGCTAATAATTTACTTACGGTAGAGGTTACGAATTACTGTTGTTCATGCGTAACTTCGGTAGAAGTATTCTTGCCGATATAAGTCATCGTTCATGTCACCGACACGATCACTAATACAGTCAGCGTTCATTAATAGATCACTTGTGCACCTAATCGTTTTTTTTCGTGTTACAGTTTCGTTTAAAGTTCCAAACCTTGAGCTAGAGCGACAAGGTTGCCGGTGTTAGTGGCGGCGCTAGCAGTGGAACTGCTGCTGCGTGATGGCGGAGAGGTCCTTCATGAGCCCCTCGAGGTTCTGCATCTCGCGCGCGAGCCGCTCGGTGGAGCGCGACGGCGTCAGCGCCTCCAGCTCCTCGGGGCAGTGCGGCACGCCGCCGCCTGGGGACATCAGCATGTGTGAATGATTGATCGATAGGTTTATGGCAATTATATTCTATTTCATCATTGTCTGATTAAATTAACTTGAAGATACTATAAAAATTTGGTCAATTGTATTAAAATTAAACCAAGACGTCGATGCGGTTGTGTACAGTGACCATCAAATATAGCAGCAGCTTCGGAGCAGACCAGGTGCTCAAAAATGGTTCACTCATCTTTAAGGTGTAACGAAAATCGGTCCCGTATCCTACCTTGAATACAAATTGACAACCAAACGCTATTGATCAAAAAAATCATAGTATTGTTAGCGCTACTAATAGCGCCATCTATATTTAAGTTACGAAGACACCTGACATATTTTGTGTACGTTCGTGAACTCACCGAGCTGTAATCTGTTGGGTATGTGTCCGGGCGAGGAGCTAGCGCTCTTCTTGTATGGTGACGTCTCTCTTACACTACCTGTAAGGAAGAAAACAACTCTAGTGTGTGGAGAAAATGTAATATCCCTATATTAAGAAGTTTCAGCAGTTCCTTTTACAATGTAAACCAAAATTGTAACTGGCGCAGCCGGTAGGATGGGTTCTACTATTGACTTCGACTAGTGAATAATTACACAAACGCACAAGAACACGAGTAAGTATGCTTAATACGTTTTGATCTTTTACTACACTGTGACCTTCGAATTTGACTGAACTAAAATGCGTTTATGAAAAAGGAGGTTTGTGAATACTAGTCAAGTTAATGTTTAGTACATCCTACCGGTTGCGCCAGTAACAATTTTGGTCTTCATTTTGATTCCAATTCGACTGAACTAAAATAGGTTTTTTCTTTCGTTTATGAATAAGGAGGTTGTTAACACTAGTCAAGTTAAAGATAGCGCACATCCTATCGGTTGCGACAGTTACAATTTTCGTTTTCATTTTGATTACAATTTGACTGAACTAAAATGGGTTTTTGCATTTATGAATATGGAGGTTAGTGAACACTAGTCAGGTTAATGATAGAGCAAATCCTACCGGTTGCGCCAGCGTCTTTTTCTTTTTATCTTAAAGCATTGTTTATAAGACATAGGTGTAAGGCCTCACCCTGCCCGTGGCTGGGCGTGGAGTGCGGCGAGTCCCCGAAGCTGTGCAGCGGCGCGGCGCAGGCGCGGCGCTGCAGCGAGCCCCCCGCGCCGCCCGCGCTCGCCCCGCCGGCGCCCGTGCCCGCCTCGCTGCTCAGCGAGTCACGACTGCAATTATCCACGTAAACAATCATTATATCGACATTTTTCCAAGGACGCATTTATCATATTTAGATATATCTATAGAAGCACGAGAAATGAAGTTATTGACAAATACATAATAGGATCCGCAGTATATGATCTTATCTGATTAATGAAAACTGAAACACCAAAAAGTTTCAAAACCGGCTGCGGTGCATGAGGAATCAGTTTCATGCCTATTCCGCCAAAAAGTTCAATTCTTAAATAGTATTCTACACATCCCAGCCTCAGCCCCTCGCATAGCCATCTGAGCTTGCATATAGTTGTTACGTGGAGACTTTTTACATCATTAATTTAGATTAAAGCGGCCACGTTCCACGTCAGCATAAAGCCTGATTCTCGACCAGTTGCAACCCGTCGCCACCAACAACAAAATGTATAGCTCTGAAAAAGATATCTCACCTGGTGTCCGCTTTGTATACATTTTGTTGCTGGCGGCGACTGGTTGCGTCGCCACGGTGCCCCGGTGAGAAACGGGCCTAAGTCGCATGATACGTGTCATTGAGCAAGGAAATAGTTTTTTCACGCCACTGCTCGGAAATATGGCCAAAGAAGGATCGAAATCAGAATAGAAAGTTGCTCTTAGTAGTACAACACAAAAACAGTCCAACAATGTTGAGTTGCAAAGTAAAATGGAGTGTTTTTAGACCAGTTTACTTTCTACTCTGCTATTGGTCGGTTATTTATGACATTAGTAACTCGTTCGGAAATAAATAAAAAAATGTTTGACAAATATGACATTAGAACGTTTAATTAAAAAATTAAAACGTCAAATCCGCTCAGTGAAAGTGTATTTTTGCGATTGTAAACGTGTTTTTATGTAAGTTTTTAAGGCGTACGTGAAAAACGCCTTTGCATCTTTAAATAAGGTAAAAATTAAAAAAGTTAAAAAGGCGGGAATGAAAATTACTTCTGTTCTTTTAATTGGAAACAAACGCTAAACTTTTGAACTTTTGATTGGAAATTTGTACGATATTCAACAAAAATGAGTGATACAAGTACAGATATGGATCTTACACCGCCTGAAATTCAGGATACGGCAAAGTCGGTAATTCGGAATTTACTGCCAATAAAATCCCGTCGCAAATATCAGAAAGTGTATGAAAATTTCAAAGCATGGCAAATAAATAAAAAAACGAACTCTTTCTCTGAAAGCGTAATGCTGACCTACTTTGATGAACTTTCAAATATCAATATTACTTTTAATTAAACTGTGTATTATGTCCTAACCTGTTTTATTTCCTTACATTAGGCGTGAAAAGCACATAGTATTGCCTCGGTAGAAAGTGCAATAGATGGACTCGTATCTTCGCGGTCCTCACCTGCGGCTCGGCCCGCGAACTAACTCGTCCATCTATTGCTTACTTTCTGTACCTGGGCTACAATGTACTAGTGTCTGACTCCTCCGTGGCTTCCTGTAACTGGGAGTACTACAAAGTAATTGAGTGTAGCGGTGTACTGACTGCGTGTAGTGTCCGAGCGGCTCGTAGGCGACGTAGTGTCCGCGCTCGCGCGCCGCGCACGCGTAGATGTCGGAGCCCGCGGGCGTCACGCCGGCCGGCGCGCACGCCGCGCCCAGCGGACACGAGCCCGACCCGCCTGGGGATACACGCACGTTCATAACAACTCGATAGGAATAGGAAGGGAATTAATGGTTTCGAAGACATTCCTTTTGGAGTGCCTACTAGCCCAGAATCCAATAAAAAACGTGTAAAATATCATTAAGTTTTGTGCCAAGATATTGGGCCAACGTTTAGAGCACTACGGCTATACTATTGGTTTGTTTGTAGTTACCGACCAACACTGACCGGCCAACTATCTAGTGCCGGTTTTTTGGGCACACATCGATGGATCTTTAATCAAAGCGCCAATGCAGCATGACCGATACGCCGATGGGGCCGAATGTGTACAGCGGCCTTCGGTGTTATATTAGTGACACTAGTACGTACAGGCGGCGGGCGGCGGGTGCGGGTGGTGCGCGTGCGGCAGCGTGTGGTGCGCGAGGTGCAGCGAGCCGAGCGACGCCTGCGGCGACAGCGGCGCCATGCCCGCCAGCAGCGGCGTGCTCTAGAACCACGACCAAAAATTACGTCTACCGTTGCCATTTCTTTTTGCACTTTGAATGATTTTTTGATCGTTTAGCAGTTTGTTCTAGACTATATTCTATCAGTGCAAAATTTCATCCAGATCCGTTAAGCCGTCCTGTCTTAAATGAGTAACAAACATGCATCCATCCAAATTACGAAATTATTATTGACAATAACGTCATCAATTTTTACTATACAGAACCACCACTGGTTTGACGACGTCACAGATTAAAAACTATTGCATACACTGAAAACGTCTAATCATTTGTTTAGTAATAACGCCTCGAGGCGTTTATTGAGTTCGTTTTATATTCGATGAAATAGTACAATATATTATTGAGTAAATTCGAGTTCCTAACGCCATCTGTAGTTAAAATACGAAATCAAAAATTCTTAGAATCCAATTATTTTCTCTACAGAAGTGGATAGTGAATATGATTATATGATTATTTACTTCAACAATAAAATTCTATTACATTTTTGCAACGATATTCTTTTTTTTTAAATCAATTGTAGTCATATCCATATTCCGGATATCGTTCGACATTATTTTGACGTAATTTGTATCCGTCAGCAGCCCATTACTTGTCACTAACAGGGGAAGATTGGATCTACTTTGACTATTGAACCTGAGATACTGTTTATCGGTTTACGAAGGCAGAGCAGCCAGTTGGGGCCCATTTCTCAAAGCGTATTAGTCTAATAATATTAGTGTTTTGTCTCGTAATGGGAACTACAAAATGAGACAAAACACTAATATTATTAGACTAATAGTTTTTGAGAAACGGGCCCCTGGAGGGCGGTGTGTTGTGGACGGTACCTGGTCGGGGTGCGGCAGCGCGTGCGGCGGGCGCAGCGCGCGGCGCTCGCAGGTGGCGGCGCAGCCCACGCCGCCCAGCCCCGTCATCGCTGCAATACGCCACGACATCTTCACTATTTTTATTTAATACAATTGCTAAAAAGTGGTATTTTTTGTAGGTGTATATCGTATGGAAAGTTGTTTTTTTTTCATTTTTTACCCTTAATTGTTCAAATTACACTGTGAATTTTAATCAGACCTAGAATTAAGTAAAATTGACTGTTTTAATTAGTTTTATTTTTGTATCGTTGAATTTTGCAATAGTATTAAAAACCGTTGATTGATACACGTGCGGAACAATCATTCTCTCTCGTCCCGAGACACCTCAGGTTTCGTGTAAAATGACATACTTTCCGCAATTGTATCAAAATGTACTATGTAATTTTGCACGAAATTCGCAATATTATCTATTTTGTGCTTAATGCTGTAACTACAAACTGTACTTTTCTTTTAAGCTCAATTCATACTACGCCTTTTTTTTAAATAGCTATGTGCTTGTTTAGATTACCATCTTTTACATTTCAATTCATATTTTAGAACATGTCGCTACTAAAGCTGCCGCGCCTTTGCAATACCGTAACATATTAAACCATCGACCCTATAAAACTAAACAATGGTAAAATTATCATCTAAATCATTCTGTATTATGTATAACGACATGATGAAATTTATTATAATGATTGTCCTAAAAGTGTAAAAAAGGAAAGTACCAACACAAATAAAAATAAATGAACCAAATAGAAACAAGTGTAGTCTCACGTCTGTAGTCGCAGAGGTCGCGGCGCGGCGCGGGCGCCGGCGACGCGCGCAGCGGCGCCGTCTCGTCGCTGCCCGCGCACGACGGCGAGCGCCGCGCGTCTACGCGAGACCGAATAAAACCAAACATAAACAAAACAAAACATACGACAGTTTTGAAATAAAAGAAAAAAAACAATAAAAAATTAAAACTTAAGTGCATTCTCCTTTAGCATGATGTGTTGTTTATTTAATAAAAACAATGCAAAAAATAAAAGAAAAATATAAATGCGATCCTAAATAAAACTTACATAAATCTGCTATTTTTGTAAAATTGGCTATTGGTACGTCAAATATTAACTCAGATATTGTCCCCGTACAAGACATCCGACACCCTCAACATATTCCTATCGATGAAAAAGTCCTATATAAGTAACTAAATCATTGATTAGAAAAAAACCTTGTTTATGATCTAGTAAGAGTCTGTTGTGAAGATTTACTGACGTGTTGCTCGTCGACGTCCACTTAAGTCCTTAGGAAATATATATACACCAATGGAATTTAGTGGACTTGAAACCCTTATTGACACCAGTATATAAAGTGTTTTTTAAGGACCACTCTTCGGACTCGGCTGGCGTGCGCGTCAGCGTCAGGTGCACGCCGCCCGGCGATGCTATACGTCATGACCGACAGGACACGGTAATGGTGACTGACCGACGTAGGTGGGCACGTAGTGGCGGCGGTCCAGGCTGGCGGGCGGCGGGTGGCGCGCCGGCTCGTACTCGGCCGGCGCGCGCGTCAGCGTCAGCGTCGAGGACGCCAGCGCCGACGGGCCGTCCACGCTGCCCGCTGATACTGCCAGACCAAATTATTACTCTAATTATTTACTTGTTAAAAGCTATGGTAGATGGGGGTGTTTCGGTGGCCATTCTTTAGTTAGTATTCAAGGTTTTCTTTACCGGAGGGCGAGGTCAACTGCAACTGCGAGTTAAAGCATTAATCAAAAACCAATCTGCATAACTTAGCAAAATTTATATTTATAAACTAAAGTCGTGAGTGAAGCAATAAAGCTATAACTGGCGCAGTCGGTAAGATTTTGCTGCAAGAACAACTGATTTTGACATGAGCTGGGAAGGGTTAAACATGTCCCACGGAGAGTATGGTAGGTTAGTGTGCGAGAGAGAGCGTACTCTTACTGGCGGAGCTGTGCAGCGACTTGTCGAGGTGCTTGAGCTCCATCTGGTCGTGGTGGATCCACAGGTCCGGCGGCTTGATGCCCGCGGACGCCGACGACTTTTGGTACGTGCTGCAATCAGATACACCTCAAATTAGAATGACGATGATAACCTGGTATTAAATATTTTTTTGTATGTTTTGCTGAACATAATACCTAAACAAAATTCAATCAATGTTAGACTAACTTAGAAAAATGAAGTGGAAAAGTGGTACATTTAAATCATAATCCATGTTTTGCAAAAGCATTTAAAGTTACAGTAGATCATTTTGCCTTTATACGTAAACCAGTACGTGACGCCCGCCGAGGGTTCCTCCCTGGGTGGAGGGCCTACCTGGTGTGCGGCTCGAGCGGCGGCGGCGCGCGGCGGCAGCACAGCGACAGCGCGAGCGCGGCGGCCAGCGCCAGCACTGCGCAGGCGCCGCCCGCGGAGGCCCACAGCCAGGCCGACGTGGCGCCCGCCAGGCCTCCTCCGCCGCCCGTGTCTGCGGCCCGAGACCGTTATAGTAATACTACACATAATCAGAGACCTGAATTTTCATGGCACTTTTGTTCTGTCGTAGTGACTTCTCATTTATCGACTTCCAATCTACATATCGATAAACCAAACTTCTAAATAGATTAATAATATGGAAAAAAGGACAATCTATTTATTTACAAAGGACCCAAAAAAACGCTTGTCGGCAATTGCAAATATTTTGAACATGTAATTGAAGGCAGCAATGGATAAGGTATTGTAAGCCGTATTTGGGAACTGATTTAATATGAGATAATTATATTGTTTTTCAAGTACACTTTTATATTTAATTGCATAAATCGATTTTTCAACTGTCGAAAGTTTATCTGGAAGAGTTCGCTCTTTAGCGATAAAACCGACTGTTGTTTACCTCTATTATTATTTTTTAAATTTAGTGTTCTGCATTGTATTCTATCGATATAATATGTATAACGCAAGTCGATAAATGAGAATTCACTTGCGTTAGTGAAAAATGCCACGAAAATTCCAGTGTCTGCACATAAAAAAATAATAGATGGATCCTAATAACAAGTATTTTTACAACTGCTACAGTGCTATTCAATATAAATATAATCATCTACTCTCTCATTACAAATATGACAGTTGTTACATTTCACTACCGAGCTCCCCCAAGTACCAGCCAGCGGCACCTACACACGCGCACTCACCGACCCCCGTGGTGTAGGCGACGGGCGCGCTGAGCGGGCCGAGCCCCTTGCTGGTGCGCGCCTGCAGCTTGAAGCTGTAGGTGGTGCGCGCGCGCAGCCGGTCCACGCGCGCGCGCGTGCGCTCGCCGCCCACCGCCACCGCCGTCCAGTCGCCGTCGGCCGCCGCCGCCGCGCCCTCCGGGACCGGCGCATACATTATTATGTAACCTGGAAAACGACAATTTTGCTTGGATGCCCTCCTCGCTCCTAGATTTCTTCTCTTTGCAACTGCTGAGACATTGCTCGTAAAAGTAATGGTCGTTGGGGCGAAAAAGTTCTAGAGTGGCGGCCGCGAACCGGAAAGCGAAGTGTTGGCAAGCCTTCCACACGGTGGACGACCTCATGAGGATCGCGGGGAGCCCATGGATGCGAGTAGCACAAAACCGGCCGTCGTGGAGATCCTTGGGAAAGGTTATGTCAAGCAGTGGACGTCTTTCGGCTGATATGATGAGACATCGACCAGTGAAGTTTTCATTTCTTTTAGTTAGATATTATAATTTCTCCTCCAAACACTCCTCCATTTCTTGCCTGCACAAATACTTAAGTACATTTCTATCCTCTATCTAACCCCTTCATCAGCTCGTCCCCGTCCCTCTCGAGCCCCCCAGGCACTGACCGGTGATGACCCCGTTGGGCTTGGCGGGCGGCGCCCAGGCCAGGTCGGCGGCGCGCGCGGCGGGCGCGGCGGGCGCCACGCGCAGCTCGCGCGGGGCCGACGCCGGCGCCGCCTCCAGCGTCGTGTTCGACACCAGCATCGACCACGCCGACTCCTGCCCGCCTGGAGTGGACAACACTTTTAATTTAAATCACTTATCAATGCAGCCATTTACTGAACGCTTATAACCTTTAATCATCTAAAAAATCATAAATTGAGTTGAATACCGTAACATAAAGTCAAGTACCGTAAGTAAAGCCAAGCGGACGCTTCATTCACTGATTTTAGCAAGGCATTCGATAGAATAGTTCACGTAATATTACTACGGAAATTAATAAATTCTGGCATACATGGAAATCTGTTCAGATGGTTCAATTCTTAAGAGCAAAATAAATCTCAAGTAGTAGTCATTAATGGTTTCACTTCTGCCTGGCTTAGTATTTCCTATGGCGTGCCTTAAGGCTCTATGTCAGGACCCTTAATGTTTGTAATTTTTAGTAACGATATTTATTCAATTTTTAGGGTTTCGTACCAAACTGGTAAAAAAAGAAACCCTTATGGTGAGACTTCGTTGTCTGTCTGTCTGTCTGTCTGTATGTCACAGCAGGTTTCCTCAGCAATTACAAATGCTATCAACTTGAAATATGGCATAGTTGTGCAACTTGCTCGCCCGTATCTGATTTTAGTAAAAAAATATAAAAATAATTTTATAAATAATTTAAAAGGGGACTAGAATGGGGGGGTTGAAAACTTAAATTGGTTTGATTATAGCAAATGGGGTGTCATATAAAAGGTCTTAATCTACAAATTTCAAAACTGTTTTCTTTTGATTTTCCATGATGTACTTACTGATTTATAGCCAAGAATTTACAAAAAAAACCGATCCCCACTTACCTCCGAATTTTATTCTTCAAAAAATGGTCATTATTTACTGTTTTTGAGAAATAACAAAAAACTTAGTAAATCTGTATTAAAATTTAGGCTAGTCAAAATGGACCTTATTGCATAGAAAATAAAGTATGAGTATTTTTTTGTAGTTACCAAGCATATTATCTCAAATACAGAACCCTCGGTGCGCGAGTCCAACTCGCACTTGACGGTTTTTTTAAACACTCCGTTGTTTTATAATTGAACACAACAACAGAACACGAAAACTCGGAGGTAATCAGTCCTACCTTTAATCAGCTTGACGGCGAACTCGTAGAGCGTGAAGGGCCGCAGCTCGTCGAGCATGCAGTTCAGGTCGGAGGCGTTGAAGAAGCGCGCGCGCGCCCCGCCCGCCGCCGCCCAGCGCACCACGTAGCGCCGCCCGTCCGTCGCCGTCTACACACACACACACACACGCGCGCAGCGTACAGTATGACTCCGATGTTAACGATCGCGACCGGCGGCAAGTCGCACGACCCACTGTTTAGTTTTAATTTATATGGAGCACAAGCGCGATATCGTACATAAGTGACCACCCGACGCCGCTGTCGCCGACATTTGATTCGGTTGTTAATCACACCCTTACGGCAACGTCGTAGGATTTTGTTTGCTTGATGAATAATTTATCCTAGTCCTAATCCATATCCCCCCTCCCCCTCTTTCCAACTACCTTTAGTTATGAATCGATAATAACTCTGCTTGAACTCACCTGCCCCTTGGGTAGAGTGGGATCAGTCCAATATACGACCGCGGTGGTCCCGCTCAGCATTATCACCTGCCAAAAAATCAGTACGTCATGAATTTTTCACAATTCCCTCAAACTACAACTGAAATTAAAATTAAAACTAACATTTTGTGACAGTAAAATAATACCATAAAAAATGTGTTATTGTCTACAAATGTCCCTCTTCTTTCTTCAACAAATTTATTCCGATTTATTCTACTTATCTTACAAAAAAAACTACTTTTTAAAAATCCTACCTTCAGTCCAACGGGTGGTATGAGCGGAGGGCGCTCCTCCTCCTCCTCCTCTTCCTCCTCTTCCTCCTCATCATCCGGGTCGTCGCCTTCGGCGGCGGCGGCGCGCGTGCGCACAGTAGCGTATACCGGCGGGCCGGCGCCCAGCGCGTTCGACGCGTGGAGGGATATCACGTATTCCGCGTTCGATTCTGTCAGGAGAAATAAATATAAGGAATCAAGCTGACTATATTTTTAGGCCCTTACTGATTGAGACTAGTTGAAGATTGATGGCATGCCAAACCGTTTAAAAGCATCACAGAGAGGCTTCTGCTAGTGCCCATGCAGTAATGTGAACGCTAAGCCACTATGAATGGACGAGAACATGCGTATGCTTGGCCACCTCGCTCGCCTGATCTATGCCCTTTTGCTAATTCACGATGCCAAACTTTATCTTGAATATGGGGTAGTGCCTAAGAGGTGTCCGGTACTATATTGTTTGGCGAGTCCAGCCCTACTAGTGCAGCGTGCACGTACCGAGTCCCCGTATGACGTGGTGCGTGGTGTGCGCGGGCAGGTCGCGCGCGTGCTCGTCGGGCACGCCGAGCCCCCAGCCCAGCCGGTAGCCGCGCGGCTCGCCGCCCGCCTCCGCGCCGCCCTCCTCCCACCACACGGAGATCCAGTCGCGGCCGGCGCGCGCTGCAAACAAAATCGCAACATGACTTCATCTAACAAACCAAGTAGCAGATTGGCTACAAATGCACAAAAACGATGTTTATTGTATTGTGTATGTGGACTGGGCGACTCACTGCTGAGCGGCGGCGGCTGCGCGGGCACGCGGCTCTCGTCCCGCGCCTGCGCCTGCGTGGCAGCCGTGATCCACTCGCTGAACGGGCCCGAGCCGTTTGCGTTCAAAGCGCACACACGGATCTGGAACAACGTAACGTTAGCTCATAAAGTCAATATTGAAATCCTACCGACTGCGCCAATTCAAATCATTTCTCAAGTGGAGTCAAGTCTTCCTGAAGGAATCCAGTTCATATACCTGTTTTAATTTAACAATCATTCAGATGACGGTGTTCAGTCACCCTACCAGGAATTCAGAACCTGTAAGGGTCCGCTCCAAATTAGCTAGCCTTATGGACAAACTTTAGCGCACCTGGTAGGTGGTACGCGGCAACAGCGCGCGCAGCTCGGCGCGGCGCGCGTCGCCCGGCGTGGTGAGCGCGTCGGCCTTGCGGCGCGCGCCGGCCGCGCGGTATCGGATCTTGTACCCGGTCAGCGCGCCGCGCTGCGTGCGCGCCGGCGGCGGCTCCCAGCGGACCAGGATCGACTGGAAACCGAGAGCGACTATTTGAGGAATTTGTAGGAAATAAAACCTCTCTAGAAGTTTGTCAAGATACAAAACTGAAAACAATAGAAAAAATAACTGCAACGGCTGGACGGATTTGGATAAAATATAGGCGCTATACTCCTCCGTCGCCGGCAGAAGTTAGTACGAAATAAAGCTGACTGTACATAAAAAAACTAGAAGATTCCTCCAACCTCTGTCATCCCTGCAAGTCTTTCTTGTAGAACCCCTCGTGCTTGTGCGGGTGCGTGTCTGCGTGTGCATGTGCGTGTGTGTGTGTCTGTGTGTGTGTGTGTGTGTGCGTGTGTGTGTTCGTGTGTGTGTGCGTGTGTGACGCACCGTGGGCGAGGCGGGCTCGGCGCTGACGTTGGCGGGCGGCGCGGCGGGCGGCAGCGCGGCGGTGCGCGCGGGCGCGGGGTCGGCGGCGCCCCCGCCCGCGCCGGCCACGGTGACGCGGTAGGCCGCCGCCGCGCGCAGCCCCGCCAGCAGCGCCTCGCCCAGCCCGTCCGCGCCCGCGTGCCCCGTCACCACCTGCGAGCGGCCCGTCTCCACCTGCAACACGGACAATCATGCGTGTACTCCCCCTGTCACAGACTACTCCCCCTGTCTCAGATACTCCCCCTGTCACAGACTACTCCCCCTGTCTCAGACTACTCCCCCTGTCACAGACTACTCCCCCTGTCTCAGACTACTCCCCCTGTCACAGACTACTCCCCCTGTCTCAGACTACTCCCCCTGTCTCAGACTACTCCCCCTGTCACAGACTACTCACCCTGTCTCAGACTACTCCCCCTGTCACAGACTACTCCCCCTGTCTCAGACTACTCCCCCTGTCTCAGACTACTCCCCCTGTCACAGACTACTCCCCCTGTCTCAGACTACTCTTCCTGTTTCAGTCTACTCCCCTGCCTCAACGTACTCGTCCTGTCTCAGACTACTCCCAATGCCTCAGACTACTCCCTCTGTCTCAGACTACTCCCCTTGCCTCAGACTACTCTCCCTGTCTCAAACTACTCCCTCTGTCTCAGACTACTCCCCCTGTCTCAGACTACTCCACCTGCCTCAGACTACTCCCTCTGTCTCAGACTACTCCCCCTGTCTCACTCACCTCAGTGTAGTGCACGGTGTAGGAGGGAGGAGCGGGCGGCGCGGGCGCGGTCCAGCGCACGCGCAGGCTGTGCGGTCCCAGCGCCTCTACCACCACGTTGGTTGGCGCGCCGAAGCTGAGCTCCTCCGGTGGGGTGTGTGCTTCGATCGTCTAGATGGAACACAGAACGTCGACACTAGTACGGCGGATTGTTAAATTAAATCCCAAAATAGTTTTTTCTAGTTCCTCAAACGACCGTTCGGCAAAAAGACAAGTTAATACACGGCGATGTGAACTGACTTCAGTGTAAAAAGTGAATTGATGTGAGAGTCTGACGTGAACTTTCCTCATTTTTTTATGTGAACTGATCTTAATTTTTAACGTGTACTGATCTCAGTACATGGTGTGAACTGACCTAAGTGTATGAAGTAAACCGACCGAAGTGTCTGACGAAATCTGAACTTTGATTTTTGATGAGACCTGACCAATATAAGTGTTTAGACTGACATAAATATTTCATGACATCAGATATGAACTGAGCTAAAGTAAGGGGAGTTAACTGAAGTTTGTCTGGTGGAAAATGACCTATCTTTTTGATGTGACCTGACTTCAGAACATGGCGTGAACCGATTTCAGTGTCTGATGTGCACTGACCTCAGTAGCTGGAGATATAGCGGTGGCAGTGAGCGCTCTCGCGGCGAACTGGTAGGTGGTGTTCGGCTGGAGAGAAGCCACATTCATCTCAAAACGAGATGCGATGCCGCGGGAGACGCGCTCTCTGTGGGGTAGCAACAGCTGTAGCGTTATCATGTCAATTTATTTAATAATAACATGAAACAGCTACTTCAAAAATATTTACTGTCATCGGTGAGACAAAATTGTTTATCAAATCTGAGGGGCTATTGTCTAACGCACTCGCAATTCAAGAAGACAAGATGGGAGTTATTGCCATTATCATTTGAAGTGACACAAGGCAGATAGACACTACAAAAAAACCTAGGGAACTGTATTTTTTTTATCTGAAATCTATTGTTACATAACCAACGTAATAACAAATTGCAAAAACGATTTGACATATACATTTTGGAGAAATCATATAGATTATGAAAGATCAAAAATGGGAAATGTATCGCCGACGACTCACCTTTCGCTTCCCTTGACTCGGTACACCACAACATATCCCGTAACTTCCTCTTTCTTCTTCTCCGGCTCCTCCCAGCTCAAGGTCACGAACCGGTGCTTCACGATAACGGCCCTTAGGCCCCTGGGCGCAGAGACCACAGTCCCGTTCTCCTTGGCCACGTCCAGTCCTTCGGTCAGCGTGTAAGAATAGTCGGGCTCAGTGTAGGCGGAGGAGGTCTCGCCGAGGAAGTCCAGGTCGTACTGGGAGTTGTCGAGGGACGGGTCTTCGGAGATGAGGCTGTTGAAAATGTCGGTGGTGTTTGGGAGATGGGGGAGGGCTTAAAAAATAAAAAAGCTAAATTAGGAGCGAAATAAAATTGTAAAAAATATAAAAAGGTAAGTAAAATAATGTAAAATTGGTGTTTTTCTGGGATAAAATCATAAGGTATAAACATTTAAAAAAGGTATAGTATCAGTATTATCTGTAGAAATTATCTAGAAATATTCAGAAAATACATCAAAAATCGAGTTAACCATTAAATAAACCTTAAAAATTCGGCAAGCATTAAATCAAATTAACTGCTCTCGCCATCATACGTACCAAGTCCTTCTAGCAGGATAATTGAACATTGTCATAGTCAACATCATCAAAATTTATGTAAATGACATTGTCATGATAGACACATTAAGTCATAAGAAAGAAATTATGTCGAAATTCATTATTCAATCTATATTTATGACGGAGTTCTGTACAGGATCAACTGAAAGCCTGTCACTGTATGACACACATGAACTTTCAACAGAAAATCTATATTATGTTAAAACCAATTGTTTCACTCTGCTGATCCTCGTCGCCGGACACTGTGGGCACTCACCGTCGTCCGGCGGCAGCACGACGAGCCGCACGGCGGCGGCGGCGCTGCCGGCCGGCGAGGCGCCGGCGCACTGGAACATGCCGGCGTCCACGCGCAGCACGCCCTGGATGCGCAGCGACGACCTGCACGGACGCGGGCAAGGTCAGAGAGAGCAAACACCACGGACCACGGCTTCAACAGTGGTGGCTCTACAATTTCATTTGGCATAGGAGGCATTAGCTCTGAGTCATTCATTACCTGCCTTGATTTTAAAAACCTGCTGCATTAAAGTTGCTAAGACGTGGAGGTATGTTTGTTTCATTATTTAGAGATAGCTTATTTAGTCTCGATAAGCCTGCCTAGCGGGTTAAGGAGTTTATGCTACGCCATCGCTCTAGCTAACCGACTTCGGATCGAGTCTTGATGACCATAGTCGTTTTCAAACCATCAGCAAACAAGAAAATGGTTGTATACGTAAACAATGGACCCAGGTTTGATCCCTGAGAGACACCCGCATGCGCCAACGGCTCAGATTGAGGCCCAGCAATAACTACAGCTCATGGTTTTTTCTCCAGATACGAACGAAGTGAACCAGCCGAACATAGGGTCACAAATATCGAACACATTTTATTTATTAATAAATATTAAGGGAGGACTTGTCGAAGGACTTCACAAAGTCGATGTAAACTGCCACTTTATAACCACTATTAATTGCATCTATCCGCAGCATAACCAACCTGGTTGGTGCAAGTGGATCGGTTCGGCAATTCGACATGTTGCTACCGAGAAAGGCGATTCTTTACGTTGTTTAATCGGTACACTCCTAAATTTCGTATTGATCAAAATCCGATTTTCTAAATCTCAAATTTAATTTTTCGTTTGAAGACTTTTTTGTTTGATCTGAAGTCCTACACCATCGTACTCCTAAGGAGGAAGTAACAGGAGTTGAGTGTACAGACCCGTCGACGAGCGCGATGTCGTGCTGGTTGGGCGTGAGCGGCTCGCCGTCCTTGAGCCAGGTGACGGCGGGCGCGGGCCGGCCGCGCAGCTCGCAGCGCAGCGTGACGTCACCGCGCTCGCGCGCGCGCGCCACCGCGCCGCCCGCCAGCAGCGCGCGCGGCGCCGTCTGGGGGAACGTCATCATATTATCGTCGTGAACACCATAACGTCAAGAGGGTAATACACATTCTTTCTTATACAGGGTGTTTTTTTTGGTCGACAACTTCCAAAACAGGAGAGATAGTTTAATTAATGCTGAATCCGAATATCACATTAAAAAATTAAAAAGCCTTAGGAGGTCAGAGAAATAGCATTTTAAATTTTTCCCATTATTTCACTTAATTGTGGTTACCATGCGACGTGTTTACCGAAGACTAATGACGTAATCACCGTGCACAATGTTATGATTCATCTTTGATTGATGATGATATGATTTCATACTTGTTACAGGTTTAAGACCGTCAAAGATTACAAAATGTAGATTATTGTTGTAAAAATCGTTCTGAAATAGCATTTAACTACATAATAACGGTATGGATTACAAAACCGCAAGAGTTGTCTTTGGCGTATTTAAAAAGGGGAATCAGCTTTGTAAAACGATTGTTAAAAATTTACAAAATTTAATTTTTTACATTAGGTCACTTTTAATAAATGTTCGAAGGGCCGCCTTCCAAAATGCACATTAATGCACAATGTAGCTCGTCGTCGCAAATTAGTATTTAAACTGCTTAAGACTAAGAGAGTACTCGCCCGTGGATGTTCTTCGAAGTAATCGAGAATAGCCTGCTTAACATCCACTGCAAGCCCACTTTGGCCTCTTCCTTGAGCATGGCGTGGCGTTTCAAAAGTGTCCCACACGTAAAGGTTGCTAGCGATAGACCATACAGTGTAACACGTAATGGCATGCCGATTAGGAAATCGTTCAGTCCAAATTCTAACGGTGTCAGCAATGTTTTGACCACTCACAAAGTAAATGTTTACAACATCAAACATGTCCCGATTGTCAAGAAGTAAATGTTTTACCCGAGACATTTTTTGTATCAATTAAGTGATTTAACACTTCACTTAACAAGCACTCGCTTCAAAACAAACACGGTACTGACGTCGCTTGCGCATAGTTTTGTGAGGGTAGTATCAAACAATAACAACCGTGACGATAAGCGGCCTACCCCCTTCGTAGCTACAGAAACGAGAGACCATGATTTACAAAGTAGCGAGGATATTCTTTAGACAATTCATAAAAAAAATATTTTTTTTATATTTTTTTTGAGCTCAGAATCATGAATATAGTATCCCCTATTGTGGAAGTTGCTGACCAAAAAAACACCCTGTATTATTAATATCATGATTACCACTCTCGTCATTATAATTATCACTACAATCCTATCATCATCCTATCATCATTAGGATTGTTATAATTATCATCATAAGCATCTTAATTATTTTCGGCATCATTATCATCACTACACTAAACATTATTATCATTAGTATCAGCTTCATCAACACAATTCTCATCATTACTACTAATATCTAGAAGTCGTACACTTATCTTTAGGGGCCTGTTTTTCGAAACTCAATAGACTATTAACATCTATGCGTTACTTTTTCCAATTAGACTTATGGTAAATTGTGTTGAAAAACGGGCCCCAGGCGGCCTGTTACTCGTTGGCCTTCTCAATGGCATAAAAAAACCATCCACCAACCATCACCATAACCATCATCATTACTTTCGTCATCACCATCATCATTAGCATCACCATAACTATTATCATTACTTCTGTCATCATTATCATCATTAGCATCACTACAACTATTATCATTACTTCCGTCATCACCATCATCATTAGCATCACCATAACTACCATCATTACTTCCGTCATCATTACCATCACTAACTCAATAATTCCCACGATCAGCATCATTTCCCCTGGTATAGTATAGAGTCACGCGTGGTACCTGCACGGTGAGCTGCGTGCTGGTGTCGGCCGCGTCGAGGCGCGAGTGCGCGCGGCAGGTGTAGGCGCCCGCGTCCAGCGCGCGCGCCGCCTGCACGCGCAGCGACCCCGACCCCACCAGGTAGAAGCGCGAGTCCAGGTCGCTGGAGCAGGGGGATCATACCGGTTCACACCAGCTCCGAGTCCTTAACTCCCGCTTCTCACCGGGACACCATTGCAGCGCAACCAGTCGCACCTTGGTTGTGCATCGCGTCATACATTTTGTTGGTGGCGGCGACCGCATGCGCCACCATGGTGTCCCGGTGAGAAGGTATTCTAGCTTAAGCTGCAATCTACGTCCGTGTTGAAGTTTATCGCTATTCTCAAGGAAACTGTCGAATTTTCCGGATATAAAAAGTACCCTATGTCCGTCTCTCAGCTATAATAAGATATTCTGCCCTCCTACGGAAAAAGGCACATCTACTTTATGAATTGTATTGCACTACCGACCTTATTATAACCTTTGAGTGTTTAATATGCTTCTATGAATTAATTGCACTTGTGCCTTTTCTCCGTAGGAGGACAATATTTTTAACTTAATGTCTCATTAATCAGTTAAGACGTTAAACTGCAAAAATAAAACAAACAAAACACACACATTCGCGTAATAAGCTTTATAGGCACAATAATCATCACCAGCGATGCAGAGATCATGCTCGAAGCGGTACTCAAAAAGGTTTGGGACGATGGGGGATGGGTGGATGGATAGACTCACTTGAGGTCGATGGCGACGCCATTGTTGAGCCAGATCATCTCCGGCTTGGGGTTGCCGACGGCCGCGCAATCGAACGTTACGGACGCGCCTAAAAGCAATAGAAATATTTATTTGGAACAGACAACCCTCGCTCATATTCATCATCATAATTGGCCTCGTAGTATTTACAGATCATTCATTAAATCGATTGACCATTATAGAGACGTAACGTTCTTATGCTGCTGATTAAACAAAAGTTTTGGGGAACGCATGGTCTTTAGGTAGTTTTATGGTGCTTTTGTGACCATTAATTACGGTGAAAACTGTATAATTAGTCACTTGTCCCTATTCCCTGTCTTGTCTGTTTGTGTGATCACATGGATTCCCAAAAACCGTCGTTAATCAGCTTTAATTCCACTGTTACCTCTTACATTTCTAATTAAATGCTGTTACTCTGCTACTGTGCGGTTCTTGTGAACTTAAGACTGAATAATTTGTGCCTAAATCGGTCGCATAAGGGTTGTATAGCTTGCTCTACAGGTCTTATACAGTTGACTAATACAGCTTGCAGAGTAGATGTGAACCATTATCCTCGCAAGGCCCCACGTACAAAAAATTGTACGTACATAATACAGCCATTGGAATAAAGATCCATAACAAAGGAAATGTAATAGATTTTTCTTTGTTTTTATGACTGATAATCAAATTAGAAAGTTGACTGTATGATATTCACAATAGGCTCATATTCAATTTGCAAATTTCGTTGTATGGTGGGCCTGAAGAGGCTAGGCATCGCTTATAGAGCCCCGTGTGCTAGTTGTGCAGTAACCCCAAGTTGAGTACTGACCCTCGATGACGGTCTGCGCGCGCGGCGTGGCCACGAACCGCGGCGGCTCCTCGCCCTCCGGCTCCGCACTCACGCGCAGCTCGATCTCGTCGCTCGTTCTGGCAACACACACGCACACGCACTTTCAGAACGGTTTCACTGATGAGACAGTTGGGTATTAAAGAGACACTGTAAAAGCCTGATACAATAATCCGGTAAAATGGATCTTGGCCAGTTGTAACGTAAATAGGGTTTATTCCGTAAGTAGGCCGCACGGGCTCTTTTACAGGTTAAAAATCTACCAACGCTTCTCAAGAGGAGACCACTGCGGAGAAAAAGTGCCGCTAGAAACTCAAATATGATTATACTCACAAGTCTCACAACTGAGTTGAAAAAATGAACGTTTAAATACATCCGAAAAGGAGCTAAATTGCAACAAAAACTTCCGTTCATTTTAAACTCGAACTCAAATTTCAACAAAAATAACCGTTAAAATTAGAGTAAAAAATTCAGCTCAATTCAGTTAGGGATAGGTGAAAAAGAATAGGAAAAGAGGGTAGGGGGATATACCTGTCTGGCCATTACGAATATGGTTATTAAGTTTTCAATTTTCTATCAGTTCTAGTTCAGTTTTCTATCCTCGGCAGAAGTACTCCCCTATGCCGGCGTCATCTATCAAACCTTATAAGTGAGTGACCTGTGCTTGTGTCCGAGCGCCACGCGGCACTGGTAGGAGGCGGCGTCGTGCTCGCGGAGCGGGTCCAGCTCGAGCGCGCCGCTCGGGGTGACGGCCACGCGCGCCGCCTCCAGCCGCACCGGGGCGCCGTTCTTCAGCCACGTCACCTGGAACAGGACGTAGCCCGTGTTACTATTAGGAACGATTAAGATTAGACCTATACGTTGTGTAGTCCGGGTCGAAAACGGGGAACCGGGTTTTTGGTGGCTATGGATACAATTTCAAGACTTAAATGTTAAGGTCACAGCACAAGGAACACCACTGTTCATTGAAATTCTCACTGACACTTTTTTCTAAAGCCCGATTTAAATTGGTCAAGGACAGCGGCAAGTACAGTGTGGCCAGGAAAGTGGAGTGAAAAAATAGAAATCGATTCTATTTGGATCCTCTGGCACGGCAACTTGACTCGCTACTGTCTGATCGGTTTACACTACTGTACTCTCCGCTCTCCTTGACCAATGTAAATCGAGCTTAAGGGACACTACCTCCTTCCTCCTAAAAGCAATTTCGATCTGAGCTACTAGTAGACCAAACATGACCAGAGATTTCTAAGCCCGTCTTTCTCTCTTCTACTTGATTTTACTTCTCTCGTCATCTGGTAATCATTTTGATCCCCAAGGTTGGCAACGCATTCGTAGACATCTGTTTTTTTTATGGCAAAGAGAAGATCCCACACACAAACAAACAGACCACCTGATGATAAGCCGGATCTGAGATCCATAGACATTTGAATTCTCAAGACTGTAATCCCAAGACTCCAAACACGATGCCAACCCAGAGGGATTCCACTCTACGCTAGTAATTTATCTAAACGTTGCAAAACATACGAACACTGCTGCTTGGCGGTAGGTTAAAGGTTCGTTTGCCATGCTATGGACACCAGGGCCCTTTGCCATCCTAACCAGCTTGGTATGTATCAGACTCACGTTAAGCTTGAGCACGGGCGGCGGGCTGTGCAGCCTGGCCGCGGAGTAGACCTTGCGCTCGGGCGGCGCGGCCGGGCCCTGCAGCCGCAGCGCGACGCGCGCCGGCGCCTCCACCGCGCACGGCAGCAGCGCCGGCGCGCCCGCCGCGCCCAGCACGCTGCGCGGGCCCGGCAGGAGCGGGGGGACCTCTGCAATTTAGCATACGGGGCTTATGAAGTAAGCAGTCTACAAGAAATAAGCATATAAAAATTTATAAACCTTTAAAGCTGAGTAACTTATTTACAGTAAGACCTATAAATCATTATAAATCCTAAATGATCATTCAAAATGGAAAAAATAAAACCTAAAGATGATTTTTAAATACTTGTTCGATGATACCCCACTTGTCATAGTTCATCGAGTTTATTTTAACAATATGGCGTCTGGTTGCCTGACATATCATCAGAATCGGCTCAGGCGTTTAGTTTCTAGAGCGCCCCAAAAGGAACAAACGTATATACGAACGTCCATATATAAGCTGTTAAACACATTACTTTGCTTTGCATCGCGCAGTCGGGCAAAAAAAAGCCCTTCCTCCTAACGTCCACCCGCGGCATGTTTCCTTTGACACTGGCTGAATACCTTTTGGATAGCTATTCCAATCCTTTCAGAGAGATAAGCACCAGCTCTAGGATCTCCTGAGGCGTCTATGAGCCGGGATG
The DNA here is from genome assembly GCA_948252455.1 of Acleris cristana. NCBI lineage: Eukaryota > Metazoa > Arthropoda > Insecta > Lepidoptera > Tortricidae > Acleris > Acleris cristana. The sequence continues at coordinate 125,939 of OX411799.1, forward strand.
ACAGGGCCTTAATGAAACTTTATAATTATCATGAACAGTTTGTATGTAGATGATGATGAGACTGACCAGCCAGGTGGACGAGGGCGACGCGCGACACGACGCTGCCCGCGGCGCCCGTGGCCACGCACTGGTAGTACCCCGCGAGCGGCGCCGCCATGCTCTCGATCACCAGCGTCCCGTTCGCCAGCTGCTTCCTGGAACCACCAAGGAGAAACGTAAGTAACGACGGGGATTAGGCACTGGTTAAACATGTTAACTTTCGATATTCAAACACGTACCCCTGAAAACATTATATTCCATGTGCCGTCACTTTTACAAAATACTAACTTTGCCCGCGATTTCGTTCACGAAAACGTCGTTTATCTCTATTCCCCGGGGAACGTCCACGTGGTTTTCACTTTATGGGAGAAAACGTACCCTGTCGATCAGTTGAGACGTTGCACAGTGAAGACGGAACAAACAAACACACTATCTTATAAATTACTGTATTAATAAGGATAGAAGAGGCTCTGAACCCCCGGTGGCTGTTGTGCTCATTTGCCTTCGGACCATAAACATATAGTACACACGAGCTTAGCAATCTGTACCAACTTAACCTCGAGTGATATATGTATACTGCTTTATACTTACAAAGAACTAAGATACAAAAGCAACAAAGAAAATCTATCAAGGCAGAACGAGCGCGCTGCCGCCGGCTGGGGCTTGTATAGTGCTTTTCTCCAACAATGCGAGAAAATTAAACACAATTGTTAATAAATAATAAATTAAGTTCCAAAATTTCGTAGAAAAAAAGAACATTTTCGCCATCATCGTCAACGATACTCCTAGTTTAATTTACATTCGAAACAGGTATGATTTAATATGAAACTGAAATGAAGAATTAAGTGAAATCACAAATTTAAACGTAATAAATTCAATTTGAATAAAATAAAATTTAAATTATAACTTTTACTACGCGTTTATGTTATTTCTGCAATTTACTTTGTTTATGAATGCAAATTCTACAAAAAAAGTCAATCTATTTGAATACGCTGTAAACGCTGTTAGAAAAGATTTGTTTTTTACCTGGAACTCAGAACTTCGCGGGCAAATTTTACGACAGAAACGTTAACATTTCGAGCATGTGGAGGAAAAAGTATAGTACTCCCGTAAACCTGTGTTTGTCCTGGTGCGGCAGGTCGTCGTCGGGCCCGGGCGCGCCGGCGGCGCGGTGCCGCCAGCGCAGGCGCGCGGGCGGCGCGGCGGCGCACGCCAGCTGCGCGCGCGCGCCCTCCTCCACCACCGCGTCCAGCGGCTCCGCCACCAGCCGCACGCCCTCGTCCGGGACCAGTTCCTCCACTCCTGCAACAATTACAAAACAATTTTATCTTATGTCATATTTCGGATACACTTCGACCCCTTTAGGATCTTTTGTACAATTACCCTTTTACACACTCAGCTAATCGAATGTGCAGGTTTCCTAAAGATTTTTCCTTCACTGTAAGAGCATCGAGTAATGTATTTAAATTAGAAAAACTCATTGGTACATGGTGCCACTAGGCCACAAAAAAAGGATTTATATTTTCATTGCCACGATTGTTCCGTATGGTGGGAAATAGGCTTGTGAATGCAAACCTGTGGGCTATAGTAATTAACTAATATAGTAATTTATAAGATGAAAACTCTAACGTTTCTCTTTCCATGGACTCGATGTGTGGAGACGCGGTTGAAGCGATCTATCATGAGCATGAGCATATGTCAAATGTACAATTCGTCGCTTTATAGACAAGATTCTTGGCGAGAATATTATCGTTGTCCAAAATATATAGGATTGACGAGTAATTATATCAATTCCATACAATTTGAAAGGTTTTGAAAATCTCTGGTATTATTTTGCTCAAAAATAGGTACAGAGAGAGACGTTTGAGCGACGAATAAATCGCTCGCTAGTTTGCTAGCCGCCCTGAGATAATCTTTAATAATATTGAACTATGCCGATCATTAACAAGCAATTACAAAATATATTAATCTCAATAAGTTTATTAACGGAAAATAAAACTGAATCGGATGAGTGCGAATATCACATGGAACATGGAATAAGTCCATACACATGCCTCTCTTTCAATCTATTTGAGAGGACGTGTTTCAACCAAGAGACAAAACAGCTGTGTTTTTATAAAGTATACCGAAACGCGGAACAACTAAAGCATGTCTAATCTTAGAAAAACGGGTTAATCCATACAATCGTCAGCGCTATAAAAACAATGAAAAAAGAAGTCCACGAACGTCCTTAAAGCATTATAGAGTTTTAAAAGCTCTCCGCAGATTCAAACCAACGACAACATCATCCAAATAAAAAACACAGTACAAACATCCTTTATTAAAAACCCTGAAGTGCCATCCATAACCTACAAGACGCCAACTTCATACTACGCTATTAAAAATAAAATCAGCTTTTATTTCAACAACTTAAGGTCTTAATTTCAACTTCACATCGCTTTTTCAAAAGCAATAATAAATTTGTAATTCCGCAAGCACCAAAGTTCATATTGCCGTTGTCAAATATTTGCGTGAATCCTCGTACTATAAGAATAGGGTTCATGCTTGTTTGTGTTTGGGTTTGTCGACCGCAGATGCTTCCGATATTATTGCTAGGGTCGTCAACAATGCAATCAAAGAATACTTGTGCGACGGTTGGCGCGATTATTTCCAAAGGGACACGTGGGTGTTTTCATAATAAAGAAGGGATGCTATTAAGTTCGTGCGTTTCGATGGAGGCTTTACTATTTTTTGCAAAGCCAAACCTGTTTAACATGAAAGCAAGTTGGCATTTACAAATTACCTACACTTTTTACAGATTCTTAGGATGACTTTCTCGAGGATATTATTATGTAGAACATATTATAAAACAGATTATCATTTCATATGAAATATACAAAATAGCAAACAATAGCACCAATTGACCTAGTCACAAACTAAGCTTTAGGCTTGTACTATTGGTACTAGGCAAAGATAAAGATGTTTATGTAGGAACATACTGGGATTTGAAATTCTACCTAAGATTGTCTGTAAGAGATCGCTTATAGCGATAAGACCGCCTGTTGTCTACCGTTTAAGAAGTTCATGTATTTATCTTTCCTTGTTTATTTTCTTGGGGCGGTGTCCAATAAAGCGTATTTTTATTGTATTGTATTGTTAAAAGCGTAACCATAGGGGCCGGTACAGACAGACGGACAGCATTTGAACTGCAACCCAGCTGAAAAATGCCAGTTCGAGTGCAGTTGCCGTAACTGCATCAAAACTGCAAACCGACTGCGCAGTCCGCTTGCAGTTACCGTGCAGTCCTGTCGACCGCACACCGACTGCAAGCTAGCTGCACGGTTGGTTTGCAGTTTTGATGCAGTTACGTCAACTGCATCAGAACTCCAATACAGTTCTATGGCCGTTGTATTACAGTTGCTCCAGTTCAAATGCTGTCCGTCGGTACCGGCCCTGATTTATAATAGCCAACCACTTCTAACAGCCCTTAAACCCCGCTGGCCGCTTCACTCGGCCACCAAATCAATGGACGCTCAAAAATGATCAATTAATCGACTATAAATCTCCGTAACGATCGCAGATCCGCCCGCATGCGCGCCGCGCGCATCTGTCATTACGACTAACAACTTACGCAAAAACGTACGAGGGGTATTAAATAAATAAAATTTAATTCATAAATATGGGGAAAGTGTCACACGACTTCTACACGACACATAGCTTTGTACTCTGTCGCTTTAAATTAAAGCCACGTCAAACAGATTGACAAAACTTTTGCGTTGACTATACCATAGGTACTAGAGAGCGATAATGTTAATTAATGTAACTGGTACATAATGAAGCTTCATACGGTGGTAATAACAATGCTATAATAATTGTAAAAGAACTGTTATTGCCATGGCAACGCTCATTATATAACTGTTTTTACGCTTCGGTGGTATTCTGATACCGTTAACGAAATAAATATTAGAAGTTTGTACCTACGCGAGTAGAAAAACCTAGATGTAAAGAGAAATACAATCAACATCCAAGACTAAAAAAACAATGACGCTGTACACACAAATTTTTGGCCATACCATGGCATTGACCCGATGATGCAAGTTTCGGAGGCAGCGTCAATATAAATAAATAAATATACCAAGGTGTTGAAAAATTGCCAACATTTTACAATGGCGTACCTACTTACAATCAATCTCAAAATACAGAAGCTCTACTCAAAATAAATGCAAACACAACATCACCTGCGCATTCCGTTTCACGAGAGCAGGGCAAACAGAGGGAGACGGCGGCAGATGGTCGTATTGTCGAGATTGACAGTCGACGATTGATTGTTGCACGCGTGACGTCGCTAATGTTGTTTGTTGTACGGTTTATTACACACTATAGAGAAGCGTGTGCGCATTGAGAAAGGTTAAATTGGACACGTTAATAAATGTGCCATTTTTATGTAAAAGTAGGGCTCGATGACAAAATGTACCGTTTTCGGAATCAATATCTCATCTCACTAATATCATAAATGCGAAAGTTTGTGTGTGCGTGCGTGTTAGTTGGTTACTCTTTCACGCTGCAACAGCTGGACGGATTTGGATGAAATTTGGAATGGAGATCGCTTACACCTTGGATTAACACATAACTACTTTCCAAGAAAATTCCCGAGAATAAAAGTTCCCGAGAGAATAACGATAATCGAAATCCCCCGCCACATGGGATGGCCGAATAACTAATTTTCTCCCACATGCTCGGAAATGTCAACCTTAGACATCGGTTACACGCTCAGTATTTCATCAGTCTGGCGTCAGTTCAATCATGATCGAGGGGGACGCAGCTATTATGTTAATATAGCTGCGTCCCTTTCGAGCACGGACTGAACTGACGCCAAACTGATCGTGTAACCCTTGTCTTACTGTCGTAAAATCAGCCCGCGAAGTTCTGAGTTCCAGGTCCAGGCAAAATTAAAAAAAAAAGTTATTATTTACCAGCGGCAGCGGCCGCGAAAATGTATACAAATTTCATTACGTACCTGGTGTTTTACTTTTTAAAACCCTGTTTGGACTAGGATAACTAACTCCAAACAGCCAAACACTCGTGCAATCAAAATTCTTCCTTGTATATTTTACTTTTTAAATGTCATAGACTATAAAGTTAAACATTTTCAAACAGCGTTTACAGCGTATTTAAAAGTGTATCAAATAGTTTTACGTTACTTTTTAATAGAAATTGTGTTCGTAAACAAAATGAATTGCCGAAATAACATAAACGCGTAATAAATGTTATAATTTAAACCATATTTTATTCAAATTGAATTTATTACGTTTGCTTGTGTGATTTTATTTAATGCTTTGTGTCAGTACTTTTAATCGTACGTGATTCTGTTCTTTTTTTTCAAGGAAATTTTGACCTGTTTAATATTTTAACAATTTGTGTTATATTTTCTCGCATTGTTGGAGAAAAGCACTATACAAGCCTCGACCGGGAAGGGCGGTTGCTGGACTCGTATATAGCGCGGCCTCGACTGCGTCTCGGCCACGCTAACTCTACTCGTCCCGCAACGGCCTATTTCCCGGTCTGTGCAGTAATGTACTATTAACGCGGACGAAAAAAGCTAGTAATAAAAATAAAAAGTACCAAATCACAAGAGAACATTACAGCGACGATCCGTTCAAACAGGTAAGCACATTCAAGGAACAAACACCAAGTTCTGTCAAAGCGCATTCCTTTCAGTAACTAACTAGTCAAAGAACTCAAAGGTCTCTCCGGCGACAACAGCGGCCGGTGACGACGGCAATTAGGTCAATTGCTAATCCATTCGCCGGGGAGTGCGGGTTCGCTTCCGGAGCGCACTAGACGCTCAACGTCGCCACCACATCTGTCCGAGCAATGGCTAAACCATCTTGTAATGAGTATCAGTCGTGTTAGTAATATGGGCCTCTATTCCATCTATCCATCAGTATGAATTAATTCCATTATAACCCGAAGGCATACCTCCATTTGGAGCAGATCCTTTCCAGGTCCTGAACTCCTAGTTGTAGCGTGACTGAACACTCTCGTGTGAATGATAGCCAAATTAGACCAGCTTCTTGACTGGTTTCCTTCGAGGAATCCACAATGTTAAGGTTCATTTTGTTTCTTTATTGAAATCATATTCTATGAAGACGCGATTAGCCTCGGCTCTATTCCCGGCGGTAAAAAACATATTGTCTTTGACCTGAGGGCTTATTGTCTAACGCATTTACAATCACGATCGTTTTTATTTTAAAAATCGAAGGCTTGTCTGCATGAAAACAATTGCTCCACTTTGAAGCCGGTTGCGATTGCAAGTGCGTTAGACAATAGCCCCTCTGTTATAGTATTTTCGACGTTTTATTTAATAGCCCTTATTTACTTGATAGTAATGGCCACCGAGTTAAAAACTCTACCATAACACGTCAAATATGGTTTTTACCGCCTAGAATAGAGGCCCTGGTTGGTCACTACCATCAAGATTAGTGAGTCTGGCAACGAAGTTAGTGGTCCCAGGTTCGATTCCCTGTTTATTTTAATTATGATTATCGTTGCCAAGTACTTAGACACAGTGCAAGTCTAGAGTTTTGTGTAAGATAGCCCCTTAATATTTTTTCTATTAATTTATTAATTCCACTTTGTATGCCCATCTAGTTTCCATATCGTAATCATATTGTTGACGTCATTTTAATTCGGGGCGCCTAGGATTCATGAATATGTAACAAAGTCGCTTCGCGCCGTCTGTCCCTCTGTATGTAGGTACAGTCAACCAATTTGATTTCTAGGCCACTTTGGACTATGTTAAAGTGACGTTGACAACCAAACGTTACAGACTTCTTATGATTTGGTTTACAAAGTCACATTGACAAAGTCCATAGTGGCCTAGGAATCAAATTGGTTGACTGTACGCTTCAGGTTGCACTTTGCGAACTTTATCTACTGCAAAAATCAAAGAATTGTAGAGGATTGACGTACGCTGTTCGTTCGCCTATGTCAATTCCATACATTTAAACGATTTCCACAGGGCTAAAATGCAAGTATTTTATACGCATTGTCAAGAGCGTGTGGGGAAATTTTCGGGCGCCGAAACTCGACGAAACATACATTATTTATGTTATGCACATTATGTATTGTCGTCGTTCTGCGCATGAGTTACAGGCGGAGCTTCCGTCGTCGCCTTTTGTGTTTTGCTCGTAATTTCGGAACATGATTATTTGGATGCTTCGTGTCGTCAACATAGACAAGAAACGTTTCTTTCATTTTATCTGGCGAAACGAAATAATCATTATTGTATAGATAAATGCAAATAAATGTCACATAATTAAGATTCTTGTGATACTTGTTCTTAATGGGATAAGTTCGCTTTTGTACTCCTTTATTCTTGTACAATAAACAGTATACATACATACAAACATACATACATAAATACTTGTGCTTTTTATTAGAACGCCTTGTATCCTAACGTTGCCCCATGTATTACATGACTTAATTATATTTCATGACATTGCATTGTTCTACGAGCTTCAAATAGAGATTACAAAAGAACAAAAAAACAAAGGCTAGCTTATCTTGCACACTTTTTTAGACTATTGTACTAAGAACTTAATCAGCTCTTAAAGCTATTTCCTTTATTTTCTAGTAACCTTTATAATTCGTCAATTGTATATCACTGCCACATCTAAAGCCGACATTTGATATAAAGTCAAATGTATGATCCACTGGTTTTCTGCTTCGCTAGACAACCATTTAAACCCGAGTGTGCGAGGAACAGCCAGCCGCGTGACGAGTAAACGAGCTATGCGCTGCAACTCCAACCAAACTGCTGATAAAGAAAATTCTTGGGGATCCGACGCGCACGTACACCGTGCCGAATATGACGGGAAAGAATAAGAAAAAAACTTTTATACAACATTAAAAAAAAAAAATCGTCGATGTCGAAGGATTTTATTGTCTATCTTTAGAAGCGCTTAAAGGCCACACAGCTTGCGTGACGTGCACGTGCACGTGCGCGTTTGCTTTCCACTGCGTTGTATAACTTGTATAGTGACATGTCGTAATGAGAATTCATACTATACAACGCAGTGGAAAGCCAACGTGCACGTGCACGTCACGCAAGCGGTGTGGCTGGGCCTTTATTCTTATCTAAGTAGCATATTAATATAAATAATATAAATGTAAATATCAGGGGACAATGTCACACCAATTGACCTAGTCCCAAACTAAGCTCTAGGCTTGTACTATGGGTACTAGACAACGATAAACATACTTATATAGATAAATATATACTTAAATACATAGAAAACATCCATGACTCAGAAACAAATATTCGCGCTCATCACACAAATATCTGCCTTTACCGGGATTTGAACCCAGGACCGCTAGCTTCGTAGGCAGGGTCACTACCAACTAGGCCAGCGCGTCGTCATTAAGACTCAACTGAGCAAACGCGCGGCGCCACTTGTCTTTAGATGGGCAGAGGGCCTTTAATAATATTCCATATGGTAGATCGACGACAAGTACAATATGTTTAGGTGACCGATTTATGAAAATGAATGCTGATTGTATTTCTACATAGTATAAAACAAGGTCGCTTTCCACCGTCTATCCCTATCCCTCTGTATGTACGCTCAGATTTTTCAAACTACGCAACGGAGTTTAATGCGGTTTTCATTTTGCATATAAATTCTGTTTTTTAAACGGGTATTAGAGGAAACTCACATAAACCGAAGCGAAGCGAGGGCGAGTCGCTATTTGATGATAAAGAAATGATCAAAGAGAAGTGACCTTTGACCAGCAGTGGGACAAAACTAAGATTCGAATCTATAACACAAAATACACGTTTCGTTACGTGTCGGTGTAACCGCCGGCCCTTAAATTTTTAGTATTGCGCCCGCTCGCACGAACTTTGCTGAACTTCTCCGGAGTTTTCCGAAGTCGACCCTCAAATAGTTGTACCAAGATTTTATCACATATCTTTAAGCGGAAACCTAGGCATTATTTTTTTGAGACCCCAAAATTATTTTTAACAAGTCTAATAAATTATAGAGTAAGTTTACTCGTTGGCCCTTTTTCATTTTTTGCACAGATATAGTTGAAAAGTCAGTCATTGAGTAACAAAAAACACTAAATGGTTTGAATGCAAATTGTAGCTTACTACTCGTATTTTCGAATGTCTATCATTCTGTTCTTACTTACCGTTCTTGGCTTGAAAGGGTGATGGGGGATTTTGTATGGACATAGATCCCGTCCCCACCCTCCAACAGTCACAGGGGTGAATGCCAATATGTTCATTAGAACCCAAAAAAATACCAAATACCTATTATAGTTGCAAAATCGAAGAGGTTTTTTAATGAAAATAAATCTTTCAAGAGCAAGCAAGGCAAGAATGTGTGTTGCCACCTCGTTACAGTGTATTATTAAACAAATTCCATACGATACGATTATGTTTCAAAGAACACCCCATTCATAGTGCGATCGTCATCATAGTAAAAACACATCATGTTGCCAAGATCTATACACATTTTTGCATGCAGTAATATGGTGTCTAAGAGCAGAAAAGTAGGAAGATGGCAATCATCATCATCATCGCCGTACTTGACGGAGACCCACCGAGTTTGGAGTTAATAGTTTGTTCTCGTTAAGCAGATGAGATAATTATACTGTACAAAAAAGTATAGTCGGAAAAAGGGATTTTTTAAAGCAACTTATTAAAGCCAAAGCTTTAAGCGCGTTGAAATCGACGCAACCTCGCCAACTTTAACCACAAAATTCATGTACTTATACTTCAAAGTAAGAGTACTACCCGCTTAGTTAATCAGGCTTGAACTTTATCTCGTTGTAATAGAGTTCGTTTCAGAATCCACGATAATAGTGAAACATAGTATTATCTGAAAGTTTGAGTAGGTACATGATTGTGAAAGTTTTGGCGGTTAAGCTGAAAGTTTAACCCGTTCCCTGCCCGCTACACGCGTGGCGTGTTGAGATTACGCACAAGTTGTAGTTGACGGCAGAGAAAGTGTTAAGTGTGGAGCAAACATAAATGTCCTTTAGAGCTTTTAAGATACTTCAGAACTTAACCTTGCAAGCAAATAAGGTTTACTAAAACCGTATATTGTGCACAGGCCGTGATAGACAAAAACGCCCGATTTAATGGTGACCCTTAGTATCAGATCTGATAACTCCTCAACTACCCAATCCATTTTCATAACACCAAACTAATAACCACGTCGATTTAACTAGCTTTTTACTACAAAACCACGTCGAAATCGGTCCAGCTGTTTTGGAGCTACTAAGAAATATATATACGTTACACTTACAACACTTAATAGAGGGTTTTAAATGGAACCTTGACCCACAATAGAACTTTGTCATAGCAAAGCTATGAATCAAATCGATAGCATTGTCCAATGAAAGACATCGCGTCAACAATATTACAAAACTGCAACCAAAATTAAAAAGAAACAACCATCGACAATCGACATCGCAATGAAAATCTTCTGGTCAAAGACTCCCATCTCCACAAAAGCGATAGTCCCCGGTTGCAATCACCGCTCCGCTCTAGACAAAGGCTGGATTATGATTGAAAAAAAAACAGCTGTCAAACGGAGCGCGGCCATGATGGAAAATGGCAATGTAGGCCGAGCCGTTTGTGAAAAAAACGGTGCATTTTGTTTTGAATATGGAACAGGTTCTGTAGGTCGGTGTTTTGAGGCTGGAATTGACCTAGATTTTTGTACATTAAAAAGAGACTGCGCATTTTTTTTAAATCAAATTAACATATGTAAGGTTACGCTGTAAGCACTAGTGATTCCATGTATGTGCTCCGGTGTAGAACTGAACAACACAGAGAAATTACTAGCATACTTGTAGAGTCGTTCCATCTTGGTCGACAGGGTGCCAACGTATTTGCAGCATTGAGAATGCAGGTCGTACTTACTCATCATCATCATCGTCATCTTCATCGTCATCGTCATCATCATCGTCGTCATCATCATCAACATCATCATCATCATCATCATCATCATCATCACCATCACCATCATCCACTGCTGGACAAAGGTGCACGCCGCCAATGCAACGCCACTGCTCCCGATCTTCAGTTTCTCTCATCCAACCTACACCGGCCCATCTGCGCATGGCATATCATCGCTTACTACCTAATAGGTAATTTGCTTTTACCACTCGCTATTGAAACGGCCCAATTATTAACCGGCGTTTTAAAGTTCTATGTATGTATGTAAACACTTTATTGCAGAAACAGAAATATAGAACAAACTAGAATATATAATATAATAGTAGTTTAAACACATACATACATTGCTGAAACATCCCACATCTCCGTTTTAATCACAACTCGTATGCAGGCGATGAGGCTTCCACCCGCCGTCTTAACTTTTGATTGATTTACCGGCCACGAAGCTTTCGAAGGCTCCGGGAAATATTAATAGGTTTTGTTTTCAAACAAGACAAGCAAGAATAATTGACGAAGAATAATAAAACGAGTGCGCTCCTTGTGTGGAAAAGCCAATACAACAAACGTTTCAGGGGCCTATATTCTATTAAGCAAAACCGAAAATTGTTTTTAACATGTCTGACTCAGCTGCTATTATAAAATATACTGTCAAGTAAATACAAGAATTAAGGCGTGAATTTATGTATATATGATGTACGTATGTATGTAAATAGAAGAAAGAGCTATCATAACGTTGTCAATACAATGACATGTTAAGAGCAATATGGTTTTATCAAATAGAATATTGTCACGTTGCTAAATGCCCGGCTGGTTTTACCAAGTGACAAAACGAAATAGATACGGAATAACGTAAACAGAAAGTTTGTAGAATAAGTTGAAGATATATGGAGTGTTCTAGGACGAATGATCAGGAGCTCAATAAAACAGGTTAGTAAATATCACAGTATTTATTCCTATGCAGCTCTATACATGATGTTAATTAATTGTGAACATAACTTTGCTCATAATTCTTACTCTACCAAAAATATGTTTAGCTCAGCGGAAGGCTGGTCGTTTTACACAAGTAAAGGTTCTTATGTTATAATTCACAATTCTTAGATAGTAATTTGTTAGTCCCTACTTATAAAGTTGCCACCAATTCCAATTTGAGTTCAAATAACTATTATTGATATCCTAATTCCCTAATTATAAATATAATTTCCTCAGACCTTAATCTGAAGAAAACCTTCCTTCCTGGACGATCGACTCGATGTAGTCCCAGGTCGGCAGACTGGTGGAGCGGTCCCAGCACACTGTGTCGCAAGCCACAGTATCCTCGGGCAGCTCACAGCAGCTTGTGAAGGTCTACTGAATCCTCGTGCCTATGGCACGCCTACTAAAGGTTGGTTTAAACCTTTATATCCTACTTCATTACTTATATGTTTTCTAAATGATCAGGAACCTAAACATGAATTTATTACTTACAGATCTAAAGAGAGTTCCTGCCAAATACTGAATATCTATATAAGCTACTCATAGCTTTACTGAACCAGAATATAGTTGGAGCCTGAATCAGAATAACGGAATGCAAAATAAATCATCCAACCATAAAGGCAAATCAGAAAGCTAAATTATTCTGAAAGTATCTAAACAGAATAACAGAAAACAGATACTATGTAGACAAAACTTAAATCATTACATACTGAAAATATCCAGAAACTGAAGCAAACCTACTGACAAACTAGAAATATCCAGACACTAAAAGATACTGAAAATACTAGAAAAACTTAAGGGAAACCCTAAGAAATACTGAAAACCCAGTCCAGCTGTAAAGACAGAGATAAATTGCTCTGATTAGCACTACGATTAAGAAATATATAAGACATGTGGGCTGACATTTAAGGTTAACAAAATTATGAATCTTACCGGAAAACTTCAAGGAAAACCCCTGGTAATCTCGACGCTAAGACATTCCCTCCTCTTCCACGTGTGAGAAACAATAACTGAAAATTCACCATTTGGTCAGAGAATTGCATATTAAATTGCAACAAATGCCTCCATCAGAAAGATGTTATTAATTATTACTTACAAGTTCCTTTCACCGAAATATGACTGAAAGTATGTACTATATCTCCACAGCAGGTGCTTGGTTACTTTATTGAGGATGGCTCCTCCGCTGTCATTCAGCTTAAGCCTGATTTTGTAATGGGCTATCATCTTGGACATCTTGATGAAAGATACTTAGTCAAAACATAGATGCAACCAAAATGCATACAATGTAGCTATACAATTTAGGTAGTCTGGGTAATTAGGTACCCAATTAATATATTACCTACATGAAAGTACCACATTAAATTAACTTTTGACTGAAATGTGTTTGTTTAATTCTTGTATGTACAATTACTGCCAAAAGAAATCTTTGTATTGTTTTGTTTACTTAATAAATGTAATTAACTATTGACTCCATTTATTGATTAATTACAAATATTTATTATTCCCCTAATTCAAGGTATTTTACCCTAACGCAGCAACACCAACCTGCAAATCTATGGTGTTGACGTTTGACAATCAAAAGTAATGAACAGTAATGCCATTAACACCTTAAATATTCCCCCAGTCTTTAGGTTCCGATTCACGCAAGATATACAACGTTACAATATAGCCCCAGGACCTCTATTCCAAATTGTATTAGCCCATCTTGTTTCGATATCGTAATCATATTGTTAACATTTGTTAGCTCTTATTTACTTGACAGTGAGAGCTGTAATAACGTTAACAGTGTGATTGCGATAGTCCAGTAAGGTGGTCTAACTATATACTTAGGGCCTTTTTCACAATCATCAAGTAAAGCATATCTGACACGTAAAATGTGCCCTTTTCCTTTCTTACACTTGAACATAGACAAGGAGAGGGCACATAAATTTACTTATCGATTGTGAAACAGGCCCTTAGTAGAATAAGTTTCAGTCAAAAAAAAACATTTGTGTGCAAAGCTTTTGTTGCTGACTGTCCTCTTTTTTTGCACAGTCATCATCTGCTTATCAAAACCCAACAAACGAGTCCCAAATCGGTGGGTCTACCATCATGTGCATAGCAGAGATCCCGTCGCCACCTTCAGGCTCCATCATCAAATCAGCTCTTAGATACCATGAATCATATGGTCCATGATATTGTACCTGTGTCACCAAGTTTCCAAGGGTTGGATATTTCAAATTTCAGCCAGTTTCACTTATTATTCCATTTTATTACTTGATTAAAACCCGCTACCAATAAATTAACAAGTCTCCAGACGCACTTCCTTACTCAATTCCCCATTTAACATAAATGAATTATGACGTGAAATACGATAATTACCTTTTGCAAGAATTTTAATTAACTACCGCTATTGGACAACCCTGTTCCTTCTGTTCAGCACCTTCACCAACCAATTATCAACCTAAACTTATTGACGTAAAGCGTAAACTCAATCAACAGTACTCGAGACCAAGGCCTTAGCAACATTGCATTATAATCAAAAACCATCAATCAAATTTAGTCCTTGAGCCGTTGTCAGAAATTCCAAATTAAATTGATGTTTGTGATATAGGTTTGGAAGGGGTGTCCCAATTTCCCGATGCAATAAAGTGGGGAACCCTTTAAGACGGCACTAGGGCCGTCATCCATCCGGAATTCTCCGGAATTGCCCTAGTTTGAGGGCGTCCGGCGCGGTCCGGTCTCCGTCATGCTTATGGCATTTTTTTAAACAGCTGCGTAAAATTTGAAGATTTTACTTTAATTCAATATATTTAGTTTAAATTGGAGGTTATGTGTCAAACAATATTTATTAGTTTACACTTTTGTACATTTTAATCGACACCGACCATAGAGCAAGTCAATTCGGAACTAATTCCAGTTATTGGACAGGCTGAAAGGGCATTGGGTAAGTTTTTGTATGAATATTATAGTCTATTTTTTTAGCAGCCCACGGATGATTTACTTATAATGGTGTAGAGGACCTCTAAATACACATAATATATGTAAAAAAATGCGTTAAATAATATCGGAGCTGAGATATTAAGGAATTAAGTATTAAGTTTTTGGTAACTAAAAGTAAGCCCAAATAAAAAAAACTTATCTCGGTTCCGATGCACTTAAGAGTATTACATTACCTAACACAGTATGTTTATTTTGATAAGATCTATCATAATTTACCACTTTTACAAATAACGCATTTACCCAAACTCCTTTGGTTTTTTATTGCCTTTTTAGGGTTCCGTAGCCAAATGGCAAAAAACGGAACCCTTATAGATTCGTCATGTCTGTCCATCCGTCCGTCTGTCCGTCCGTATGTCACAGCCACTTTTTTCCGTAACTATAAGAGCTATACTATGGAAACTTTGTAAGTAGATGTATTCGGTGAACCGCATTAAGATTTTGATACAAAAATAGAAAAAAAACAATAAATTTTCGGGGTTCCCCATACTTAGAACTGAAACTCAATTTTATTTTTTTCATCATACCACCCATACGTGTGGGGTATCTATGGATAGGTCTTCAAAAATGATATTGAGGTTCCTAATCTATTTTTTTTCTAAACTGAATAGTTTGCGCGAGAGACTCTTCCAAAGTGGAAAAATGTGTGTCCCCCCCCCCGTAAAACTTCTAAAATAAGGGAATGATAAATGTAAAAATAATATATGATGTACATTACCATGCAAACTTCCCACCGAAAATTGGTTTGAACGAGATCTAGTAAGTAGTTTTTTTATTACGTCATAAATCGTAAACCGCAATTTACCTTTCACGGAACCCTTCATGGGCGAGTCCGACTCGCACTTGGCCGCTTTTTTAAATGTATCTATCATTGATGATGAAGTCGGAAGGTGGCGACAGGATCTACGTATTTATTATTTCATCATCATCATCATCATTATCATGTCAGCCGAAAGACGTCCACTGCTGGACATAGGCTCTCCACTATTTATTATTTATTTAAATACTTTATTGCACAAAATTAAAATAGTGTACAAAAGGCGAACTTAATGCTACAAGCATTCTCTACCAGTCAACCTTAAGATGAAACATATATCAAAAAGTAGGTAGGTGCAATAAAATTACAATCATTTCCCTTTATCTAAATTAGGAAAAAAAAAAATTACCGTATACCTAACGTAGAGTACTTGGACATGGAAGTTGCAAAATAGTTCAGTCGGCAACAAAAAAAAAGCTTGTCTTTGAGTAAAATGATACGTTTTATTTGTTGGTTTTAAACGCGTTCCGGGATAAACTTGATCAAACCTTTTTAAATATGTCCGGACTTTCACCGGGTATCGTTCCACAGCTGTTATAATGAAATATCCGGTATTTTTGGTGAGTTTGTCCGGCGTCAGTGCCGAGGCAAGGCAGCCCTAGGCCGCGCGATATTACGACGATCCCTTTCGGGCCGAGCGGCGTCAACGACGCAATTTAATGATCGCCGGGCTGTACCCACTTTGGGGGTTGAGGAATGTCCATTTACAAATACTTATATTTATGTTTTACTTGCTTTTAAGGCACTTACAAAAGATGTAATAGGAACGTCGCTTTTTTACGTTTTTCTTGTTTATTTAAGTGAAATTGAGTGAAATTCATGATACAATCGAATTACACACATTGAAACACATCACACGGAGTTAGTAGATTAATATTTAAGAATTGTCAATCTTACTAATATAATAAATGCGAATATATGTGTTTGTTTGTTACTCCTTGCAACGGCATGGACGGATTTGGATGAAATTAGGAGAAAGAAGAAAATTGAAATGGAGATAGCTTTTACCCTGGATTAACACTTAGGCAACTTTTCATCCCGGAAAATTTAAAAGTTCCCGTGGGAATAACGATAATTTAAATCAAGATGCTGAAGCTATAAAAACGAAAACATGCGACGCTGCCAGCCTTAGATCTGCCAGCAAAGTTTTTTCAAGGACCTTTTTTTTGGAAGCACTACGTTACCCGCGTAGGACTCGTTTAACATTATTTCCAAGGATACAATCGCATTTTTCGGAATAATAAGTATTGTACAGTTTTGATCATGGATAAGGAAATAGACCAGCAGTCCATAAAGTTAAATAATTTATCGGAATTTCATTAATTGTGTTGACCTATTTACTTGTGATTGTGTAACACACGAACGAGTACAATTTCGTAATATTATAACGGAAATATGACAAAATCCAAGGCCTTTATTAAAGAGTGAAAGGCCTCGTTAACCCTATCGCCGCCTCGGCCCGAACCCGATCGCTGCCGGGAAATGAGGAACCAGGCTTGTCCTGCAATTTCCGCCAACCAACACACGGAGCTTCCGGGCGTCAGATACCGGAGATGCCCCGCGCTTTATAAGATCGACCTGGGTTGTATTTTCATGTTTATACAAATGTATGATTACTGTTATATGCCTGCAAATATGTCCTATATTTCTAAAAGAATTTTAATATGTTTGCTTAGAATTTGTCACGCCGCTATTTTTATAAAGGCACCGACAGGTCAAATGTGTTTTTTGAAGTGATTTAAAAAGCAAAAATTATACTTAGGTAAAAAAATTTAATAATAAAATAGACGCGTAAATATGTAAAGATAAGATAAAAGACAGTTATTCAGTAGTTAGGCCGCACGGGCACGTTTACATGTCAAAAATCTACCAGCGCTTTCCAAGAGGAACCCACTGCTGGGAAGAAGCACCTCAAGAAACTCAATCAATCAATCAGTCAATCATTTTGTACGTAACATATTACTTATGATAACGATATAATTTGTAACTCAACTCTTCAGCAAAAGCTGGTAAACAGCTCCTCACTTCCAGTCAGCACAATCTAACGAGAGCTACTTCAAAATATAAAGTGCGAGATTTGAACTAAACATTCCAATAAATCAACACGGGAAGTTGATAAAAACCCTTGTGAAATAGATCAAGCCACGACTCTCAATGCTTTCTCGAGACCGTCGCCCGACTGAATGGGAAGGCCTGACATTTGTCGGAGCATTCGTCAAACTATTGACGTCTTGTGTCGCACAATGAGTACAGCCGACGACAAACTTTGTGGACAACTTGGTGCATTCGCCATACGATTTTAATGTCAAACGGAAAAGAGCTATCATGTCGTCAACATTACGATTTCAATATCGAAGTAAGATTGGCTAATACAGTCGAGTTTATAAATATGTATACACTTTAGTACATTGTCTACTTAATGTCATGTTAGGTACTAATGACAAGGTACTAAAGTGTACACATATTAATGAACTCGACTGTACATGTTTTAATAGAAGCTCACGGGCCTAATTACATAGTCTTTTCCCATATTATCGCATTGTGAACGTTACGACTATTCTTGACGGTAAAAACCATGTCGTATTTGACCTGTTATGGTATTGTTTTTAACTCGGCCGTTATTCCTGTCAAGTATATAAGAGCTATCAAAACGTTGACAATACGATAACAGGTCAAAGACGATATGGTTTCTATCGCCCGTGCCCCTAGACGAAATGCATTGAGGCAATAAGAAGAAGAATAAGAATAAGAATAATCTTTATTCCCAAAACCTTAAATTTAGCAAATATAAAAGAATCAAAAATAAATATTAATTAAGTTAGTACATGAGAAAACATAAAAACTTATAGTAACTAAGTAACTAGGTTGAGCAAAGGGGCCCAATCTCAGCATGTGCTAGGCAGAGATGCTTGGCGCTGGTTTTCAGACTGGTCCCTAGAGACGGGACGGTCGCGAACTGACACAAAGTGTTGGGTACAGTAAACAAGATACATAAAAAAAAGAACAATATAAAGGTCATGCTTTAAATGATTAATGGTGAAAAAGGAATAAATTACAGATAATAACATTTGGTTGAAAAAAGGGTATAGAAGCTTTAGGTCCACATCTCGTTAGGACTAGGTAGCAAATACGACCAGATCGCTTTGCGAGTACATCTCGATCTGACTACATCGCTTTGTGCCTAGATCGCAATACAACCAGATCGCTTTGCGACTACATCTCAAAAAGTCCGAGTTGTAAAATTACCACTTCTCTTGCGTTACTAGGTAGGTTAGGTTCGTTAGGTAACTTCAAATGCCCGAAGGGCAAATTGCCCAGGAATAGGAGCCCCGCCATGCGGGGCTCCGTCGACATTGCTAACACAGACATAACATGAAAAAACAATGTGGTCATTTAGCGACTCAGAATTATTGAGATGTAGTCGCAAAGCGATGTAGTCGTATTGCGATCTAGGCACAAAGCGATGTAGTCAGACCGAGATGTAGTCACAAATCAATGTTGTCGTATTAGCTACCTAGTCATATCGAGATGTAGACGGAAAGCTTCTATCCATGTATGCATGTGTGAGTGTGTGAGTGTGTTGTGCCATACGAGTAAAACCACAACACACAGATCGTTATCGTTATCGAAAATGTATAGGATTGATGTAAGTTGCCAGACGGTCGCGACGAACGCTTACGTCAATTACATACATTTTGACACCTTCGAAAATCGTTTACGTTAGTGTTCCGCATCTTGTCTAGGGCCTCTGGTCTTATTTACTTGACAGTAAAGGCGACCGAGTTAAAAACAATACGATACTAATATGTGTAAAACAAAGTAGAATAAAACCCCTGATTCAGATTTTATTACTCAATATAACACAGTATAAATTACATTACATGTCAAATTGTATGCAGTTACATTGAGGTCGTCAGAAACAGAAATAGAATTAAATTATAATAATAAAAATAGTAAAAGTCAACACAAATATAAAGTACATTAAAAAATTAAAAGTCAATCTTATTTTATAAGTCAAGTTTCATATACTAATTTACAGAGTAAACTGGGTAACCTTTCGTCAGATGGTTCGCGTTTGAGTTCCTCTGTTCCACATTATACGAGTATCAGCCCATCTTAATTCAACATCGTAATAGTACTGTTCACATTATGACAGCTCTTATTTGTTTGATAACAAGAGCTTTCATAGTTAACGTCAACATTTGTATGAGATTACGATAATAATACAGATGGTCTAAACTAAACCAAAGTGGTATGAAAGCTCAGCTCTAAAAACCCAATTGTAAATGTCAATTTTCGTGTAATTCTTCATGTTACTCGTAATAATAAATGTTTATCATTCTGGATTCCAAATTTTATTCACAAAGATCAATCAATTATTCTACGAGTATTTTGTTTGAAAAAAATTGTAGCAGCGACTGTACTTCCCAGCAAGTTGTCAACTTGACGAAATGGAGCTTTTAAGTAGTGTGCAGTGCTGTTGAACTTTGAAGCTTTAGGGCTTATAAGTTCACGAGCAACTTTAAGTGGAGTTTTACGCAATACTTCATTTTTAACAGAAAATTGAATATCGGTTATACCAGGGGCCAACAGCCATTGTGAACAGCCAGTCAGGCTTTTTGTAAATCACTTCTGCTCACAATTTGCTGAAATAGGTGTCAGATATCACCACATTCCAGAACCTTTTAATTTTAGGTAAAAAAATCGCAATCTACTTAAGTACGTCCATGATTTTGCATTTAATGTTTTTTTAAGCATAATTACTCTAAAAGTCGTGCAAGAGGCAACCCCCGCCATTAGCAGCCCTTAAATCACCGCCTCCCGCCCGAACAAATATTGACCTAAAATCCATTAACTAAGGTTACAAATCGCACGTCAGCCGCATAATGCAAGTCTATTAATAACTTTTTAAAAATACGCTGAATATCGCAGAAAAAGCGACTTTATTCGGTTGTGGTAGAGCGTGTTTTGGCTTATAATGGGTGTTGGTAAGGAAATTAGGGGTGGTGATTGATTTTAAAATGGGAAAGGTTTCTAGGGGGAAATGGTTTTAGATATAAAATCGGTACCTTGTAAGAAAATAAACGCATTTTCCTAAAATGGTCCAGCTTTTTTTATATGCACTTACGTTTTGCGGAGAATAACGTAACGCCACCAAGCAGCCGAGTCTGTATTGCTGTGTTACGGTGTATGTTCGATTTGTAACCGGTAAAATTACTAGCATAGAGGCATTCCGTCTTAATCGTAAGGGTTGGTAATCCATTTGCTGTCTTAGGATTGTAGCCTTGAGATTACAGTCTTGAGAATGCAAATGTGTACGGGTCACAGATCCCACTTACCACCAGGAGGTCTGTGTGCTCGTTTTACCGCGCCGGGCCGTTTTTAACCCCCGACTAAAACAGAGGGGTGTTAAGAGCGTACACTGAAAAAAATAATTGGTCGCTTCTAACAAGATTGTGTGTGCATAGGCGTCTTGAATCCATACGAGCCTGACAAGACGTTAGACGCATCAACTAAGATGTTAGTTGAATCGCTAAAGAACTTGCTGTTTTTACTATAAGTTTTGTTTGATATAACTAATATCATGAATAGTGTATTCATTTTATGTCAACTAAGAGAAAACCTCTCTTGGATAGCTCACATTTTTTTGAGTGTATACCTTAGTTAAACGCGTATATCCGTGTATCCAGACAGATTTTGTTTTCTACTAGGTATGATGTAAAGAAGATAGAAAGTTATTCATTAAATACGTCGCAGGTTTTATCGATGAAGCCAGGCCTCTATTCTAGGCGGTAAAAACCCTATCGTCTTTGACCATTGTTCTTAACTCGGCCGCCATTACTTTCAAGTAAATAAGAGCTATCGTCACGTTGACAATAAGGAAACACGTCAATAACAATAACGTTTTACCGTGTAGATTGTCAGCCCTGGGCCTCTATTCAACACGGTATAATCATATTGTGTTTGACGTGGTATGGTATTGTTTTTAACTCGGCCGCCATTACCGTCAATTAATAACAGGGCCTCTATTCAACACGGTAAAAGCCATATTGTTTGATCTGTTATCGTATTGTCACCGTTTTGATAGCTCTTATTTACTTGACAGTAATGGCGGCTGACGTCAAAACAATACCATAACAGGGCCTCTATTCAACACGGTAAAAACAATATCGTTTTTGATCTGTTATCGTATTGTCACTGTTTTGATAGCTCTTATTTACTTAACAGTAATGGCGTCTGCCGTCATAACAATACCATAACAGAGGGGCTAGACAAGATGCATGACGCTAACCTGCGATTCTATTCGTTACGTTTTTAAACCAATCGCATCACTTGTAGATGACGTGATACGAAAAGTCACGTGATCTACCAGTGACGTGATTGGTTTAAAAACGAAGCGATTTGAAACGATAGTTAGCGTAGTGCATCTTGTCTAGCCCCTCTGGTCAACTACGATATCGTTTTCCCGTCGGGAATAGAGGCGCAGGTCAAAGGCGATAAGGTTTTGCCCTGTGGAATACAGGCCCAGGTCCCGTGATACGACTGACGCTCGACGCAAAATTAATCACTACGACAGCTTCATGCTCTTCTAATTGATGGACGCGTCAATTTTCACTCTCGTCCATTAAATTCCAATAAAAATGATAGCTATCCATATTAGCACCACGAAATTTATTACGACACGATCACGAAAACTGAATAAACCTTTAAAAATCGACCGTTTTTTATTCAGATATTTTAGATTGATCTGAGGTTGTAGTAAATGTTGAGATGATTCGATTTATTACATATGTCAAGTTGTAACATTTTAAATCGGGGACATCAATTAAGAAAAAGGTCATAAGTAGCGAAACCAAATTATTGGAGCACCGTGTTTTATATAACTATCCCCACCGACTTCGGGAGTCCGGGCCCCTTTAAATAAATATAAAATTATTTGATTCTTAATAAAACACTTTTTGTGACTAGGTAGGTACATAAAATTTTTTGTCAAACAATTTGTGTAGTTTAAAATTTTGGCTATCTCCAACTTCTTTAGATCCGTTCTTTTTATTTAGGTAATTCCCATCATTCAAAAGTACCTACAGATCCAAAGTACCTAAGTAAGTACTTCTGAAGCCGCGTCACATCACACCAAAACCGAACAGTTCCAACGACGCAGTTTTTTTAAACCGTCACAATCTCAAACGCCCCCACTTTAACTAAGGAGCGACCGCAAAACAAACTCGGAAGTCAGTCAGCAAAACACCACGCCAACTTAAAACCAACCCTGCCTCTTTGAAACACAGTTTAAAATAAACAGATTTCATCTCGCAACCCTTATTAAAGTTTAACAAGGTAAATTGAGTCGTGTCTGTAAAGGTTAGAGTTCGTTGTTGGTCGGAGAGGATTGTTAAGGGGGTTGCACAAACGTTTTGCTTCCGCGTGGTTTGGCTTCGTTTGTGGATTACCTGCAACAAGAGAGAGATAATGAATACTTTTTTTACACGTAAGAAAACTTAAGCGGAACGTAGGGCTGCGGCTCCACTGAGGCGGAGTTGAGCGGATTCGAGCGGTTCTGTGCCAATATTACCAATAGAATCTAACCTAACGTGCGGAAGGGCCCCTCGACGTGACCGCATACGCCTTCTATTGGTTATTATTGGCACAGCTCCGCTCCGCTCCACTCCGCTCCGCTCCGCTCGTCTCCGCCTCAGTGGAGCCGCAACCTAAGATGTGTATGAAACTTCGTCATTGGTTTGCGTTCGGTCCTTGCATATCTGCATACGTATAGACAACATAATTGAATTATAAATATATCGTCAGTTTAGGAAGTAAAACTCCTCATTTCTCCCTCAACATACCTTACCGTAATGAGCGTAACCGTGGTAACAAATAACAATGCAATAATGTTTTTTATAGAATCGTTATTTGAAGTAACAATTACTTATTTCCATGAGAACGCTCATTACAAAACTGTTATCGTACAAATTGACAGCGCTTTGAACAAACCACAAGTACGGATTAAATAAGAGTTATATTGCATTTTGACATCTTAACGATATAAAAATAAAACTCAGCGGTTTACATTACACACGAAGTTAATACGATAAAACTGTTTCTAGTTCCTTAGTACTTTAAAGGTGCTTTTCCACCGGCGACGCGCGACGAGACGAGGCGGCGCGAGAATTTTTATTTGTATTAAAACACCCATTTCCACCGCGCGCGCGCGTGGAGGTTGCGCGATATTTCAATACAAATTTCAATTCTCGTCCCGCCTCGTCTTGCCTCGCGTCGCCGGTGGAAAAGCACCTTAAATGCCTATTCATTATTTTGTACGTACATTATTAATAGTTTAGCGCAATTTCTCATAGAATCATGATATAACTTTAATATGTTGATGATGCCGCTGGTTGCTCATTAGCTACGTCAGGGTTACCGTGTCCCCAACACAGAAAAAGAACATTAAATATTTATATATTTAAATATTTTTATTTTTAATATTTTTTCCGTTTGTGCCCAAATAAACATTAAACATTAAACATTAAACATCATTAAGAATTAAGATCAACAAAATACAACTCGTCTAATCCTTCTCATCACGCAGCCCCCTTAAGTTGCAGCAAGACGATGACGATCAATACCGCCCCCCCCTCCCCACGGAGCACAGACCCCATAACACATTGGCACACATACCACTCGGTCAAGCGCAGTCGGCCGGGCGCCCGCGCCGGGTTCCGTCACGGAAATATTAGTATTATTGCGCTTAGCCAGAGTAAACGAATACATACGAACATTTGGGATACACAGTTTGAGATAGAGGCGTAGTAGTACAAAAACAAAGGAGGACAATCTTACACAAATTGACCTAGTTCCAAACTAAGCTGAGGTAGTAAAATCTTATATATAAAAGGCAAACCTGACTGACTTATATATCAACGCACAGCCGAAACTACTGTACCTAGAAACTTAAAATTCGGTACAGGAGTTCCTTTCTTGATGTAAGTGAGCACTAAGAAAGGATTTTCCGAAAATCGACCCCCAACGGGAAGAAATGGGGGGAGTAGCGGGAAACTGATTCTACGCGTACGAAGTCGCGGGCGTCCTCTAGTAGCTTATAGGTACTTTGCGTACCTACACTTATAGGGTTTAAACCAATTTTGATTAAACTTAGCTAATACACAGAGCCACCCAAGTTAAACTTGGATTATCCTACTTAATATTATAAATACGAAAGTTTGTGTGTGTGTTAGTTTGTACTCTTTCACGCTGTAGCGGCTGGACGGATTTGGATGAAATTTGAAACGGAGATAGCTTATACCCCGGATTAACACATAGACTACATTACATCCCGGAAAATTTAAGTAAAACCGCGTCCGAATCCGTCCATCCATTGGGAATTATGAATCCACAGATATACAATAGGTACAATACAACAATACAAATACGCTTTATTGAACGCCACTAAAAGATAAACAAACAACAGCCGGTCTTAACGCTATAAACGATCTCTGCCAGACAACCTTAGGAAGAAAACACGCAGCAACGTAAAAATACATTGGCGTGAAACAACTATTTATTATTATTTATTTTTTAAACTTCATTGCACAAAAGTAAGTAAGTACTATTTAATGGCCTAATGGCATTCTCTACCAGTCGACCACATAACTAATCCGAAATTTAGATAGTGGGTGCACAGAAAAAGAAGACAGAGAGAGATAAAATAAAAACAAAAAAAATAAAAATAAAAAATTGGCGCGGCAGCCTTGTCAGCATTTTATCAGCATCCTTAAGCGCATTATTATATTGGATTTTTTAGCGCCGGTACATAAAAAGAGCACAATGTTCGCAGGGTATTTGCTGAAATATCCGAATAAACACTTCCCACTCAATAATTACCGAGCGCGCGCGCGCTGCTGGATAAATAAAATATTGGGCACAGATTTATTGTATTTACATTTTGTTCGTCCTCGGTTCCGCAAACTGCCCGAGTCGGCGATTCGTTGTATTTGTTTGTTTACCGCTAAAATAGTATTCCTAGTTTCAGTAATCTAGACTCGGTTTTGTGTAAAATAAACAAAACGGTCAACGGTCTTTACAATGTTTTGTTTTTCCTAATTATTTACGAGTAAGTGTTAATTGAAATTCTCAAATGTTGTATTATCAATCAACTATGTGAATTTTGTCGTCACTGAGGCACTGGTCCCACCGCCGGCGAGTAAGCTATGAATTATCGGCTATTTTCTTGTCCAAGAAACGAACAAAAGATAATCGCACCCGTGTAAATAAAAGAGAGAGATATAAATTTATAGTTCATCGCTGGGCGAGTGAGCTATACTCAAATTAAAAAAAGTTGTATATAAATTGGTCCATCCGTAAAAAACCTACAATAAATATACATCTAGAGTCCAGACGTCAAAAGCGAATTAGATTTGCAACTGCAGTTAACTGACCTAGCACAACGATCCCCACATTGTCCTACTGAACCCCAATACTACGGACCCCTAATGTAAGGGTCCTGGCACGTGTAGGGGCACACTTGTTATTAAAAACCTTTATTAGGAAGTATTGACTCGCGCGAGGGGCTACGGCACACACACTTGTAATCTCGTTGTCTTGTTCAATATTGGCCAAAGTCAAATATATATTAATAAAATGTTTTTCATCTCTTATACCTACTCTGAAAGTAGGCCATTGTTTGTCTTAGAAGCGGGTTGAAAGTGATGCATATTAACATTGTCAACCCTAGGGTAGAAAGGTATTTTGAAAAAAAGAACTATGTCAGTCAATGGACCTGTGCAGTAGAAGATTATTAAAAAAAACCTACATAGACGACGCGTTGGCCTAGTTGATAGTGACGCTGCCTACGACGCTAGCGGTCCTGGGTTCAAATCCCGGTAAGGGCAGATATTTGTTTGATGAGCGCGAATATTTGTTCCTGAGTCCTGGATGTTTTCTATGTATATATTTCTCTATATAAGTATTTATATCGTTGTCTAGTACCCTATATCAGTCTAGTAGTAGTAGTCCTAAAATAAACTCTAGGCTTGTACTATTACAGGCCTAGAGTTTAGTTTGGGACTAGGTCAATTGGTGTAACATTGTCCCCTGATATTTATTTTATTTATTTATTAAATATGTACTGAGCCATGCTAAAGTCTTATATCTATAGCTTGTCTTTAATAAAACTATATTGAGTCTTACTTTTCCAAGTTTTATTATCAAGTTTGCTCATAGTCGAATTATAATAACATTGATTAGTTCTACAATCATAAATAGGTATCTCAGTAGGTAATATCTCGCAAGCAGATATATTCTTGGTCATAATTAATTGAATTCCTAAGTATCGTGGCCGAAGGACCCAAACGCAGGAGCAGAAGCCCGGCGAAGTCAATTTAAATAGAGAACTTTAATTAAATGCCTTTTTGTCAATTACTTAGAAAATTATATAGGGTAGAGGTACCGGTTTTGGCCATCTTTACACCGTTATTGGCCACTCTACATTTTAACTAATATGTAAAGCATTATGAAATTACAAACATAACTTTATATTTTATCTTTATATTAATCTTCAGTTTAAACTATTTATGACTATTCTTTTTAATTTTACAGTATTTTTGATACTCATTTAAACCTTAAATGGCCAAAAACGGTACTTCTACCCTATTCATATAAAATTTATCCAGTCCTTAACTTGCTAAATATGTAACTTGTCTAACTGTACTAAGTAATATTTAGTAGATATCTTTACAGTTCAACCCTTAAATAAAAACTCTATGCCTCACTCGCACTTTATCTATAAAACGAGCATATGGCCAAGCTAATCAAAAAAGGATTAAACTCAATAAAAAATCAGCATTCAATCTGACACGCCATGAATATGAATCCCCCCCCCCCCTGCACCGAGTGATCACCCCATTAGCATCGATTTTGCATAAACTCATTATAAAACGGTAATTTGCCTGCGGCGAGTGCTAAAGATAAGCTAAATAGGGCATACAGTTTTTTAGATACAGTAGGTTTTTTTTTTTAAATCTACGGTGATATTCTGAATTTTTAATCCACATTACATCTAAAATGGAGTTTCGTTGCTCTAGTTTCATCACGATATCACGAACAAGGCAAGCTCAGAACACTAGCCCCCTATTCCCTATTTCAGAAAGCTGTCATTGTATGTTAACAGGTGACAATTTGGTATACATTGCGTAGCGTAGATAATGTCCATATCGGAACTGGTCGACTTTCCAATATATACAAAACACCTGTAGCCAGTTACCATCAGCTTTTTGAAAAAGGGGGCGAGTAGTCGATAAACTCTAAGCCATCTCAAGATTTTTTTCAAGGGGTGGAGAAGAGAAACATGCACAAACACAGGCCACTTGATGGTAAGTAGTCTCACAGGCCCATACACATTTGAAATCCATGCTAAAGGCTTCGATGGAATATGTCTAGTATATGGTAGTCATTTAACCATTAAGACGGTGGCAAACGGGAAGGATCCTTCACATAAACAATGTTCTACTACCTGTAATAAAGGATAAACTAGCCAGCACGCTCCCCAGGTTGTATCCAACAACTACTAATATTTCACAAACGTACCAATCATTTTGCAAAACCCTTTTTTTCCGAAACGGTAAATATTTCAGGATTTATTTCAGGACCATCTTGTAGAATTCTATAGGTTAGTTTAGGTTAGTGTTATTATCCTATAATAAAATTTCGCAAAAAAAGTCTTGCAAAATAATATGTTTGTGAAATGAATCAGATTGTGAAACGTTTTTTGGGATATGATGGTAAACCTCCCCAGGTAATACCAGCGAGACCAATATGGGATAAATCCTCGTTGTTGGCACCACGAAGAGGCCCATCAGCGCTCGACGCATTTAAAACGACTCTTTAAAGCGCTCTTGTAAACAGTACACAAGAAGAGCAATCTTAGGTCGCTCAGTGAAGAGAGCCTCAGCACTTGACATTATCTGCGATGGTTTTTTGAAGCAGGAAATCTTCGACATGCGATCAAGTGGCCTGTGTAATTGATTTAGTTCTCTTTCTTCATGCCATAAATGAGCTGCCGCGTTTTTTTTCTTAAATTTAAGAATTATCACCATCATGTCGGCCAAAATACGTGAGCTGGACATAGGGTTACTCCAACGATTCCCACGACGGTGGGTTAAGTGATACTCGTATAACCGATGTAACCAATGACAAAATTAAATGATCACTGCTTAACAATTTTTTTAACAAAGCCCAGTGTTTTCCTTTTTGTTGTGATCCTTTGCTTTATGTACAAGCAAAAATTACGAGAACGTTCAACACACAGCTCTAAGCTACTGCTATGAATACTAGACATGGATTTATAAAAAAGAAAAATTCCAAGACTCAAGAACGATGTTTATGCTCATCACGCAAGTAAGTTATCAAACTTAATCGTAGCTTAGCTTGAAACCGAGCGTTCATCTAAACCCGCGAAGGCTGCTCTCCCTACCATAATGGTGTTTCGCCAAAACGAATTTCTCATAATAACGGCGATCGGCATAATCGCGTCGCCGGCGCACATCGCACGTTTCAACGGTCGCTGGGGCGGAGGCTTCAAACGACCAAGATTCAATTTATGACAACAGCCATTATTAAAAAAAAAATGAGTAAGCCACAATTTATTTTTACCATTGTGTAATCTCACTATAAATGAAAAAGAATATGTGATTGTGTTAGTTTGTTAATCCTTCATGCTGCAACGGCTGGTTGGACGGATTGGAATGTTTGGAATGGAGATAGCTCATATACAATTGATTAACGCATAGGCTACTTTTCATCCCAGAAAATTTAAAAATTACTGAGGGAATATGGATAACTGGAGGCATTCCTCATGGTTAACATTTCGCAATCTTAATGTTACGTCCTTGCTTGATTCCTATCTACATGACATAAAAACCTAGTGTAAATCAACCCTGTTCTCCGCAAAAACCTCAGCTACTCCTTCCCCGAAGAAAACATCGAGAAAAGTTAATTGAGCACAAATAACTGACGACGTGGCAATAGCCGTTGGTGGTGAACTGGTGACCCTGCCTACGAAGCCAGAGACCAGAGGCCCGTTTCACGAAGCTACAAGTTACAAATTACAAGCGGAAGTCTCTTTCTAATTCGTACTGCTAGAACGAGGGTTCCGCTTGTAATTTGTAACTTGTAGCTTCGTGAAACGGGCCACAGGGATCGATTCCAGGCCAGAAGAAATATTTGTGTAACGAGCGCGAGATACGCTTTTGATTTAACCTTTGGATGTATTTTATGCATGGAAGCATGAAATCTGGCACTTATTTTTTCACCAGAATGCGTCATTATATAACCTCTGTATGTATGTATGTCTATTTTTTGGCAGTATCTGCAGCCTAAACGGCTTGATGAATTTTAACATATGGGGGTCGTTTGATTCGTCTTGGTTGTGGGAGTGACATAGGCTTTTATATTTTAATCATAGTAATAAGTTTTAAGGTTACTTTTTTTAAGATACGTTGACGACAAATTTATAAATGTTTCCAAAGAATGCTTTTTATTACACTTGTTCCGAGCAAACAATATAAAGATGATTATTCAGTAAGACCGCACGGGCACTTTTACACGTCAAAAAACATACCAGCGCTTCCCAAGAGACCACTGCTGGGAAGAAACGCCGCAAGAAAGTAGTATAGAGAGAAGTGGACTTTCAAGTTTGGATTGGGTTTATCTCTTTATTAGTATGTTTATCGTTGTCTACGAGTAGTACCCGTACAAGCATAGAGCTTAGTTTGCCGCTAGCTCGATTTGTGTGAAATGGCCTCCTGATAATTATTTATTTATGTAATCACATAAAGAAATAAGAGTAAATATGTCTAGAAAAGTAATCAACGGCGTTAGCTCAGAACGAGCATTCGTCGGGCGTCGCTCCCATTCCGACGTGTTAAATAAACATTCGTAAGCTTCTCGGAAATAAAGAAAAGCTGCCAAGCTCGACTTTTAGCTTGGAGTGCTCATTAGGGATGCTTTCTAGATGTCAGTGGTTGAAATTGCGACATATGTAAGTGATCACTTGTCGCTTTCATTCGGTTAAAAAAAAGACATACAAAAGACAAATGAGCCCATCAGCCCTGAGGCCAAACGACATTGAAATATCAAAATTGCAATGTTAAAGCCAGGGATACACTAGGGGCAAATGTCCTGCGAGACGTGTCGCCAGCGACGTCGGATGAAGTGGCGCGACGTTGCCGGACTTCGCTCGACACGTCTGGCAACATCGCGCGACACGTGACGTCGCTATGGACATAAGTAGCGCGATGTCGCCAGATATGTCAGGTGAAGTTTCACGAAGTCGCACCACTTCGCCTGACGTCGCTACGGACATACGTCGCGCGATGTGGCCAGATGTGTCGTTCGTTTGATATGTCGTCGACACATGTCATGGGACATTTGTCCCCTATTCAACCAGGGATACAATGCGTACCAGTTCCCAACCCTAAGGACCAAGATGAAATGTCTCTATGCTAGTAATTTCACCAGGGGGCTTAATATGGCTGTGTTTATCGCGTGACAAAATCTCAGTCGGCATCTCAGCTAAAAACTGTTTATTTGACCCTAAGAGCTGTTAGGCTCTGGAAATCGAAGTATGCTATAAGCTGTTTGTATGAGTATATCGATCCATACGAGTACATGGCATTATAGTAAGTAAATTATAAAATTTTAACAATAAAAATGGAAAAACTGGTCAATTTTAGTGCGAGTCGAACTCGCGCACCGATGATTTCATACAGCCGCACAGTAGGTATTATTATATTATGAAAACCTCTGTTTTTTTAAATTTGCTTTTTGTTTTAGGTAACCCGCCGTAACAACACATATTCTGCAAAAAATGCTATTTTTTATTATTCAAAAGATACAAAAAAATCGAGGCCTTATTCAACAGCAACAGGATTACAGCGACCCAGCTTATTAAAGTCTAAATTAAATAAACACAATTTCCCAGGCAAGGTTTCCTAGCCCGCTCCGCGGGACTCTAAACCCGGATGAGCCCACGGTGGGCGCCAATTAACTCCGTTCCATTATTTTCTATTCCTACCCTCGCTTTTCGTCGCTATCACCATCGTTTAGTGAGCTGTAATTAAGTTGTGCGGCTTAGCGCGGGATCGGGAACTTTTTTACCGTTGGTATTGCCGTTTTCTGGAGCGTTCAGGATTTGTTGTGAATTAATTCAGGTATATACAAAGAAAGAGGCTTTTTATATTCTTGTCAAAAAGAAGTTTCTATTTACTTACACGTTTTACTGAAAAATGGCACGAATAATACAAATCCTGTATTTTTTTATTTCACTTTCAGAAAAGCAGCTGGAACTCATATTGGAACAATTGAAACATTTACAGATAAAAACTAAATCAAATAACATATGATCAGTCTAAATAAATCATAATACAGTTAGGGTCTTGAGTTTTGTAACAAACGTCTATGTAATTTAAACACGCTGAGCACTAAGAACTGGATAAGAAGTTCATTCTACATTGTATCAAAGATTCTGGTACTGCTGGTGACAATACATCCAGAGCCAGTAATTCGCCTAGCGTGTCGAAATCACATTAAATTCAAAGTCAGTGGCAACAAATGTACCAAGCTAGCGAGTCCCACGTTGGGCGCCAATTATATTCGCTCCGTTGTTGGCCTATCTTTATCCGTCTCTTCAGTACAATAACACAATGTATGTGTTTATTAAAATACTTAATAACATTGACAGTAACAATGGGTTACTCGCGTGAATAATGTTAAATATCGCTCGACATGTTTTGTTCTGTTTAATATGTCTTTAGTAACGCGGAAGTTTTATGATTAAAACAATAAGATTGTTAAATATCATGATGTTATGACATTACTTAAACAAAAAGACCACAAGGTAGTTGGTCTGTGTTTACGTATTTTTTTCTATTACTTAAGTAAACAAAATAATCAAACACTTAATATAATAACTTACATTCGACAAACAAGTTATATAC
Organism: Acleris cristana; assembly: GCA_948252455.1. Classification (NCBI taxonomy): domain Eukaryota; kingdom Metazoa; phylum Arthropoda; class Insecta; order Lepidoptera; family Tortricidae; genus Acleris; species Acleris cristana. The sequence continues at coordinate 158,682 of OX411799.1, forward strand.
CAACTGTTGAGGACATTATTTATTTTACCTTATCATCCAATCTATCACAAGACATCGACATTTCCTAGAACCTCTTTTTACTTAGCAATTCAAAACCGATGACACACATATAGTATTCACATACAAACAAATATAAGTTTGTGGCATCGGACATGTGAGCCTGTGAGGGTAGTAGGCGACGTTTTTATTCGTAGCTCGAACGGCGCGGGGTCATTGCCCTTACAATAATAAAGATAACAAGTTCCGTCCTTCTTAGCAAAACGGTTCAATAGTAATAAAATGGAAATTGTATCTAAGCCTCTATGCATCACGAAAAAGGGTTTAATATACTTTGGCTATGAAGTTGCAGATATACATTTTTACTGAGGATGGTAGTTGGTGAACTAACTGAACTAAGTTAGTGTTTGGGCTCTGTCCAAGTTTCGAGTTCACCGGGGGACGGTTCGATTAGAGTTGCTGCCGTGGAAGAGATACGTTATCTATTTAAATACATTCGATTAAATTATTGAGGTAACTTGAGGCACTTAAGGTACTTACAGTAAGTTAAATTACCTACATTTTATATATTTTTATATGTATTAAGAAGTCCTTTACACCATTTTAAGAAAATCATCCACTGTCGTTGAAAAAAAAAAATCTTCATACAAACTTACCCAATGACCTAATAGGTTTCTGATAATTTAAAATATTATGTTGTGTTGTGACAAGCCAACATAAAACAATACAGAACTTCATTGGCTTATACATATAACTTAAACTTAAGGTAGACTTTTGCTACAACTTCCCAAGTCCGGACTTTTTATAATCAAATCCACGGGCTTACCCCCAATCTGTCCTTTAGGACCTACAAACGGCTCTGCACACGTACGACACTCACAAAGCATTTACGACCCTAACACCTCTACTGCAAAGTTCACAATACTATTACAACGACATACCAGAAAATACATTTGCCATTTCAATTTAAACTATATGCTATTATATTAGGATTCAAATTCGTTCAAACGTGTTTCTAGTAGCTTAACAGCTTTTGACTCTTTAGTGCACTTAGCGTCGCGACAGTTTCACGTGGCTTAAACGCTGTACAAATTTCAACCATAATGCGTCGGCATTAAAGTCACAGGTTTATGAGAAACTGGGTGTAGATGTCAAGTGATAATAGCTCTTAATGTAATGCGGTAGGTGCCGCGTGTTTCGCCATGTTTATTACTCAAGTGTGGGACGTGTTTTATGATAGCGGATATGGAAATAATAAGTGTTTTCAAAGATTATTTCTTTCCGAGAAAAACTACCGCGTTTTCCGCTAACCCTGCTTCCAAGCGGTTGGCAACGCAGTTATAATATTGTGATTGCTGACGTTCATGTGCCTCAAAGCTTGGTTATCTTGAGATGGCTTGTATGTTTTTTTGCCTTTTTCAAGGCATGTGATATAATTTTCTTGTATTCAGAAGTAAGCATGTGATTATTTGTTATTTAGTTTTTGCTGCATGAGCAAAACAGATCTGAGGCTCCATCCGACTCGGTAAAACCAGCTTTTGGCATGACATCGTACCTATGATATGGTAACTCTTATTTACTTGACAGTAATGGCGGCCGAGTTAAAAACAATACATTAATGTGAAAGTAAAAATCGTCTTTTTTATTTGCAGTTTCCCCCCTTTTCTCCAATTAAGGAAATAGTAATAGTACCTAACTCCAGTAACTAGTAAACACTATTTACTTTTCTGCCACGGACTAGCTGTTAAGTTGATATTTGCATCTTGTCGACTTCACTTTTTAAATTTTATAGCTAATTATGAAAGGTTTGAACAAATTTACGAGGTGAACGATAAAAATTGTTTAAATATGCATTGGTCTTTCACCTATCCCCAAAAAAACACGCTTCTTTACTAAATATAAAACTCCCTATGTCGAGTGTATGAATGTAAATATAGACGAAGTCGCGGGAAAAAATAAAAATGCAAGTAGTGAGGATTACCGTAGGCACTAGGCAGATAAGAAGTCAATCCTGACCCATTGCGCAACCATAAAGTTTCTGAATATTCATAATGATGCCAGCAGTTTTTTTTTATATTCTTACACAAATTGACCTAGTCCAAAACTAAGCTCTAGGTTTGTACTATGGGTTTATCTGCCTAAGTACTGTAATGTTACTTAATAGTTAGTTGCGATGGTAATGTTTCATGAAGAGAGCACTCAGCCCAGTGTTTTCTCGCGCGGTGCCCGCCGGAGAGCTGCATTACACGCGGCCCAGTCGCTCGTGTAACATTACTGGCGACGTTAGCTATAAGTGAACTGATAGCGAAGGAGCTTGTGCTTGGAAAACGGAAGTCATTTGTGTTCGGATAGAAACAGATAATATCAGGGTTTGGGTATGCTTAGTAATCATTACAGTCATCAACATCCCCAGCAAACATTCTAAGTGCTTTTTCCCAGGCTCTAGAATATATTACTAATTTAGGTAAAAATTACATCATATGCACCACATAAATTCACATATCGTACATATATACTTCCGGGTAAAAATATAGAGCCTTTAAAACGTAAATTTCCCTTAACCAATACACCATAAAGTCAGAAACTTAAAGGTTGAGAATGAGCAAAATATAAGGTAAAATTAACTTCGAAACTCGACCAATAGTTAATATATACTTCTAGGTGCATAATAGGTGTATATGCGACGTATTTTTTTCTTTCACTGGGGACCTTTAGGTCAAAGATTTAAGTAGCTTTTGCTACCAAATTCGTAGTAAATATTACCTTCCATAGATACCAACTTGAGACTAACAAGTTATAAACACTTGTAAGGTACTAAAAATACCATAAGGTTTCATTTACATAACCTAATAGTCAAATTAAATATATAATTACGTAAAATTGACTTAAATACCAGTACGTCGTATTTTTAGGTAAATTTTAACTTCTTGGTCGAGCCGACATTTTGTTTTGTTATAATTAGGACGTGTTATTGCAAATTGCAAAATTTAGGTAAATTGTAATAGCTATAACAATAAAATCTAATGGTACTTTTATTGTCATTTACATGAAAAAAAAATATAAAGTCAATTTAATATATTTACAAACACCGAACACAAATTTACGAACCCCAATTACAAGCAATATATACTACTTATGAGCTTAAAAAAAAGTAATACTTAAGTAAGTTTTGAATAAAAACCTAACATACTGCACGAGAAAATTTTCAGCGCACAAGATTTTATCGTATAATTCCTGCGTAATCGACCTAAATATTTATTTTACGCCAAGTAATGGCCGCCATTCTCGTTGCAAAACTTAAGATTGATTTTTAGTTAGACATTTTGTTTGTAAGCGAAAAGATAATACTCTCGTAATATATTTGTCTCTTTCTCTGCATGATATCTCATAAAAAATAACCTTTCTGGATAAATAAATGGTAAAAAACACGTTGAAATCATGTTGAAAAATGGTAAGTTTTACCAATTTTGTACATTGCAACCACATGACACGTCGTGGCGACGTTGAATCCACGTCGCAAACATTACCTATGTAGTAATCATTAGGTCGCAAATACTAAATTTACGTGGAATCGACGTAGCCGGCACGTGCTTTTTTTCCCCACTTTGGTGGATTCCACGTGGATTCCACGTCGATTCGAGGTAACTCATTTTGGTTACTGTCAGATTTGCGACCTATAATAGGTGGTTTTATCGTTATTTTTACCAAAAATGTTTGCTGGGTCATTTCAGCCAAAAGACGTCCACTGCTGGGCATTGGCTGGTTTTGCCACAAGAACCGGTCTTGCGCCGTTTCCTTTCGTCGGTTTTCCGCAATCCTAGCCACGTCATAATGTATTGTATTGTTGAAGTATACAAAAGACGTTGATCTAGCTAGCTAGTCCTATATTTTATCTTGTGTCATGTCACATCACATCATGTCACACAAGTTCATCATGTCTGTGGGGTGTCATTTTAAATAGCCTCTCTCAATTGGTGTACGAAATTTTAAAATTCAGCTTAAGATCGCAGGAAACCAATAGATGCGAGAATCACAAAACCGACCGTCGTTGAAGATCCCTGGGAAAGACCTATGTCTAGCAGTGGACGTCAATAAAATGATAATGGTTAGCTTAAATTGTCCGATGCGTTTAAGTAGACGGACGGAGGGTCTCGCTCGGCCGGGCAAAAGTTTAGTAATTTCTTAATAATTAATATATTTTTAGCATTTAATAAAAATTGTCTTTTTTCACATATTTTACGAACCGCACATCATCAACATAAATTGGCATCAGCTCCCTTACCACAAGCTGCAAGAGGATATCAACAACAGACCCATGGCGCCGGGGGGAGGGGTCAGAGGGGAGACTGGTATAAATAATGTAACTACAGTTTGAATCTGTTGAATATGACTTCAGATATACAATGGCAAAAGAAAAACTCGTTCAACAAAATAAAAATGCGCACGTAGCAAGTGAAGCTGCTACCATTGTGGCATTCCACCTCAATTGTTAGGGTTTCAATGAAACAAAGAACCATACATATTCACCCTAAATTACACTCCTTTGGCTGTCAAGTAAAAACATATAAGAAATCCAGAGTCGAGCATATTCACTAAAACTTTGCTACTGGGATTCGACCGACAACTTCATGATATGTCAAAACTTTGTAGTAAAAATAAAAATCTTGAGAGACTACGAAAACAAACCGTCAACAAACTGTGGAACAGTTCCACAGTATCCCAGAGCGCCAAATGGTTCAACTATTATCTACCAAATATTTTTGCGACTTGTCGGCTTACAAATAGAGTGGATGTCTCTTTGTGTTCGTTAACTGGCGCCCACCGTGGGGCCAGCATAAAGTGCACCGTTACGACTCCCGTGGGATCGCACGCCTACGTGCTGGAAAAACCTTTAATGGTTGGCTCAATAGTTGGACTACAAAGCCGCGGGTTCAATCCATATCAATATGACTTTAAATAGATTTAAAAAAAAACCTCTGACATAACCCTTATGCATAATAGTTCTACTAATGCTGGTAACTTTTGAACATTCGGACAAATTTTCAGCAAACCTACGTAAGATAAGACCCATCCCGAATAAACTAGCTTACGATAAAAAAAAAACATTTTGAGACAGAAAGACAGAGGTTGGTTTTTTGATCCAGTGTAATAAAACTCGTTGCAAAAAGATGCACAAATCCATTCTCCCTTACCACTCCTCTCAGGTTTCTAACTAATCCCTTAATTATAGGCACAGCACAGCAATAGGAACTTAAAGGGATTTGGGTAAAAGTGTTGTCATTTGTAAAAGTCATACATTTTCAAGGTGAGCCATTCGTAAAAGTGGTAAATTATGATAGAATTATTCAAAATAAACATATTTGTAATGGTAATACTCTTAAGTGCATCGGAGCCGAGATATTTAAATATTCATACCCGGGCGTACTTTCAGTACTTACCAAAAACTGAATACTTAAATCTGTGATATCTCCGCACCGATAATATTCACCGCATTGAATCTTATACATTTATGTGAATGGTAGAGGTCCTCTAAACCATGATAAGAAAAACATACGTGGCCGCTGAAAAATAAAATGACAATAATGTTCATACATACCAATGCCCTTTGAGTAAATAAATGCATGCATAAGTCTGTCGTGCGTGGCCGTTTTTAATTGGTGACCGCACCGTCCACTATAAACGGCCGTCCCCAAACAATCGTAAAAGGCATCAATACGGCTCTCCCAGGACCACGTTCAAATGTATCCGACAAAAATAGCCATGTAATACCATGGTAACATTGCAGCATATTGTCAAGTATGTACGCTTACTAACTTGAATTCTAGAGACAATATAGATCTGTGTCGTAGTAAGCTAATAAACAATTTTGACGGTATTGCTTTCACGTGAGAGTACTGTCATTATGACAGGTTTCTATAGTGCCTTAACAATTCAAGACCTTAGTGCTCGGCTACGTTCTATCATTGAGAAATTATTTAAGCCTAGGGTTCCCTTCCTATGTTGATATAATATTAACGTTCACGAGACGCTTTGCCTTTACTTTCATTATGGATATTACCTGGAACTCTTGCCTCGGGCCTTTTCTACGAGTTATACAACCTGGATCCTTAGAAATATAAATTGTGTTTTTACGAATTGTTTAGAAAACGTCGGATATATCTCTATTATTTATAAAGTAATTAGAATGTACGAGTATCATACAAATATAAAACAAAATTTCTGTGAAAACTGCATCACAACGCGTTGACGCGGCGCGAAAGGAATTGTTTGACATACTCGTATATGCATTCATATGAAGATGATGTAGAAGGCGAACTTATTTAAACTATGGCGAGTTATATTTATTAAGTTTACGTTAACTATAATCGACAGATCCTATCCTCTTTCTATCCTCGGCGTAATTTGAAAACGCATATCTTTGCCCAGGGCCACAGGCTAAACCTAATGTAATCAAACGAGGTCCCAAATTGTACGCCCCCTTTCTTCTTTTGCGTCCCAAATTTTTAGCATCATCTATGCAAAATATCCAAGGCTCCGGGAAATCCGGTCGGACCCTCCATAAAACTAAGTGAAATAAGGCGACAGTAAGTGTCAATCCGGGCATTGACGGGATCTCCGAACTTTCTCGGAATAGAAGCTAGAAATATATCTGGAAATACATTTTTGTGTAGGTGTTGCGAATAAAATTGGAGTTTTGGTAAAATTGTAATTTGAATTATCCTTTAACATAAAGCTCAAAAGATTGGTAATTTAGATAAAGACTGTTGACACAACCATTGTTGAAAATGAGGTGTAATTATGATGAGAATCATTGAGAACTTTCGCATAATGTTAATGCAGATATACTTACTTACGGTTACAGACTTTAATTAATGAACTACTATAGAAACCTGTCGCATAAAACCAACGATTAATTCCTATCTCGTCACTTGACGCTGTTATTATCAGTCTTCGATGGTACTCGGATTACTTCCCGGCGCCGGTAGAGATAGACTACTCGAGACCAAATTTGTAGGCTTGTCCCTAATTATGTGACCACCACTTTATAGAAGGTCTGGGACCAAAAATATTTCACTAATGCGTTTTAACGGTAAAAAACTTGTTGAGGTGAATCGTGAAACGTGGAAATCGTGGATGTCCAGTCTATGTAGAAGTTTAAAACACCACGACAATATAATTTGATAGTACTTGCGTGTTGCTGTCACATTGAATGTAGCCACGCCAACTGGACAATCTGATCACCGCCCCAGCGTTATAGCGCGATAAGCCAAGTGTCTAGACAAAACGCATCAGTCTGCCTGTTATAGGTCATAGTGGGTTGCGGTACTTGCGGTCTGCGTGTAACGGTAATGTCAACCCCTCCAGCGACCCCTACTTTTATAGCTAACTCTTCAATGACCCAATTTTTTTTTTAAATCAGCCGTACTTTCAATCAGGTTTCTGCCTCAAACGAAGTAGTTTAGAAAATAAATACAATTTGCACCATCTACAAAAAATAATATCAATAATAACTTATTAATTATTCAAATGTGAAAAAAAAACTATAGCTAACCATTCTGACTTGACTAATATTCGCCGGGTTATGCTTTTACACGTGTCATTAGTCGTGTTATACATTTCTGTATATCACAGCTAATTAACGTGTTTTGTCAAACTGCAAAACAGCTAATTTTCTTGACTATACATGCCTACAGACACATAATGTAATCTCTACTTATTCTTTTGTAGAAAAAATGTACGCTGAAGGGGATAAGAAAACATAGAGTGGACAGAAAAGTCGACAGTCTCCGAAGTAACTAACAAATAATATATCAAAAAGGTTACAACATTCAAATAAGAACGAGGGCTCTATTCTCCTTGGTACAACCATATTGCTTTCGACATGCTATCGTATTGTTTTTAATTCGGCCGTCAATACTGTCAAGTAAATAAGAGCAGTATCATAAAGTTGACAATACGAAAAAAAATTAAAAGCCGTATAGATTTACCGTGTCGAATAGAGCCCCAGAAATAATAAGGAATAACTTTTAGCTGGCAAATAAAGTAATAGATAAACCAAAAGGTCACGTGAGTTTTTTCCGAGGAAATTCGATTGCCCCTAAATAAATATTTGCCAAATGTTTCACATTCGAAGAAATTTATTGTAACAACAAGTCATTATTCGCAATAAAACTATCTAGCTCAGATTCCCCAACAAACGGGTCAACGACCTCGCAATTTAGTACAGAATAACAAAGTAACAAACGTACAACAAAAACACGTCTTATTCCAAAATACGTGGTTCAGAGCAATTAAACAAACAAACATAACATCCGAATTACCGTCATAAATAAAGGCATAAAAGACGGAATTACCTGCGTTTGTACTACAGAAAGGCCACAGGACAATACCGTCCTTAATATAATTGTCAAATAAATGTGCCCTCAGCTCCCCTATTCCACTTTACAACCGAAAACCAACCTTGTAGCTATAAACTTAACGTGCAATTCCCAAAAAAATATCTTTGCATTGCATTTTAACGACCTTTCACATGCTTCGCCTAACTAGAACATGATCAACCTAATTTGAACTTTGTGTCTAACACGTTAAAGTAAAAATTTAATTAGTTTTTTGTTTAAGGGGCAGTGAGTCTCAGGGGAAATAGGGCTGATAATGGTCAGCAAATATTTAGCTTCTTGTCTGGAGCCGGCGCGGCGTCTGCAGCTGCAAAGCAAATAGATCGGTGAGCGGGACAAATGACCTCTCTGTTGATTTCACGTGGGTTGACAAATTATATGAGTAAACTGACGAACTTCCGAACACGTTCAATAGGGTCTCAAAAAAAAAGTTCCAGGCGGCGAAATAAACAAGGAACTAAATGTAAAAACATTTTTTTTATACTATGTTTGCTCTTGACTAACTTTTACCCGTGAAGGACGAAGATTTCGTCGACGATGAAGCGAGCTCATCCAGACGATGTCTATTCAACCTAGCTTTAAATAGGTCCTGATTGTATGCACTAAAATTATCACTACAGAAGATTCAGTTGTTAAAATGTGAATGACTTGACATAAGGCTACGTAACCACCAGAGCTGTGCGAGGTAGCGGAACGGTGCGCGAGGAATATATCCTCCAATAGGATAGCTTCATTTTCCTAGCCTTACACAGCGAAGCTACCCAATTGGTGGTTTTTTTAGTCGCTCACCGTTCGGCTACCTCGGCCAACTTTGATAGATACGCAACCTTAAACTGACTGATAAGAAGTCAATCCTGACACATTGAACAACCATGAAGTTTTAAATATAAAGAATGTCGAGAGCAGAAAAACAATGCTAAACTTTTTTGTTGTGTGTGGAGGAATAGTAATTAAAGTATTGTTTTACTGCTGTCAACATTATCAATATTGCGAAACTTCATGGTTGTGCAATGTGGCCTATTATCTATAGGTAATATGACGTACAATTTGAATATTTTTTAATACGCTTTTACATTATCATTCGAAAAAAGAACACACAGAGAGAGCGAACCGATGCCGTGTGATGAAATGATAATTAAGGCAAACTATTTACTTTTAAGGATTTTATTATAAAATGTAATTAAGTTACAAAATAATGTTAGCGCACGTTGTAGGTCGATGATGTAGGGGGGGCGCCACTTGAGTAGTCACATCATACAGTTTGGATGGTTATAAGAATTGTCGTCAGATGGCGTTAAAGCGTCCAATCTTCCATCTTTCTTCGATTGAATAGTGGATGTTAAAAATCGCTGAACATAAATGGGGGACAAAGTGTTAGACCTTCAGGTCATCCATCAACCTGCTCGGTCCGTCCCCTCGTGTCCCACCCCAAAAACATAGATGGGTACACAAAATATCGACAAACTGCTATAATGAAATGAGCGTCTTTGCTTGTTCTCAACTGTTTTGTTTTAAAACAGAACAACCTACATATCGACTGTTTTTTTCACGGAGATGATTGTTAGTCGCGTACCTAAGTGTTTTTTGTAATGGATATTTTCCTAATAACAGTTGATATCCAAATCGTATTTGGCCGCCATTACTGTCAAGTAAATAAGAGCTATCAAAACGTTGACAATACGATAACAGAGGGCTTATTGTCAAACGCACTCGCAATCGCAACCAGCTTCAAAGTGGAGCAATTGTTTTCATTTTGTATGCAGACAAGCCTTCGATTTTCAAAATGAAAACGATCGTGATTGCGAGTGCGTTAGACAATAAGCCTTCTGGTCAAAGACGATATGATTTTTACCGCCTAGAATACCGGCTTTGTAAACCTGTAGCGTTGCATAAATCTGCCCTCTTATAAAGATATCAATCACAGCGACCGCAGCTCCATCGACGAGTATTGCATTGTTCCGCCGGTGGGAATGACGGCCAATAACGCATTTATCAGAGAGATAAGTAAAGTACACAATACGCGGTGTTAGATATTGACTTAACATATTCATATACCGGCTGTTTCTGAAGTTTAAAGTTTTTAATTAGTAAGGTCTTTATACAATAATTAAAGAAATAAAACACCTTTCCATTTTGTTGAATTAAATATTAACTAGAGAACGCCCGCGACTTCGTACACGTAAAATTACTTTCCATATTCCGGGATCACTATTCCCTGCCCAAAAAACAAACATTTCCGCTACAATTTCACTGTAGCTCGGTTCCTCTGAATCAATATGAAAATATTTTCCCACCAAAGCGAGTGTTTGTTTTTGCAGCAAAAACATTGACTTTTATCCTGCGGCGTTACGCAAAAAGGCGCGTAATCGAATAGGGATAACAATCGGCCGGCTGCGACCATCCAGTGTAACCGAGCTGCATAGACATTATATTATAGAGAGTAAATGGTTCAGTAAATGTTGACTTTACCCGCAATTTCATCATCATCATCATCACCATTGCTGAACCAAGCTCTCCTAATACATCCTGATAGATATATAAAACGTTTATTTGCGTAAATCACTCATACAATTGACAAAATAAAATAAGTGAAGTGACACTATAATTGCACATAAGCACAGAATAAGTAATAGTACAAGTACAGAAGCGACTCTCTGTGACAGCAAACATGCGAATTTAAACCTACCCTAGAACGCGTTAACAATAATAATATAAGTGCACGGAATGGAAGTGACCTTGGTTACATTTCTGCGATCGATAGTGGGGGCGCTTCTAACGAGGCAAAATGCACCTTAAATCTGCGCCGCGAGATTCTGTATTATTTCGCCCGTCATGAGCTTTACTGACTCCGCCCACTTCGCAGGGCCGGCAGTTACTTTTATTCTGTGGCAGTTGTGAGAAAAAAGAATGAATTTATTATTAATTGTAGTTTTCTTATGTAATTCGCTTAAGTTAAATGACGAGAAAAAATAGTAAATGCCAAATATTGTCCGCGACTTTTTTGCTGTTTGCTCGGATCTCCCTTTCTATCCAGTAGACGTAGACTAGTTATATCGTATTATAAATATCGTTTTAAACTTCAAAATATTTGTTAATTCTATTTTTATATTTTCTTTGTAATGTTATAATATATGTGCCTAGTTTTTAGTTTTATTAATCCCCGACTGTGCACACCTGTAATTGGTACACAAACAGGACTTTTTTCTTTATACCTATCTTTCGTATTTGTATTTGTTTGTGCAACTGTTGGTCTGTCTAATTCAATCAGTTAGATTTCTCTTTCTTAGGTAGGTACAGTCAAGTTCATAAATTATGTTTACACTTTAGTACCTTGTCTGTTTAATGTCATGTTTAAACTGCCATATATAAATTGTCACAACGATTAAAGTGACAAGGTACTAAGGTGTATACATATTTATGAACTCGACTGTACGTATGACAGACGTACTGAAATAATAAACTACCTATTTTAGGAAATAATTAACTTTTTGCAAGATGTAACGTCGAGAAAAATGTTGAATATAACGTGAACGTCTTTGAAACTTAGCTAACTTATCTGCTAGGTATTTTCTGTTTAACATTTTTTGGCGTTTACAACACAAACATGCGACACGCGGCGACATTAATACCTAATAAATAAGAGGCAAAGAGAAATGATACCATTTCGAGTAGCCATATCAAACAAAAACCGGAATTAGGTACTTTGGCAGCGTACGGCGCGGCGGCGGTGCGCGTCAAGACGAGCGCGCGCATGACACTCAACTGATTAGCATCCTGGAGGCGGCCGCAAATTTTGTAGGCACTAAGCGCGGAGTGTCACCCGCCTGACATAAGTTGATAACAGAATGTGGGTTGCAGGTGCAGCACGGCAAAAGGGTAATGGCTCAGCGTATAACTTTGCTCATCATGATCAAAACACTGATACTAACGCTTATTATGTTGGTGTACATGTTTTTTTTTTAAATTTACGAAGGCCCTAAAATGTTATGTATAGGTATTGACGCAATCCTACAAAAAAAATTAGGCAATGGGAAGCGTTCTTGTAGCTTTAATCAATGGGATGGAGAGGGAAAACAAGCATCAAGGCCGCCGAATGGTAAGTTAGGTATGATTATAATTATTGCAAATCCGTTGCCAACATTTTAGTGGCAGAAGGACATTCTGCCGGGTCCGTCCGGATCGCTACCACAATCTTACCCTTTAACCTGTTGTTAAACAGCAGTGTTCATGTTGTGCTCCAGTGTGGAGGTGAGATAACGTAATATGGCTAGCATAGAGGCATTCCATTTAAGAGTCGTCAGGGACCGCAACGCACTCGTAGTCATGGGATTGTTATCGAAATTATACGTGTCATACTGAAACCTATCTCAGGAGATGATCACGTCTTATCAGTAATAAATCTCAGACTCCCGCTCGCAAGAAGAACGGGTCGTTGCACTTCGCACTATCATATTTTTATCACAAAAATCAGACCCAAATTGAACGTATCTCAAGTGTTGGTGCTTGAACTCAATGCAAGATGTCTACATTTATTCGATAAGATATAAAAAGCACTCTGAAATATTCCGACAAATGTGTAAAAAAGTTATCTTTAAATCGGCGATATTACAGATTTCGTTTATTTGCTCTGACTTATTTGCTTTCTTGCTAATATTTCAAATGTGAAATTCTGTGACGAAGTTGTCTTTTAATAACAGTTTAACGGTAATAATCAATTCAGCAAATAGATAGTAGCTCATATCTATATAGACAACGATTGAAAATAGGTAAAAAATGTATAGAATCAAAGTTGTAGATAATTTTACGAGCTGTAATAATGAGCTAAAACGAAATTTCCTATGACGCATCGTTTTCAAGATGTTAACAAAAAAACAACAACGGGATCTTTGTGCCCCACCCCCTAGGGTGCACCTCCGAGGGGTGGGGACTTTTAATATGTTTATCTCCTAACTAGTCCAAACAAAGTTTCGAAGTCAAACTTTTCCATCCCCAATTTTTCGTTGCCAGGACTATAGCCCATGTTATGAACTAACAATAAGAATACCCTTTATAGTCTGGCAATTTTTATATTGCCCGAGATTGGTAATATGTGTGTAACCCAATTCTTCAATCATCGTTCCTATCTACAATACCAAAAGCCGCCACAGTATACGATTTGCATGTCCCTTAATTTGTTTGTTGCTGTTTCGCCGCGCGAATAATATCCGATTTACAGTGTATTCGACGGCAGAGAAAGGGTTATTGCCAGTTTTTCACCTCGTTTGCTCCGTGAAATATGTGCAGCATGTGACTTTCATGTTAAACGTTGTTTCGGGGTTTATCTATATGTAGAGGCGAAATTTTGTGAATGATATTGCGATGAATATATGTACTGCTGCTTTGTGCTCATTATTTATTCCCTTCTTTAAATAATGAACAAAGAAAGAAAAAAAATATACAGAACTTAGATTTGTACTTTAGAAAGTACAAATCTATATAACAAATAAAATATCTCAAAAATTTGGTTGAAATAATGAGGTTTTGGTGCAGAGAAAATCTTCCTTCGAGTCAAAGACCGATTTACTGCATTTTTTCTACACCAATTACGGGACTATGGGAATCCCGCCTTTGAAAGGTGTTCACCGTGTATATGGAAACGATCACAACACGAGGAACCCAGCAGATGTCTTTCAAACAACTTAAATTTTTAAATGTGATGGAATCCCAACCGGCAATGGTCACTGTGTTCACAATTTTGAAATTTGAGTTGTTTCTGGAATTTACACGATCAAAAGGTGTCCACTTGCTTCTAACGCTTAAAAATAATGGTTTTTAACTATTGTTCTAATTAAATTTAAACAAGGAGATGTCAGTAAGTAGCTGGGTGCCTGAATATATTGTGATGTGGACCGTAGAATAATAGATTTAAACATCTATTTTCACTAACTTTCCTTCTTCCATCCGAAACCACACGAATTTTACCTGGAACAAAAAAGAAACTGTTGAAGACTGCACTCGTATTTTTAAAAATATCACAAATCCTTATTGGATATGCTTAAATTTAGACTAGGACCCTATACGATCACAATAAAGTCTCTTTCAAAATAGCACTCTACACTAAGAATCAGTCGCCATCTTCTCATGTTTTCATTCTAATTTAAACCATACAAAGAACAGTATACGGTAGCCTTTGCCACACCACATGTGTAAAGAATTGGCATAGAGCCAGTCAGTCGCTCGCTAGCGGCGGTGGCGCACGGACGTCTAATGCATAATGCAGAGCGATTTGAATAAAAATTGGCGACGAGTTTATGGCCGAGATGTATGCTAATGAGGCTTTTAAGAAATTGCGGCACTAAAAAGTATTCTATTTGTTGTTCGCAGTAGTAAAACGATACAGTGGGTAAGTTTATTATCACATTGCATTAAAAATACTGAGCTTTTTAGAGTTTTTGATGAGACAAAGATAGCAAACACTTCAGATTTTTAACAACTAAAGAAGTTTAATGTAAGTACATTTTTTTGGGTGGCGGCAAATCACAAATCGTCGAACACTTAAATCAATACTTAGCACGTATTGGCAATAAACAAACCGGGCAAGAGCATGTCTGATCATGCTCAGTGTAGGGTTTCGAAGCCATTACTACACAAAAACAATCCCAAAAATAACACGTATGAACTAATTCTACTTTTTTTGGTTCTGTCTTAGGTGATTTAAGTAGGTATAAAAACTCTATTCGCCTGTTTCTTAGGATCCAATCCAGTCTACGTCTTGAAAGTTTTTCTTTAAAATTCGTTATATCTGCTTTCATTTAACACATTTTTAGTATTTGTAATTTTGACTGTAGGGGGAGGGGACACTTGACTCTAACAAAAATTAGCACTTTAAATATTAATATTTCACAGTCAAAAAGAAACACACTAAGAATGGCCTTTTTCTAGCTGTCATTGCCACTGAATTTTCGCACGTACAGACAGTCAGAGACCGACCATATAAATTACTATTATTTCAAAACACTGGACCCATTTTCCAGGCTGGACTCATTAATAATCCTGCGCTTCAGTAATCTGAATCAAAACCGCTACAGCCACAACAATTGCTGATCAGTGAGGCCGCTGACGCTATCTCCCCTCCGTCGCCATAACTCAGGGGAGGGGGATATCTCCCGTGATTTACGGCAGGCCGGGCAAGGATGCCGATAGGACAAATTGGTCAAGGAATAGTTACGGGTTACGCTTACGGGTCTGTTTCCTTATCAATAGGTTACGCTTCGCTTGAAATTATCCAGAGCAAACGGTTTTCTATGTACTTATCCAGGACGAAAGAAAATCTGTGCGCTTAATTTTATCCAATTCGGTTTCAGGGCTTACACACTGCAAGCGGTCTGGAACCCAGAAAACGTGTTTTTTTACGAAAATAAATAAATATTAAACATTTAATATTAATGTGAATTTAAATTCTGAATTATCGAGCTTGAGTATAGGTATAAAAATAAATGTATGATATGTTATGTACAGGGATTGGACATTCGGATACATATTAAGTCAATTTAAAAAAAGTTACTAGATTTTTAAAATCATATTAACGTCAAAGATATCACAAGTTTTTGTGTAGCTAATTGTCCTTGTAACATTGATTAAAAAAATATCAGTAAAAAGGCATTTTCAGAAAAGTTAAGTTTTATTCTGCAAATGAGCTCTACTTTTTCCCCTTGAAGGAGTGGTCAGTATGAGAAGTGCATATTTTAGGAACTGGACATTTTAAGACTGAGAAAGCATGCGCCGAAAGAAAACATCACAAACTTTCACATGTACCTATAATCGGAGTAGGCGGCAGAGCGGCAGCCCTAGCCCTTCGACAGGTGCCCGATGGATCCGATAACGATATCGCGGATAACTCGCTAACGCCTGGCTGACGCTAATGCCTGATGGCGCTCGCCTGACGCGGCCGACGAAGTTTCACTCAACTATTTATACAAAAGTGACACGTCATTTAAGTTCAGCAGTGTATCTTTTTGTAAAGTCTGTATCGATATTTTCCAAAAAAAAAATCAAACGGAAGCTTCGTGAGCTCTTGCTGGGAGCTGGAACAAGGTGTTGGGTAGAATTTATGTATAATACATATATTAATCAGACCATTTGTCTTTTGAATTATGTGTGATGAATGTTAATAATGTGTGGTGATGTTTTCCAAGGGGTTCAAAACGACGGCATCAACATTTATTGTAGAAACTCATGATTGGAAGTATGGAATCCGCCTTTTCAACAAATTTAATTTAGCAATGAAATGCTTCAACTTAGATCCTTAGAAAAGGCTATTCTTTCGAATAAAAATGTAAAAGCAAGCAGTTATTTTTTTGGTGTATCCCAATTAGGTAGCACTCGTCAAATCTATTATATGTATAGAATAAATATCGTACTGTGATGGTAAGCTTAAAAACTCAAACCAGTATAATGTTGTTTTTCGACACCGAACGATAAACACAACTCCAGGGTCCAACTTGTATTAGATTTTACGCTGACATAAGCCTAGGAATGAATGGGCTTTGTCAGCTCAAATCAAATTGTTACTATCCGGCGTTAGCTGGGTTCGGATCCCGGCACCATGTTGAGTCTAATGGGGACGTCGGCATAAGTCCAGGACTTAATGGATTTATAGACTTTGTCAGATCAAATTAAACTGTTAATTCTGATGTTATTTTCCGGCGTGCGCTGGGTACGGAAAATATTTAGGCGCTATGTTTGATACTAATTGGGACGGGGGCTCGCTAATGTTAGGTTGCTGCGATATTTCGATAGAATACGGTGAAACAAGTTTAACTTACTGTCGATCATGCTTACAGTCGACTTATTTGATTCAGGACCGCCACGGAACTATGTTAAAAAGTGACGCGACGTTCTTATTTAAGTGCCTCGATTAATACCTTAAATATCAATTTGCGTAAAGCACAAATATGATGACAAAAAAAGAGAAGCTGCTGAGAAGAAACGCCGCCAGAAACTCAACAGTCAGTCATTTTTTAAATATTGCTTATGACAATGATAATGCTCAAAACCTAGCATTATACAAAACAATGAATATAAAATAAAAATATCATGCCTAGTTGAGCATGAAAACAATGCTTTACGCGGATTAAATTTAAGGTATCGACATATATCATTCACAAAATTTCAAGAGCATAACTTCAAAACTGTCGGACTTTCATTAAAATTTTCATCCCCTATTTACCCCCTTAGTAGTGGAATTTTCAAAAATCCTTACTGAATCTCTACACTGTATAAGTTTGAGTTATCTATGTGCAAATTTGAAATCTCTAGGCCCAGCGGTTTGGGCTGTGCGTTGATATATCAACAATCAGTTTATAACTTTAAATAAACCGTTTTTTTATTTATGTATGTGTCTAAATATATAAAAGAAGAAACTGACTGAGTGACTGACTGACATAATCAAAGCACAGCCCAAACCGCTGCGTATACGGATTCCAAATTTGGCACGTAGGTTCCTAATGAGATCTAGGGGTGCACTAAGAAAGGATTTTCCGAAAATCGACCCCCAACGAGAAGAAATAGTCCACACGAGCGTTGCCAAGCGTTGCGTCGTCGCCACCGCGTTGTTCTACTATAAATTAGAACGACATGTCACACGATGCGTTAAAACATTTTGCGTCCTTCTATGTTGACTACGGAGCGGCCCGGCAACGCTCGGGTGGCATTGCTGAAGTAGTTATTGCTGTCCTATTCTTTGTCATACGAAAGAAAAAGGCAGTGCTACAATTAGCCTTCATAGTGTTATCAGGAGATTGTGAAACAGGCCCTAAAACTTACCGGTTAATAATTCAAATTAAAAGGCGAGTTAAAAGCAGCCTGCCTGATAACGGCAATCACGGCGGCGACAGGTGTCACGGTCACGCCATCTGGCGGGTGAACGCTCTTCCGGTAACTGACACTATTGGTTTAGGCAGGCAGCACCCCTTGGGGGTTATTGCTTATAGATAACTATGGAGTATCGAGTATAGAGGAGGTTAAAGTAGATAAGTAGTTGGTTTTTTATCGTTCTCATCTCTATTTTCTCTCGCGCGGGAGCATGTGCGGTTCACATTCCTCAAAGTTACGTTCGATTACGTAAATCACTTACTGCGCTTCAGTTCACGTTTAGCCTTCAATCGTGTGCATTCATTATTCCTATCATTAGGGCTCTCGCTTTATATTTACACTTTAAACCTACCTGTTAAATAACTTTAAGAATATTTATCAATACAAGTGATTATTTCGAGACTCAGTGGTTTATTAGAAACAACTTAGCATCTATCAATTAAATATTTAATATTGCTGTACGAGACACTAGCAGTCCGTACGGACACGTTTTATTGATCCTTTGTCACGGCAGCCAAAAATATCCACTTGTTTTTTGACCCCAAAGCGAAAAGAGGTGTGTTATGTTATAATGGTACGGTCACGGACTTTAATTGATGAGCCACTATAGAACCTTGTCGCATAAACCAACGATTCATTCCTATGTCATTTCTATCTAGGTTCTATGGTGGATCAACATTTAAAGTCCTTGATGGTAACCTGCCTTTTGGCCGAAATACGTTTAGCAAAATGTATCGTTTCCCATCAACCGTGTCATTCCTGAATCCTGAAATATTTACAGTTACAGAAAAAAGCGGGTTGGCAAATGAAACGGTTGGGAAACGATACATTTTACCAAACATTTTTCTGCCAAAAGGCAAAGGACCGTTATATTTTAAAGTATTTATCATCATTATGTACATTATAATCCCAAAAAAAATACAATTCAAAATATTTTCTACACAAACGAAGTCAACAAAAAGTACTCCTATAATTGATTTCAAAGATTTACTGTCATTAGGTACAAATGGAAAATCGTCCACGTGAAATAACCATTCTGAAAATGGGTCAAAAGTAATAGTGTCCAAAGTGAATTTAGTCAAAATGTAATTGTGCTCAAAAGTATTTACAACCAAATTTATTTTCGTTGTAAATTAATTAAGTCCCAATGGAATTTTGTCCATTATAAATTATGACCAAAATGAAATACGCACAAGTGAATGTAGTGTAATATGAATTAAGACCATATAATATAATATAAATTGTACAAATTTCAGGTAGGACGTATTTACAATTGGTCATATTTCTGAGTGTACGTAAATACAAATAGACATATTTTTTTCGTCCAATGTCGTATTGGACAATTTTACCATGGGACATGATTCCATTTTAGACGTTTTTCAAGATGGACAATTTTTCTTTTTGTTGTATTTCAAATGGTCATTTTTCTGAACTGACGTATAATTTCAAATGGACGATTTTCCATTTGAACCTAATGACAGTAAATCATTTCAAAATGAAATAAAAGAACAGAAAATTTCAAAATGGCCGCACTAAAATACCGCCAGCGCTCAATTCGCGCGGGATCGGTTTCATAATATCCACCCTTTCACAGGTCCCGAGCTTTAAAGCAAACGCGTCTATTTGAAAGCTTCGGATAAGCCCCCGGGAGCCCGGCCGGGGCACAGGTGACTTATCCCGGCGCTGGGATGGATGCACTTTTGTGCAACGGATAGGAGATAGAGCAAAGTGGGATCTCTACGGGATACTCATGTGTGTGAGATGCGACGTTTTGATGCACGTTCGCTGCGTCAAGGTTGCACTAGAAAATTGCGGGTACTGTTTTAAGGGGGTGTACCCAAAGGGGGCCAACGGGACCCTATTACTAAGCCTCCGCTGTCCGTCTGTCCAACTCGTCATATTCATATTCATTTATTCACTGTCATCACATGGCACAATAGTTATTCAGATTGGTACATACATACCTTCAAGCCTTCATTTCCAGTGGGGTAGGCGGAGCATAGAATTACAAACAACTCTAAAATCTTGTTGTTAATTAATGTAACCACATTTTGCAGGTTGACAGGTTGCAAGCCCATCGCCTAACAATAAATACTACATGCCATTCTTTATTCCCCAAGTCGCCTCTTACGTCTTCCACGGAAAGACATGGAGTGGCACTATTCTAAGCCGGCAACCTCACGGCATTGATGAGATTGGTGTTAGTCTCTTTTGAACACACTTGAGATTTTTACATAGTGTATAAAAACAAATCTCTACATATTATAAAACGAAATGGCTTCCCACCGTCTGTCCCTCTGATAGTATACGCTTAGATCTTTCAATTTACGCACTGATTTTAATGCGGTTTTTATCAATAGATTCAGGATTAAATGCAGGTGTTACTTACAGAAAACACATAAACCGAAGCAAAGCGAGGGCGGGTCGCTATTAATACCTACAAATAAAAATAAAGTTAAAAACCGGTCAAGTGCGAGTCGGACTCGTGCACTGAGGGTTCCGTACCGCCACACAGTAGGTACGAGTAGGTATTATTATATTCTGATTTGAATTCGATTGCGATTTCGCTGGACGCACTTAAATGAAATTTGAAATGGAGGTAGCTTATACCCTGGTAACACACAGGCTACTTTTCTTCCCGGAAAATTTAGTTTCCGAGGGAATAACGATAGTCGAAATGAACGCGGACGAAGTCGCGGGCAGGAACAGTATAATTATTATGGTCATATCGTGAGACATCATTTGGTATCTCGATCACACACGTGGGCGGCGGAATGTCGCACCTACACTAACAACGATTGTCACTCGAGACACGTGTCGTTACGTTTCCCGCACACGCAAATATCGTTAACTAACAAAGAAACTGCCGCACTCAGAGACGTCAATTAAATTTAATGCTTGTTTAGTGACTTGTTGTCTTATTCTATTGCTGTGACAGCAGCAAATTTAATCGAGCATTAAGTTAAATTGACGTCTCTGTGGGGCAGTAAGATCCGAATAGGAGACGACCAGCTGTTTATTCGATAAAAAGTATTTTATATGGTAAGTAATATCAAATTTAATAGGTTGACTGAAAAATTTTAGTCCGGTACAGTCCATAACAAAAAATAAATAAAAATTAACTTTTTTTATTATTTGCTTGTTTAATAGACCCTAATCGAAAGTATGAAGCCTATAGGATATGCAAACATTAGGTTTAGTGCAAATTATTAGTACTGACTTACAATACTAAATAAATAAATAAATAAATACAATACAATACAAAACACTTACCTACCCAATGGTTATGATGGGAAAAAATAGTCAACCTAACGTTTGCATATTCTATTAATTAATTTTAAATATTGCTCATGACAATGATACTTAGGTAACCTAGAATTATATAAGAATATGATAAAAATACCTTACGTAGTTGCGCAGGAAAACGTATCAAAACTCAGAATAACCAGAGCATATAAGACGAATAAGCTAACTATAGGGCATGTCTGTTTCATAGCTAATTCATCTTACTAACATTTAAGACAGATAGATAATCCAGCTACAGAATATGACAGAACATAGTAACTCCGGCGCACGGCGCGCGACAGCACATCAATCACGACCGCGAGGGCGCGCGTTGACCGCATCATTCGATTGACTTTAAAGGTTAACTGTATTCCCTTAGTTGATGACAGGGTCCGTTTTGTACAAAAAGTTTGGCTGCAATGTTTGAACTGATTCCGTCTGTTTTAGCCTGGTATATTTGGAGACTCTTAGTAACCTTAACTACGAGTATTTGTTATTATAAGTATACTAGAGGATACCAGCGACTTCGTACGCGTTGAATTCCTTTCCCGCTACTCCCCCTACTTCTTCTCGTTGGGGGTCGATTTTCGAGAAATCCTTTCTTAGTGCACCCCTAGACGTCATAAGGAACCTACGTGCCTAATTTGGAATCTCTAGCCCCAGCGGTTTGGGCTGTGCATTCATAGATCAGTCAGTTTCTTGTTTTTATATATTTCGTTTTATTTCTCTTTTTCAAAAATGTGTTTGCGTCTGAACTCAGTCCACCTGATGTTAAGAGACGACGAGGTCGAGGGTGGTGCACGCTTCCCCAGATAAAAACGTACTTATCCACTCTGGCCTTGAAAACACCAAGGTCCCACGATTCCTGGAATACTTAAGCAAGGAGAGCATTCCACTTGGCACCAACCACTGGAAGTCTTATTGTTGTTTAGTGCCCATCCTACAAGCCGAGCTTAGTTTAATGACTAGGTCAATTTGTGTAAGAATGTTCCCGTTTCCCTTGGTATTTATTCATAGACCAGTGAGTCGTGACACGAGCATTTTTTTCTATTTCTTCACATGGCAACAATTTATCTATGAAACAAGCTGTCACATGCGTACCTATCCAGTCCTTATACATTTCGTGTTAACAGCTAGTGATATTTTAAATTTGCCCCCATTTTTTTGTGTCGTCACTCACTGATCATCCATGTATTCATAATTTCAGCCACTTTTACTAATATAATGCGAACATTTAACTTGCCAGATGAACTAAAAAAAGTCACATAGAAAATGCACTCTACTGTTCTCATAAATTCGTCGGTAAATGACCAAGGACACGTCATAATCTGTAATAGTGCGTATAACATATGGCGTCGTGGGCGCGGCCAGGTGCGCGCGAACATTGTCAAACTGCATTGTTGCGTCCGCGCAATACTTCGTGGATGCCATTACGAGTATCACGAGATGACAGCTGACGAGCTGACCAATAGATGGCTGCACTTCTATGCTATGATAGATAGCTATAGGTACGGACACTAATTGAGATGCCTAAACTATTGAAGTGGGTGTGATGAGTTTCATATAAATGTATCGATTTTTTTGACTTTGGGCCGAATTATCTTCCGGCGATTTCGAGGCAACAAAGACCACGACGTCATCAACTGTGGCAAATCAAGACCACGGTGTTTTGTCACCTAGGCGTTAGCTTTAAGTTTTATTTTCGTTTATATGTTAGTCTATAAGATATGTGTAATAAATTGGGTCATTATTTGGGCGTTTGATCCAAATCACTTTCGTGGTCACATTTTTGTAGAAGTGGCTGCAGATTTAGATTTCGTTGCTGGTTAGGCATTTAAGTTTACCGGACATCTAACAAATATCCAAAAATGGCATCAAAATATACGCCCAATTCTTCCAAAATAAGTCCACAAAAGTGAGGCGGTTGAAACGCTCGAATATGACCCAATTATGATAACTCTATTTTCTTCCCCCAAATCCTACAACAGCTTCTTAATCACGGCCAACGACTATCTCCAAACCGAAAGTTAATTAACTTGACAAAAGCGCGTAAATACTGTGTTTAATGCTCGGCGGTAATTAGCGGCGTATGGTAATCAGGTTCGACGCCCGGCATTATGCAGGAATTTGGGGACAGGACCCGCGGCGCGAGCGCATTGAGAGCGGAGACGTAAGCGTAATCCCATAATGAGAGAGTGTTCAAAGCGTGGCGCAAGCGTTTTTAGCATGGGCTTTAGCCGCGGGCAAGGCTTGCATGCTCAAATCTGGGCTTATATTCGAAATTTCCTAACTAAACAATATTGATTTTGGTCGTTTAATACAGGGTGATTCAGATTTCAGATTTTATTACTCAATATGTTACAGTATATTGAATTACACGGTATGTCACGTATAAGTAAGCCCGTCGGAAACAAAAATAAAAATAAATTAAATGTCCACAAACATTTTCCTACTCCCGGTATGGGCTATTATGACGTTTACTATGTGTGTATCGAAGTGATGATGATGATGATGATGATGATGATGATCGTAATCCCATAGTAGAAGCCTAGAACTTAGTTTGATATTTAAATATACGTAGGTACGTAAAATGCATAACACGAGATATTTAGTGGCTCTTGCTTGAGTTGACTCTATCCATCATAAAAAAATCTGTTGGTATGTAAACGAGATCCCGTCTAGACAATATTTGTGGAGTCCTGTTCACACAGATAACAGATAACGCCGCGGGTGCAGGCGGGCGGCGCCGCGCGATTTATAACACTAACAAATGGGGGGGGGGACTGGTACAGCCACAGAGGTCACTTTAATTAGGATACAAAATATTTTAACACAGTATGATCGAGACCACATTATAGTTAAAGTTTTAAGCAGCATACAAGGTGTCCCCGCGTTGCATGGCCCCTGAAATTTGCTGCACAAGAAATGAACCGGAGCGAGAAGGTGGTGACCCTTGTCCCTCAGCCGGTGACCCAACTCTTAATAAGTAAACTCCTTGGCCTCCGCACCCCAAGGACCTAAGCAACCGACACAATGTGTTAATTATTTTAGGAGCTATAATGTGACTCCCAAACTGAATTACAACTGGACTAAAACTGAATTACATTATTATTTATTTATTTATTTATTTATTCAGCAACTTTTACCTTCGTGCTGAAAAAAGATAATGCTCTAGACCAAAATGGGATGCTATCTCAATAGTTGGCGCAATTAATCAAGATTTAGAAATCGTGCAACTTTTGAGAGAGCATGCCGGCGACGGAGCGTCCCGGCAACGCTCGGGTGGCATCCCTCTAAAAGTTATTGCTGTCCAATTCTTTGTCATATGAAAGAAAAAGGCAGTGCTAAAATTAGCCTTCATAGTGTTATCAGGAGATTGTGAAACAGGCCCTAAAACTTACCGGTTAATAATTCAAATTAATAGGCGAGAAAAAGCAACCTGCCTGATAACGGCAGTCACGGCGGCGCCGCTTTGGTCATTTTATTCTCAGTACGAGAAGTCAAAGTTGTTAAAAGAAGTAAACACAAGTAACGTTAAGTTCTGGAACACCCTCTAAGTATACCTACTCGCTTTTTGCAATACATGATATTTAGAACTATAATTTCCGTAGGTACTTCATTCCCGAATCTTGCTTAACGCAAAGTCAACTAAATGGAGTTCTGGGCCCCATGCAACTATATCAAGTCTCTTACAATTCAAGTCATTACTTCGATATAGTTCCATAGTAACCTGGAAATTCATTGACCGGCTTGAAGGGTGAACAGATCGTGATAAAATAGTAATTTACTTAAAACATGTTGACCTAATTATAATAATTATAAATAAAACCTCTAATAGGTTTTATCCGGGCGCAGCGGTAATTAATTAGGGGATGACTCGGCGTGACGCGGCGCATCATCCATTATCATTCCTGTTGAAATAACTCACGAGCGAACAGCGATATGGCTATACCGAGCAGTTTCTGTACAAACTGACCGCGTCCCAGTCTAGGCTTGTTTGTGAGTAATTTAATGCTAACCTTTGTTTTTTTTTCTTAGAATAAAATAGGTAAATTTTTTTGAAATGTAAATTCGCCAATCATAGCGTTTATTGACGAATAATGCACTCATATACCTACATATTTTATATGTACTACAGTCAATAAAGACTGTAATTGTTATGCCACTATGTAACCCTGTCGCATAACGTTAATCATTAATTTTGGCGTAATTTCTTTCATGTGGTTTGACGCTGTCATTATGACAGGGTTCCATAGTGGTATAACAATTAAAGTCCTTGACTGTAACCTACATATAAAACTGCTGATTGACTGACTGACAAACAACGCCTAGCGTTAACGACTGTGACGGCGTGTCTAGCCCAGTTGGTAGTAAACCTGCCTACGAAGCTAGCGGTCCCGGGTTCTGTTTCCGGTAAGGGCAAATATTTGTGCGATGAGCACGAGTATTTGATGTTTTCTATGTATTTAAGTATGTATTACTACATACAAGTTTGTTTATCGTGGTTCCCATAGACCCCAAAATGCAAACCTAGAGCTTAATATAATTTTAAATCTAGATATTGTCCCTTGATATTCAAGAATTAAACAAATTCAAAAATTTGAAAATTTTACCTTTTTATTTAGTAAATTGGCCACGTAATTCTAATCGTACAAAGTCGCGGACGAACTCTAGTCACTTTCTACATATCGCTCGTATACTTACACATAAGTATTCTTGAAGCTTTTCTTTCGAGTAAAAGCAGTACGTTTTCCGGCCTTACAACAAACTTCGCAAAAACAGTTATAAGCAAACTACCCCCAACCGCCCAAGCGTCAGATCCTCGCACTAAACCAACCCCGGATCGAGCCGCTGGGCCTTCAACTTAACTTCAAACATCCACAACGGTGGCATATTGACTTTAAAATTTAACACCAAAACTTTGTTACAAAGAAAATTAAACTCTGACTCATTGTTACACGAGTTAATTTTCAACAAAGCTCGCGTCATTCTCGTTTTGTACGTTGTAAAATAGGTTTTGTACGTTTGTGTTACGGTTTAGTTTTGTTTGGATTGGTTTAAGCCATTTTTGTGCTTGTTTCGCATCAGTTGCTAAGTAAATGTTGAGTTTTGTTCGAGACCCGGTTCTTGTGTTTTTGCTAATAAAATAAGGCTTACTAATACAAGCTAATATTTAGAATGCGAAAGTCAGTTTTTTGGCATTTCAAGACGGAACAAAGCATTATTCTTAAAATATTCTTTGGATCTTTACCACAACCGTATCCTCTAACGTTCCGCTAAGCAGCAGTGCTCGCAGTGTTCTGTTCCGGTGTGACAGCCGGTTAGACGCGATTACCCAACTTCAACACCGCCACCATCGAACCCTGCCTGAACACCATTCGCCGTAGTTACGCCGTCAACCCCGTGCAGCTCTGAGACAATTAAGATACATACATACATACATTAAATCACGCCTGTTTCCCAGAGGGGTAGGCAGAGACCACTTCTTTCCAACTGCTACGATCCTGACAAATCTCTTTCGCTTCTTCCACATTCATATTCATATTCATATTCATTTATTCATTGTTTTTCTGGACATACATACATACATCCATCGATACATACATACATACATACAGCATGCACGCACATCGGTTTCGGGTACTTAAAATTAGGCCCTTTTCCAGTATTTCTCCGATTTGATTCGAAAAAGTACGCCTAGGGCGGCCCCTTTCGACCCTTCCACTCACTTTCGCTCTGTATATTTCTTTCGTCAATCTTCTTTCATACATCCTTTCCAAATGACCGAACCATCGAAGCATGCCCTTTTCAATCTTCTTTTAGTCCACATTTCTCTCTGACTTCTTCATTCCAACAACAACAATTAAGATATGTGTTGAATTACGCTGATGCTTATCAAAATAGACGATTTAACCAAAGAAAAGCAATAATGACGTTTAACATCACATAGTATTGAGATACACCACCTTCGTCCCTCAGGATCGGCAGCATATTTGCAGTCTTGAGCGCCTAGGAAGTTATCATCAGCTAGCCTGGGCTCGGTTTTCTTGCTCATGACATAAACCAAATTGCATAGGTACAGTCGCTATTAAATATCTATATATATAAAAGGCAAACCTGACTGACTTATATATCAGCGTACAGCCGAAACTACTGTACCTAGAAACTTGAAATTTGGTACAGGGGTTCCCTTCATGATGTAAGTGAGCACTAAAAAAGGATCTTCCTAAAATCGACCCCCAACGGGAAGAAATGAGCGGAGTAGCGGGAAACTAATTCTACGCGTACGAAGTCGCGGGCGTCCTCTATTATACAAGGTGCCAGGGATTGGGAATGGTTCGAAAAATATCGGTTAATTATGGTTTTTAACCAGGTTTTTCGTGAACACTCGCTCGGAGCGGAATCGACTCACGAGCGTTATGATCGCTGGGCTTAACCTGGTATTATCTGTTTTTAATTCTTCCTGCATTGGATGGCGTCGCGATTAAAATGATAAGGCCTTCAAGCTGAGCAAGTGAAAATGCAACGTAAGAGCTAGCTTTTAGGGTAGGAAAGAATAGAAAACGATGGCAGTGGTAGGCGGTGCGAACAAATTAGCGAGCGAAATTAACCTTTATTTCGAGCAGGAACAGTTTTATTTTGCTCTTTGGTCAGACCCAAAATAATATCAATTCTGTTCGAGCGGAATCGAAATAGTCTCTATTTGAAATTTATGGCGTTTCTGACGAGCTGGTAAAAAGAACTAACCAGGTTTCCGAGCCCGGGAAGATGCTTAAAAATATCATAAATACGCTTTAATACCTTCACAATAGATAGAATCGAGTTCATATATATTTTTTTTATTTTTTTTTGTTCCATATCACAGAAAAAAGCAAATTGTAAAAAACAAACAAAATACTCGTATTTGCATTAACCAATCCCATCTCGCCACATCGGCTCCGATTGTGTATATAAATCGATATTGGGCGCGGAACGCGTGCTGTCGCTAATGAAGGCATTGTCGACAGCGGTAACGATCGATTATCGTTTCGTTTCGACGGCGCCCGGGCGAACCTAGTTTTGATTGGGTGCAGCCCAGTTGGAAGAGGTCGACGTTTTGGGTTCATTGGGGTCTGTTTGAATTAAGGTATTCATTTGTAGTCATCAGATGACCAAATAGTAGAGGATCCGAATTGGAGACGACCTTCACCGGGCTGTTTATATGATAAAAAGTATTTTATGTCAAATTTAATATGTTAAGTAATATATGGCGAATAGGTAGGTTGAAAAATTTATTAAAAATGAACTTTGTTTAAAAAATTGCTTATTAGAAAAAATCTTTTTTTTTTTACAATATTTATTTACCAAAGAACTTTTTTGTATAATATTATAAAACTTCCTATCTCTGTGTATGTAGTCTCTGTTTAGAGACCAAAATTATATTTCGCAACATGACTTAATTCCAACTTATGAAGCAAGAGATTTGGTGTGTTTTCGTTTTTCTGCAAAATCATGTGAAATCGTAAAGTCGATTTAATGAGATATCAAGATTGAGCGGTGTACAAGCGGATCTTTAGTTGCTTGGAATACATTTGTATCAGAATTCAAAGCTACAAGTCTGTTCAATATGTCACGCAAATTTGAACTCTCTACAAGAACTCTTACAAAAGTTGTAGCCGTTATCAGTATCATCGTCGTGCGTGATTTGAACTATGATTTTCTCGGCCGAAATGGGAATACTTCAAGCTTTGATTCTTTATCTGTATATGAATCAATACTTTCAAGTTTTGATTCATATACAGGTTTATGCAAAACTACTTTAATTTATTTTTTAAATTGTAATAAATCTCAGTAACAGAACTTAGTACCCGACTAGGTACTATAACGTCATCAATATGATAACGACATGGAAGTAAGACAGGCTAACAGCGTGGCGCCGCAGGATGGCAACACTGGCGCCTGACACTCTCCCCCTAATTGTTGCCCGCATGTAGCTGACGGTGACAGCGTGACTGGCCGGCTGTCAATCCGCCATTAAGGCGCCTTAATGACTTTTTAATTAGACTGGCGCTAGCCCGCAACTCCGCCCGCGTGCTTTGTAATACGTTAAGCCTAATCGTTCGTTTTTTTTTCCATGTAAATTGGTCCAATAATAATAGCGTGATGCTTGAACAAACAAACAGGCCAAAAATCGGTGAGCGGTTTCTATACGTCTGTTACAAGTCTCTATATTGTATTCTTTGAATCATTTTTTTAAGTTGAATTGATAAAAATCACAAACTCGATCTCTGTCCCAATTACGTTTTATTTCTCTAAAACCAATCCCACGAAACTACTTTCTTCGTGTAGTTACAAAAAAAACAATGTAGCAAACATCCGTAGCGCGATCGTAGCGGCTCTACGGCGTAACGGGTGCGTTGAACTCGTAGACGCAGACGAGCAGCGCTATTTAAGATAATACAAATAACAGTTGGGCCAGAAAAATGTATGAGAATCGGCTCGTTTTTTGGGTACCGTGACCAAAGAGCAGGACGGAACCTTATTTATTTATAGAGCGAGAGAAATATGCGGAGCTGACTGCCAACCTTCACTAGTTGGAGAGACTCTAAGAAGAAGAAGGATATCAACAGCACATTACAATTAAAAAAAAACAGTAAATTTAGATAGAGCTAATTACAGACATTCACATATGACCTGTAGATAAAGAACAACAACTACAGATACATGACAAAAATCTATTGCTGACACTCCGCCATCGTTAACGGAAATAGCACCATATTTTTTTTTTAATTCAATGTTGATACTTTTAGGGCTTTTTTTTGTTCTAGGTCAATGTTACAACCGAGTCTTCGAATTGCAGTTATCAAATTGCAAATGTTTACGGTTTCTCTAAGCCATAAAAAACGTTACTTGTCATGCATTCACCTATCATTCGCGGCGGTTTTTAGTGGAAAGCGCTGGAAGATTTTTGACGTGTAAAAGTGCCCGAGCGGCCTACTTGCAGAATAAACATATTTTATCTTATCTTTTTTCCATAAATTTTAACAGATTTACAGCTGTAAGGTTTCGTGCATATTATAATCTTACACAAACTCAATAATAATCGGGTACGCTTTGACCTACTAATATGGTCCTTCGAGCCGGATTCGCGGAAATCTTATCGAGTCACGATTCAGAACATCTCTGCCTCCTCGAGGCCCTGGCGCGGCGCCAGCGAGCAGGACTAGTAATTACAACTTTACCTACGATTTACAAATAGAGTACTTTAACTGTTGGAAGCGCCAAAAATGCTGCTAATGCCACATGCTATGCTACTATGGCGGACGGACTCAGAAGGACTAAGTCGCGAAATCACCGACTCCGCAAAACGACCACATATTATCGCTTTTAGTCTACATTATAAAATGTCCGTGTCAAAATGACCACTTAGTTTATGTTCCTAGGTAGATTAGTTTCGATAGGTAACTTCAAATGCCCGAAGGGCAAAACCGCCCAGGAATAGGAGCTCCGCCACGCGGAGCTCCCTCAAATTTGCTAAGACTGACAATAAATGAAAAAATAAAACAATGTGGTAATTTTGCGGCTCAGACACTCTGGAACGTAGGCTACAAGCGATGCTGTCATTTTATGATTACTAAGTAATTTTGCGACCTAGGGCCGATTCGACCAAACTGGAATAAGTCTTACTCCGAGATTAGTCTATACAAATTCGACGTTTAATCTAGGTACTTATAAGACCTTATTCCAGTTTGGTCGAATTCGCCCCTAGTCATTCTACTACTAACCCGGTTTAACTAATGACTGATTTACATTGGTTCAGCAAAAGCGTGCCAGAAATACATAAAATCCGTCAAAGGCTGGTACGTTTAGGCTGCACTGTGTGCCCAGAAATAGACATACATACATACGCTCGAAAAACATAACCCTCCTTCGCGCATACATATACATATACCTTCACGCCTTTATTCCCTGAGTGGGGTCAGCAGAGCTACAGAATTACCAACAACTTTGAAAATTTGTTGATAATTCTGTCTGTTGCACAATCAGGGTGAGATGTGTTGTTTCGCACAGTTGGGCAAATATCAAAAGGACAGCCAAAGTCTTGGTATAGTATAGTAGTATAGTTTTAGCACTTTATTTAGCCCATAACCACGATTTCTCAGATATCACACTTGTATCCGTATCGTCGCCACCTTTAGCGTCGTCTGGCGAATCCAATACCCCCCGACGAACGCCATTCTCCTCCTCGCTCGCCAATACCCGAGGAATTCACGTAATATCGTAACAGCGTCAGATATCTATCTTCTATATATATAAAAGGCTAAACTGACTGACTGACATATCAACGCACAGCCGAAACTACTGTACCTAGAAACTTGAAATTTGGTACATGGGTTCCTTTCACGATGTAAGTGAGCACTAAGAAAGGATTTTCCGAAAATCGACCCCCAACGGGAAGAAATGGGGGGGAGTAGCGGGAAACTAATTCTACGCGTACGAAGTCGCGGGCGTCCTCTAGTGTAATATAATATCATAAAACTAGAGGATTTACTTTTGTTTATGTCACACCACTCAATCTGAGTCTAGCAAAAGTCGTTTTTCGCTTTTCTTTAGGGAGCTATCAGGTTTTCGGGTATACAAGGTATCTTGTGTGTCAAACATAACATAACATGCCAATTTCCATTGCTGTCTTACACACGTATTCACAAACGTCACTATGAGGTCTCACAGTGCTCACGAACGCACAGGGTGGATCAAATCTATATATATATATATATAAAAGGCTAAACTGACTGACTGATGTATCAACGCACAGCCGAAACTACTGTACCTAGAAACTTGAAATTTGGTACAGGGGTTCCTTTCATGATGTAAGTGAGCACTAAGAAAGGATTTTCCGAAAATCGACCCCCAACGGGAAAAAATGGGGGGTGTAGCGGGAAACTAATTCTACGCGTACGAAGTCGCGGGCGTCCTCTAGTCGTCTCATAAACGAAAGGTCGGTCAAAAAGGACTAATCACAAAGCTGTATTGAACGCAGTGCGATTACTCAGTGAACACTGAAAAAAAATATTGGTCGATTCTAACAAGATTGTGATTGTTGTGCATAAGCGTCTTGATTCCATACGAGCCTGACAAGACGTTAGATACATCTACTAAGACGTTAGATACATCAAATAAGATGTTAGTTGAATCTCTAAACAAATTGCTGTTGTTACTATCAGCTTTGGTTGATGTAACTAATATCTTAACTATTGTATTCATTTTTGGTCAACTAAGAAAAAATCTCTCTTTGTTGGCTCTCATTTTTTTGAGTGAAGGATCCCTTAAGTATTGTTTGTGAATACGGGTGTAATTTACACCTTTTTAGTTCTTTTTTACAGGCAGTCAAGTTTTTATTTTGTATTTTAAATTAAAAAAACACTAGTGTACTTTATGATAAACAGCATATTGGATCATTTCATTTTATATTATAAATAAAAGAGTGTGTTTGTTAGTTTGTCCCTCTTTAATTTTTGGAGGATTTTTTAAGGTAACATTTTATCTCCTAAAAATCACAAAGTTCCTGGGGAGTAGTGAAACGACTTCAACGCAGACCAAGTCGAAGGCAAAAGCAAGTACCTATCACTATAAAAAATTTAATTGTTAACGACTTCATTTTGTTACGATCCTCGCCAGCCCCATATGTCCTGAAAACTATCAACAAACTAAAACCCCATAAAAGCCATAAAACTACAATATACATACTTTTAAACTACCCTATAAAAACTAACAAACACCCAATCTCAATTTCAACCTTACCTTCAACTCCATAAAGCTCAAACTTGAACAGAATCCATTCGAACCAATTATAAGTCGTTATTAATTTGTTAGGTCGTTAAAAAACGTCTTTAAAAACAGAGGGGTGATGTGTTTAACGCATTTTGATCCTTGGACACGTAAATATAGAGTTGGTTGTGAGTTTTGAGGTTATATTCAGGGGTCGCAGGATTGTTTATGTTTCGGAGAGACTCTCGAGACATCAAAGAGGTCGCGGAGGAACTTTAGATATTAGTTATTTGTCTAAATTGACAATTATTACAATTACAGTTAAGTATATTACAAACGTCAAAGTTAGTTTGCTTTGCCCTAATCAATATAAGTGGAGTAACCATAGAGCTAAACCATGCTTTGTCCTTATCTGTTAAATTGAAACGTGACAAGGACAGATAAGATAAGGAAAAATCAGGTTTAGCTACTCCATGGCAACTAAGGGCATTCGGCTTTAGATTTTCTAAACTTTACAGATTCAAGATATGAGATTTAAAAAAAATACATTACTTATTATTATTTTGATCGCTCAACATTTCGATACAACGGCACTAGGCATTTTGATGTAAAATAGATCTGTCACTAGCGACCGGCTCTCGCTTCGCTTCGGTTTATGTGAGTTTTCTGTAACACCCGTACAAAAACCAGTTTTTTTTTAAACATAAAACACCCTCCACTTGTATCGGGTATGACCCATTACGTCAAAGTTCAATACAAAAATCATAGTTCCCTGGAACAAATGGGACATACCTCTTGAATCACTGTATCTATTGATGAAAACCGCATTAAAATCCGTTGCGTAATTAGAAAGATCTAAGAGTACCTACAGAGGGACAGACGGCGAGAAGCGATTTTGTTTTAGACTACCGTTTGTTTTAGAGATCCGATGTTGTCATCTCCGGGCAAAGACATTAAATGTATAGTAGTAATAGACGGGGCATAGTGAACAAAAGTGTGATGCAAAACTTGTTACCTCGAGGTAACACGCCCGTCGTAGATGGCATTCATGATGCTTATGATCAAAGTTTTTCTATGGAAATGTCTCCGATGCCCACTCTATTACCTATAATATTAAATCTCTTTGTCTCCGGGAAAACTCAGTTTCAGCCCGACCAAGTCTGTGGAAGAGAGTGACTACAATCCTTTCCTTTAATTTTACCTAGCTACCCCAGAGTTAGACTTTCAGCGACCCACAAGTTGAAAAGCACTCGGCTAAAACAAAATGTAATAAAGTTTTAATTAACTCAATTTTTTTCCGTGTTAATTAAGTCAATTGTTAATTTGTTAGTTGGAGACGCTCCCAGGGTGTCCGGTCCCGCCGCGACCGCATCCGTCCTGCGTTTTATTTCGTACGGAATTTATACATTTCTATTTTAACTTCCAAATTATTTTTAAATTTCATTAATACAGTATGTTACAAAGGTTTTAGATACAAATAATATGGTTCAATTTCTTACTTAGTGTTTAAAATTAAAGTGTGAACTCAACTCTTTTCATGTGCTGTGAGTTCAAGTGTTTCAATTACGCAGAATTTTATGAAGCTAACTATTTTTAAGTAATTAAGATATGTATAATATAGCTTAGAAGTGTCCAATATTCCTGACAGAATTTTGTTTGGTTTGCATTTGACGTTACTAAATAATCCGCAAAATTAAATGTATGAAAACCACCGTTTTCATAAAATTCTCCATATAAAACGCCAATTTCATAGGTAAGGACCTAATATTACAAAACCGCCATAGGCGTACGTATAGGTCGTACTGCGTGTAAGACGAACTGCGATTTGTACCAAATGCTACTAACCCAAATCGCAATCCATCCGGAACTAAGGGCCGTATTAATAGTCCACTTACCATGAGTTACAGTAACCGTACTCGCTAGAGACTAGAATGCTCTGTCCCCATCACTCTACTACAATACTGTGAAGGACAGATGCATTCAACTCGTTAGCTAGTACGGGCAGTCTCATGCTCGTCTCAACACACGATAGAAATATCAGTTTTCTTTGACTTGACGCTTACTTTAACGTGTCTTAGGACGGACATCTTAACCGAGATCAGTTTATTAATACGACCCAAAGATACAGATGAAATGCGTACCGGACTAACATCTAGCAAAACCAATTTCTGGGCCCAGATTCTGGGGGGTAGAAACCGTAGGTATTGCTTTTAATTAACGCCTCTATTCCCGACTGCAAAAACGATATCGTAGTTGACCTGTTATGGTATTGTTATGACGTCAAACGCCATTACTGTCCAGTAAATAAGAGCTATCAAAACGGTGACAATACGATAACAGATCAAAAACGATATTTTTTTACCGTGTGGAATAGAGGCTGGTGGATAGTATTGTCAACGTTTTGATAACTCTTATTTATTTGACAGTAATGGCGGCCGCGTTAAAATACCATAACACGACAAAGACAAAGGTTTTTATCGCCTAGAATTGAGGCCCTGTACGTTACGTAAGTATACCAATAACTACTATACTTATAGTTAGTTTGATATTCAATTGCTTGCCACTCAGTCGCGCATAAATGACGGATTTAGATAGTATTATACCTTCGCACGACTATTGTCCAAAACGAAATATGTCCAAGTCTTCAAAAATGTCCAGTCAGTAATTGGTCCAGCCATAAATATGTCCAATCAGTAATTGGTCCAGCCATAAATATGTCCAATCAGTAATTGGTCCAGCCATAAATATGTCCAATCAGTAATTGGTCCAGCCATAAAAATGTCCAATCAGTAATTGGTCTAGCCATAACAATGTCCAATCAGTAATTGGTCTAGCCATAACAATGTCCAATCAGTAGTTGGTCCAGCCATAACAATGTAGTACTATAGAAATATCAGACCAGATACATGACCAGCTATAATAATGACCGCCTATAAAAATGTCCAATTGTAGAACCCGGCTGGCCACTAGGTACTATTCTATATAATATTATAATCAACTTTGGTTATATACCAAATGCCTTTAGTTTTAGATCTCAGGTCGAAAAATTCTTTCCACATCTCATAACAATTCATCCTGACAATACCTACACAGTCCGAGAACGGCGGTAGGATGCTGAAAGGGATACCGACGCTACATGCTTCCTTTGCAACACTGTCTACTTTCTCATTGCCATCTAGTCCTATGTGAGACGGTATCCATTGCAACACCAGGGTTTTTCCTTAGGATTTAATCACGCCAATGGTTTTCAATATTGAATAGGCTATCGAAGTGCCTCGAAAATTCGAAATCGATTCGAATCCACTAATATTATAAATCTTTCCAGTTCCATTGACTGAATTAATGACAATGCTTCTACTATAGCTATAAGCTCTGTTTGCATTATAGATATATTCGCTGATATTTTAAACTTCAAACCGACTTTAGTTTTGGGGATCGAAAATAGCAGCACCAGCACACTGGTTAGAAAGTGATTGATGTTTTATCCACGTTTATCCACATCGATAAACACGACCATTATAGATCCGCTGCAGTCTTTGGTGGTTAACAACAAGATATTAGCCGTGATACATTTTAATATATTGATAAACAATAAAGTTACGTAAGTACGTGTTTGGTTTACGTAAGTATGACCACGTCTCTAGTTTTCGTTCGCAACTCAAGTGGCTCCCTATCCGTTTTCGCCGGCACTTTCATATTCTTAATCTTCTCTACTGCGTTCTGTTCATCCCTGCGACCCCCCGTTACCTCAAGGAGCGTTTTAACTTTTTTACGTCGGTTCGTTGCTCCCAAAATTGTATTTTAACTGTACCCTCCTCTTCATCTAAATTCTACAACAATTCTTTTACATTTCAGGCTGTCAGACTGTGGAACTCCCTCCCTGTGGAGCTGCGGCGGGCTAAATCGTTGGCTATCTTTAAAAAACCTCTTCATGAGCATTTTTTGTCGCAGTCATAATTGTATTGTATTTCTATCGTGTGGCTGTCTTTTTAATGTTTTCCCTGATGTGGATGTATTGATATTTATTTATGTATTTACTTATATATAATTATCTGTTTATTTATGCATGTCATTTGTATCTTGTGTTTTTTGTATTTGTATTTATCTATTTATTTCTTTGGTTAGCGTGTATGTATTTATCACTTTTTCTTGTTTTTTAGTACTCGTGTTTTATGCTTTAATAGTTTCTTATTATTGCTCTCGTGTAGCCTGCACCACCTACTGTGTAAAATGTTTTAATTTGTCACCATGTCCCTGCTAAGGTTGTCTGGAAGAGATCGCTAATTAGCGATAAGACCGCCTGTTGTTTACCTGTGTTATTTTTAATTGTACTGTTTCTCTGTACTGTTTTTGTTTGGTGTACAATAAAGTGTTTTGTATTGTATTGTATTGTAAAGTTACGCCCTTTTTACTTTTTTTTTGTTTCATATTTTTAGCCATATTTATCACTAGCGAGCCGCCTTTGCTTCGCTTTGGGTTCAATGTAATTAAAAATAGCCTATGTCACTCAAGAATAATATCTAATAGCTTTCTACTGGTGAAATAATTTCCAAAATCGGTTCAGTAGTTTGAGTTTATCGTTACAAACATACAAAATACAAATCTTTCCTCTTTATAATATGTATTAGTATAGATTGGATATTTCTACAGTTGGGCCATAAATGCCATAATGTTACTGGTAATTTTATTAAGTTTGGGCAATTTTATCATTGGACATTTTTATGGTTGGGCAATATTATTACTGGTAATTATTAAGTTTGGGCAATTTTGTCACTGGACATTTTTATGGTTGGGCAATATTATTACTGGTAATTATTAAGTTTGGACAATTTTGTCATTGGACATTTTTATAGTTGGGCAATTTTATCACTGGCCAAATGTCTAATGGGACATTTTTATAGTTGGGCAACTTTATCACTGGCCAAATGTCTAATGGGACATTTTTATAGTTGGGCAATTTTATAATTGGCCAAACCTCTAATTGGACATGCCTTTGGACATTCGTCTTTTTGGACATATTTCGTTTTGGACAATAGTCGTGCGAAGGGTATTACACTATCACTTAGAAATAATTATTTTGCTGCTGTTATTGTATGTGTTGTTCAATAAATAATATTAGTATTATATAGTTTTCGTCTTGCAAATTATCCCGTCCTGGAGGAACATGCTTTAAATAATCTTTATATTTATTAAAAAGTTGCGGCAAAAGCTATATCTAAATGATAATTACAACCCGAGGCACACACGCTGAGCTAATCCCCCGGATAAACAAAAGGCACCACGAGCAACGCGAGAGCATCCGTCGAGGGAAGCCGCGCATTATAATTATAGTTGCGCGGGCGCATATTCTATTTGCTCCTGTTAGTACACGTGCACCTGTTTGGAGTTTGTGGACCGGTCTGTCGTAGACACAACATCTTATATTATAACTTATTTATTGAACATTAGACATTAGACATTTTAGACATTACATTAGACAAAGCCTAAGACGGAGGTTAGGCGAACTAACTAACCTCCGTCTTAGGCTCTGTCTAGGGCTCCCGCCCAGGGTTAAGCTGAGCTGGCTAGCCATTTCGGCTAGGTATATGTGTACCATCCGTACCATCCCTACATAAACCAGAATTTGTTATTTAAAAAAACCTTCAGTGAAACATTATCTAACAGGTGGTGAAAGCCGCATGAAAAACTGTTCAGTAGGTTTTTTCACTATCGTGAACATACAGACAGACAAAAGCGCCGCCGGGGGGACTTTGTTTTATAATATGTATTTATGTATTCTCTTTATTGCACATTAGCGACCCGCCCTCGCTTCGCTTCGGTTTATTTGAGTTTTCTGTAACACCCGTACAATAAACCAGCATTTATTTTACATAAAAACCTTCCTCTTGAATCACTCTTTCTATTAAAAAAAACCGCATCAAAATCCGTTGCGTAGTTTTTAAGATATAAGCATACATAGGGACAGACAGACAGACAGCGGGAAGCGACTTTGTTTTATACTATGTATTGATGATAAACCATTTAAAAAATATATTGCATCACATAATCATCATTCATTAATTTGATTATAATTTTCTTAATAATATAATAATAATTTAAAGTTGATCCAACTTCCAATGCGATTTTTTACAATGTTTTGCCACTATTACGCCTGCGGGCCTATTGTGGTTGTGTTTATCTTATCAATTTGTATAACGTGGTTAAAACACCCGTCAGTTTCTAACCAGTATGTGAGTGCGAGAGTAACGGATGCTTTATCCACTGCGATAAGGCGACCATAATATGGCTGCTGGTGTAGCTCTTAAGAAATCATCGACAGCGCACGTGCCTGGACATTGAGGGCAGTAAGATTGCTTTATTATAGTTTTAGTTGTAGGTACGTAACTTTTTATTATTTAATAGCGGAATAAATATTCAATTTATTCATTCGCTCATCAAGGTAATTATCATCCCCCGCAGCGCAGCACATTTTCCAGGGCACCATTTGCCTGATAAATACTTGGACGTAGCCATACAAAATACGCAAATTCGCAAATACGGAAATATAAAATACAAACATAAAAGAACTTCCCGAACAAGCGTAATTAATGGGAACAAGGTCACCCGACAATTTCAATTACCGCGTGATTTTAGCTTTTTCATAAACATAATTGTTATTTGTTGGTTTAACTGGGACTTGTTTTTTAAAGGGCTTTGATTTGACTTTATAACTGTGTTTAAAAAATGTTTAACTTGTACATCGTTCGAAATTGCCGGGAGGGGTTTCATATAAAAATACACATGTCTTTTTAGTGTTTTTCCCAACTTAGAGTATTATTAAAGTCGCATTTATTCGTAACAATAGAAAGTTGAACCTACTACAGCAAACCATTATAATTGCACATGTATTTCATCACTTTCTACCCCTGAGTCTGTGCATGTAAGGAATTCCTTTCAAACCAATTTCAAACAGTCAATTGTACAGACATACAAATAAACAAATTCCACGCCGAGTTGCGGACAATCCCTAGCATTCTCTTTGATATTATAAACGCAACCATGTTATATTAAAGACGAGGTACAAAGGTCATTCATATAACCGTTTATTTAACTGTACATATGTATATTTGTTTGTTGTACGTAAAGTTAATCTAACCTTCCTTCCTTAACTTTAAGTAAATTTTGAACCAATTGGACTGAAATTTTGAATTCAAATTTGAACCCGATGACATTTGAGAATTGATTCACACGCACGTTTCTACGCTTGTGTAATATTGAGTTAGGTACCTAAACCAGAAGTGATTTAGTGTTATAAATAGACAGATACATACAAATAAGTCTGTCATCACGTAATAGTAACCAACATATATCACCGCTACACGCCATGTGTCCCGCAAGTCATAAGTCATGCTCACGACAACTCTACATACGCCAGATGTTCCCGCGTATTCGTCAGCTCAGATTATTGAGTGAAAAGATACGGGAACAGTGATTCGTCGTGCATTTATCACGTCGATGGGAGGCAGACGCAGATGTTGTAATTCATTTGTCTAAGCATAGTCACGGTATGAAAAGGTTCGTCATTTTTGAACCTTAATAGCGTTGAAATAGACTTAAAAAGTGACGAACCGGAAGTCGCAAGCGGCCAAGGCGGCGCAAGTTAGGGGCTCGGTTTATCTCCTTAATGCGACTTATAGAAGAAAGCGTCACAGCGTGGTCCTGTGACGCTGAGTACCTATGAGCCGAAGTACCAACGGCAAAACGCGAGGGCAGCATTGGAGAATTCTGTATGGTCCCAAAGCTGTCTGGAAAGTGTAGAGACAGACCGCCGAGGGGGTTTTAGTGGGTAATTCACCAAGTGCTACTCTCACATAACCCGACCCCTGCCCTAACGGGGCCGGGTATCTTGCGAAGATTTACCCCTCAAAAAAACCAAGGACACTTTACTACATGCAACAAAAACCACGTGATATAGTTTGTCAGCCAATAGAAGCAGTACGCTGATACGTCACAGCTAGAGAAAACAGTTTTGATTGGCTGTTGGCTGGCTGAACTGGCTACGCTTAAACAGTCCGAAAAAAAATACACACATCAAAAAGTTTATTTTCTTTTTCACCTAAAAGGCATTGCTTTTAGGCATGTCTTAAAAATACTGTGTACCTAAAGTTTTTGGGCTGACACATCGTGGGCATGGCGGGCGCCCCTGTGCAGGGTCCGTCCGGATCGCTGCCACCATCTTATATATCCTTAAACCTACCCCCAGAGACTGATAAATGCTCGACGGAACACTGTCCCTGTACCTTTTCACTCAATAAGCTGCAGCTAGTAATGCTTCGACCACTAACTACCTTGCAGACTTGCAGTTACCCACCTTCTTCGGTATTACAATTCGGTATTATTTCCTCAAGGTTGGCAACGCATTTGCAGGTTTGAGGTTGTAGTAATGAGAATGCAAATGTCTATGGGTCACAAATCCCACTTATCAGTTGGCCTCCTGCCATAAAAAGAGATACATTATAAAATTAACATCTCGCCCATTGCTATCCCGTAATTTACTATTTCCATTAGCTCCCTGCGCCGGCGCTAGTTAACACGTGGTCCCTCGGAAACGTCATTCTCCCGTTTGAAGCTTATTTTACCGTCAATTACGGGTTAATGGAAGAGTTGCGGGCAGATGTTTCTTTCGGAAGTGTGGCGCAACATTGCTGTCTTTGGAGATATATTGGTGTTTATAGGGTTTGTAGCAATTTAATATCGCTAATGGTAACTCGTGTTGTGTCAACCTGCGTGGATGACTTCGTGCACGTAAGTCTTTTATCGGTATTCCCTAGAAAACTAAAAAAAAAGGGCTTAAAAGGTACCCTATTCCCTATTTATTATTAGGTATTCTTCCCCGTGGTTAAGGCAATCTCCACTCCATTCTAAATGTTATTTACAAAAGCTATAAGCGGTTTAGCTGTCAAAGCATAAAAAACCATAAATATATTATTGTGTATGTAGTACTGTTAGGCGATGGGCTTGCAACCTGTCACTAATACACTGGTTAACATCTTGGCCTAATTTTTGAGTTGTTGGTAATTCTGTAGCTCTGCCTACCCCACTCTGGGAATGAAGGCATGAGTTTATGCATATTATTGTGCAAAAAGTAATTACACCGACGCAAAACGTACGTACACGTACCTGTCTGTGGCATGGTAGCTCGTAAACGGATTCGGACGCACTTTTAAAATAGAAAGCTTGTTTAACAAAGGTGGTTCTTAGCTTGATTTGATGAAAATCGGTTGAGCCGTTTAACGGTGAGTATCCACCAGAGCTGTGCGAGGAAAAAATCCACCAATAGGAGAGCAGCGTTAAGCCAGGCTAGAAGAGTTACGTAATTCTATTGGTTGATTTATTCCTCGCACCTGGTGAATATTTACACGAATAGTTATCAGCTCTGATAGTATTGTCGCAATTATTTAAAGGGTTTTTATCTAAGTATTTAATAGTTATCTATATATATAAAAGGCAATGTCCCGGGTGACATATCAACGCCCAGCCCAAACCGATAAAGATAAAAAGTTGGAATTTTGAGAGGAAGTTGGTTTTGTAATGGAGGCGTCGTTTAAGAAGGGATTTTTCGAAATTCAACCCCTAAAGGTATGAAAGGGGGTTGCAAAGTTTGTATGGGAAAAAACATTTTTATGGTCCAATTAACTTGAAACTTGGTAGAAATGCTCTTCAATGCAAATAATGAGACACGTATTTCAGCGATTACTAAAATTCAACCCCTAGAGGGATGAAAGGGGGTTGCAAAGTTTGTATGGGAAAAAATACTTTTATGGTCAAATTTACTTGAAACTTGGTAGAAATGCTCTTCAATGCAAATAATGAGACACGTATTTCAGCGATTACTAAAATTCAACCCTAGAGGGATGAAAGGGGGTTGCAAAGTTTGTATGGGAAAAAATACTTTTATGGTCAAATTTACTTGAAACTTGGTAGAAATGCTCTTCAATGCAAATAATGAGACACGTATTTCAGCGATTACTAAAATTCAACCCTAGAGGGATGAAAGGGGGTTGCAAAGTTTGTATGGGAAAAAATACTTTTATGGTCAAATTTACTTGAAACTTGGTAGAAATGCTCTTCAATGCAAATAATGAGACACGTATTTCAGCGATTACTTAAATTCAGCCCTAGAGGGATGAAAGGGGGTTGCAAAGTGTGTATAGATAAAATATTTTTATGGTCAAATTTACTTGAAACTTGGTAGAAATGCTCTTCAATGCAAATAATGAGACACGTATTTCAGCGATTACTAAAATTCAACCCTAGAGGGATGAAAGGGGGTTGCAAAGTTTGTATGGGAAAAAATACTTTTATGGTCAAATTTACTTGAAACTTGGTAGAAATGCTCTTCAATGCAAATAATGAGACACGTATTTCAGCGATTACTAAAATTCAACCCTAGAGGGATGAAAGGGGGTTGCAAAGTTTGTATGGGAAAAAATACTTTTATGGTCAAATTTACTTGAAACTTGGTAGAAATGCTCTTCAATGCAAATAATGAGACACGTATTTCAGCGATTACTTAAATTCAGCCCTAGAGGGATGAAAGGGGGTTGCAAAGTGTGTATAGATAAAATATTTTTATGATCAAATTTACTTAAAACTTGGTAGGAATACTTTTAAATGCAAATAATGAGACACGTATTTCACCGATTACTAAAATTCAACCCCTAGAGGGATAAAAGGCGGTTGCAAAGTTTGTTAAGGAAAAAATTATTGGTATGCTCAAATTTACTTTAAACTTTATAGAAATGCTCTGAAATGAAAATAATGAGTCACGTATATCAGTGATAACTAAAATTCAACCCCTAAAGGGATGAAAGGAGACTGCAGAATTTGAATGGAAAAAATTCTTTTGTAGTCAAATTTACTTGAAACTTGGTAGAAATGCTCTTCAATGCAAATAATGAGACACGTATTTCAGCGATTACTAA
This sequence comes from Acleris cristana, assembly GCA_948252455.1. Classification (NCBI taxonomy): domain Eukaryota; kingdom Metazoa; phylum Arthropoda; class Insecta; order Lepidoptera; family Tortricidae; genus Acleris; species Acleris cristana. The sequence goes on from OX411799.1 coordinate 202,924, forward strand.
AATCCAACCCTAGAGGGATGAAAGGGGGTTGCAAAGTTTGTATGGGAAAAAATACTTTTATGGTCAAATTTACTTGAAACTTGGTAGAAATGCTCTTCAATGCAAATAATGAGACACATATTTCAGCGATTACTTAAATTCAACCCTAGAGGGATGAAAGGGGGTTGCAAAGTGTGTATAGATAAAATATTTTTATGATCAAATTTACTTAAAACTTGGTAGGAATACTTTTAAATGCAAATAATGAGACTCGTATTTCACCGATTACTAAAAAGTGAGAAACGTGGAAAATGTTGTAACGGCTACTGTAGTTATAAATTAAAAATATTGCTTTCGGCGATTTTGGAAACACTTAGGGGTAAATTGGCGATAGAAATTTGTAAGGGATTATGATAATTTTTGAAGGAAAAAATGTGGAAATGTATATTTACGATACTGTTTTTATAAACAAAAAAAGTTACTAAATGGCGATTTAGAAAAAACTATCCCAAAGGTGGTTAAATGAGGGGGAAGAAGTTTGGTAGAAATTTGGTTATTTTTGAAGTGAGAAATGTGGAAATTGGTATTAAGATAACCTAATGTTTACCTTCCTATAAAAAACCTACCTACCTACAAATTAAAATTATGACTGAAGTTAGATACATGAAACTCGGTATCAACACCAATGTAAATTAAATAATAACCAATTTATAAAACAATCCCTGAACATTGTGAAAAGCGGGTGAAAGTTTGAATATGAGTTTTTTTTGTAGCCAGGTACATGAATTATGGCATCTAAAACATTGCAATCTTCAGTGTTTTTTAAACATTTGCACCTTAAAGGGATAAGTTAGTTAAGAGTAAATCCATTATCAATAAAAAATAACTAAAGGGAAAAATTTGGGATCCAAGACTACTGACTGTAAAGTTTGTATCGAAATTAAGTATTCAAATTACTATTATATACAGAAAATATTCAGCTTCGGTGTTTTTCGAAAATCTTCTGCTAAGTGGGTTAATTGTTTGTATAGAAATATGGCAAATTTATCTAGAATCGTATTAAAAAAACGTAATGGTGAAAGAGAGGCAGTGAATTTATTTTGTATGTCAATTTTGTTGTTATAAAGGTTAGAGCCATGAAATTAAAGTTGTTTATGTGGACCGCTTACTTAGAATTCACGTTCTAGACTTTTTTTTAAAAAGCCTTTGAAGGTGATGTAAACTATAACTGTACTTTTAACAGAAGTACTGACTCTCCGCAGACGAAGTCGCGGGCGGAAAGCTAGTGAAATATAAAAGGGTGATTCCACGGGCATTTCGACCGCTGTCAGTCCCTAGTATTAGTATATTAAAGAAATCTGCCATAATATGGTTAAAATTCGATCAATTGTGACAAGAAATACGGTTACAGTACATCTTAGTAGTCTGCTGCTTGGTGTAGGTCATTATTTCAATATTTATGACTAGGGACTGACGACGGTTGAAACGCCGTGGAATCACCCAAAAACAATGATCATTTTCCAAAAATTGAGCTCCATTATGGTGTTTAAGATGACTTTAAACTTGCATACTGCGTCGTATAACTGTATTAAAATGCTGCCGCTTACGCATGCGTCACTCCTGAACCCGCGTCTAAACATAACCTGCATTACCGTCCAGCGTCCCGCTCCACTGACAGATGGGATGAATTAACGCGCCGGGCATCAAGGGCGAAATAAACCAATGAAGAACTAATCTATGGAACTGGTTTGAGATATAAACTTGACTTTGACGATGCGGTAGGTTTGACGAAAGGCGAATATTTTTGTAATGAACCCGCGTGTTTATTCATGAGTCTTGGATGTTTTCTATGTATTCTTGTATTTATTAGTCTTACTCTTTGCCCTGTGCTGAAAATAGAATTGTTCTGAAGCCGCGTATCCGCCAAGCGCACGAGCTCGCGCGGCAGCCTCGCGAGCCTAATGCTCGGTCCGTGCGCCCGAACAATCCTGAGGCACGTCCACACGGACACAGGCTGCCGCGCAAGCGCGTGCGCTTGGTGGATACGCGGCTCTAGCGAAAGCGATCCAGCGATACCACACGACGGTTGCCTGAGCGTTGGGTCGTCGCAACTCTTTTAACACAACACAGCGGCGACGACGCAGCGCACCGGCAACGCCCGTGTGGCACCTCTTATAGACCACTTCTGCACGGAGAAAATCTCAAAGTTACCTACCTATAAATTCAATAGGTGCCAGTACTCATCGCAACCGATAAACAGTGGACACACATTTAACTCCAATGGCATCTAACGTTAAGCTAACATCTCATACCCAAATCTGTATAACAGATTATCCAAACACACCGTCCACACAAACAGTTAGCGGGATTAGCGTCGTTAGCGACGAGCTCCGCGCGCGGTGTGAACCGCTAATGCGGCTGGGAAGTGAGGTATCACAGGAGTTCCCTATTAATGGTATTAATGGTATTTAGACGGCATTCTGGGAATGGGAAATCGGAAGTCAATATTCGAAACAGCACTTCAACAGAACACCACATTTATATTTACTCACAACTAACTTTCTTTTGTCCCGTGTAGTTGCCGGATTAGGATAGTGCCACTCCATGTCTTCCCGTGGATGTCGTAAGAGGCGACTAAGGGAACATAGGCTGTTAGGCAATGGGCTTGCAACCCTTCACTAATACACTGTTAAACGTCTAGCCTAATTGTGCAAAATGTGGTTACAGAATTATCAACAAATTTCCTAATTCTGTAGCTCTGCCTACTCTGAGAGCTTCACTCCCAGAGTAGGCAGAGCTTGAGTTTATGTTACATGTAACTTTCAGCAATCTCAAGACTATAATCTTAAGACTTCAAATGCTGATGATTAAGATGGAATGCCTTTGGAATAATTTTACTGATTGTCTTATCAAACACCGAAACACAACAACGCGAACAGGGGACCTAGTCGAGAGGCGAAACGCTGAGTTAGCGATTATCGAAAATCGATAATATATACAGGATTGACGTAAGCCGATTTATTTATTAGGCGGCAGGTCAAATGATAAGTTAGTGGCAGAGATCCGAACGGACCTTACACAAACTAAAGGAACCAAAATTTTAAAACTACCATTTAGTAGAGCTGGGTCTGAGATTAATGAATTAATAAAATAGATTGAAATTTATATTCAAATCTAGGTTAGAACTATACCAAATAATACCTTAGCTTTCATTCCAGTCCATCCCTGTAGAAGCTACGAAGTCATAGTGACACATCCTCTTTTTGGACAGGGTTAATATGCAAAAGAAACGACAAAATATTAAGTTTCCCTGTAAGAACAGAACCCTTCAAGAGTCTGATAATAACACAGGAATAATACAAGGAACAATAGACAAACATAATCCCAACACGCGACGAAAAAACTTATTAAACTAAAACCAAGTTCGTGATCGAAAAACGACAGTCGAAAGCAAAAATTGAATTATTGTATGAAAACAAACAAGATTATACCGATTATGAGAACAAATCAAGCTTCTTTGAAGATACCATCGCAGGAGGCAGCCATCTGCAAAGGGTTTTAGGTTCTATGGCGAGGGGATATGGCGTTAGTTGGGACGGAGTAAGCAATGCCACAAATAATCGTTTAGAAATCTAATGTGAGTTAAAGGATATATTTGAATGTTTAGGTGGAGCGCAAGAAGTAGGAATAAGCGGGATCAAAAGCGCATTTCAAAAGCTTCTCTGATGTATTTGTTTGCAACTTTGACGCAAATTAAGCGATGAGAAAAAAAAAGCGTTGACAACAATGAAATTAAAATTATTTTAAAAACTATGAAATTTAAATTCCCGCAAATATGATCGTTAATATTATGTTGTGTCACGTTAAAATAAGAATAAAACTATTGAACTGAAGTTGCGTTGGACGATTTCCTTCAAAAATTCATCCTGACACTTCACAAATAGTAATTGATTTTGCCAGTAGGGCAACTAGCCGCTGGGCAAGTTGCGTCGCCTGCTTAAAAGAAGGCTTGTTTTTTCATATTTCTAAATTGTTATCTACCATCAGTTGTACCATCATCCCTACAATGGCATTTTCATCAGATGTACCTATCGTCTGACCTGTCGTTTGTTGGCGAGTGCAGTTTAATTCGCGGTCGTGCCGGATCATAATTGAACATTTGCTTCACAATGGGAAAGTTTTGGTCATGTGTGTGCTCAATAAGATGACTTTTAAATGCCGACACCGTCCCCTTCTAACGTGAAGAAACATTGCATTTTGTACGCCACGGTCGGTAAAAGTGTCAGAGGTTCAAATCCCCTTGTCGATCATACTTCTTCGTTCCAAAAGGCTGACGACTCATCCCCTAACCATATTGTGACTTGTTTATTAGTTTGTCTGCGTCTAATTATTTTTTGTTGTTAACGTATTCTGTACCTGTTTAGGTATTCTAAATATCAATTAACTTCAGCAATTTAAGTACATAAAGATTTAATCCTTTGCCGAAATCAATGTTGCGACGCATTTGACTGCAATCTCACGTGATAGTAAATAACTATGGATGTGTGGATGCAAATATTTTATAATGCATGAAAAAATTACAATAACCCACCTTTTTGCTTCGCCGTAGTCGGGTAAAAGTACAGGTAATTTCAAGAAGTCTTAATACAAAACTATAAAGGCGAGCTTATCCCTTAAGAGATAAATAATCACGAGACTAAAGAAGAACCACACCACGTGAGTCGAAGTATATCGCTCTCGCTTTCATATTACGCTGCCATATCGCAGCTCCACATCGGCATTGTCGTCAGATTTATCGTCTGACCCGCCGTTTGTTCGCTGCGTCGGTTCGAGGGTAGAGTTTAATCCGTTTTAGTTAAATTTGTACCATTTCCGTTGTAACATCATATGTATTCATTCGAAATGTCGAAAAAAACGAGAAACTCAATTGGCGTCTCTGTTCCAATTTTTTAATCCTGACTCAAACAGCCAGAGGCCCTACTTTGTAAATCGAAATTTGAAGTTACATCGGCTCCACTACTGTCACTCGTCGTCCGAGACTAAATCGAGAGAAAGGGATGGGGCTAACGTAACTTTGAAATTCGATTTTCAAAGTAGGGCCTCAGTGCTATAAGTTAACGTTTGTGTCTGTATGGAATCGTAGCTTCTAAAGGGATAGACCGATACGGATGCGGTTTTTTTTATTTGAAAGCTAATTTAATCGCCGTAGTTTTTAGCTAGCTGTGATAAAAATCGGTTGGGCAGTTTAATAGTTATTAGCTCTGATAGTCATGGCACCCTTTTAACGGGGGTTTTTCATGTTTTATCTATTAAGTATATAATGCCGTGGGGAGCCTGTCGTTTGGCAAAAATAGTTTTGCCAAATGCATCATTTCCCAACTTTTTATTTTGCCAACCCAATGTTATCTACATTTTTCAGGATTTATTTCAGTACCATTGTGTAAAACGCTATAGATTAGGTTAAGTTCGTTTTTATAACGATTAGGCAAACATATTTCGCCGAAACAAAGGTAAACCATGTCGTGGTATGCCATAAAAACCTAATAACAATTAAAAATGCACCTAAAACTTCAGTTGAAGTGTCACCGTCACAGACGACTAAAGACTACTAGGTAAGACAAATCTATCCACTAACCTACGTGACCTTCGTCGTCGCCTAAGTCAGAGGTCAGATTAAATCGTGGCGCGGTGACATTTGGCAGTCAGCCGGAAAATCGGGGTGAAACCAGCGCGGCTGGACAAAATGGAAGGTTAAAATAATTATTTAAAAATATAGAAACTATATGAAGGTAACTTTGGAAAGGGTTTCACATTCAAGCGTCACCTATTGGTTACAACATGATGAAATCTTTAAAACAGTCGCCATTTATATGTTTTAGTGGTGTCAGGACCTTGTGCGAATCGCTATCATCAACCTTTAACCTACCACCAAGCAGCATTGTTCGCATTGTTGTGTTCCGGTGCGGGGATAAGCCAACCGGTGAAATTACTAGCATAGGAGCATTCTGTCATAGTCCTTGGGGTTTACAAAGCATTTGCGGTCTTAGGATTGCAGTCTTAAGATTGTGGTCTTGACAATGTAAATGTCCATGGGTCATAGATGCTACTCTCACGCTCTTTCTAACTACGCAATAGATTTTGATTCTATTTCTACCTTAATTTAGAGTATTTGCTCCGGAATGTTTATGTGCATACACACTCGTAGATTTTATTCGGGCCGGTCGTTAGTTAGAAATAAACATATGATAGCTATTACTACTAATTTCGGCCGCGTAGAACCGTTATGTTGTTATTCTTTCGGGAACGAAGTATAACATTTTCTGATACACAATTCCTGTTTGAAATCAGAACATGTACCCGTATAGCCGGTCAAACGTGATTATCTCACCAATATACAAACATCTAATCATCACAAACAATACATTTACAACATTAGTATACAATGATGAAAATATCCGGAACCAACCAAAATTTAGGTAACTTCTTGTAAACGGCCGAGCTTTGTATGAATCATAATTACCATCTTTAAAATTTTCCGACGGTTGAACTCACTAAAGCGTTCGACGGTGCGGCGATTGTTAACCTTCCCCTCGTTTCCTCTCGACCCGGCATTGGTACAAAGAAAGTTCATTAAAAGTGCTGAATGCAAACACCAGTGGGCGTGCGGCCGTCTGGAGCCCTGTGTGCTGCTCCTTTGGTTGAGAAGTTTAGTTGTGCCTCAGGGCAGCTTACTGGGACCTCGAATTTATTAAGGTATTATAAGTTCTCTGTGAAAGTTTTAAGCCTTATTGAAACTGTTGAGGATAGCCATATATACAAGTATACTAAATATAAGTACCTATAGTCTAAGTAACTCCAAGAGCAGACACTTCGGAACGGAACTAGTTTTTTTGTACACTAATGTACACTTTGGAGTCTCGCACTTAATTTAGTCCCTATCCATAACATCTTAGCAGCGATAAATTCAGAGACAAACAATTACCTTAGCGTTGATTGCTTATTCAAATGAAGTAATCTTCTAAACGACATTTAATTAAGCAGACAAAGTGCCAAAACATGCACCCTAAAAAAATACTCCCCAAGCCCAATGTCACAAATACGCTGCAGGGTCCGTTCGTTTGATGTGCTTAATTAAAACCGGGTAGCAGGTTCAAATCCGAACAAAAGAGTTTTCGTTCTCGTTAAATTTTTGCCGGATTTACCGAATAATTAACTAAGGGTTATTGAATAAAGTTGTAATGAGGGGAGGCTTCGGAAACTCAGGATGTTTGGATTTGAAAAAAGTTCGTTGGTTTTGCTTAACATACATCGTTATTTTATTTTTGATCATTATGCTACACTAGGGGATTGCCGCAGCTTCGTACGCGGAGATTTATTTGTTTCTTTTCTTCCTATCTTTCTCGTTGAACGTTAAATTTCTATAGAATACATCACGAGTGAGTAGGTAATAAAATGTTTGTAGGTTAACTATTGAAAACTGTGCGTTGTCTATCAGTCAGTATGTTAGTAACGGTACAGTTTTTAAGTTTACATTTGGTAATCTTACTATTATTACACATGAGAAAGTTAGGATGTTTGGATGTTTGTTACTCAATCACGCCGGAATGGCTAAACAGATGCGGATGAAATTTGGCACAGAGATAGATTGTAGTCTGGAATAGGACCTAGGCTACTTTTTATCCCGTAAAATTAGACAGTTCCCGAGGGAATAACGATAATCGAAATCAACGCGGACGAAGTCGCGGGCAGCAGCTAGTACTTTTATATAAGGAAAGTAAAAATTTTAATCCTAAAAATAAGTAATATAATAAAAGCATTAAAAACCAAGTAACCTGCGGGCACTAGACGAGCTTATTAACAATATCTTTCAGACAACCTTGGAGTTTGGAGGTTACGCAATTTGTTTCCATTTCTAATCTACTTTCTTAATAAAGATCTTGGTCTACTAGCTACAGCAAAAAAACATTAATTTAGTGCCTTGTTTTTGTATTTGGCTGAATTTGTTAAGTATAACAAACAGGGTCATTATGAAAATCTGCTTGGCTGCTGAGTGCTGACTGAACCGAACCGAAAAATTTGCTCAACGCTGTTGAATCAGCTAATTTTATCTTAATCACCCCGACCTTTTCACAGATTTTTAACTCCGTAAGCATATTTTCTACTTTATATTTCCGTTTTTTACCACTTTTTATATCGTGTGTGCTGGGGAGCCTGCCTTTTGGCCGAAATATGTTTGCCAAAATGCGTCGTTTCCCAACCGTTTCATTTACCAACCAGTTTTTTTTCCTGTAACAGTAAATATGTCAGGATTTATTTCAGTGCCATCGTGTGGAACCCTATAGGTTAGGTTAGTTATATAAAGTCCTGAAATATTTACGGTTACAGAGAACAAAGCGGGTTGGCAAATGAAACGGTTGGGAAACGATACAAATTGGCAAACATATTTCGCCGAATCAATGGTAACCCTGTGTGCTGAATGGTTAGAATTTTTTAACCCTAGACAAAAAAAGGGGTTGTTAAAAGTTAAACATGTGTATCTATATGTCTGTCTGTGGCACCTTAGCTCCCAAACGGATGGCCCGATTTGGACGAAGTTTTTTTTTTAAAGAAAGCTAGTGTTATCGGGATGGGGGTGAATATCAATAATATTAATTGACACAACGATAACTTTCTTCCATTGTGTGACGAAAATTTGTCATACGATCTTACGGCTAATTTTCGCCACACAAGGGAAAAAATTAAGGTGTTTTTAATTGAGTCCCTTAATTGAGTACAATATTTTTGATCTTCACCCGGTTGGTTCTTAGCTAAGTTTGATGAAAGTCGGTTGGGCTGAGTTCTGAAAGAAGGGGTCTTACGCCATTAAGTATATTCACTGGACAACTGGAAGATATCCCTTAAAGGGATTAGTTCGCCATTGTACATGTTTATCTTAAGTGCATCTGGGTACGAACTTACTTGTAATTGGGATAGACCAAAAAAAAATACTCACGGTTTTTACATTCTAATTCGAAAGAATAGGTAATTTTAAGAGACTAATTTCATTCATTTTGTATTTGACCCAATAGTTTTGTTTTAATAACTTTATTTATTAAGCAGACATTTTATGGATGACATAATTATTTTAAATTTGGGTTGGCATTTTCCAATAAATTACAACAATTAAATAATATCTAATGATAAAAAGTGATTGTAATAGTGTATTAAAACATACTATTTCAAGCGGTTTTTGCCTAACCCGTTAGATACACATAGGAGGGCTTTAAGCCGAAAACGAAAGTCAAACAAAGGTTAAATATACTGTTGTCAAAATTTCCGAAACAGATAAATATTTCAGAAACATAATAATGCAGAACGGCTTTAAAACCTTATTCCTCGAAATGTTTTTCTAATAAGAGTAATTTGTAAAAATATGAACAATCCCAATTGGTTTTTTGTGCAATAAAAAGTTCACATGCATACATACATATCGGGGGTTTTTGTGTATTTAATTTATTTATTTAATAGTTATTTCGTACATTATATGGGGCTGGTTACCGCAACTCGCCCTTCGCCTTTTTTGCGTAAGTATGGAAATATGGTTATAAAACTTAAAATTCCACTTACATTTCCACATTACCAGATGAACTTGTTTCTACCACGGAATAGAAAAAAACAGTGGAATGGCATGAGCTTCGCTTAGTATCAGACCGGTGGTGGACAATACTCAAACTATCATAAAAACAACACGCTACCATGGAAAATGTTTTTGGTGTGGCTATCGTTTTTACATTCCAAAATAGCACAATAAGGCATGCTTCTGGATTTATTTCCTATTTTAGAAACACCGAAATATCGAAATAAGCGATCGCGGCGAAAGTATGATAGCCTATGCGGAATTCCGCATAACTATGCCACACGTTACACGCCCACTTGACACTTCTACAGATTTTTTCTGTTCTCTGGTTTCCACCGACGAACCCCTCCCGTGTGGTCCTTCGAACCCCTTTTAAGACGAGCCCCCGGGGCTCTCGTTACAATCGGCGCATCTAATCCCCTCTTTCAATTAGTAAAGCTCAGGTTGCTTCGAATCCGGCGCAGCACAGAACACTTTAACAGATAATCCATTTTTTATTGAAGATGACTATTAGGCTTAAGGAAGTGGAGGAAATGAAGCGTTCGAGCCTTTTTTATGGCTTGGAGAAGGCTAAGGGTCTCCCCACACCTATCGACGCGGAATCGGCGTTAGCTGCTCAAAAAACTCTTTATGTCTACGCAATATGAGCGAAACAAACGTCAATCGGCTCGGCTCGCTTCGGCGTTGCGAACGGAACGACGTCGTTTTCGCTCTTATTGCATGGACATATAACTTTTTCTTACCGGCTCAAGCCGATACCGCGTCGATAGGTGTGGGGAGACCCTAACGAGCACACAGACCACCTCATGTGGTAAGTGGGATCTGTGAACCATAGACAATAGACATGCATTCTTATATAACCTCGTAAGGCCCACGTCAAATTGCGTTAGTTGGAAAAAGAATCTTGAGTCGGTCAACTAAAGTCAAAAGTCACTTTGACAAATGTCCTAAATTTAGGACGTTGGTTAAGACTACCATCTTGCAAATGTCCTGCCAACCCTGAGGACTAAGATGGAATGCCTCTATGCTAATAATGCCTCTAGGGCAAACGTTACTGTGACATTCGATTTTAAGAGTTAGACCGGTGATGCGAATGTTACGAATTTGGCTTACGATTACAGCTCTCTTTGACTATCAGGTAGGTAAAGCCTTAAGTGCGACAGTGACGCATGCTGTATCCACCGTGGTAAATGTCGACCATAATACGGCCGACCGTATACTTCATGAACCTATCAAATACATTATCTTGTGACAACGTAATCTGTGCAAGTAACCTTAAAATTGGTCAAGTTACGAATATTAGAGATCGACTGTAATTAGAAACTTTAGATGTCGTAAACGGATTGCTTCTTTGAAATCCACAGCTTCACCAATTCTCCAAGGGGTGACACTTTGTTCTGACTAGAAGAGTCGAATTCACTATTATGCTATAGGTTGGCATTACGTTAAAGTTGCAGTATTATGAATAAGAATTCCGTATGTTTGTTACGTTCAACGGCTGAACCACTCGGACAATTTTGATAAAATGTGGCATGTAGATAATTTTAACTTTACATTTGTAACAAAGTCTCTAGTAAAAGCATTATAGGGTATTTCGATAGTGTAGTGTTAGTGAAAGGGCAGTGGCGTATTGGCGTAAGCTGTTAAACCCAAATTGTGTGTTATTATTTTAAATGATTTTCAAGTCTCTAGATTGATCGGAATGATCGGTCAAAACAATTTAGAAAGTTACTAAAACGATCTCTTTAACACACTAGTTTTATGGAAGGGAAATAAATTGCGTAACATATAATGCTTTCATTTCGGCCAGTGGCTTTCCCGGACGCCTGTATTCCTCTTTTCCCTTCTTGAAAACAGTGACAACACGTTCGTAATGCTGTCATTCCTCTGGTGAAGCTTACCATCATATGACCGGCTTACTTGTTTCGCTTCTGTCTTACCTGAAAAAGATAACATATAATTAGGTTTCAAATTATCTTTACTGTGTTTAAAAAGCGAAAATGCTGTTTTTTTTTTGTCCGTTAGTCACATTTAGGGCGGTAGTAAGACCTTCTCCAGGCTCCGGGTCTCTATCACACTATCACCAGACCGTTCGATTGTGCGGTCAAACACTCAATGGAATTTCTAACTAGAGGCATTAGACTTTTTCTGACGACACGCGTCATCCTAGTTGGTAGTGAGCCTGCCTACGAAGCTAGCGGTCCCGGGCTCGATTCCGGTATGGGCCAAATATCTGTGTGATGAGCGCGTGTATTTGTTTTTGAGTCTTGGATGTGTTCTATGTATGTAAGTGTTTATTACCCATATGGTACAAGCCTAGAGCTTAGTTTGAGACTAGGTCTATGTATTTGTGTGAGATTGTCCCCTGATATTTATTTATTTCATCTTAGTTTTAAGCGTTGCCCATGCGGGCCCTAGGGCCTTTTCGGATCCGAATCGGACTAAAATAAGCCTAAAGTCTTGTGTATTCTCTAGTTATTTAATACAATCAACAACTTCCCACGTCTAAGTCTCAATTCCCAGCCGCACAATAAATCAGGCTCGCATTACAATTCAGGTCGTCTGCGGCGGTACACGCAACACGTCCCGGGACGGGTCCTTCAGCCCGGAGTGTATTGAAATCGGTGAAGAGCGAGCTGGTGGAGGGGGGGAGAGGCGTTAGACATGTAGACCTTGTAGTATAGAACTTGTTACAAAAATACACAAAAGAGAAATAATTAAATTAGTGTCAACCCTAGTAAGCTGTCATCTCAGTCATTGAAGCTGTATCAGAGAGATGTCAGCTTACTAGGGTTGTCATCATTTTTATATATTTATTTATTTTTGGGTATTATTGTGAGACGAATATTTTTAAAATTTCATTAAATTGAACTGCCGGTGTTCTTGAACGGCAAATACCCCGCATCAGGTAACCTAAATGCTCGTTTGCCTAAAAAGTGCACGCGCATCTTGTTACACGAAAACGATATTTAGACAATGAGAAGTTACATCAAGCGAGCTATTCATTGTCTGACCAGAAAAAAACTTCAAATAGGAAGAGGGTGTTATAAATTAAACATGTGTCTTTGTTAACATTTTAGCCCAATTGTGCAAAATGTGGTAACAGAATTATCAACAATTTTTTAGAGTTGTTGGTAATTTTGTAGCTCTGCCTACCCCTCTGCTGAGTTTCTTGCGGCGTTTCTTCTCAGCAGTGGTCTCCTCTTGGGAAGCGCTGGTAGATTCTTGACGTGTAAAAGTGCCCGCGAGGCCTACCCACTGAACAAATGTCTTTTATCTTTTATTTTATTCACTGTATGTATGTCTTTGTGTATGTCCGTGGCATCGTAGATTCCAAACAAATGAGCTGTTTTTTTTAAGAAAGCTAGTTTCTCTTAGACAACTCATTCCTCACTCCACGTTAGTAAATTACTAGTGAATTAATTGCTGTAAAGTTGGCCCTGGTAACCTCTTCTCTGTCAATGTTGTCTTATGGATTATGGTTTCGACTTTAGCTAGGTTTTATGAAAGTCGGATTATATAATCCTCATCTATTTAATGTATGTATGAATTTATTGTATGTTGCCCGCAACACTTGCAATGGAATAAAGTTCATAATGAGGTAAGATTTGTTAAATTCCTAGTAGGTACCTACACCTTTATCAGCCGTCCAATTGTACTTGACGTAGACAAGACGTCACGTCACGGAGCACCCAATAAAACCGATAATAATCAAACCATTCCTGAAGAACCCGAGAAAATACAATTTTCTTCGAACGTGACAAGACCACTGAAATCAAAAATATCCATCTCGGTCACACTATAACGATATCGCTTTAGGGTGAAAGGGATGACCGAGGAAAAAGTGGATGGCTGTCAGTTTTAATTCCACTCAGCAGGGGCGCGGTGGACGAATGGGGGATAATTGTTTTAAGGAAAGATGGAGGTGAATCTGTCGGCGTTTTGAAATGAATAGACACATCGGAGGGCCGGAAGAAACGGCTGATGAAGTTATCCTTTTGATATAAATGCGAGTGTCTTTGGTAGCCTATTTTTAAAAGTTACGGAAATTCAGATCGGACCTACGGTAACCGTAGAGTATTTGTTAAAAATATAAAGGTAAGGGAGAGAGGGAGGAAAAGTAAGTATAACTGTTAAAATTTACGGTGTATTTGGGTAAAAAAATTAATAGTTAATGGACTCTCGGGGGTCGTGACTAGGTTGAATAACACTAAATTCATCGACGAACTGTGATAGTGATGCAAAAAAAAATTGTTATTGTTTATGTGCAATAAAGAGTTTACATACATACTACATACATACATAATGTAACCCGGCAAGCGTAAGCTACCCATGTAGTTAGTCGCAGGTTTGGTCGAAAAAGAAGCGCGGCCAAAGCGATACTTACCTAATAACTTTATTTGTTTGGTGAACATAGGTATAACAAATGTTTAATATTTAAATAATATGTATTATTGCGTGCAACTACATCCCAACCAAAGGCATACAAACATCTTAGACGTTTAACATGCATAATGTTGAATATTATTCTAATTTGTCAATTTATTTCGCACAAATACTGTTGTAGGTACACAGTAGTGACACTAGTGACCTTCTCTTTGCCGTTAATACTTGACCAACAAATTCAAAAAGCGATATAGCATATCGCCCCAGTTTCCTGCGACCTTCGCCTATCTTTGTAAACCAATCACAATCCCTGCATAAAAACCTACGAAACACCAAGTCAGGAGCTTACCATGACAATAGGAGACTCGCCGAATCTCTGATACAATTTACGAGATCCGTCGAATCTCACATCCTATTCGGGGCTTACGCAAATCACCGTGTCTTGTGCTGCGTTACGTATCGCTGTAACACATATAGTTCATTTCTAAGTAGACGAAAGTAAAGCCATTCCACAGTAGAAACAGTAGTTCATCTTCAAGCCAAATATATCGCGCGACTTACATGTGTGCGTGTCTCGACCGTACGCGTCGCGAGCCACCACAAGTAAAGTCAACAGGACGCACCAAGCCGGTTCTAGTCGGTCGTATTAAGAATCGAGACGCAACCCTAGCGGCCGAGCGACGATAGGTAACAAAAACTCCTACAGAGCCGGAGAGACGAACTACTTTTCTTTCTATACTATGGCTATACGGTACGGGGGGCCTTAGGTTAGAGAATAAGTGGTTGATAGCGATTTGAACTATCCTAGGTCCTAGGTAGGTATAATGTGAATTCCGGTAGCTTTTATCAAATACGCCATATTTGGGTAGGATTCTGAAAAACTTTTCTTCGTAAATAATAACGGGCTGTATCCTACTCGGTAAAAACATATTGCTTTTTTACTTGGCCTAAATTACTGTCAAGTAAATAAAAGCTATCGTAACGATAACATGTCAAAAGTTATATCATTTTAACGAGTAGAATAGAACCTTTGTTCTGTAAATTAGCTTTTGACGGATGTACGTAAGTACCTACAGCCATATACATAAACTACAATTTCGTAAGTGAGTAAAGTAAGACTAATGGCCTGATATATCCCCCTGGATAAACGAAATAAGCAAAAATACCATAAGTTTGTTGCAGAACAACTATTAGCTAAAAAGTTCCTAACGTAATATGTCCACTGGGCCGAGCTGTCTGTCCGTTCGTCCAAATATCTAACACCGCAGATGTTTACAAAGTTATATAACTATGTCTTATTTAATGCACTCAGAAACGGTTGGACTGAAAAAACATATTTCTATTCTATTTCTAAAATTAAAGAGCAAAACAAATATGAGTTTCATCCGAAGATCACATCCAAATTTGATTGTTTTAATCTTTTACTTAAGAAAATAATTTCTGTTCTTTACACATATACACCGTTACTACGTTGCAGTATTAGTACTTATAATTCAAGATGAGATTTGTTCTCTTGAAAATTTTAGGTAATACCGAAAACCTGCTGACACTTTCCCAATGCGCTACAATACCGGGTTTTAATAGGATGTCATTACTTCGAGCGAGGCCGGCAAGCCATTAGTGACACCTCCGGCGTTGCAAACGTCCAAAGGCAGAGGTTACCACTTCCCATAAGGTGTGTCGTCTGCCACATCGCAGACGTAGCCACAAATTATTAAATTAATAAAAATATCGTTTAATATCGTTCAATAACATTTATTATTCTCAACTTGACCTGACCTAACCTTAAACTCTAAAATCCACCCACAACTTCCACTCCATAAAGGGTAGAGTTACTGGACCATTTATTAGGTTCTTTATGGGGCACCTTTGCAGTTCGTAAACTTGGATCCGAGGATCACGGCGGGCTTTGGAAACAGTCGTTTAGATGATAATGACGAAAGGCTGCGCGATAAAATACCTTTGAGCTTTGAACCTTACATGTGTGTAACTGGATTTTTACAATAGATGGCGTTGGCGTTAACTTTTGTAAAATTATGTTTTAGACTTACACCTGTATTCACAAACGTCACTATGACGTCTCACAGTGCTCACGAACGCACAGGGTGGTTCAAATCGTCTCATAAACAAAAGGTCGGTCAAAAAGGACCAATCACAAAGCTGTATTGAACGCAGTGCGTTTACTCAGTGAAGGTTCCCTTAAGTATTCTTGGTGAATAGGGGGGTTAGGCCTCGACGAAGATGACAGAATAAACTTGACGCTTTTTGAAACGATTAGTCAGAATTGCTTTTATGACAAGAAGAGCGTAGAAGGGAGGAAGGGGGTGGAAGGACTTTGCCTATCTTTGGGACAGTAGAAACAGGCTAACGATACATTTTAATATACGTATAATTTCTAATCCGTATTATTTAGGCAAGTAAAATGAACCATTCATTTAGAATTGGCACGCATAAATGAATTAAAAAAATATGTTTCTAGAGTTCTTATTTCAAAAGTGATAATCACGGTTTGTTGACAACCTTTTTATGTTTAAATGGTGCAAAAATTATAGACTTTGATCAATGCGTTTAATAGTTATCGACAATGGAACTTGAAAAAAGGAAAGTAATTGTGAACAAATACTTGGAAAATCCATCGTGGTCTGGGTCGCAGATAGCTAAGGCACTAAATTTCCACAAAAGTACTGTTTGTAGAGTTATAAAACGATACAAGGAGACCCTGTCTTGCCGCCGAAAGACACAGATCAATCGTAAATCGGGTACCAGGGATAGATAACTTAAAAAGAAAGTGTTGAGAGCTGTTGAACAAAATCCAGGGCTGTCCGATTACGATCTATCCCGTCAATTAAAAAAAAGTGGAAGTACTGTGAGACGGATTCGCCTTCGAGCTGGCTATAAGAGCTATAAAGCTATTAAGAAGCCAAATCGCACCATGAAGCAGAACCTTCAAGTTAAAAAGCAAGTTCACTTGTTGTATGACAAAGTTTTAACCAAATTCAAAGGGTGCTTTTTGATGGACGACGAAACCTGTGTTAAACTCGATTTTAAGCAATTGCCGGTTCAAAGTATTACTTGGCTGATGCTAGAGGAAATGTTAAAGAAAAATATAAGTTCATTAAATTGGAGAAATTCGCAAAAAAACACATGGCAAGGGATCTGTAGTTGTGGCTTAAAGACCAAAACTTTCGTTACGTCTTCTACAATGACGTCAGATGTTTACATGAAAGAGTGCCTGCAGAAACGAGTTTTACCTTTCATTAGAAACCACCGTCTTCCTGTGAAGTTTTGGCCAGATTTAGCTAGCTGCCATTACTCAAAAAAGGTACTACAGTGGTATGAAACCTATCAGGTCGATTACGTGTCTCGTGACATGAATCCTCCAAATTGTCCACAGTTTCGACCAATCGAGACCTACTGGGCAATTATGAAAGAGAAACTCAAAAAGAGTGGCAAAATGGTCAAAGATGTAAATTCGTTGCGATCTACATGGAATCTTCAAGCCAAAAAAGTAAATAAAAGCACTGTCCAGAAGATCATGGGATCTATTACGAAGAAAGTTCGGAATTACATACATGGTTTTGACAACTGAATATTTTTAGTAAAAATGTAAAATAATAATACATATTTTCAAATTAATTAGACTAAATGTTTTATTTCATTAATTATTTTAAATTTTATAACCCTGGTAATATGTACCAATTCTAAGTGAACTATGCTTTACCTACCACTTTTGTAGGGGGCTGAATTGATTTTTTTGTTGTCATAGCGGCAATAGAAATACATCACTCTGTAAAAAATTCAACTGTCTACCTATTACGGCTCATGAAATAGGTACAGCGCACTGACAGACAATCGCACGGACCCTAATAATAACGAACAGGCGGGGGTAACCACTTTCCATCAGGTGGGCCGTTCGGTATGTTTGCTTTGGCTGAATAAAACTTAACTCGTCATGGTATTTAAGCTAGTTTTATTTATATCTAAAAATAAGTATTTCATACAGAATTTTCAACTGCTCTTAAAAACCAAAATTTATTCAACTTAATTATCGGTAAGTTCACCGACCTTGAATTCGCTCGCCCATCAAAGACAAAAAGTTCTCCATACAAAAATAATGATTAAGTGAATAATGGAGTAACTAAAAAAAGAAAATAAAAAAAAAATAAAAAAAAAAGCTTTCAGCGATTTTTAGGTTAATCCGGCGGCCGAAGTTTTAATTCAGTTCAGCGAAACAAGGAGCAGACAAATAACATTAAATATTCGCTTTATATGGACAGCTTAATGACGAGAAGTTATGAAAGAGCCAGATATCCATATTAAATGACAGGATGCCGTCTAGGGGCTTCCATCAAGTTATATTAGTCGACGATATTACGATATATAAGCAAGATGATCTAAAACAAATTGAAATGAACGAACAGGACCTCTATTATACGGGTTAAAGGTTCATGAGATACAGCCTGGTAATAGTCCCGTTTTTACCCTTTGCGAACAAAACCCTAAAAAAAATTTTGGGAGCTACGATCCCACAGACAAACACACAGACACACACAAACTTATAACATCCCTCTTTTATCGATGGTTAGAAACTAGGTCACTCTCACTCCAATTCCCAGCTACCCTCAAATAAATCTCGAACAGTATGCAGCCGCGTGATCTCATCTCCAAGTCGTCCTTGGCTCGCTCTACAGAATATTTGATGGAATTTTAAAGCTCCAACTTCAACCAGCGCGCTTTCGAGTTTACTGGGTGCAATAAACAAATGGCGGACTATATTAAAACCTGAATAGCGCAAGAAGATATAAAGTTGGAAACCAACAGTTTAAATTTGCATCGCTAGACGTGACCGCAAAGCATAACTTTATTTGTTTATTTTATGCTGTAGTATTTAGAACAACGACTGTTAACTTAAAATTGGTGTTCTGATAAAAGTCATGTTTATAGAGGTGTCTTTCAAAAGCATAAGTACTAAAAAAAACATCTTTTATTTATTATTTACTAGGTAAGTTTTTTTTATATATTATCAGTGTTTAGTTTGCTACTCCTTTGGACTGGTCGGAATGACGTCATTTAATTTGTAGCCGCGGTAAGCCGCGTTTTGCTAGCACTATCTGTGACGTAGAAAAGACCATGTGGCGTTTCAGCTCTTTAGCCTTAGCAGACATTTGTTAATTTAATTTCACAACAATTAAAAAAATAAAAGCCCCGTGTGGTTGCCCGGTTAGAATAGTGCCACTCCATGTCTTCCCGTGGATGTCGTAAGGGGCGACTAAGGGAATAAAGGCTTGTAGTACTGTTAGGCGATGGGTTTGCAACCTGTCACTAATACACGGTACCTAAACATCTTAGCCTAATTGTGCAAAATGTGGTTACCGAATTATCAACAACTTTCAGAGTTGTTGGTAATTCTGTAGCTCTGCCTTCCCCACTCTGGGAATTAAGACGTGATAAGATTTTTTTTTCAGGACACCTTTAAGAAAGTTCCTGTTGTCAATCAGATCGTGTGATTCCTATGCACACTTGTAATGTTCCTACTCTGCCTAGGTCAATAGGATGACAGCAAGACATAAATTCTACTAACATCCGTACCATTTCAATACCGGTAGCTCCTCGATACCTTCCAAACCTGTCGGCGTGTTCCTGCCGCATCGCATTGCGGAGATGCATAGATAGAGGCTAATTACTCAATGATAGATACACTTGATTGCGGCAGTTCTTTGAAACCCAGTTCGTCTTGACATCTAACTGTTGTCAAGTTTTTATTGTGGATTTCCTGATGTACCTGTCGGCCTAGAATCGTTACAGGGGCTCTGTTCTGCTCTGTGAAACCTTATTGCTTTTGATATGTTATAGTATAAGTAGTTCAAAAAGCCGCCATTACTGTTAAGTAAAGAAGAGCTATTCACGTTGACTATACGATAGGGTTTCAGATGTAATACCCCTTGACTTAGGGTGGTATTCCACTTGTCAAAGATCTTTGTCCAATGTGCATTGAGTCTCACATTTTTTTAAGCAAACTGTGAGACGCAAATACACATTAGACAAAGATCTTGGACAAGTGGAATACCACCCTAATAAACTTTAGCCTTATACACGTTGAATATTTAAGAACATCTGTTTTTTTATTTTATGAAACCAATATGAACAAGAAAGGTATGTAAAAAAATATCGTATTTTATCGAAAAGTTCATACACAATAGGTAGATAGATTAAAGATGTGTGCTAAATCCTACTGAGAAAGCAAGATAATTACGAACTTTTTGTAGTTCACTTTAGCAGATTGTAATTTGTCTAAACCCACTGATATATTAGTTGATACTCTTTCCTTCTTTCTCAATCTATCTATAATTCCTCATAGTCGGGGTCCTATTGAGCATCGTTGTATGGAGACCTTTACAATTTTGCGTCGAGCAATGCCACTTGGCATGGACGTTATATGGGTCAAAATGAGCCCAAAAAGCCTGCTAGCCACACGCGACTCCGCGTCAGAGGGGTGGGGGAGGGGGTCAAAGTACCAAACTCCCGGCATTCGAAAAAAATATTCTAGCGGCCATATTTGAGATATAAAGCCGAGTCTGGTGTCGTTTTCGTATAAATCGATGATGGCCGATTCATTGGACATAACATTTTGTAGGTATAAATAGAGAAAAAATACAAAATTCCTCTAATTATATTCAATTAATGCTAAAAAATTACAAACAGATGCCTATATTTTCAGATTTCTATATGAAAGATGATTAAACAAAAATGGTCACTAAAAGCCTATTTAATGTAGATTATAAAAACATAAACATGAAATAACTTATTAACTATTATTAATGTAAAAAAAATATGAACGTACTTGAAGCCTAAGCTGTCGCGCGGTGAACGAGATAGGTATAAGTAGGTACGAGCGCGGGCGGCGGCGGCGGCGAGCGGTCGAGATATAAAAATACAAAAATCCCGAAAGGATGGGTTTTCTCAGGGAAGAAGCAAACAAAAAAGATCTGTATCACCTGCTATCAACCCGTTAGTTAGTTATCACCGATGCCTCTGTAGCTCACAGTAAAACTATCCCCTGTGAAAATATTGCACCATGCACTCACAAAGAGGCCGACACGCGAATGATGCTCCACCTAACTGAATCGGTTCCAAAAGTATATTCAAAAGTATTGGTGAGAACCGTAGATGTAGATGTAGTAGTTTTAGCGGTGTCATGTTCTTCAAGTGTGTGTTCCAAAACTACAAGGACTGGAAGAACTGTGGGTGCACATTGGCACTAGGAAATCACACCAATAATATTTATTTATTTATTTATTTATTTAAATACTTTATTGCACAAAATTAAAACAGTGTACAAAAGGCGAACTTAATGCTACAAGCATTCTCTACCAGTCAACCTTAAGGTGAAACAGAAATCAAAAAGTAGGTAGGTGCAATAAAATGACAATTCTTTCCCTTTATCTAAATTTAATATATGGCCTGCCACACAATAGCTTCGTATTTAGGTAATTAATGTTCTGCACATTTTTTATAACTGGGTATTTTAAGGAATTCTCTTTTATTATTTTAGTTCCTAAAAAAAGACACATCCTGCCGTTATTCCATTCTCTTACTGGGTGCGATACAACAGCATCGTTTAACGGGAGGGGCAAAAAACCGCTTTAGAAGCATGGAAAGCATACCCCAATAGTTACAACACAGGGATTGAAATTGCTTTATGAACGAGATCATGATCAAAATTTTATTATCACTTTGTATGATTGGTAGGGAACAATACATATTTTAGTAACAAAAATGGTAAATTAAAAAAATAATAGCTGATTAATATCACTTTTATAGATCGTGCTCATCGTAGACAGTGAATGAATTTAGAAAATATTTGATCACAAAAAAGGACAAGCAAATTAAAAAATTACTCCCCTTAGAAGCTGCTCTCAAACAACACGTATTAAGGGCAGTTTTTCAAGGCGTGCACGTTTGGGAGCAGTGTCTAATAAAACAGCTAAACACACCTTGCCCTTCTGAACTTGGCTGGGAGACATAGAACAATACCTAGTTGCCACTTTGGACTCATAGGGCCATGGTTATTTAAGCGTGGCTTGAATATATAAGATGCAGCCTTAAATCTTGCGGCACAAGGTGCAACTGTTTTAAAGGGCAGCTGAAATGCACGGAATCGTGCAAGTAGGTATGGTAGTAGATGCAAATAAAACTTTTTCTTAAAATTTTCGCCGTCTATTTATTGATGTAATAGTAAATCCCACCTTTGGAATTTGTCACGCATGAGTCCTGATTTTTAAAGAAAGTTGTTTCAGGATAAGTATACTTTTCGAAGGACTGTTCTGTTTGACGGATGAAAATTATTTGGATTTCACCCTATATCTGTATCCGAATATGAATCGACACATAAAAATGATTAATTGCCATATTTTAGCTCTTTTTCGTACTATGGCACAGAACACCGCCATACGTATAATAATTTTTTTCAATTATTTTTCTGTATCAAGTTATTTAATGTTAATGTTTTTGTAATTTGCATTTAAAGGGCTTTTTGTTGAGTATTTTTGTTTACCATTTTCCATATGAAAATTGGAAAATATGAGGGTTTGTTTATATTTTTTACCACTTGCAGTACACGTTTGTGGGTATTTTTTATTTTTTTTATAAAAACATACAAAAATGAGATGGCCAATGAATTGGCCGTCTTTGATTTATCCGAAAAGGATACCAAACTTGACTTTCTACCTCAATTACTTCTACTAGATTATTTTTTCCAAACGCCGGGAGTTCGGTGTTTTAACCCCCTCCCCCTCCCCCCTGTCGCGGAGTCAAGGTTGGCTAGCGGGCTTTTTCAGCTCAGTTTGACCAGTATAACTACCATGCCAAGTGGCATTACTCGACGCAAAATTGTAACACTTTTGCTCAATAGGACCCCAGCTATCATTCTCATATTTAAAAATGATACTCCCGACCAATAAGAGTTCAGTAGCGCCCTTGTAAGCCTTTCTATTGCAGCCTAACCCCCCCTCACCAGGAAGGGGGCCCGCGCCGCACGCCGGTCACGTCGGCAATAATAACCGGCGCTAGATAAATTGTTTACGCACTTGCGGGTAGCTGCAGAATGCGCCGCGGAGAACGCGCGCCGCATACCCTCACACCAGCTTTAATATATTTTATACTAGCTTTTGTCCGCGACGCTGTCTTCCTTTATTATACAGGGTGTAACAGGAGGAGTGGATATACAACGTGTTACAAAAATACCCAAAAAATATATATCAAAGCCAAAACGAATCTCAAACCTAGTAAGTTGTCATCTCAGTTAATCGGAATTGGCATAGACTATTAAAACAGAAGATTAATAGGTATTAGGGTAACAGGTTTGCACTTCAAGAATAATTACTTTATTTCATTAAAAATAAAGTCATAAAGTCATGCTACGGGTTTCATACATTGTCATTATTGTCAATGGACACGGGACCATTAGACCCCCATTCTGCTTTACGGATAATGTATCTTTGTAACACCCTGTACAAAACGAGAAACTGACTGACTGATCGATCAACGCACAGCCAAAACCGCTGGACCTAGGGACTTGAAATTTGGAGAAGTATTTCTTGGGTAATCTAAGAAAAGATTTTCTGAAAATGGACCTCCAACGGGAAGAAATAAGGGGGAGTAGCTTGAAACTAATCGTACGCGTACGAAGCCCAGAGCTTCCTCCAGTTCGCGTAGAATTTGTTTAAAAACATACTTCCCACCAGCCCACACTGAGAGCGGAAGCAGCGTGGTAGAGGTGGAGAGCGTAATTTTTTGAGTTGTGAGTCGCATGTTTTCGGTCGCGTAATTTCTTTCCTATGAACGAAAGTCCAACTCATTTTGCGTTACCGTTTGAACCAAACAGGACATTTGTATGAAACTGAATGTAGAAGATAATTGTACGCGACTCACAACTCAAAAAATTACGCTCGTTTGGCGTCATCCTTAGTGTGATGTGATGTTATTAAGAGATTTATAAATACTAGGAGAACATAGCATGACAAGAGTAAAATAAGCCGTTATCTTCTCATGCTTCCCTTCTAACCCGATGACGGCATGCTTCAAAGCAGCGAGTTTGTTTACACGGACATATCCCCGAGTTAATTGCCGATCCGATCGACCCGTCGAGTTAACGATCTATTAAACTATCCGCCACTGTCAACGACGCCGTGTCTATTTATAAACAAGGCCAAGTGCGAGCCGGAACGTATGTCAATAAAAAAAATGAGAGACAATCTTACACGGATTGACCTAGACTAGGCCCAAACTTAGCACAGGCTTTTACAGTCAATCAATTTGATTCCTAGGCCACATTATGGACTATGTTGACGACACGTTAGCCTATTTGATAGTGACCCTGCCTACGAAGCTAAGGATCCCGGGTTCAAATCCCAGTAAGGGCAAATATTTGTGTGATGAGCGCGAGTATTTGTTCCTGAGTCATGGATATTTTACATGTATTTAAGTATTTATATCGTTGTCTTATCTTATCTTATGCTCGGGACACACGAAGACACTGACACTCAATACAAATGTCGACACTAGTGTCCATTGCTTATCATCTACATCTGCAACTAAGTGTCGCGGCAGTGGACACACACAGACAGTCGATGTATACACTGAGTGTCTAGTGTCAGGTGTCGTCGTGTGTCTGGAGCATTACAGATGGGCCCTTTCGGATACACTTCGACCCTTTAGGATCTTTTGTGCAATTACCAATTACCCTGTTATACAACACTCAGCTGTTCGAATGTGCAGGTTTCCTCACGATGTTTTTCTTTCAGCGTAAGAGCATCGGGTAATGCACTTAAGTTAGAAAAACTCATTGGTACATGGTGACCGCAGGGGTTCGAACTCGGTATCTTACGATCACGAGTCAACCCCCTAAGCCTCTAGGCCATCGACGCTCTTTATATCGTTGTCTATTACCCATAGTACAAGCCTAGAGCTTAGGTTGCGGTTTGAGACTAGGTCAATTGGGATTGTTCATAATTTTATAATTACTCTAATTCGAAAACCATTCCGAGGAATGGGGTTTTAAAGCCGTTCTGCATTATTAAGTTTTTGAAATATTTATCTATTTCGGAAATTTCGACAAAAGTATATTTAACCTTTGTTTGACTTTCGTTTTTGGCTTGAAGCCCTCCTAGGTGTATCCTACGGGTTAAGCGAAAACCGCTTGAAATAGTACGTTTTATTACATTATTACAATCACTTTTTAACATTAGATATCATTTAATTGTTGTAATTTATTAGAAAATGACAGCCCAAATTTAAAATAATCATGTCATCCATAAAATGTATGCTATATAAATAAAGATATTCAACCAAAACTATTGGGGTCAAATACAAAATTAATGAACTTGGTCTCTTAAAATTACCCATTCTTTCGAATTAGAATGTAAAAACAGTGAGTTATATTTTTTGGTCTATCCCAATTGGTGTGACATTGTCCCCTATTTATTTATTAATTTAATTTGAATCTTAGGCCCTTATGGCCTTGTTAAAGTGACGTCAGCCAAAACGTAAGAGACTTATGATTTGGTTTACAACGTCTCGTGAACAAATACCCGTACATCGCATAACACAAATATTTATCCTTTCGGCATAACAACCGCATCAGAGTTAATCCCACACAAGTTATATGTGTGTTTTTATTCATTGTTGTGTTGAACCGTTGAGTTTAAAAGGCAAAGAGCTGCAGTAATAAGCCCTTACTTATACTTCTACACTTGAATATTATAAAGTGGAAAGATTTGATTGTTTGTTTGTTTGCATTGAATAGGCTCCGAAACTACAAGACCGATTTGAAAAATTCTTTCACCATTAGAATGCTACGTTATCCCTGAGAAACATAGGCTATGTTTTATTTTTCTGCGCGGACGGAGTCGCGGGCTACAGCTATTAATGCTATAAATGCGAAAGTTTGGATGTTTGTTACTCAATCACGCCAGAACGGCTGAACGGATCTGGATAAAATTTGGCATAGAGATAGATTATAGTAAAAAAAAGCACATAGGCTACTTTTTATCCAGAAAAATTGTACTGTTCCCGAGGGAATAGCGATATACGACTCGCGACGACGCAGTAGGTAACTGCTGGTAAAATTGGTTATGGAATTCCTAATCGTCATTTGTCCTAATGCATCGTTTATCCGAATTTTTCAGCATGTTTCAGAAACTTTTAACATACTTAAGTACGAATCTAAATACAGTGCGATTAGCTAGAAAGGCTTTTCGGGTTTGTACTTCTGTCTCACTCGCTCTCATACGGTCTTATAGAGCGAGCGAGAGAGAAGTACAAACCCGAAGCACCTTCTATAGTCTGTACTTTAAGGTATTTAAAAAAATGTAAACAAAATCCCACGTGATATAGTTCGTCAGCCAATAGAAGTAGAGCACTGATGCGTCAAAGTTCGATTAAACGGTTTTGATTGGCTGTTCAACAATGCCACGTGGTTTGGATTGTTTACATTTTTTTTAAATACCTAAAAGTACAGACTATAAGTGGTCATAGACTGTAACTCGATTATTATAAAATGTCCGTTAAAAACGTACGCGCCCTACAAACCCGGATATGCCCCGGCTTCATTGAATTCGGATAAAAAATGGCGTTACCCAGCTACGATACATCATAGGTGTATGTGTGTATGAGAGGGACCCACGGGAAACGTGTGTGAAATAAAAATTACATCCCAAGACTTCGAGCACGTTATAAACAGAAATGTGATTTTATTTCGTTTCTTTTTTGGAGTACGCTCTGCGAATGAGCTTTCGGCGTTTTGATTAAAATAAGTGTATGTTTTAGGGCTTTCCACGGAGCATAGACGTAACATAACTATAGATAATCGTAGAAATACAAAAGTCTTTAAATTTAGCTGGTGAAAAGCCATATTAAAAATATTAGTAGTAGTGAAAAGCAGTTTGTCTGTCTATTCGTTACGTCTTCACAGATAAGCGCTGCTGGACCTTTAAAGAAATTTGATACGGCCACCCACGGAGACGGACAAATGCAGTCCATTTTATCTTAATCGTCTTATTTAGTAAACACTTTTATAACCTCAAAATGATCATTTTTCGCTTAAAATGAAAATTTCCTCATAAAAAAACAAAAATCCATGACGTGAAATCCGTAAAATGATGGGCAAAATGTGGACTCTAGGTGCATTATTTACCATAAAACGGCTGTTTTAGCCTAAAAGATTTGAGATTTATAAAAGATAGTGTGTAGAGGTACCTACTAAATAAGAAAAAGTAAGGTGGAATGAGCCTTACCTATTATATTTGAAAAATATTTATCTACGCAGGAAAGTTCCGCGCAGTATTCATTTGTAGTAAATAAATATTAAATTATTACTGCTGAATGTTTTTTGAGGATGTTCTAAGATGTTTACGTTCAAAATGATATCATTGCATTGCTCTGTTTTGACGTTCAAAGAGTATACACAAATTAGTAAATTTAATTAACTAGCGACGTGCCCTCGCTTCACTTCGGTTTCTGTAACACCCGTACAAAATCCAGATTTTTTTATAAATAAAAACCTTCTTCTTGAATCACTCTATTGATTGATGAGAACCGCATTAAATACGATGGGTAGTTTGAAAGAAGCGTATCATATAGTACGATAACGAAAAAAAAGTGGAATTTACACTTAAAATAAACTATTTCCTATGGACTTACAAACGTGCGATATAAATAAAGGTTTTCTAAAGCCAACCCACGGAAAAATATGGGAACACGTTTTGTATGAGGTCTTTGTGTCGGCGTCTCCTCTTGGCTCTTTGTTGGAGAAAAATATAACTTAGCGTACACACATAACGTAAATAGCACGCTAATAAATACTATGTTATAAACCTTTAAAGATAAGATAAAAAAAAAGATAAAAGACAT
This sequence comes from Acleris cristana, assembly GCA_948252455.1. NCBI lineage: Eukaryota > Metazoa > Arthropoda > Insecta > Lepidoptera > Tortricidae > Acleris > Acleris cristana. Next base: position 230,813 of record OX411799.1, read on the forward strand.
TTATTTAGTAAGTAGGCCGCACGGGCACTTTTACACTTTCGTGGAACAAGTTTATTCCTTGAAAACTATCACAGTTCTCGGGAGAAGTATCCGATGCAATATTTCAAGACATAGACCCTCTGTTTGTCGAATTACATTTAAATTTTAGGCATGATTTTATTACATAATGTTACTTATTATCGCGAACACAGCCGTGTAGTGTAGTTATATCTAAAGTTCTACGCTAGTTTTGGAATATTTAGCGGTAATTTTTTTTTGGTAGTCACAAGTTTAACCTAACCTACGTACCTAATTAATGTTTCAGATATCCTGAAAACATCATGGTTTCAGCAGAAAATAACGTTCGATGAAATAAAACAATCGATGAAGTGAAATTCGATGAAATGATGGGTTATCCTTTTTAAGAGTTGTCAGGGGTCTACTTGGTAAAACTATATTGATTTTGTCATGCTATCGTATTGTCAACGATTGACAATAATGGCAGCCGAGTTAACAATACGACAACGTGTCAATAGCATTATGGTTTTATCGAATAGAATAGAGCCCGTGATAGATGGTTCTTATCTATTTAATGGAGATTTTAGTGCTTATTCTAGCTCTAAACATAAGCGGAGTCCTAGGCAATGTCCTATCTCTATAGCATAAAACAAAGTCGCTTTCCGCCGTCTGTCCCTCTATGTACGCTTAGATCTTTCAAACTACGCAACTGATTTTATACGCAACTGGTTTTCATCAATAGATAGAGCGATTCATCGCAAAGGTTTTTATGTATAACTAGACTAGAGGACGCCCGCGACTTCGTACGCGTAAAGTTAGTTTCCCGCTATTCCCCCCATTTCTTCCCGTTGGGGGTCGATTTTCGGAAAATCTTTTCTTAGTGCTCACCTACATCATGAAAGGAACCCCTGTACCACATTTCAAGTTTTCTAGGTACAGTAATTTCGGCTGAGCGTTGATATATAAGTCAGTCAGGTTTGCCTTTTATATAAAACTAGAGGACGTCCGCGACTTCTTACGCGTAGAATTAGTTTCCCGCTACTCCCCCCCATTTCTTCCCGTTGGGGGTCGACTTTCGGAAAATCCTTTCTTAGTGCTCACTTACATCACCAAAGGAACCCCTGTACCAAATTTCAAGTTTCTAGGTAAATTAGTTTCGGTTGTGCGTTGATATATAAGTCAGTCAGTTTAGCCTTTTATATATATAGATAGATATTATAGTCAAAATAAATAAAATATGTTTTATGTACGGGTGTTACGGAAAACTCATAAAAACCGAGGCGAAGCGAGGGCTGGTCGCTAGTATAAATATTAGAAACGTCCTAGGTTCTATGCCAGTTATACAGAAACTAGGTCCTGGCTAGATTGCCTGTGAATAATGCAACGCCAACTAACACAGTTTTGTGTTTACGAGCCTGGAATGTACTAGAGGCTAGGTGGCCCAAGTTCACTCTCAGAGTCAAGTTTAAGTACTCTACTAGTAACGACGCTTCGTCAAGTTTCTCAACTTTCATAACAAATTTGAAGTCCCATAAGGATAAAATAATAATAAGCTGGCTCCCAAATTATGCTTTCATTTTAATTGGTTTACTCGTAACTTCCAATAACAATTTTGACGACGCAGTTAGGCTTGTTGGTTGTGACTCTGACTACGAAGCTAGCGGTCTCGGGTTCGATTCCCGGTCAGGGCATATTTGTGTGATGAGCTCAATTATTATTTTTTGATAAGTCTTGGGTGTGTTCTATGTATACATACATATAAGTATTTATTTCTTTGTATAAGTTTGTTTATCGTTGCTTAGTACCCATAGCACAAGGCTAGAGCTCAATTTGGGACTAGGTCAATTTTTGTGACTGTCCCCGGGTATTTATTCATTTAAGCTTTAAAAAATACAAGCAACGGAGTTCTATGAATGCAGGTTTCAAAAGGGTAATAAAAAAAAAGAGTTGTAACACTTGTAACGTACAGACCGACATTAACTCCTAGGTTATGTTTTAATATTTTGGTACAAAATCTAAAAGCGGAACTAATAAAAACTTGTCACGTAAAAAATCAACAAAGTATTCTATCATACTTTATTTCTAAACGTACGCTTACTTTTGACATTTGTACGTCACAGATAGATGTTACCTTACAATTTTGACATTTATAGTGATGTGGCGACGTTTATCGATAAATTGTATCGGCTACGGAATGCACTATCGATGGGAGACAATGCGCTACCTAGAATTGATACTAAACATGCGCAAGAGCACATTGTTCTAGCTTCGAGTTCCCATCCTGTTATGAAATGTGATCTAGGCTGATCGAATAACTTGCATGCGAGAACTACGATTACGGTTAAACACAAATATTTCGAAAATAAAATAACACTTCATAAAAAAACCAACATATGTCGTTTGTTATTTTAAAAAAAACAATAGGATTTTTTTTAAGTGTTACATAGTAGTGTAATTTTAGTCCTGTTGCAACACTAATAAATTAAAAGAAGCTTTGATAGTTAAATATACATGCAGAGTATTGCATACATTTTAAAATCTCTACATATTTTACTTCCGTAACTGACTGACTAACAACCAGGGATCGGATATTCGGATAGATATTTACCTACATTTTCGAGGCGGCGTAAGCGGCGTTGTTGTTCAGTTGTATGGAGGCGGACTCAATCATAATAATGCATTAATAAAATTCCCGGGATTTCTAAATAAATAAATTACGCCATCATAAATTCATACAAGTATTTAAATTAATAATTTGAAGTTATTTTCCATTTATGGATTTACCAAATGTAATTTAATTAACCTGTAGCTAATTGACCTAACGAATTTATAGGAGCAAAACGGAACGTTTTATCCTAAATCTAAAATTATTAATATTAAAGTTTTGCAGAATCCCGGTATCCCGGAACTTATGTTATTAAAATAATATTTTTAAGAAGCCGACGCCATGTTCGCCTATCTTTTTCCGGGATTTTGCCAACTTTATGTAAATATCTATCCAAATTTCCGATCCCTGCTAACAACGAAAAGCCTAAACCACTGAACCTGGGGACTTAGAATTTGGAAGGAATATTTGGGTACCCTAGGCATCCTCTTGTAACGAATAAAAGGTCACAGCTAATTTTAGCAACTACTACTCAGAAAACCATTTCGTCACACAAGAGTCGGCCAACGAAAACCTCAAGTAAAGCTTTTCACAAAGGATATCACTTCACCCTTATGAATAATCATCATACGCATGCAAACGACACGAAAACTCGGCCATTTGAAATAAAAATGGGCGCCTTAATGGCGTCCCGACGGACCACGGAAACGCCCGAACGTAACGCCGACTTTATGGACGTTTTAGTGCTGAAATTAAAATAACTTTACTTCCGATAATCGTAAATAGGTGCGTGCCAAGGGACGAATGCGTATTCGTATTTTATGGAATAAAAATGTAAGAAGGAGTTTCAGACACTTAAGTGTTATTATATTAGTAGCTAACCCATTTCGGTTTTCATTTCATATGCGAATGTGACCATACACAAATTAAATATCAGGGAAAAATCTCACATTAATTTAGCAAGTCTCAAACTAAGATCTAGGCTTGTACTATGGGTACTAAATAACGACTATCGGAAAAGAAAAACATATGCCAAATCATTATTAAGAAAATATCCAAGGCTCGGGAACAAATACGCATCGATCGCATTCATCATACAAAAAATCGCTCGTACCGGGAAATCTATCCCGGAACCGCTAGTTTCGTAGGCTGGTCACTAACGCTAAATGTTTTATGTGTTATGTTTATAAGTAAGATGTGTAAATGTTATTTCTAGTTCTTATCTTTAATTTGTAGCTTTTAAATTATCTTGCTGGGCGCTTTGGCTGACGCTGTAAGTCCACAAGACATTGTTTAAATAAATAAATAATAAATAAATAAATCACTACTAACTAGACAAATGACTAATGCAACTGACATTCAATATCACTTGTGACGTGTATGTGTGAATTTTATTTTGAATCATTGCAGTGATGGCTGTACAACTACACACAAATACCGCAACCTTCAATTCAAGAGAACCTATTTATATTCGATTCCCTGAAGCCAGTTGCGTGCATGTTGCACAGACTGGTTCTTAATAAGATGCAGTAATCTCACTTTCGACTACGACGCCATTTAGAACACCGTGTTATGGGCCAAACCGCTTGTACGAGTAGGTAGCCGCGGCTATTAATTTTCGAGACATCATAGAACCTTCTCGTCGAATTTAAATGAGTATTTATGTTGTTTCACCATGTTTAGTGACATAGGCCTCCTATAAGGGTTGCCCTAAGGACCAGTCCTACGCAGCTTGCATCCATCGGTTCCCCGCAACGTTAGCCACGTTGTCAGTCCACTTTGTTATTGGTCTACCCACGCAGCGTCTGCCACTTTAAATTTCTTCAACCCCATTGGCCATTTTATCTTCAATTCAGAATTGCTAGAGTCATTATAAAAATATATTGTAGGTTTAAAATGAATCCACAATTAGGAACCAAATTTACTTATAGGTGAAAAATACATGAAAAATACCCGAAAGGAACATAAAAAGTAAAAATGTAATAATAAAGAACGGATCAACATTAATGACTCTGATTGGTTCATCGAAAACTCGTGTACCCGATATTTCCTAGCGACTTGTTCGTAAAACTACCCTCAAACTCGAAGGTCCCAGATTATTTAAACATTTAGGGAACTGGTTGGAAACTAGACGGTCCAAGTTAATCCAGTTACGTTTTCGTCAAAACTACAGAGGGTCCAATTACCCAGCTCAAAGGATCGGGTATCAGCAAAGTTTTGATACTATGCATGAATTAGAATAGAATAAGAAGGAGATAGGAAAGGTTAAAATAATTCAATGTTAAAATACCAATATTATTTTCAAAACTACTACTGTGCTTAACCAATAAACAAAATATAATTTAGCCAACAGTTTCTTGGCCTGTCAGTTCATCGTATTTAGAACAGGAATTCTATCAGTTTTTCATATTTTTCTTGACAGATTTTGGACTACGGGCTGAAAGCTTGGGACTGCAGTGCAGGTAAACCAGGGTTTACAAATGCACACAATAAAAACTAGTTACTACTGATATTTTGCGAAATGCCGATAGATAGTATTTCAAAACGCGCAATCGCCGCAATCGTTTTGTTACCATGAAAACATTTAGCTTGATCGTGCCCAAACACCCCCGGACTTTATTCCTCGCAGCACAGTGGTCATAATCGGTAACGATAAATGTTTTGTTTGTTTTATTTCCATTACAAATTAGACTTATTAAATAAATATTTTTTATACCTAAATTTTAGGATCGCTAGATATAAAATTTACATAGTGATTACAAAAATTTGTCAGATTCACCGATAAATATCGGCTTTTTGATATTTGTTATAAATATCGGATATTTTTGAACCCTAAAATAAACTATTAGTCTGTTGGAGCCCTGTCTTGAATTTAAAAGATACCTATTGATAAATGATATCTGAATAGAATCGCTTTGACTTTTCTGCTGACATTATGATGATGCTCATAACATATTTATTGTCACATTTGTGGTGGTTATTCCTGATGAAGCCAGTTCAATTATCATTATTTATAATAAATAAGCACATTCAAGCAAAAACAACTTTCAAAACATACTCCAATGCCGTTTGTTAGCATCAGTTATCATTTACATCCAAATGCCGACCTACGGACTTTCTTCTATCGCCCGTTCAATAAATAATAACGATATTGAGCCTATTACGCACTGGAGAGGCATTCTCGTTGGGAGAATGGGCAATAGTTCCCACGCAGACTTCTGTGTTGGAGCTCACAATGCTTCCCCGTGGTACGGTGGAGAATTGAAGATATTGTGAGTTCGAGTGACGCATAAAGTTATGGAGGAGGAGGGTTAAACATATATGTATTTTGAGGATATTCAAGAAAAATATTAGACGAAAGGCTTGGCTTCTAAAGTGATTAGGTGATTACACTACAAAATAATGTCATATGGAAAGTATTCAGAATTGTAATTTACTGAAATAAGCACACCTGCCACCTCATGGTGAAGTGGGATCTGTGATCCTTAGACATTTGCAATTTAAAGGCTGAAATCTCAAGACTGCAATCTTAAGATTGCAAATGCATTGCGTAAATATTACACAAAGTTAGACTTAATTTTCGCTCGTATAAGTAGCTAACATGGTACACAACATAGCTATCTTCTCTATCATAACTAAGCTTAACAAAACAACGTTACTTCACTATGAATAACGTTTCACTCCTATCCTGTTCTATTAAAAATAGGGCACATATGTTTCAAAATTGAAAGAACCTTATCGTCAACATTTAAAGGTTGAATCTCCCCTATCCATTAAAGTGCATATGTGTTCTTTCTAATCGCCCTCTTTTTTCCTTTTTTCGCCGCACGTTTACTAACGGTTTGGAGGCTTTACTCCGTGCGTTGCAGGCAGACGCGGGCATTTTGCCAAATTACCGCGCTTTTTGACAGCGCTGTGGGCGTCGGATCAGGAATACAGATTATTTCCGACTCCACAGGCTCTTACGTTTGCTCTAGTAGATAACAGTTAACCGCATGTAAATGACCGTTTTTTTAAACATGACGCTAAACGCGGGTCTAGGTGGTAGTACCTACCCTGCCTGCGGCATGGGCATATGGTATAATAAGTGCTTGTATTTATTCCTGAGCCTTGGATTATTTCTACATGTTTTATTTCATTTAAGTGTGTATTTTTTACCATAAGTATGTTAATCGTAGCTTAGTCAGTAAGTACAAGCGGAGCTTAGTTTGGGAGACGGCTAATTTATGCGAGATTGTCCCTTGATATCCAACTAACACGACAGTTCTAACTAAACTACAAGGAACATTCATCAACAGAACTCATCTACACTAGAAAGAAAGGAAGGAAGAAAGACATCGTCAAAATTATACGTAACTAAATAAGTCCTGAGGCAAGGCCTTTAGCTAAACTAAAACTTAACATGCACGCTCCGTAGAATGTTTCCAACGCATCAGATATTCGCATCGATCGCGGATTGTACTTAATTAAATTACAATTCCGCTGGAAACTTTACGTACACGAAAGTCTCGTCTTTAGGGAAACTTTCCGATGTTTCTTCCAATCTTATTGAGATTTATCAACTAATGTAAAGTAAAGTAACAAATTTACTCATTTAATTAGAAATTCTGTTCAAGTTACTGAAACAAATACATTTGTATTAGTATCAGAGGTTTAAAATCATTACAAAAAAACCAAGATTTGCTAAAAAAAATGAAAAATGTAAAGCCGTTGTTCCAAGTGAAATTACCAACACGATGCAATTTTTTATTTAAAAACTGCAAAAACTGCTGCCAAATGTGGCAGTTGGCGTCAGCATATTCTAGTTCCGTCTGTCACCACATGACTCTTTTACGTGTACTTTATACTCTTAAACGCTGTATGAAGTCAGGTAAAATTTCGACGTACCTATTTAAAAAGCTGTATTTTTTCAACTTGTGCTAGTATACGCGGATGGGTATAAAAGCTAATCGGAAATAATTTGATTATCAATAATTTAATTGTAACATTACTTGGTTGAATGAGAAATCCAAAGTAGATTCCAAAAATCTCCAATAACCAAGCAACCACTCACATCGATCGCAAGAATCTCTGAATTTAACACCATTCGCCATCTCAGCATTACACTATTCATACGATTTCCCAGCAAAGCCAATCTCAAAACCTACGTGCTTTCCAGTCGATCATCGACATATCCAGGCTGATTTACGACGGAGTCGTGACCCGCTCTACGCTACATGTGCCCAAGAATTGAAAAAGCCCGACACCATTGTGTGGGGTATTGACGCGGGATTTGGCTTTAAAATGTGATTTATGGGTAACGGTAACGGTTGATGCTTTGTGTTTGGTTCCATTTTGGTAATGGATATTGAAGTTATTCAGGGCCGAGTACCCGAATATGGGTCGGTTTACTATGGATGTCTAGAAGTTTGGTACTGGGGGATTAAGAGAAGTACTAGAAAGGAATGACATAGGAATACCGTCAAGAATGGAATCATTCAAAACGTAAAAATGAGTTCTATTAGTAATAGACATGTATGATGTTTCATAATAATGGATCTGGATATGTCATTTATGCCATATGGAACGGGACTCATCGTTGTGTCGATCCTTTTCATAAGTCATATAACATTATTCCAAGACCTAATTTGCTCTGCTTAGAAGTAGTCTAGTCTTGAATCATATTTTTTCTAGCCAAAACAATCCTATCAAATCTAGCCCATAAGATTCCCTGTGTTATGTTATGAGAGAAGATATTTCTCAACGGGCCACATATCCCTGCAGTTTATAACCAGCTGAACAGTATTAACCTTGGACTAGGAACTTTAAAAGACGAGTATACCCCTTTTTTAGTAGGCCGTCAATGCATCTGCGATTTCTCTGTTGGTGTTGAGTGTCGATGGGTGGCGGTGGTAACCACTGTCCAACTATGTTATAACAAGATGCTTTGAACTTAAGTTACAACTTACATCGATATTAAATACCCATGACTCGTTGTTTGTAACATTTGAGCTCATCACAAAAACAAGTTAGCATATGCATATAATGTTTCTTCAGGTGGACAGTTTGTTAGTATTATCACATCTATAATCAGAGTGAGAGTATCAGAGTGTCTTCAACATTAGATAATACGATGACTATTGAAACATCCATACATATACACTCACGCCATCATTCCCAGAGTGGGGTAGGTAGAGCTGGAGCATTCCATGAAAACGGTAACTTAATTTTATTTTTAATTCACCTTTGTCTCGTGTTTCGCTAACATTTTCGAAAATATCACCTGTTTCAGACTAGGTCGAGTTGCTGTCGCTTACGTGACGTTTGGTTTACACCTAGTTTCTTTACGAACTTAGACATAATGTCAAAAGTAGTTCATGGGTTTTTTTAAGTACACATTTAGCTTTGATATTTTATTATTAACAAATGACGGAACCTCAAATGAAAGAAGTACGAGAGCTGTAAAGTCTTAAAATCGAGTACGAATGTCGATTACATAACCATGGAATGCTCCAGCTACAGAATTACCAACAACTTTAAAAATTTGTTGATAATTCTGTAACCACATTTTGCACTAGCAGGCTAAGATGTTGACCATTGTATTACTATTATAATGGATTACTGAAATTACTATTATATGGGGGAAGCTGTTAAACGACTCAGCTTGTAGACATTCTTTATCATTTGGTCGATATTCTTAACCAGGTCAATTTGTGCAAGTCTCCGGAAATTCATTTATTAAGCGGATTCAATATGAATATCGACTACTTATTCATAAAACACATATTACCGTTACTTCAGAAGCCCATCATTGCTGAAAAGAAACTCGACGAATAACATTTTCTTACCGATCTCCCCTCCCGAGACAAACGTGCTTCGAATATATATGTAAGGATGATGACGTTTGCATTACAGTTACAGAACCTAAAGATAACTCATACATATTTTTATATGATTCTTGTTTCTGCAGAATACTCACTTTTTCTCCAGGCTCTCTACGAATAGGTACATAGTAATGTACAAATGTACGTTGACGATTAAAATGTTTCAGAGCCTATAGAAATAGGTATAATTCTAAAAAATAAGTGAGCTTTCTGCAGTTTCTAAGGACAGCTCACATTTTTTTTATTTACACTCATATTGAACTTTTTAACAAATTGACTTGACGAATATTTAACGGAGTAAAATCTAGAGTACGCTAGAGTACGTAGGTACCCAAATATTTATTATGGACTGTTCAGCCTTAGCGACAGCCAGTCATCATCTTAGTACGCATTCCTCGTCTGGTTGTTAGTATGTGTAGTTATTAAACTATTATTTGCCTTTTTACTAACTGCCTATTCATTCGTAAGTAAAATTCTTTGAAATTCCGGTCGTATATTCATCATTTTTAATAACAACCTATCGAATAAAGTTAAACCAGCGCTGTGCCGACGCGGCCTGTCCGCACTCGCAGCAAATGCTGAGCTGGCTTATTTTGCCGCAACATCTGTTTGTTTTTTATACTGTCCTTATTATTATTAGGTAAGTATATGATTTGCAACAATTTTGTTCTGTTTTATTCTAAAGCGTCGGTTTGTAAAGCTCATAGGTCCTAGAGACATAGAGTGGTATTTATAATCCGATCTTCGGGGAAATGCTCGTTACAAGGCGCTGGCGAGATGACACTTATGTCGACGAGTCCTGGAATGGGCATCTCACGTCGAGATCGGTTTATTAATACTAATACAGCACAGTCTGGCATCTCCGGCGTCGTGCGGTTAACCGCCGCGATCTCTACTTACCGGTGGATAATTATAAAGACTAGTAGTAGCTACTTACTTTACCTGTTTCAGTGTTTCTTTTTTCAAAGAAAAAAAGTATTCTCTTAGTGACAGTCAATACAAGTACAGGACAATTATGAGCTATGTGTGCAAAAATCAAAGAAAATTTCCATGTTTGAGTTATTTCATACATATTGACAGATTTCTACAGTTGTCACTGTTTTTAACCATCGTGGATCTTGGCTAACGTTACTGGCCCGACGCCGATTAAAAATACCTAATTCTGCATCAGAATTTATATTAACCAGTACGACTATTTTTTTTTTTCTTGTTTGTCGCTCAGTTCGTCTCGTTCATTACGGTTTTGTGGATTACTCAGAGGAATATATACTGAGCAACAAAGAATTTCAATTTTTAAATTATTATTATTTATTTATTTGTTACGGTACAAACGAAAAATACTAAATATTTTATTAAAAAACCCAAATACGCGTTTCCGCCATTTCGTCTCCATTTTTTGACAGTAGGTAACTAACTAGACTTACCCGGATAAATAAGTTTTCAATTTTTTTTAAATTCACAAGTCATGAGGCAAGAAAATTAGGAATAGATATAGGTGCAAAATGCACAGATCGGGATCTTGAACAATGCGCCATCTAAGTACATTACCTAACACACTTTCTAAACTTGTCTATCCTACACAACTCAGAATACAGCTAACCTGACTCAAATCTAGGTTTGTGGTGTTTATTTATACACTACATCATATTCTGGTATATATTTAGTTCCCTTTAAAGATGAACATGGAAAAATAAACTTTTAAGAAAAGAAGATTGTACTTAACGTAATAATTTTATACTTCGTTTTACAAACGTACCTAACTAAATAAACTTCATTTAAACAAAATTTCGATGAAAACAGAGATATAATATACTTAACTAGAGTAGTTCTTATTGGTTTGCACATGAACCAAACTTGCTTAATCCACCGAAATTAAAATCGATTTTATATCGACATCAACACCGCACATCACTAAAGTCAAGCAATAAAATTAAAAACAAAACCGCATTCCACTTTCAAGATTGCCTTAATGAGCTGAAACAGTTAATTATTAACGTAAATAATTACGTTTCCCGGGAGCATTACCGCCGTCAGCGGAGCCCTAATATCAATAAATAGAGCCGGCCGTACATCACCCCGACATTTACGCGCCCCGGCAATCAACTCTACCTATAAACCATTACCAAAACGTAAATAACTAAACTACTAACGCATCGAAACTCGTAAATAACAAACAGCCCTTGTCTTATAAATGCAAAGAGAAATCGTGAACTGCAAGCGTTCAATGTTTATTTTAAAAGTAGTTTTTAACTAAATTAAAGCCAGGTATTAGAGTAATTAAGAGTTTAAATAAGGATACAAGTTAATGCAGCGGCGTTTTTAACCACTGATCGATAAAAGGCAATATTTATCAGAAAGGAACTCACCTTGAACGTATGTAAACAAATGCACCGAAACGACCAAAAAAATCCAGTTCTTGATACCAAATCGACACATCCCGGTTCGGCACATTATTAAACACACTTAAATAACACAACACCACTTGTTTTAATTCATGATTATCACATTTTAATACAAAGTTTTTGTTAAATTTGTGTGATAGTGTCAGAGTGCGCGATGTAGCGACATAGGTGCAGCCGCCATGTTCGTTTCGAAGCAGGCGGGGACTGGCTGCGTTCAGAAACTCAATAACGAAAGGGCATTGCCCGGGACAATCATCTTGCATTGCGCTGAAGATAGCCGCATTGCGAGGCGACTGCGGTGCGAAGATAGCAGCAAGAGTAGTGATGTGCTCTAGCTGTCAAATGGTTGAATCGAGGAAATCGATTGTGCTCCATTGCGTTTCGTTTTATTTCGATTGTGCTTTTTGTTTCATTATGTAAAGTTCTAGATATTACATTAACATCATTTTACCGAATACATATTAAATATTATTTAATAGCATTTCAATCTTGTGAAGCTTGCGATTAAAATTATAATTAGTATTAATAAGTAGTTTTTAACACGTTTAAATTCATATGCAAGTTGAATAAAACGCACATGACAGATGACAATCCAACCAAACCATTCCTGATAAAATCGTCATATCTTATTTATTTACTAATGAAATAGTCCAAACACCTTAATAACCTAGCAAATATCTATCAAAACAAACTCAACATGGAGTTAATTTACTCCATGCGCCGAAAACCATTAAAATGCGAACCGCCTCACTTTGAAACGTATGTGAACTGTAGCATTTTATTTACACGTATCGTGCAGAATTTTCCAACCAAATCACAATCATTAAACCTACTCCAGTCTCTCAAAAACCTTCCAAATGGACTCAGTTTGAATATTAAGTGCCTTAATTAACAAAAAGTTTATTTCAGGTCATCTGATCCAGAAGTAGTTCGACCTATTTGCACCATATCGGCCTGTAATATTATAGCGTTCTCTTCACCTACCGAGTTGTCAGACTCCGACGGGTCTACGTGGGGCGGCCATGTGTATGTTTGTGACTTGGATACGCCTTGGGACAGCTATAAAGTGACTAGTACCGTGCACCCAGTGAGTACAATTGTCTTTAATTATAAGTACAAGATAAAATTCAACTCTACGTAATATACTGTGATCGCAATGACGCAAACAGTTCTTAAGGTTCCTCCCGGACTTGTCAGCGGGACAGTCACAGACCATATTTCTGAACTAACAACAATTTCAATTCATTCAACTGCAAAAAAAACTAGAAACTCATATGATCTCATGCCTCTCTTGCCTTCTCTTGTAGGTATCAGCACTAGAATGGGACAGTGAAGGCAAGCAGCTCCTCGTGGGCACCACTGTGGGTGACGTCACTGTTTTCGGCATGAAGGAATACTTACTGAATGACTGGACCAGCCTTTATACTGCTTCCTTTCCAGGTTTGTATAGAAATGATTCGAGGTTTAAGTCAGTTCTCAATCTACGGAAGCGACTCAGCCACTACCTTGATACTTGACCAATTGATAATGATAAAACAGTTGTTAAAACTCATATTAGTATAGATATCTATCTTAAGTGAAGTACGATGTACTATGGCATACAACGGGGGTTTCAACGATTTTGGTGTAATCATTACAAAGTCTTAGCTTAACTTATTAACTTAATGGTGATCACTTAAAATTGCAAGTACAAACATAGTTTGTAATGTTCCAGGAGAGCACATAATAAAAGCAGCATTCTTTCACAATGGCCGCCGAGTGGTGGCCGTAGAGAAGAAACCTGATGCTCCCATCACGGAGCGTATACAGCTGCTGCGGCCCACACCAACTCTTAAAGGTTTTGGGTATGGATTTTTTACCATTGTTTTATAATTTTCTGCCCCGTTAAGCCAATGATGATAAAATTATACAAAGCTATAATACAGGATGTATATTTTGATCATCAGCGGCATAGCGTGCGAAGGCGCGTGCATCATAACAGCGACGGGGCTGATCGGCGCTCTGACGCCGGCGGGCGAGCCGGGCCGCGCGCTCAGCGCCGCCGAGTGCCTGCGGCCCGCGCGCGACCGCGTGCCCGCCGCCAGCGTCGCGCACAAGAGTGAGTCTGTCCATCTATACACATACATACAATATGGGGTAGAGGGGTGTCATAGTCTAGTCTAGACTATGGAATGCCAGGTGCACCGGTCAAAACTTTCGCTTCCTCTACATTCATCAACCTACATGGTTAGGTTATCTCGAATACGTCGGTTTCAGGTGCTTTTGAATCTATTTATTTATATAAATAGAAATGTGTCACATCATGCATGTACGCGCGTAACTTTCGTACGACTGCACTGCATTTGATGTTTCTTTTTTGTTGCGTTTATTTTTGCCAGGACAATGTTTGCATGACAAATGATGTAAAAAGTGGACTTCGGGAACGTCTCATAGTTTGGGTATTGATGTTAAAGACATCAATGTCTCTTACATGTTTTTTGACAGTTTGTTAAATTTTTTGATTGTGGTGCCTTTTAGACGGCAACCTGGTAGTAGCGGCGGGCGGCGCGCGCTCGGTGCGCTGCGCGGTGTGCTCGCTGGCCCCGGCGCGCGCGCCGCTGCAGCCGCCCGCGCTGCGCCTGCAGCCGCTGCCCACCGTCTACCTCGACCACACGCCAGGTGCGTATGTCGGCTGATGATGATGTCGGTAGTGGCGCCCCGGCAGACGGCAACCTTCGTAAACCTTTTCCCTATACGGCGCCCTACAGTAAAGGTCAATGTACGATATTCTTCGTCGTTGACGTCCACGCTTTGCCTATTTACTTCTTACAGGGACACACACGACATTTATGAACACCCAAAGAACACATTAAAAAAAAACTGTGTATTTCTAAAATAAAATAGCGTTATACAATACTTCTTGTTACAATCTTTACCACTTTTATGATTTGAACTAAGAAAAGGTTACCCTACTCCACAGCTTACTTTAAATATTATTCCTTAATACTATGCATTAAACTTTTTTTAATTGTATTTTTGAGTGTAGGTACATGAGTTTATAGCTTCAAGACACGATGCATCCCATTCGCAGATAAAGAAATCGGTGTGATTTTTTTATCAATCATACGAAAGAAAAGATCTGGAGATCTTATCTTGCCTTATGGCGGAAGTTCTATATTCAATGGAGTTTTTTCTTTGTGCATTTTTTTACTTATTTCAACCAGATGTTGCGTTACATTTATACAAACTTTCATCAATTAAACACACACACATGCACATCAATAAATCGGTATTTAATGTACTTTTGCAGTGTCCCTTACCTGGTGTTTGCGCGAAGACACAGACTCCCTGTTAATAGCAGGGACCACCCTGTCGTTGTGGAAGCTCACGGAACGATCACATCCTGTACATAAGCTACTCTCCAAAGGCGAGTAAACTATCCTTAGAAATACTTTTGCTTTGAAATATTGATAGTACAAGTTCATCTGATTTTGGTAGCTTTTGCTAAAGGATGTATATTTTTATAAGTTTCTACTACTTATCTTGGGCAGGTCCTCTTCAGGGCAGCACAACTCCTGGCGGAGGGCAGAAGCCTGCCTCTGACTGCTTCAATACCGTGGTAAGTCGAAATCATCCACAGCAAGTCACTATAAGCCCTAGTTCTGTGGCATCCCCTAATTTCATTAACGCACATTTTTTAACGATACTAGATTGTGTCTGGAACTCTGCATCCAAGTAAAGAAGATAAGAAGGAGAAGATAAAGGGAACTTCATTTTAATATGGGTTTTTTTTCTAGTCAACTTGGTTTTAAGCACAGAACAGAAAAAACAGTAGAAGTGTCAAGTGGGCGTGTAACGTGTGGTATAGTTATGCGGAGTTCCGCATAACCTACCATACTTTTGCCGCGATCGCTTATTTCGATATTTCGATATTTATTTCGATACTTATTGTGCTATTTTGGAGTGTAAAAACGACAGCCGCACCAAAAACACATCCATGGTGGCGTGTTGTTTTTATGATAGTTTGAGTATTGGCGACAACAGGTCTGATACTAAGCGAAGCTCATGCCACTTCCACTGTTTTTTCTATTCCGTGGTTTTAAGTGTACATGCGTCAGATCCAACTTTTTTGGAAACATTTTTAGTTTGGTTTGGCATCTATCATTCGGTTTTGGATTGTTGATATGTATTTAAGTATATATTTATCTATTTAAATATTTATATCGTCGTCTCGTAGCCCCGATACAAGCTTAGTTCGGGACTAGGTCAATCGGTGTAACATCATTTAATGCTTGATTAAAGTAGCTGTTATCACTTTCTTTGCTATAGCAATAGAATAAGACACCACGTTACTAAACAAGTGTTAAATTGAATTGGCGTCTCTGAGTGCGGCAGTAAGAGCATGGCGGTCGTGTAGGTGTGGCAGCAGATATCTATTGCGCCGGTGGAGGGCCCGGGCGCGGGGCTGGCGGCGCGGCGGCTGCCCGCGGCGCCGGCGCTGCACGTGCTGGCCACCGCGCGGCCCAACCGGCTGCTGCTCGCCAGGGACACGCACTACGTGAGTCACATAGCCATCTCTGGTGGCTTATCATGTCTACACCTTTAAGGCGACGGGTAGGGCAGTTGTTGATGGAATAAGTCAAAAAATATGTTTTAGGGTACCTCCCGTCTAAGTAAAACAAAGTTAAAAAGTGTACATTCTGACACCAAGTAGAGTATCATTGGATAGTTCTTAAAAAAAACATAATATTATATGTTACAAGCGGCTCGCCAGCGACTTCGCCCCGCTGCAAATTTCTGACTTTCCCGGTGAATTTTTCATTTATTGTTTTTTAAAAACCTTGTCCTGACAATGACAAACACAACAAAAAAAACAGCCAAATCTGTTCAGCCGTTCTCGAGTTTTGCGCTTAGCAACACATTTAGCGATTCATTTTTATTATATAGAATAATCAATTTTTAAATCGGAAGTAATTAAATGGTCAGCCGTTATTAAAATTGATCAGCAAAAAAAATCAGCAATTAATTCATTTGGGCAGCATAAAAAGATTTGAGTGGCAATAAATAAAAATTGGGCTAAAACTCTTTGTTCAGCAAACAATTTATAAACGGGTAACATTTTAAACAATTTCGATCAGCTTTTTTTGTCATTTGTCTGCCTTATAAACAGTCGAGCTGCAAAATAATTATTTGGGCAGCAAGATTTTACAATTGGTCAGCAGAGAAAACATGTCTGTAAGCAGTTTAATTAAGAGGTATGCATATTAAAATAATGATCATCTATAATATAGAAGTGGATTGCGTTTAGTTTGAAAAGTCAGCAGTGTTTACAAGTTAAGTTTTGTCACACAATTTTCTATCACAATCACATCCTAGATTAACCAAAATTTGTATCATAAATATGAGGTAGGTTAGGTTAGGTTCGTTTTTATATCAGGCCCGGAGGGCCAGAACAACCCAGAAATAGGAGATCCGCGTGAGCGGAGCTCCGTCGACTCTGTTAAATTTGTAAATTTGATGGTGGGTTTGGGATGTGTGTGTTGCCGGCACGGCAGTAAATTTGTTAATTACACCTTTGTGTACACAACTGTACCCAAAAGTGTATTAGGAAACACTGCATTGGTATTTAAAAAGGGGATCTATAAGGAATAAAGGCGAACTTTTTCAAGGGTGTATCTGCGAGGAAAGTGTGCCCTAGAGGAATAATTCTATATAAATTGAATAATTTACAAAAAAAGAGAGTATATTTGAATGAACTTTGTAATAGTTGCGCCCATTTTGTTGATGACCAATTTGATTTTATTGCTTCCTTTTTTCTGCTGGACAAAATGAATTATTTTGCTTACCTTCTGATTGCTTACCAAAATTTAATTATCTGTGGGTCGTTCAATGCAGCTCAAATATTTAATTTGCTGACCAAAATAATTTAGAGCAGCCCAATATGTCATTAATTGCTGACAGATTTATAAATGTTTGCTAACCATAAGTTGCTTACCAACTAGCTATTTTGGCTGACCAAATACATATTTCTGTTCACCAAAATGAGAATATTTTGCTGACCGGTTAATTGATACCCTTTTTAAATTAGGTAAATCATATTGAACTCGAAAAGTAAAATTTTAGCTAGAGTTACATGTATCTTTATTTTATTTTATTTAATTATTAAAATAGGAAGCCTCCATGTGATAGGTATTATGTTACAGATTTTCGTTGTTATGTTAAATTACAATTATGTATAACATACTTATCTCGTAATTAACTACGCAGAACATACTATATTGAACTATTTCCAATACCGGGATTGAAATTCGGTATTGTGTCTCAATATCGGAATTCCGATACTTGTATCGGTCAATTCCATCTAATAATTCTGACCCATGACAAATTAAAGCTAATTTATGGATGAAAGGATTAACATGATTTGTAATGCATAGAAGAAGGTGCTGTCATCTATGTGTTGGAACTTAAAACTAAACCAGGCAACTCCACAGATAACCTCGATATACTAGTAATCTATACACGGATTTAAAATCAATTCCGTTTATTTCGATATTACGTTACCGAAATTAATATCGGATTTACGATATTGATAGGCCCAATATCGGTATTTAATTCCGATATTGAAAATGTTATAGTTTTTTGTGTTTGTCGTAAATGTAGCAGCATCGAAAACTACACTGAGCAATGGTCACTACAAAAAAAGCAAACATTACACAAAGTTAGTATAGTTTTTTTTGCGCTACCCGTCGCTATTAGTTGTTGGCATATGTTATAAAAATGTGTAAAGATGGCGTAGAACTGTGTGACTATGCCCGTGTCCCCATATCGCAGCTGTGCTCGGCGGGCGTGGCGACGGCGGGCGCGCCGGGCGCGGAGGCCGCGGGCTCGCCGCCCAAGAAGCCCCGGTACGGCGGCGCGCTGCCCGTGAGTACCGTTCATCTTATTCATCTATGTATTACTAGCCAAACCCGGCGAACTTACAACCGCCTCAGAATGTTTTTCTCTTTTTTTTCGATGTTTTAATTGTTAATCTGCCATTTGGGGCAAAAATCAACAAAACAAAAATCATAAAAATCGGTCCAGCCATTCTTGAGTTATGAATTGTGTAACCCGATTTTTTTTTATACATCCTGTATATACGTAATGTTTCTAATTATGTAAGATACCATAAAACTTATGAAATAAAACATGAAATTAATGATTTTTCGTGACATGGGCAAAGGGAAAATTACAAAAATTCAGACTAAAATGATCAATATCTCCGAAAATCGCTGAACATACATAGGGGTTAAATCGATAGCTTTTTAGCTGCTCTATCAGCCCTAGGCGGGTTGACGTCTGTTTCTAGGACACCCTGTATAGACATCGTATTTCCCACAATCACATCCTGTATATGTAATCGTCAGACGGGCGCACCCTGTGCCATCGTGTCATGCGTCGACATGTCGTGGCTGGGCGGCGTGTGCGTCGCCATAGACACTCACGCGCAGCTGCATCTCTACAAGCTGCCACACACACAACCTGACATACGTGAGTATACTTCGTTTTTAGTGGCCGCAACCACTTAAGAAAAACAATACATACATACATATATTAAATCACGTCTGTTTCCTAGAGGGGTAGGCAGACAACTAATTTCCACCTGCTACAATCCTCACAGATCTCTTACGTTTCTTCCACATGCATACATCGAGTCATGCATGCACGTCGGTTTCGGGTACTTAGGGTGCGGCTCCACTGAGGCGGAGACGAGCGGAGCTGAGCCAATATTTACCAATAGAAGGCGCATGCGGTCACGTCGAGCGCGCCTTGTGCACGTTAGTTTAGATTCTATTGGCCTATATTGGCACAGCTCCGCTCCACTCCGTTCATCTCCGCCTCGGTGGAGCCGCACCCTTAAAACTCGGCCCTTTTCCAATATTTCAGATTTGATTCGTAAAAGTACGCCTAGGGCAGCCCCTTACGACCCTTCCACTCACTTTCGCTCTGTATGTCTCTTTCGTCAATCTTCTTTCATCCATCCTTTCCAAATGACCGAGCCATCGAAGCATCGAAAAACAATATACTTTTTTTATTTTTACATAAAGCCACTATTGGTTAATTTGAAGTTAAATTTAGTTTACAAATTTATGACAGAATACGAATCGCTTACATTTCCTTGAACGGAGAGGAGAAAAAAAAAGCGGTTTTCTTTGGCAACATCACTAAATTTGCCAAATGACATCTATCACAGGCACAATAATATATGAAAAATGTTATATTATATGATGCTGTGATGGAGCGCCGCCGCACGATATCTCGACCCTTCTAACCGCACATGTCCACAGCGAGCCCCCTGTCGGCGCAGCACGCGACGTCGCTGCTGGAGTACGCGATGGTGTCCGGCATCGACTACAGGGACGTCATCATGACGCTCAAACCGAACACCGTCGAAGCCGTTTATGAAAGGTCAGTCAACTAGATTATGGCTTATTTAACTTAAAATACGCAAGCTACTCCTATAGAAAAGTCTATATAAATGTATGTCTATGAAAAGTCTGTCCTATAGAAAAGCATACTGTTAAAAAACATTTTTTTTTAATCTGAATGGGAAAAAATATTTCAAAAAAACATTAAAAAATTCTTAAACTTTCAACGATGAATTAATAAAACATCTCTTCATTTAAAAAAAACCCCATCTTGTGAAAAACACGCATTATTTGCCGTCATAAACAATATGTCTAAGATTATTTGCCATTTTTATTCAATTGTAATTGGTAGTATAAAGTTACGACTAAACACTATTTATTTTGCTTGGAAATTACAACTTATTGAAGAAACCTGGCTGCCTTTCATCACAAGACCTCGAGATACGTCCACCCTTGTTCCTGCAGTTAGAGAAACCAGCAGACAACCAAACAGATTTAAAAAACGAAGGACGGGTGATATGTTTAGAAAACCTATGTATGAAAAAAGTTACATACACGGGTCACGACTCGATCATGCTCATGATCGGGTTATAAAGTTAGGAAAAATGGCAAGGTCCCTGTTCTCGGCGACGTGGTAATAATAAAAAAAACTTGTAGGTTAACTGAAACGTTCCAGCGGCAACCGCAGTCTTTCCAGCAGTACTACTACCACAGCTGGCTGAAACTCAGGATAGCGCTTTGCAGGTACCTAGTTTTTAATTTGCTTGCCCTTTTTCTACCAAAGAACCCCTCTCATCCGGATTCCAAAGCTAGCTATCAAATATTTTTCGGGAAAAAAGTATCCCATACGCTAATCCGGGACTTACTACCTATCTGCAGAATTTTATTCAAATTTATTATGCCTTTTGTGCATGATAAAAAATCAAAAATCCAAACAAACATTCACACTAACAACAGTTAACTACAATATTACATTACAGTACAACCAGTTTCTTAATAGCGATTGGTCATCTTCGTTTTTCTATGAAACAGGAGTGACAAATATACTGTCAGTTGCAAGTGCAAGTGTGATGGCAATAGCTAGCCGAAAGCTTTTTCTCTGACACGGCCATTCTGGTCTACTCCGCGTCCTCGTATGCTAGAACTAGTTCACCTTGTTCTATCCGACACGGCCATCCTGAAACATCACCTTCCTCGTATGTTGCTCCTAAAATCGAAATGTCTCATTACATTTTCTATCCTTTGCTTTTTAGAGTGATCCCTGCAGCGCAAGGTTGCGTGTCTTCGCTGACGTGTCTGTACACGGCGCACTGCGCGTGGGCAGCGTGCACGAGTGCGTTGCGCGAGCGAGAGCGTGATACTGACGCGACGAGATTAGACGCGCTGCTGATCGACTGCGCCGATGAGAAGGTAGATTGAGTGTGATCAGTTAATATTTATTGTTAGATTGATCGATTACTGATTTATACACGCAGACACAGAAAGTAAACTTGCTCTACTAAGTAGGCTCACAAATTTGCGTTGATTTCCCTAAAAACTATCGACATAAAAATGTGAATGTCTTGACGACGCGTTAGTCTAATTGGTAATGACCCTGCCTTCGAAGCCAGCGGTCCCGGATTAAAATCCCATTAAAGGAAGATTCTTGTTTGATGAGCGCGAATACTTGTTCCTGAGTCTTCTATCTATTTCTCCATATAAGTAATTTTATCGTTGTCTAGTCGGCGACGGCGACGTGACGAGGCCAATATGAGTGACATTGTCCCCTAATATTTATGTAGGTAGTTAATTCACTATACCTTAAGGTCACTTTTTGCTAAACTAACAATTTCTCCATATTTCACATTATCCAACTTTTCAGACGCTACTAACCCTAGAATCAAAGGCAGACCTATCGATTGAAACGGCCGCACTGATGCCGCTCCGCCGGGTGTTACAGCTGTGCTTGGACATCGCCGGCACGTACGTGCACCATGCCGCCCTGCACCACTGTCATCCGTAAGTAGTATAGTTGATACAACTGCACCTAATGATCTAAAACACCTGTTAAGATATCACGAGCTCGTTCCTATTTTGAAAATAAACGTAACTAATAACTACCGTTGCAATACGACAGACTTACGACACAACATTCTATCATATTATATCCCCGAAAGTTTGTACATATTCGTCATTGGTTAAATTTTATAATTTCGAATTAACAGTTTACGTGGAAAGTAGCACCAATAATAGAGAAGTTGAGGAGCAATAGATTGCCTTCGTATGGACATGTAATGAAGAGGGACCGAGGAAACATAAAAAGAAGAGTGATGAGTATGAATGCGGATGGATATAAGGGTAGACGAAGACCGAAAAAGGTTTAGAGGGATTCTACATAATTTTGAATTCCGAATTGATCAAAATTCCAAATTTTCATATTTAATTCCGAATGCAATGTTTTGATGCAAGATATTTTTTGATATCGCTTATAAATCAAATGTGATCTAACCAACGTAATATAGCAATTAAAATAGCTGCATAACATAGCATTCGGAAAATGAAATCTCTGAAAAAAAAAAAATTTTAGGTGTCCCTGTATAAAAAGTGTGAGTATAGTAAACAGCGGATAGAGGAGAGTGGAAGAAGAAAATTATGTTGTACCGACCTTACCTACTGTGGGATAAGGGCAAGAAGATGATGATGATAAATAGTTCGTATAATTTCATCTCGTTTTTAGGTCGCCCAATTGAACAGTTGTTATTTTTCCCTTATTTTTTGGAGTTGGTTAAGGCACTTGTCCCATCGCCGGCGAGGAAGTGATTAGCTTAGCTTTTGATTTTATCTTGATGAAGATGTTAAATAAAAGAAACGCATATATTAATGTTACACGCGACTCGGCAAACGTAGTGTATTACGTCCTCCCGCAATATGAAGTGATGATTTGCGGATCGCTGCTGGCAGATGTGGGATGCGACAGGCCGAGGACAGGGTAAATTGGCGCACGTTAGGGGAGGCCTACGTCCAGTTGACTGATATAGGCCGATGATGACGATGATATACTAATAGTTGATCACAGACTCTACTCGCTTCTCGCTCATCGGCGGTGAGACAAGTGCCTAATGTTGTGCATGTTGTTATTGTCAGGTACGAGACGTGGACGGACGGCGCGGCGCTCACGCTGCTGCGCAAGCTGGTGGTGGTGGTGCGCGCCGCCGGCCGCGGCGGGGAGGCGCTGTCCCGCCCCCTGCAGCGCCTGCAGCAGGCGCCCGCCAGCAAGGAGCTGCGAGGTAGGAGCTGTAGGACGATGACGATGACGATGACGATGACGATGATGATGATGATGACGATGACGATGATGACGATGACGATGACGATGATGATGATGATGATGATGATGATGATGATGATGATGATGATGATGATGATGATGATGATGATGATGAAATGATAACAAAATCCATTGGGAACCCTCGATGCTTGACCAAACCAGTTTTTATAAATTAAAACAACTGCGTTGTATTTTAATATGTATCCCCTCAGATGAGTGCGCATCGCTGTGCATGCAGCTGACGTCCCTGCGCGTGTGGGAGTCGCTGCCGCGCTGCACCGTGTCCGCGCCGCACGGCAAGCCCTGGCCGCACTACGTACGTGTACATACATGTCACCAATATAGTTAACAAACGCCATATAATGGCGGACCCTACTGTCAAAAGTGTCAAAACTGCTATCTCTTTAACAGCCTAACCTGTTTTCAGGACTATCCCAATTAAACAAACTTTTTTTAAACACGTCAGAATCGGTCCATCCGTTTGGGAACTACATGGCACAGCCAGACACACATAGAAGGGCGTTTTCACTAAAAAGTGTACCCAATTAAGGACTGATATTAAGGAACTTTAACTTTGTCAGTTTTGTGACGAAAATGTATAGCTAATTCTCGTCACAAAACCGACAAAGTTAAAGTTCCTTAATTTCAGTCCTTAATTTGGTACACGTTTTAGTGAAAACGCCCAGAAACAGCACGGACATATAGATATACAGACCCATAGATACACACGTTTACCTTATATCACCCCTCTTGTTGCGTCCGTGGTTAAATAATGGCTAAATCAAACTGCCTCTTACATTAATGCAAATCTTACATTAATACATTAAGGGTGCGGCTCCAGTGAGGCGGAAACGAGCGGAGCTGTGCCAATATTTACCAATAGAATCTAAACTAACGTGAGCAAGGCGCGCTCGACGTGACCGCATGCGCCTTCTATTGGTTAATTAATATTAGCACAGCTCCGCTCGTCTCCGCATCAATGGAACCGCACCCTTAAGCATTGCAATGACAGCTTTTAATCATGCCACGTACATTGAATACTTACGTGAAGAAAATAACGACGCGAAGACCAACCCGTTCGCGGCGTGATTTTGTGTAATCTAACACGTTCTCACTGCACATACAATACAATACAATACAGGGTTCGAAATTATCAAGATAATTACGCTTCTTGATAATTATCGGATAATTATCAGATAATTATCAGATAATTATCGGATAATTATCACCAGTGTAAGAAATTCATTTGTTAATTGTTTGATAGCAAATTCTAACAAAACATAAATAAATACCAATATTATTATTTTTTGATATTAATCCAACACAAATCAACATTAATTAAAGTTAGATTGAGTAAAAATCAGTGTGTTGCGGAAATACACGTTCGAATACTTCGAATATAGCTCTCTTTTACAAGCGCAATTTTTTGTTATTATCAATTGATAATTATCCATCAGTTATTATCACGATAATTATCATGATAATTATCACGATAATTATCATTGATAATTATCCTTTCGAACTCTGATACAATACAATACAATACAAATACAATGTATTAATAATAAAGCAATTTATTACTACTGTACAGTCACGAGATTTCATTTGGTACCCACCTTAGGTCCAAAGTCAATCTGACATTCTACATCAATAAGGTTGAGTTTTCTAAAAGTTTCAAATGACTTGACATCTCTAATGACATTGACGACTTCAAGCATATTTTTCTTGAAATGGGTCCCAAATTAACGCTCGTGACCGTACCTAAGAAAGCATGCTAGAGCTGCATGTTGTTTTTTTTGTAAAAAAAATTGTTTGGCAGTAAATTTATTTCTATTCTATTCTAAGTTAGTCCTCAACATAATTTTTCATTTTTTTTAATTTGCTGTAGAGAAAACTCAACTCTTTCCCGCGCTTTCCTTTTTAAAAAAGCAATAAATCCTTACTACGCCATCACATTATTTCTGAACGCAATTAGGGATGTACCGTGTCTTAAACTGAATCGATCGATTATACTTAAACTGTTGAGATTGATGTTTGGAAACAAATACATATAATTTTTATTTGTTATATATTATATTATATTATTGTTTATTTGAACAGTTCGAATATGGCGTAGAACCCGAAGCGCTAAGGTACGCGCCAGAGCCTCCTAACTACGGGCAGTGCGATGTCGTACCTTCAAATGGGATGGATTGCATACGGTAAATATTAAAAAACACTCTGCCACTAAAATTTCAAAATTTGTGAAAGAAATTATATAATATTATTAATATATTTAGACACTCGTTTTAAAAAGTAATCTCGTAAAGAAAAAGTAAAGCCATCCTAATTACTATTAAAATCAGGTCTAAAATATACATATAGTTTTTATTTTTTTATGGCAAATAGAACAGGTCACTTGGTGGTAAGTATTATAGAATAGAATAGAATATATTTATTTGTAAATCACAGGTATTAAATTAGGTCTTAAATCTAGGAATACAGATCTCTGTGTTTTGCCTGTTGGCGTGCAAAAGTTCATAGGGTCTGACATCCATAGACATTTGCATTGTTAAGACTTCAATCTCGAGACTGCAAAAGCTAAGGCTGCAAATGCGTTGCCAACCTTGAAAACTAACATAGAATGTCTCTATGCTCGTAATTTCATCGGTTGTCCTAGTCCCACCCCAGAACATAACTTGCTGAGGTCGCCCATGATTTGGCAAAAAGTTTTTTCGAAGATTTGTATTTCGTATTTATAGGTTTGTGTTAGCTGTATTCTCCGTTGGTGATCCCTAAATAAATAAATAAATAAATAAATACGATACACTTGCCTTCTTATTAATCCGACGTGTCGCCTTGGTTTCACCAGCCGTGACCACACTGGCAGCGATGTCATCTTTGACCTTTCTTCTTTATTAAGATATGATTTCATTGTAGTGCGTATGAAAGCGCAATGCGCAAGTTAAAAATATCTATCCTAACTCGAACATATTCGCATATTTGTAGCTACATGTTCCTCGGCGGCGGCCGGCGTGCTGCCAAATGGCGCCAGTGCAGCCGCTGCGGCGCGCGCGCACTGCCCGCCGCGCGCCCCGCCAAGCACCCGATGCAGAGAGCGTATGATGGAAGGTTCTTGGCTGCATGCAGGTACATCAGGCCCACTATCAACATTAGCTAAAAGTTATCCATCTAGCCAAACTCCTTTTTCGCAAACATGTGCCCTACCCATTACCACTTTAGTATCCTAAGGGCCTGTTTCACAATGTACGAATAAATTAATCTGCCATTTAAAGTTGGCGCTCTCCTTGTCTATTTTTAGGTGGAAGATAGAGAAAGAGCTAAATTTATCTGTCAAATATGCTTTACTTGTCGATTGTGAAACAGGCGGTAAGTGTTTTTATATAAATAAAGAAAATTTACATTTATGTTCCAAGACATTATGGATTTTTATTAGCTGCGTTATATAATAATCAATGCTTTTCCAAATGTTGGTGCCGAATGCGTTGTTTTTGATAATTTAATCTTTTCTTTTATCTTCTGCTACTATGGTCTTAAGTCATAATATATATACTAATAAGGAATTAATGTACAGAAAATTAAATAAATAGGTATTTATGTATTTTATTGAATGACATTTAATTGTCTTTTATTTGTTTCAGATGTGGTGGGAAATGGACATTGGTCTCAAATTATTGAATATTATAACTTAAGCATAAAATGACGTATTTTTCCAATTTGTAAATATAAGAATGATACAAAATTAATAAGTCGTTTTTATTTAACCTAGTTTTAACTCAGTGCATATCTTTCGTTGCGGACTTGAGGCCAATACTACTTGGAAAATCGAAGTAGTTAAGTAACTTTTCTTCAAATTAATTTAGTTTTTAATGACTATTGAAAGGGAGGGAAGGGACGTTTCGAATTTAGTGCTTGATTGTAACCATCCAGAGGCCTTATTCCACTTTATCTCTACACTTATTGTTATGGTATTGTTTTACCTCGGCCGCCATTACTGTCAAGTAAATAAGATTAGAGCTATCATAACGTTGACAACCTTACATACGATCACATGTGAAAAGCAATTAAGCCCGATTAGAGTAGACCCCCTTCAAGAATATGTAAAATTTAAGTGAAATAAGTATCATCTATTTCTATTTCTACAACCAAGAGATCTCGGGTAAGTTGTTTGCTCCTCGGAAGCTAATCAAATTCTTATTTTGTAACGCTATCATTTGCAATTTGTCTAAATTATTGAAGTATAGACTCCCCAGGGCTTAATATTACATTTCTAAAACATCCTAGCACTTCTGTGCCTTCGGTATTTCTTTAATCAAGGTAGACTGCATAATTGAGATAAGTACCCGTTTTCTGGCGCTCGCGTAGAGGGTGTCATTCCAAGGGTGGATCAAATCAGGTCGAAAGAGAACTTCAGGACCTCCATTTTACCCTATCTGTTATTAGCGATTTTGTTAAGTTCAAAAGTTAAAGTTTTTGTTAAATTTGAGGAACACCAACACCTGTGAGGGAATAGTGAGGCTTGATATCCATAAACTCAACTTAAACTTTAACTTTCGTGATAGATAAAAACCCTCTACGTACTTACTCGTAAATTGCAACCCCTACTTTTTTTACGCTAGAGGGGGCAAACAAGCTATCGGGTTACCTGATGTGAAGTGATCACCGCTGCCCTTGGCCACCTGTTACACCAAGAGAGGTATTGCAGCTGCGTTACCGGACTATAAAAAAAAGAGTATGCTCGTCCCTTGGAGGTCCCCAAATCGTAGTTATCCGGAAATACCACCGCAGGAAGCTGATATCATATCGTGCGCAGCAAAACGTTTCGTTTAAAACGCACACAGGTATGCCATCCATCGAGGTGTTGGGAAAGAGAGGAGCTGATTAGTCTTAAATATCCAAACCCAATTTTATCAAATATGACCTAGCGCAGTTTAAATAGCTTTCTTTTAAAAAATACTTAATAAATAACGGTTCATTCGTTTGGCCTCCTAAGATGCCACAGACGATAAACCTTTAACACCCCTCTGTTTTCGCAGGGGGATAACCTATTACAAAAACTGCCCTTCTTCTCAACATATGCGTACTCGGAGT
Source organism: Acleris cristana (assembly GCA_948252455.1). Classification (NCBI taxonomy): domain Eukaryota; kingdom Metazoa; phylum Arthropoda; class Insecta; order Lepidoptera; family Tortricidae; genus Acleris; species Acleris cristana. The sequence goes on from OX411799.1 coordinate 259,465, forward strand.
TAGTAAACTATCTTCTGTACGAGTTTCTATGCAGATAAGCTCATAGTATCATGCAAAAATTGTTTCATTACCAAGGTTAAGGTCTGCAAGTGCAGGGTGTTAAGTGTTAAGCCCGGATCTTCACACTGTTGGGTAAAGGCACAGAACAGAAAAACTATTCCGTGGGTAAAGGTCTCTTCTTTATCACGTCAGAAACGCTGCACTATTAATATCTTTGTCAATGGGCAGGTAGAGCATTAGCATTTAGCGCTTAAGTAAACAAGAAGCGACTCGTTTAAATAAAATAATGTAATGCTTAAACCATTTGCTAAAAATTGATCAGAATTTAAAAAAGGAAGTACTACTGATTCCATTCTTCTATTTTAGTCCCGTATATTCTAATTAATCTACTGCTTCTCTACGGTCTTTTATTTTATTACAGGCGGAAAAAACTATAAAATAAAACTTGGAAAAAAAGTGTATTTGCAGTGGAATCGGCAACATAATGCGACGTTTTCCCAAAAACTTTTTCATTATTCTAAGCTCACCATTTAAGAATGTTTTGGATCAACCTATCGCCACGTCAAACTCTTTTTTGTCAGGCTGTGTTAACATTTTGTTACACATCCAGTACTTAGTTCATAATAATGGATTTTATTCATTAACTTAATATCGGTTTAGTTTTGATTAACTGAATAATAAAATTCTGTCTTTGCTATAAAATTATGGAATCTGACAACATAATTTTGGTCTTTGACAACCCCATAATCGATCGATTAGAAACGTCAGGCGCTCATCACTAGCGCTCGGACGGAATCCACTGCGAAAAATAATCGTTGAAGCGTACCGTCCGCGACTACGTTTTAAGAATATATTCGTATTTTCTCGATAATCTCATTAGTTATACTGTTATTTCCTATTTGTTACTAATACGCAATCGTTTGTTAATTAAATGGCAGATAAAAAAGGTATTTATACGCTTATTCTTACTATTAATCTTTTATTATTTTACTTTGCGTTGGCATATGTAACGCCATGGAGACCTTGATAACAATTTATACTTCCTGCGTCTCGTAATCATACAAAACGTTTGATTTCAACGTCGAAAGTAAAGTTTTTATTGTTATATTGCGAAGTATTCGCACTTTGTTGCGGTAGATCAATAATTTCGGAAATCCAAGATGGTTGACTGTTCTTGTTCATCTTTATTGTCTTCAAGATCGAAGACTGTTGCACTAATCGGACAATATTAGCTATAATATCCAATAATCTGCCTTATCATCCTTATTTACGATAATCCAGACCTTTAAATAGGTTTAATCCGCTAAATGAACTTGTAATTTCTTCCGAGGGCGTTGCTTACTACGTCTCTAAACTAAAACTTGGATTTTAACTTGAAATTGCAGTGTTAATGTTTAAACTTAGCTAAATATAAATCTATATTTGTTATTGAGCATTCATCTGTTAGATAATAAGGTAGTTTTACCTCTAAAGTTAAACAATCCTTTTCAATACTCATACATTGTCCCCACACATGATTATTTCCGATCTAAAACCACGGATTCGAATTCAATAACTCATTAGTATGCGGCCTTGATGGCGTTACAAATGCTAAACATTTCATAATACAATCTTAGTTTCTAATTAACATAAGAAAAATAATGGTTTAAGAATTCTTTGACCAGATTATTTTCAATCTAAGGAAAGGTTTGGCTTGAACTGAGCCGCTGCGTGGCGAGAGCCATTGCCTGAAGATTTTAGGGGGTCACAATGTGTGTATCATTAAATACAACTTGAGTATACTAAGAAAAATGACATGTCACTTCTCGGAGTGCTAAATTTAAAATCTCCACTACATAGAATTGGTAACATATTCGAAATAAAGTCATTAGTTATTTTTTAGAGAGAAAAGGGCTTCAGTGGCTCCATTATCTGTACAGTCATAGACAAACATATAGTAACGGACACAGCTCTCAAGCATGTTTTTTTTTAACGCCATACTGAAGGCAAACAAGTATCTGGCAACCTAAAGGTAAGTGGGGTTTGAGGCCCATGAATGCTTGTTATCTCAAATTGGTTGACGATGAGTTGTTTGAAACTTGCCGCTACCATATGTTTGACCTCAACTGTATCAGAACATTTTTCAGCCATACTTAAAAAGAACTATAATCACCGTTTTTCTCTAAGTATTAACTTATAAGAGATCTTAAAATTATAAAAATTGACAACCATTAAATTGGCTCCAGAGATTATCAACCATTGGTTTAGATTTACACTTTTGTCAGGGAGTGCAAACTATTGGTCTCAATTTACACTTGTGTCAACCATTGGTTTTAACTTATAAGCTGTTCACAACAATTGGTCCAAAATCTAAATTTATACCTCAAAATTGGCTCAGAGATGTTCACCCGGTCTGTCACCATTGCGACCCCCTCAGTTGACCTATGTTTAACGAACCTCCTTCGCCCAGCCCGCCCCCGCAGGACGTCGGCGCCGGCGCAGGGACCCGGACTAGTCGCGGCCATGTAATGATTCACTATAGACATTTTTCTTTTTTCTTTCAAACATACATAGAAGAGACAGATATATGATATGTGCGTAACAAAGTGTGGGCGAACGTATGTGTTGATTGTAACATGGGATGGGGATTTGAGAGCTACTGGTTAAATTTAGTTCAACATGAGCATTATTTTACATCTAAGGGTGATTCTGAAAAATTCATTCCAATTAAACATGAGGTGAATCTCAAATCAACCCTCATTTTAGGGCACTTGTTATTTTGCCTGGGTAAGCAATATTGTATAAATACAAAGGTTTAAAATAAAAATAAAAAACATAATTATTAATGAACTTTTTTTTGCATTGATTTATTTTTTCTTAAACAAATAAAATGGATGATGAATGGATTCTCATTATCAATTGAGATAAGATCTCATCATGCACATTATCCACTTGCTTATTACCAATTTGAGAAACAGACACTCTGATCTCATCACTTCAATATAACACTCATCTCATAATAATCTAAATAAAATGCTAAGCTCGAAGGCTATGTCTGAATTTGTTTTAATGATTATGTTTGCAAGTGGGTGTTAAACTAGTGAGCAATATACCTAAAGTGAATGTGTTTGTTGTTTTGTATGTAACCATGACTGACCAAACAAAGTTATAATTTATAATGCAAATGATTTTGAATGAGATATAAATATCTTTGAAGTTTCTAATTTTAAGTATCATACTTAAAACGAGATTGGATTAAGTCATTTCAGAAGAATTTATGAGAAAAAAAGACTCCCAGTAGCATTCAAGTCCCTCAAGCGTTTTTATTAACAACTTCTCAAGTGTTTGTGTATAATAAAATTAAATAACTTATAGATTTCGAAATAATTTATTTTTATATTTTCTGGAAGGACCAGGGTTGTCATAATTGGCTGACTGTACAGTAGATGTTTTTGGCTTGACATTTGTATGGTGTAACAAAACATCGGTTCTTCCAGACTCCCGCACACACACACTTGAAGAGTTCATAGTTAACACTAAAAACTAAAAAAATAAGTTGTGTAAGAGAGTGTTATCCGAAAACCGGATATAGCTCAATGTAATTCGTTATTTAACTATCTATGTGTTTTTGCTATGAGTTATTTTTTTTTCTATGTACATGTTTAGTTTCACAGCTTATTTTTTTCCTATTTGTTTTTCACATTTTTTTAATGATGATTGGCCATTTTAAATGGTTAATCATCATTTAGTTTTTTTGCTAGTTTTTTTGCACCTTCATAGATGTAAAGGCAGTTAATTTAAATAGTAATTTAACCTTTACTGATTTCAATAAAACTTACTAATTAAAATTAAACTTGAACTTTATTTTAAAATTATGAGTAAAATTAAACTGTCTTTGTATCTACAAGATGACTTGTTAAGTAAAATGAGGCATCATTTCCAGTTTTTTGTTTTTTTTTTACCTAGTTATAAAGCTAACTTAGTTTAATATCTCAAAACAAAGGATGTGATGATGTTGTTTTAAATTGAAAATGCGTCATTTCTTGTTTGTTTTGAATGAATGGAATCTTAAAACTTAAACGGCTATTTGCGTTGACGATGAGGCACAAAATTAACTTAGCAGTGGCCTCCCACTACTGTAATTTAGTTCTAAATTGGTTTTATTTAGGCTAAAATCATATTAGAAGCACTTTTAGGGCCTAATAAGGATTTTTTGTTCCTTTTCTACTTAACCTCAGATAAATACAATTGATGCCGTGAAAAACAGAGTTCGACAAACATATAATAATAATGACTTAGAATTCCGAGTAGGTTTCTGGCAAAATTATACACAACTTTGATAATGAAGTAACAGTAAACATATACAAATGGATGACTATCTTTACTGGGTGCGGCAATGTTGTTTTAGCATAAAATCATTTTACAATTGGCTTTACCACAAAATCTGAAAACTGCAACACTAAAAATATACCAATACTGGGCAAAATATAGCTTATTATATGCCATGATATATTTTTTAAGCATTCCATTATTTTGCACAATGTTTGAAATATTGTGCTCAAGCATGATTTGAATTTTTAATTAAAATTTCAAATCCTGCGCTCTTAGTTTAAGATTGTGTGTTTATACTAACATACCATAAACAAAACAGTTTGTAATTGCCAAAAAAACTGAATTGTTTATGGCCACATTTTTGTGGCTATTTTATTATTAAGGTGATGGTAAGACTGATACAAAATTACTTTTCAATGTTTTTGTACCAGTTTCTATGTTATGTCTTTGACAGAATTGTAACTATTTACTAATATAGGACTGTATCTCTGTATGGTGATATACCATCTGCCATGACCTTAACGTGTGATTAAAAAAAATAGGCTTTATACGTAGTTTAGTACCTTCTGTTCAGGAGTATTATTCAATAAAAAAATGGGGACTAGGACTTTAACACAGATACTTAATTTCAATCCCGCCTTCCATCACCCGACAATGACTCAATGAAGGTCAAAAGGCCTCATAACGAATTGTCTCAATTGAAATAAAGAGGCCTTTATCGCTAACTTTGCAAAATGACGCGTCATCCTGCCATCTCATTTTCTTTTGCGGTGAAAATGTAGATACATATGTAGGGAGTCGACCAGCACCTCTATTCTAGGCGGTAAAATCCAAATCGTATTATTCCTGTTATGGTATTGTTTTTAAGTTTTAAACTCAGCCGCCATTACCAAGTAAATAAGAACTATCAAAACGTTGACGATACGATAACAGGTCAAAAACGATATGGTTTCAACCTTTTGAATAGAGGTCCGGTAAAAGACACGAGGCTAGTTTTGGAAGTGTTAGTAAAATCTGGAACATTTATCATCAGCCCCATCAGGCTTCGCTAGTCCACTGCTGGACATTGACCTCGGCCAATGAGATAAGCGCCGGTTAGCACTTGGCACTATATAAAATATAAACCAATATAAAACATATCACTAATTAATATTATAAATGTCTCGATAGATATCGAACATGGCCAACACCATCGAAATTTATGTTGAGATAATTTTGAAAGACCTTTTCTGATCCTGATTTTATTACTGGGATACTTTGTAAAACGATTTCTTTTTGTGCAATAAAGAGTTTACTTATTTACTTGACGTAGCTTAAAAATATCTGTATTTAAAATTATTTTAGGCAGAGGATGGGATGTAACTTTTTCTGTTTTATAAAAATTAAAGATAATTTCATTCTTTATTCAATAGAATAAATTTCTCTAAGGTAAATCTATCGACACAAATGCGAAAGTTTGATACTGCATCGCGCTCAGAAGGTACCCTGTTATCCAGAATAAAACACTGTTCCCGTGGGGCCGTCCCCGCGGACGTCGCGGGTAGAAGCCGCTGTAGACAACGCGATCTTCGCACGCTCCGCAATATTTTCGGCAGGGCCTTTCGTTGTTCTCATGAACCGGTTCCGACTTAACAACAATTTATATGCATGCGCTCTTGCAGTCGACCGTAAACATCCATTTAAATTCGTCCTTCTTTCTTGCGGCGGCTGCATTCTGAGAATCACAATGAGCTGGCTGTCAACAGGAAAAGATGTGTTTTCTTTTAAGATTCTTTTGCTGTGTTTTGGGTACTTTTGTAATGGTTTTGTCAACTAAACTGTTTAACGAGACTACATTAAATTTGTGCAGTTTTTAAATAATTTATGTCGTCTGCACCAACTTTCTGGCGCCAATGCTTGTTTAATTCAGACAACATACGTAGTACATAACTATAACTATATATCGAAAAAATTAAGTCTAATAATTAATTGGTTAACCTTTTATCTATGTATGGAATTCACAATTTATACCCAAAACTAGATAGAGATAGAGTTAGAGATAGAGACACACATCAAAAAAGTCTTGGGATACTGAGTATCCGTAGACAAATTTGATGTTTTGTCTCGGTAGTAATACGCCTATATTGAAATGTTCAAAACTGTCTAGGGATAAAAAATATCCTTAGGCACTTTAGATGTGTGTATTTTAATTATTTTGGCTAGAGAAGGAATTGGTTAGTAATTTTGCCCTCAAGATAGGCAATAGGTAAATTGGCGCAGAATAAGAAAGAGCAGAAGTTGCGGAGCCAATGGTAGTTGGTCATTTTATTTAATCCAACCGTTTTATCAATATGAGACATATATAGTGTTTTAAATCAATACAAATTACGATTGTGTGGGCTTAAACCTCTTCGAAAATATAAACTTAGAAACTGTAGTTGTAACATTCAAATCCATTTATTGATGGAGGTCATACAGACGGTATATCATAATCAGAGCTCACAATTAGTGTGTGTGATTACTGATTATTATAAGGAAGTGCATGGAGACTATACGTTGCACTGAGTTAATTCGCCCGATGTGTGGGATTGGGTACAATTACCAAGGGATTGAAAGATTATTTAGGGATGAATTGTGGAAATATAAGGGGTTTAAGAAGGGAGGTGTTAAACAGAGCAGAGCTTTGTTTCAATTACCTCCAACCAGTATTTTCATCTTTTAAATAAAAAAGAAGGTTATTTTCTACTTGTGGTTGATTGTCTTCTGAAAATTCTAACACAGGCTTTATTATTGACAGTTAAAACCTGCCAACGGCTATAGGAGTATGAAGAGATACTATCTCAGATCCCACATTTCAATTGTGGGCTGGGAGATACGTTTTTGATGTTTGAGATGTTATACTACTTATACCAATGGAATAAAATTACCTTTCTATTATGATTAAATAATTATCCACTTCAAAGTCCAAAGAAGCTCGCAAAGAAGCGCAGGAGTGGAATAAGAAGTTATTTAACTTTGAACCTTATCATACTGTCAATAAAACGTTGTTTTTACTAACGTCATTACTGACAGGCGGGGGTTTTGAAATTAAATTAGCCCAGATCATGACATCCTATTTAAGAGCTGGTTTTACCCAGAGCTCAGCGCAGTCCACACGCTTGTATTCTCCATGCACTAAGGCATCATAACTGCCTCGTGCATGCATAACGAAGCTTTAGAAGGACAAGGAGGTATGCCAGCGGTCACTTTATCCGGCCACTTTACGACTTTACCAGTTTTACACCTTTGTTTCTAGGATCCACTTTCGACATCTTTTTTACCGTCTTCCAGGGTTATACAGGATCGAGGGGGTTTTAATACCTAACCAGATACGTGTTGAGGATGTGGTGTTATTGGGAATTCGCACTTGAAAGCAGCTTTCAGATGAGGCGGTTACTGATTGCAGCTGTAATGTAGTAATGTATATTAATCACGAGACGAGCTTTGGTGTACATACGCAACAGATATCAAAATTTAATATAAGTACATGAATACATGCCTTCCTCGCAAAAAAAGTAGGGAAAGACGAGGGAAGGAACATTTAAATCTATATTTTCGTATTGTTTCGGTATGATTATACAAATACTTATGTTGTGTGTGGTATCTTAATTTTACGGCGTAATATACATTTCTATATTATAGTTATTGTCTGTAGTGGCCTTTATTCATCGGTCGATGGCTCCAGATGTTATTAGCACTACATTGAGGAGTTGATATTAACGTTAAAACTGAAGCCATTGCTGCAACAAGCAATGTATTACTACTAGCATATGTTTCTTCGACCAGTGAGATGAGGCTTTGGTTTTCCTGCAGGGTAAGATCACAATGGTCCAGACATCGTGTGACTGTGTGAATAGCCATGAAAATAACACCAAATCCTTACTTGTTGCGTTACTGTAAAAATAAGCTTAAATTTTGACAGTCATGTCAGCCATTTTAAAGCATACCATATTAGGCAATCCTCCATTTTCAGATTAATGTTTTAGGTTATTTTGTAATACTTTATTATTATAACATATATTGCTAGTAGAAGGTGTTCAGTTATTTTCATTTATCTAGCGACCTAAAACATTTCTTATATAGACGTGTTTTTGGTACAGCTTCTTTAGGGTTACCAAGTTGAATATTTTGAAGAGAAATAATCTAGATTGTCAATGATATGGTATGCTCAAGTAGCGGTTTAAGATAGATATGGGAAATACCAGGATTTTTGTTATTAATGAATATTGCTGTTTAGAAGCAGTTTAGGCATGTTGGTATATTTTGCAGTGACTTTGAGTTTTTGATTCAGTTTGTTTAGTGTTAGCTAGACTAGAGGCATGAGTTATTTTGTTGTTTTTATTTTGTGTCTAGCATGATCGTTGTCCTTCAATGCACTATCATAAGTTGGCTTTTTCTGCATCGCTTTATTGAACAGCAAAATGTATGGAGTTTTTAATGGACAATAAATCTTGGTACACCGTGTTTTACTTAGCTATTTGAATAGATATAATGTTTTTTTCCAAGGAATGTTCACAACATTGTATCCACCCGCTACCAATTTTGGTGGGGTTTAATCTAAACTTCAAATATTTTAAGTTTTATCTGAAGTTTAGATAATAGATATAAACATTAATGTCTTTTCCTAAAGGTTCTTTATTGTGTGATTGTTTTTCTCTATTTAAGACCGATGAAATGATCACGCCTGCTATTCTTGCACTCGGCTTGACTAAAACTTCTGACTGTGAGAATCACTCGAGCAGTTGGTTGCAGGCGGACGGTCAACTCCAAAAGTCGCTATAGTTTAAACTTTAATTTAGTTTGATTACATGTTAATACTGTGACTTTTAGTGTTGACGGTACCTATCAACTGAAACGCATTCTGACACTTCAAAAATTTTATTTTTCCAGTTTTTAGCTTCTTAATATTGTTTACTAAGAATCCGTCTCAGTTGGTTTGTACGCCTATAGCTAGTGTGATCATGAAGGAATGCCTTGTAAATAACGTATGGTAGGTATCACAGAGTGAAACCTTAACCTACCATTCGGGGCAATTTTTATAAATTGCACCGAAGATTTGTCACCTCTGATGAGTTTTTTCAAACGAGACTTAGCAAGTTTGAAACGATTCAACAGTTAATGTATAATGTAATGCGTTGTATGGGCATCGCTTGTCGTTAACAATGACGTCAGTGACGCGCGCCGTGGACGAGAATGACAAAAGAAATGATTTATGTAAATTATTGTCTATTTACGTTCACTTTGGCCATACTAAAACAATCACAATACATTAAATTTATATTTTTACGATTTAAAACTGGCAAGTGAGAAAAGGTTGGCGATGCCTGAAATTATTTCGAAATTAGAACGTTCTTCAAATCAAAATGGTCGTCTTAGAGCGGTTGATCGCAGTTTGTTTTTTAACAGATAAAACATATCTGCTACTTGAAAAAATATTTGTTTTAGTATGGCCACACCGACTGCGTCAAGCGTGAATGCTCGGGCTTGGGTTGTGGCGCGCTGTAGCGCGACAGCGACCCGATATCGTGACCGACACACCTCAGAGAGGACTTTCTTCGTAGAGACCCCGTGCACCTACCCACTATTAAAACTATGACACTGTCCCAGAAATTAAGTTCGTAGCGTTTCTGGGGAGGAGTGGCTGTAGCTCTTGATACTCGGTAGTGTACTACGCATCACAATAATGCCTGATAACAAGCGATTAAAACTTGCTTCAACAAAGTCCATATCACCGTAGATGCTTTAGATGTATTCAAACTTAAAACTGCGTCTTTTTGCTAAAAATCACATGTCAATATGATTTAAAATTTAAAACGTGATTTTATGCTCTAAGCTGCCAAAGAAGCAAGTTTCAATCGTCTCTACTAAGAAACATCCTTATCCCCGTGGCCTCGTTCGCTGGAGGGGGGTGTGTCGGGTCGTCGGGCGGTCGTGTCGGGTCCGTGACGTGTCCGTTGTTGCAGTGACGCCGCCGCTGGGCGCGTATCCCCAGCCGCAGCCGCCGCAGGGCCCGTTCCTGCCGGCTCCGCCGCACCAGGCCGCTCCGCAGTATGGAGGTTAGTGGATAGCGCATGTGGATTAGAATTCAGTTGCTGTGGGACCTTGTGCCGCCGTGTCCAAATGCTACCACTATTCTACCCAATTAATATTTTTACAAATCTGCCACCAAGCAGCAGACAGGCTCTTGCCTGTATTTTATGACGTGGTTTCTTTGCCGAAAGGACTCATGGTAAGTGGGCTTTAAGCTCATAAATATTTGCAGCTTTGAGAGTAATACCACACTAGAGCGAGGCCGGTGCGTGTTTTAACGCATCGTGTGGCATTCGTTCTTATTTATATGTAGAACAGCGGTGACGTGACGACGCAACGCACAGGTAACGCTTGTGTGGCATCCGTCAAGACAGCATTGACAGCAGGTTTGCTTTGTGCCAAATCCTGAGGACTAAGATGGAATGCCTCTATGCTAGTCAGTCCTCCCGTTTCCTTAACCTTTGGCTGCCTGTCCACTGCACCGAAGCTAGGCAGCGGAGCGGTGAGCGAGGATTTTTTCCACCAATAGAAGCGCTGCGCTGAGCGAGGCTAGGAAAATAAAGTATTCCTATTGGCGGATCTTTTCCTTGCTCACCGCTCCGCTGCCTCGCTCCAGTCCAGCGGACAGGCAGCCTTAAACTCACGGAATAAAAAAAAACAGTGGAAGTGGCATGAGCTTCGCTTAGTATCAGACCAGAGGGGCTATTGTCTAACGCACTCGCAATCGCAACCTGCTTCAAAGTGGAGCAATTGGTTTCATTTTGTATGCAGACACGCCTTCGATTTTCAAAATGAAAACGATCGCGATAATCGCCAATACTCAAACTATCATAAAAACAACACGCCACCATGGAAAATGTTTTTGGTGCAGCTATCGTTTTTACACTCCAAAATAGCACAATAAGGTATGCTTCTGGATTTATTTCCTATTTTAGAAATATCGAAATAAGCGACCGCGGCAAAAGTATGGTAGGTTATGCGGAACTCCGCATAACTATGCCACACGTTACACGCCCACATGACACTTCTACTGTTTTTTTCTGTTCTGTGCTTAAACTACACTATGCGCAACATAAGGGCATTCGGTGCCCTACAATGGGAAATGGCTGTGTCGAACACCGGACTAGTATGGACTGATGATGTTGTGTCGGCAGTGGCGGGCGGGTCCCCGTACGGCGTGACGTTCGGCGGCGCGGGCGCCGGGGCCGGGGGCGCCATGTACGCGCCGCCGCCGTATGACCAGCTGCAGCACCACCAGGCCATCCCGGCGCTAAGCCAGCAGCTCCCGGTAAGGGTCGCCTCCAACCAATGCTGGGGATCAGTTCAGAGTACAGGGGGGTTACCATGACATAAAGCAGTTCAGTGTAGGTTGAGAGCGTTTAGGTTCAGTTCGTCAACATTCCCATTTCGTTCACATTCCTACTTCGTTAGCAATCCCATTTCGTCAACAATCAATTGACAATTCGTCCACTTCCTATTTTGTCAACATTCCCATTTCACATTCCCACTTCACCCACTTTCTATATTGTTAACATTCCCATTTCGTCCATATTGAAGCTAAAAAGTCATAAATTCTATTGTAGTGCGGCAGTAAGTTTTAGTTTTGTGTATTAGGGGTCGGAATAGGTAGTGCTTATTAACCTGAACTTGACGCATGTTCTTTCATGCTGGAGTGAGATGGGAATACGTTATTGAATGAACATGCATTAAGTTTAGGTTAATAAGCACTACCTATTCCGACCCCTGGTAATAATAATTACATACAAACCTGGCCTAGTTTGGGGTCAGAAAATATTACTTATAAGAAAATGTTTTTTTTTTTCAATTAGCCATTATTTACGAAACCATGAAGCTAGTAATAAATAATACAACTATTGCATTAAACTCCACAGCAGATGTATAGCCCGGCAGCGGCTATGTACGCGGCCGCCGCGGCCGGATACCCGGGCTACACGCTCGGGTACCCGGTGCAGTACTACCCGTACTACCCGGTGCAGCCGTCCATCCAGCAGCTGCGGCCCACCATCATGATACCGGTATGTACCGGACACCCGGGCAGCAGGGATACCCGGGCTACACGCTCGGGTACCCGGTGCAGTACTACCCGTACTACCCGGTGCAGCCGTCCATCCAGCAGCTGCGGCCCACCATCATGATACCGGTATGTACCGGACACCCGGGCAGCAGGGATACCCGGGTTACACGCTCGGGTACCCGGTGCAGTACTACCCGTACTACCCGGTGCAGCCGTCCATCCAGCAGCTGCGGCCCACCATCATGATACCGGTATGTACCGGACACCCGGGCAGCAGGGATACCCGGGTTACACGCTCGGGTACCCGGTGCAGTACTACCCGTACTACCCGGTGCAGCCGTCCATCCAGCAGCTGCGGCCCACCATCATGATACCGGTATGTACCGGACACCCGGGCAGCAGGGATACTCGGGCTACACGCTCGGGTACCCGGTGCAGTACTACCCGTACTACCCGGTGCAGCCGTCCATCCAGCAGCTGCGGCCCACCATCATGATACCGGTATGTACCGGACACCCGGGCAGCAGGGATACCCGGGCTACACGCTCGGGTACCCGGTGCAGTACTACCCGTACTACCCGGTGCAGCCGTCCATCCAGCAGCTGCGGCCCACCATCATGATACCGGTATGTACCGGACACCCGGGCAGCAGGGATGCCCGGGCTATCCACTCGTCTAGACGACGTGATGAAAACGTTTTTGGAACATAAGGTCATACAATGTCAGTTTTCAGAACAAAATGATAAATTTTAGTTTATGAAAGATGTTTGTGTCCCATATGCAGTGTACTCACGTATGGAATGCTCCCCAAATTATTTGTATAATATCGGGTACAGTGAAAGACTTTAATTTGTGATTCACTTAGGTCCAAATTCAAACTGACATTCTACATCAAAAAGTTGAGTTTCCTTTAAGTGAAAAATGATTTGGCATCTTCCATGTATTTGACGACTTGAAGCACATTTTTTTTTAAATTGCTCCTTAATTTATGTTCGTGACATGTGTTAAGACACATTTGAAGCTGGTTTTTATGTAACATTAAACTGATGAGTGTACAAACGCTGTGTGGTACAGCAGAACGGGTTCGAGGCCGGCGGCCGGTTCGAGGGGCTCGCGCAGACGCTGCTGCCGCCCGCGCCGCCCGGCGTGCCGCCCTCGCCCGCGCACCTCGCCGCGCTGCAGCCGCACCAAGTGCTGTACGTACACACCGGGACACGCGGGGGGGGGGGACACGCTCACACACGCACGCACACGCTGATACTCATGGGCACCCCAGTTTAACTGTCAAGGCCCCGCTCCACGATGGCCCATCATGGGCATAGGGACGGAGTAATACGTAAGAGTGATATACAAGAATATGTTGCTCGCTCTAAGGTGTAAACGCGTCTCTTACGCTCGCCCGTCATGGCCCATCGTGTAGAGGGGCCATCAGGTTAACGAGGACGCAGCAGAAAGTTATATGCTTAGATTCAAAATTCAAGATATTTATTCAGTAAATTGGCTTCAGGGTGATATGAAATAAATCTACTAACCTAAATTACCCATACTGTAGAGATGCTTCACGTGTATGCAGCAGTATTTTGAAAAAGTCATCTGTCATGCGATGTCGTGCCTCATGATAAAATAATCACGGTTTCATATCTCTGCTAAAAGTCACGGTTTCATGACTCATTAAACTGATCACGGTTTCGTAATTCAGATTTAAATGATTACCGTTTTGTTACTCTGACTGAACACACTGTTTCGTAACTCATAATTAACTGATGACGACTGAGATTTAAATGATCACTCTTTAGTTACGCAGGTTAATCTGATCATAGTTGAAATCAAAGTGATCACGGTTTCGTAACACGGATTAATCTGATCACGGTTGAAAATAAAATGGTCAGTCAATGGTCTTTAATTAAACTAATCACGATTTCGTGACTCAGTAATGTGATCACAGTTTCGTAACTCAGATTAAAATGATCGTCGTTTCGTAACTCGGATTAATCTCATTACGGTTGAGATTTGAAAAAAGACCGATTTATCAAACTGTAATTAATTGTGTACAGATTAATAACTCTGATTAATCTGATCGTGGTCAACCGTGATCATAATTTCATAACTATGATTAATCCTATCATGATTGAAATTAAAATGATCAATGATCATAGTTTCGTAACTCAGATTAATCTGATTAGGGATGGAATAATAAAAAACTTGAAATAGTAGGTTGATTCATCATCAGTTCCACCGTATTGCCGCATCTATTTTGATCAGCAAACTAATATTCACCAAGTAATGCTCTCGGAACGTAAATACTTGCGTTATTATAGAAACTTTTCAAATCGCTTTACATGTGCCTATAATATTTAAGGGGTTCCGTCGATTCCTCATGGATCCCGTCATCCGAACTTGACTTCGCTACATTTGGACCATCTCGCAGGTATATATACCTTTCGATCAAAAATGAAATTCTAAATCGGTCCATATTTGCGGAGTTATCCGTTGACTCACAAACAAAACATGACGAATTGAGAACCCCCTTTAGTCAGTTAAAAATGATCACGATCTCGTAACTCGGATTAAACTGATCAACTTCTCGTAACTCAGATTTAAATCACATTTTCGTGACCAATTTAAATGATCACGGTTTCGCAACTTAAATTTCAATTATAAAGGTATCGTAAAATAAATTTGCGGTTTCACGTCCTCCATTGAAATAAAACGGTCATAATTTTGTGTCTAAATTCAAGTTTCGTGACCGTGTCTCACTAACATGTAGTTTCATATCTCGGATAAATCTGATCGCGGCTTCATGACTCAAACATATATGAACTGAATACTTCAACTCAATGTCTACACAATTATAGACCTTATAAAACACTCGTGTCTTTACAGGTGGCGTTAAATCAGCAGGACGGGTAGGCACGGACACCGAAGACGACTTGGTAATCAATCACATCAATAAACTGTCTGTCCGTCACTCGTACGAAGATGAGAGCGACATCGCTTGGATATCGTTTATAAAAACTAACGTGTTACACTGTGATACTATACTCCATTCCTTTTGGGGACTTCACTAAATGTAAACAAAAACCACGTGATATAGTTCGTCAGCAAATAGACGCAGTACAATACTCCCAACTTCTTAATAGCCTTCGGCTGGCTATTACTGTCACGCTTGCACTCGCAACTGACAGTATATTAATCACTCGTGTCCTCGTGTGTCATAAAACAGTTTTGATTGGCTGTTGATAAAGTCACGTGGTTTGTTTTGTTGACATTTTGCGTAGCACCTAAACAAAGAAAGTATAGTAAGAACATTTTTTTCAAAGCTTAATTACATCTAGCTTGCTAGGGGGGAATCGGCTTTCTTAGTTTGTCAAAAAACTCTGATGGCAAATGTTATGTGTATGAGTGTGACAGAGATAGACAGCCGATGACTTTGAAAAAAATAGGCGCTGATTACTGGATTGTTCAGGACTGCAAAAAAAATATTTATCATCTTATAACATAGCCAATGGCAAGGTTCAAAGATGCTCTATGTTTTTGTCTGACTGTACAAAACGAAAACTATAACATTTTCTTTGGAAAAAAAAGTCTAACTTGAACATTCTATACAAATTTGAAATGGAAATAGGATTTTGAATAGCGTTATGTTTAGAGTTTAAAAAAAAAGACTTGAAAGCGCACTTTTTCTTAAAAAAAGATCTCTTCCAGTCAAAGACCGATTGTTTATCTAAAGCTTTACAGTACTTTCATCTTTGAAAGTAAATTTTAATAGGAATTAAAACAGATAACACATAGTTTTTATGAATAGGTTAGGAACTAAAAAGGAAGATGAAGGATGTCGGGTAGTTCCCGCTGAGTTTGAAATGCGTGTCCAACTTTGTACCAGTGAACGGAACGCGATATTTTCGTAAGTCAAGATCCAGTATAATATCAGTAAGGTAAAAAGTACAGTTAGCCGCTGGAATAAAATGGTTGTCTTTAAAGTCGGTTAACAGACGATAATTTTACGTTATAACGTCATAAGAAAACACACAAGCCGAACGCTCAGGCGGAACGTGACAATGAGGCGGAACGTTACAGTTTTTCGTACGTGCATCGATTTATAAGACGTTATCACGTCAAAAATATTAGAAAAATTTCAATGACTTCTGCAATTTGAATTCCTTTATCTTAATCTTCTAATATCTATTGCATTTAAAGTTGTGAAATCAGCCAAAATAATGTCTGGACTATGCTATATCTTACGCTGTTCTGTTTTCTGCAGCTAACTGTACAATTTAAAATTATATATTTATATATGGAGGAGTCGGTCGGTCGGTGTTTTTAACTAGCACGGCCTTGACGCCTTTCCGCCATTTTGACTTCAGTTTGTGAAATATTCCTCACATAAGGGGTATGAGTAAGACATCAAAGATAATCAGAAACGCTTGCCTTTATACAATTGCCTACAAATAAGACTTTTTGATCACTGTTGAAAAAGTGCTTACCATTTTTATTGTTAGTTTCAATTCACAGAATCAATAAACATCTGTTGAAAATTTAACTTTTATATTTTATAGGGAACTAGATTCTGCCACCGACTTCGTCCGCGTTGAATTCGTTTTTTGTCATCGAACATCAACCGTTCATTTTTCCCGGATAAAAAGTAGCCTTTAGTTACTCAGGGATAACGTTGGAAAGAACTTTTGAAATAGGTCCAGTACCTAGTTTCTGAGTTTATTCGTTACAATTACAAACATACAAAAACTTTTCCCTTTATAATGTTAGTGTAGATTAAAACTAATTGCTGACGCGTCCATACAAAGAATAATGACCTTGTATTAACGCTGAAGATTTTTTCAAAACTTAAAACTATAGCATTGTTTTCAACTGACAATAATTGTACATAAGTCTTACCCTCAAATCACTGACAGTAAAATTAGTTAATAACTTTCTGACTGGTTGTCAAAATGGATAAATCATATTTATTTGTAGCCAATTGTTTGGAAAAACACAAGCGTTTCTAATTGTGACCATATGTATGTGGGAATATTTTGTGCCTTGAAAGGAAAAGCCAATTTGTCCTTAGAAAACTTGTTTAATTAGAATAAAACTTTTAAAATACATTAATTCAGCTAAGACACACGCGCACTCGTTCGTCGTTCTCATCGTTCTCCCTCTCGCTCATCCTCCTGTCATCCTTCTCTCACACCTACGTTCCGTTTCACGATCGTCCTTACATTCCGTTCCTACATTCGGCCGTCCTGTTTCATACCTGTCCTCAGATATGCTCAACTTGGTACTATCATTCTTATCCCTCATCATACAACACAACAACTTAGATTAACATCACAGAATTTTAATGATATTACACAAAAACTAAGATATCAGTCAACTATCTTAACTACATGGTGATACACAATTAGTAAACTTAGGTTAAACTTACATGACAAAATGCGTTCATAAACAACACCTGCTAGTGATGGGGTATATCAATCTTTGAATATAATTCAAACACATTTGTTATACGGTAAAGGTAAAGTTTGAAACATGTCAGACAGGCTTAATAAAATAGGGTTAAATGCTGAAGGTTCCATCTTAAAAACATGCAACAATAAAACAAATTTATAAAATAAAATAAAACACTACTTTCATACATCCATACTACTTTCATACATAATATCTCACTTACCTTACTCACAGTCTTCCTCGGGCCACCTCTTCATGAAATCCGCTGCTGTTGCTGTCTTATTGGGCCCCTCTGTGCCACTAAATAACTTTTCCACATCATAACGGTCATTGCGTTTGACCTTAATTACCTTATAAGGTCCAAGGAACTTAGGCTTTAACTTCAACCCTGGCCCAAACTGCGTCCTTTTGATAGCCACTAAATCGCCGACATTGTACTTGGAGCTCTGCTTCCTTTTCTTATTATAGCATCTTTTGTTTTCTTCCTGTATAATTTGTATCTGTTCTTTGGCCTTCTGCCTCAATTTGTCTCTCTGTTCATCATACTGAAATATTGTTTCCTGTTGCAATAGATTTAATATTGCTACATCTTCCCTGCAATTCATTTTAGTACCTGTTAACAACTGGAACGGTGTGGTATCTATACTTCGTTGATAAGTGCTGTTGATTGCTCTTTGTACTCGTCCTACATGTTTGTACCAGGTAGACTGGTCTTCAAGACACAGTTTGGTTAACATTGGGATCATGATGCGATGAATCCGCTCTACTTGGCCATTACCTCTTGGTACTCCTGTGGTAATAGTCACATGCTGAATCCTCTCATCTTCGCAATACTTTTCAAAGGCTCCACTCGTGAATGCCGTCCCTCTATCAGTTATAATTCTTATCGGATTTCCGAAGGTCTGCTGCTGTATCTGAAGTTTGCTAATAACTTCTGCACTTGATGTCGACTTAGTGGGGAAGAGCCACACAAACTTAGTAAAAGCATCCACCATCGTCAGTATATGATTGTACATCTTTCTTGTTTCTGTTAATGGCCCTATGTGGTCCAAATGTAAAGTATGTAGTGGGGTTCCTTCCTTTTCAATAGAATTTAGAAAGCCCTCTTGCTTGCCCTCTTTTCTGTTAGCTAATAAACAAGGTATACAGCTCATAACCACTTCTTCAATCCTCTTATCCAAACTTCTTAGGTAATAATCTTTACTTAAAGCTTCTTTCATTTTCCTGATGCCAAAATGGCCATTGCTATGTACCTGCTTAATTACTTCTTTTTCCATCAGCTTCGGTACAACTACTTGCCTTTTATCTCCTTTGTACATTATACCATTTTCTAAGTAAAAGTCATTATAATGCCCATCTTTCAATATTAACTGTCTTATAGCATTGAGCTCTTCGTCTCTCTCTTGGGCTTGGCTAATTTTCTCATGTAAGCCTACTACTACTGCCACAAATGGAATCCTGCTAAGTGCGTCTGCATGCGCCATCTTCGCGCCTGCGCGATGTTCAACTTCATAGTCATACTCGTCAAGCATCAACACCCATCTGGCTACCTTTGGTGTTAAGTCCTTCTTTTTCAATGTTAATTCAAAGGCCTGACAATCGGTGACAATCTTAAAGTGTAAGCCAAATAGATAGTGACGGAACTTCTTTACCCCTTCCACTATTGCAAGTGCTTCCAGTTCATAGCTTGAATATTTACTTTCAGCTTCATTGGTCCGTCTGCTTCTGTAGTATACTGGGTGTAGTTCTCCTTCTGGGCTTTTCTGCATAAGTATGGCTGCTACTGCCTGGCTAGATGCATCTGTGTGTAGTTCAGTTATTAACTTCGGATCAAAAATCTTGAGTACTGGCTCACTTGTCAACTTCTGTTTTAAAATGTTAAATGCTTCTTTTTGTTCCAGACCAAATTTAAATGTTACATCTTTCTTCATCAAATCTGTTAATGGCTGCGCAATCTTCGCATAGTCTTTTATATACTTCCTGAAATAAGATGTCAATCCAACAAAGCTTTGAACCTGCTTAACAGTTGTCGGTTCTGGGTATCGCGCTACAACTTCAATCTTATCTGGGCTTGGCCGCACTTTTCCATCTTTGACCATATGTCCTAAGTACTCGATCTCATGGCATATCAACCTGGCCTTCTTCCAGTTAATTTCGAGCCCATACTCTGCTGCAACCTCTAACACTCGTCGCAGTCTGCTCAAAGCTTCTTGTTCGGTCTGTGCTGGAATAATAATGTCATCAATGAATATCATGACAATGCCTTCTTGTATTAAGTCTTTAAATATTATAGTGATGAACCGCATAAAATACTTTGGCGATACTGACAGACCAAAAGGTGCTCTTAAAAACTCAAATTGTCCATGATGGGTCACAAAAGATGTATATGGTACCGATTCCTTACTGATCTTTAAATGAAAAAATCCATTTTTGAGATCCAAAACACTAAAAACTTTAGCATTTAACAACCTGTCAATTAAATCTTCTATCAGAGGTAGGGGAAATTCATCTTTAACCATTTTCTTATTTATCAATCTATAATCTACACAAACTCTGGTTGAACCGTCCTTCTTTTTAACAAGCACTAGTGGGCTACTATACTCAGAAAAACTCACCTGTATAATTCCTTTATGCATCCACTCATCTACCTGATCTTCTACAATCTTTTGCTCTGCCAGTGACAGCCTCCTCGGATGCTGTGCAACGGGGATTTCGTCCTTCAGAATGATTTTCAGCTCGATAGGTGCCTCCCTTGTCTGGACAGGTTTGTACTCCTGTACGAGCTGCGTCACTCCTTCCTTAATGCTGTCGTCGCGAATATGACCTGCAATGTCAACCTCACTCACACAACAACTCACATGTCTCAACCATTCCTCATCTTCAGCAAGAAAAAACACGGAACCTTCGCGCATAACCATAACAACATTTCTCAGAAATTCCTGCCCTAAAATTAATTTATGTGGCATAGAGTCTTTAGGCACTATGTGTAAAACGACCCGATCGTAGCACTTTCCGTCAATACGCACAGTTTCACTTAACTTTCCGTGAGATCTTACTTGCGAAGATCCTAGTCCGAACAACACCGTGTTGTCGTCGGACTTTGACAACTTTAGTCCGTCGTATAAATCTTCCGATATGAGATTCACGTCGCTGCCTGAATCTACTAATGCGTCAACACTAATTCCGCACAACTTTACTGTCTTTATTGGCAGGTTACACGACTTTGACGAACCTTCATCTCGTTTGTTTACATCGTTGCTGACATCGCCGCCCATCTTGACAGAACTGTCACCTGCCGCTTCGTGATTGGTCGCTGCTCCGAACATGGCAGACTGTCGTCTCGTATCAACTGGAAACTGCTTTACCGACGCAGGCACTTGTTGCCGCGATTGCGATTTGTCCATAGGGCCGGGGTGCGACTGCTTTACCGACTGAGATGAGCCGCTAGCGCCGGAAATGGAACTGTTACCGCTCACGCTGCTACATTGTGTGCCCCTATGCCCGTAATTATTACATCGAAAACACTTAACTCCGTTTGGACAATTAGATGCCACATGATTCGTTTCTCCACAGTTGAAACAACGTCGAACCGATGATGATGATGTTGATGCAGCCGCCGGTTGATGTTTCCTCGGTCTTTCCGTGGGGACTTCGCTCTTTGATTTAGCCTTCATTTTCTCGTAAATCTCCAACTTATCTTTTAACGCTGAGTAGGATGTAACTCCGTACAAAATCACTTTATTAGCTTCATGATCGATAATGCCGTCCACTATGTACTGTATAGCTACATAGTCTGGGAATTTAGCGCGTTTACCCAGTTCCTTCATTGTGAGCATATATTGGTAACATGATTCTTCACGCTTCTTTTTCCGCGATGACATCAGCTCGTGCATTTCTTTAGCATTAACTGCATCGGGGAATTCTTTTTGGAGAGCCGCCTTTAAATCTTCGTACGTCTTGAAAACTTTTTCCGATCGGAGCCACAGTTCTGCCGTTCCGATAAGAGTTCTGCGAGCGACAATTAGCTTCTGTGTATCTTTCCAACTAAAGATTTCCGCATTATCTTCTATTTCTTGCACCCATTTTGACGCTGAATATGTCTTATCCTCGCCGCTGAACTTGCCGATGTTGGACAACACCTCGTTTAGGCAAAAAATATTATTTTTATTAGTTTCGTCGGCCGCCATATTGTAGGTACTTGTTTCAACTTTCTTCTTAGCCGGGACGAATCCAACTTCAACTCGTCGTAGTCGAATAGGATTTCGAACCGATGATGCGCTACTTCTTTTGCTTCTTTTGATTTCTAGCACTTTCTTCGTATTTTCAATGCCAGTGTACCTACCGGCGTCGTCTTACCGCGTGCCGCGCGTGGTAACTTCGTCTCGTGGCTTTCAAGGCAAATATCCCGGACGAGCCCCCAAAATTATGTGGGAATATTTTGTGCCTTGAAAGGAAAAGCCAATTTGTCCTTAGAAAACTTGTTTAATTAGAATAAAACTTTTAAAATACATTAATTCAGCTAAGACACACGCGCACTCGTTCGTCGTTCTCATCGTTCTCCCTCTCGCTCATCCTCCTGTCATCCTTCTCTCACACCTACGTTCCGTTTCACGATCGTCCTTACATTCCGTTCCTACATGTATATTAGTCATAGCTGAATATTTAAAAAAAAAACTATCTTTAGTTATTTCAAAGCAATACGTATATAAAAGTACGTGTAGCTTGTGCCGAGCTTTGATAGTTAAAATTAAAGATATATAAAACACATTGAATGTCAAAATGGAATAAAGCTGTCAGGGCGATGCTTCCCAGTTATATTGACTGTGATGTCCTTGCTATGTCATAGCGCTTGACCTCTATTGACTATGAAATAAAGTATAAAATTCAAATCATTTCATGAAATAATGGACTAAATATAGAGGACTATTTTGAACACATTGATCATGATCGATATTGACAAAATGATCAATAAATGTACTAAGAGAGATGATATTGGTTTAAGATAGTGCTTATGTGCAAGGTTTATTGTGAATTTGATATCTTCTAGTCATTCTATCGATCAAGAGAATTCTGAAAAAGGCTAGCGAGAAATCTTGCTGCGTTTTCGTCGTAAGCTAAGTCTACTACACATTTCAAACGGGAATATTATAAAAGAAAACTTGATTTTTATTAGCTTTGCCGCGTTTTGACTATTATATATACCTATCAAATTATATAACTATCAAAGTATATGGAAATTCTTGACAAAAACTATATAATAAAAAAATCCAAACGCTATGACATAGCAAACAGCCGCGGGAGTGGCACTAGTATTACTTCGACTGTTGGGTTTTCAACGGAATTCGCCGGCAAGCCGTCCTTCTCACTCATTGGTTGTTTACGTGAGAGTGAGAAGGACGGCTCGTCGTTGCGGAGTTTGTTTTTGGATTCGACCCAGTTTTGCGCTGTCTGTGTCTTCAGTAGCATACTTACTACTTCCGATATTAAATAATTATATTATAACAGTAGACTACACGCTCCATATTCCATAGAGGCCAATATATCAAGACACGGCGAACTAACGTAACTGTATTAGATCAGGGACTCAATTCCACTTGGTATTTGTCCATCTTGCTTCTGTATTGCTCATGGGCCAAGCGAGATTCCTAAAAAATCTTGTAATAAAGCCCAAGATTTTAGACCGTATCAATAAACTGATCTTGGCTGAGATGCCCATCTCAAGACACGATACAAATATACATTCCATACGCTAAACTTGCCTATTTGTATGGAAATATTTTGCAAGTTACGCGAGATTTTTATGCAATAAAATATATAAACACTAGTTCCTGCCAGCGACTACGTCCGCGTAGAATTCATAATGTTGTCATCCCGTGGGAACCGTACAGTTTTCCAGATTTATTCCAGACAGATATAGATTTATTGTAGTACTGTTAAGCCTGGTAAACATCTTAGCCTGTTTGTGCAAAATGTGGTTACAGAATTAACACAAGTGGTAATTCGGTAGCACTGCCAACCCCACTCTAGGAATGAAGGCGTGAACGTCTGTATTCCAGATCTGTATACCTGTCTCAAATTTCATCGAAACTTCGCATTTATAATATTAGTAAAATAGTATGATGAATATGAACTCATTGGTTGACTCGGACATGTGAAAGTGCCTTGAATAATGATTTATTTTCAACGTCAACCCATTGAGAACAGACAAATCTGACGCCTTGAGACGCTTACAGTCGCGAACTTTAATTTGGTACCTACCTTAGGTCCAAAGTCAATCTGACATTCTACAACAATAAGGTAGACTTTCCTAAAAGTTACAAATGACTTGACATCTCTAATGACATTGACGATTTCAAGCATATTTTTCGCGAAATGGGTCACAAATTAACGTTCGTGATAGTACCTAAGACAACCGGTAAAATTACTAGCATAGAGGCATTCCATGTATGTCTTCAGGGTTGGCAACACATAGCAGTCTTGGGATTGTCTTCGTAAGATTACAATGGGCTAATTGTGTGCTCGATTGCCTTCTCGATGTCATAAAAAAAACTCAGTCAAGGTCAGTCAGTTCATACAGCTCCTTGACACCTTAATATAACATTATTGTAATACTTTTCACCACTAAAAAGGTCATTTATATCTTGCCATTATTCGAAACCAAATTATTAGTGTAAGTATCAAAATTGTTAGGAAAGTATTTTTCTAATATCAATGTTTAATTTGACACAGACAGCGCGATCGTTTAGGTATAGTTAATGTTAATTAGGTTGTGCGTGACAAGTGCGAGTGAGAGAATGGTTTGTTTGATTGGGGAATGAAACCTGTCATTGTTTTCAGTAAGTATGTTAACAGGTAGGTTGTATATTTCTGAATTTAATTCAATTTAAAGCATAAAATTTTTCGGCTGCAATTTTAACCCAAAACCTTCCCGAACTCAGATCAGAAATAGTCTTCTTGCCATTTTGTTATAAATCGACAAGGCCTTTTATAAATGCGGGTTCCGTAAGTCTAGGATCCATTTGCTGAATAAAATAAATAATTTACTGAGGCCATCTAAACATACAGTTGAGCATAGATGGAAATACACCTAGACTATGTTTTTATTTTGCAAATTTTCTTTCAGAATAAGGGTCTCCCCACACCTATCGACGCGGAATCGGCGTTAGCTGATCAAAAAACTCTGCAATAAGAGCGAAACAAACGTCAATCAGCTCGGCTCGGCTCGCTTCGGCGTTGCGAACGGAACGACGTCGTTTTCGCTCTTATTGCATGGACCTAAAACTTTCTTACGGGCTCTAACCGATTCCGCGTCGATAGTTTTGGGGAGACCCTAAGAAAAGCATAAATATGTCATGGTAGCATGTTATCAGTCACTTTTTTTTTAAAGATGGACCTGATTTCCGTTTCCTCCACGTTCTACTTCTGGCCTTATGTTCTTATTCAGAAACTTAAAAACTATTTTAGTTAAAGTGTTTGCACTTTTTATTTAATTCAAATACTTGAGCTTATTGTTGAATGAGTGTTGAATATACGTTACGTCAAAACAATGACAATGTTTCAAATGAACTGCGTTGTAATGATACGCAGCGTGATACAGTCGCCCTCGTTGATAACGCAGACGACTGTACAGGGGTCAAAGGAGGAGGAAATGTTACCGTGGTAACAATCTCAAAGATGGGTCATTCGTACAGTTGGATACTTCTTCTAGGCTAACATCAAAAGTTATAGCGTTGACGTGTTTTAGAGAATTTTTAAACGGTCAGTGAAATTGAAACTTCAGTTTAAAAACAACCCTTTTAAAAGAAATTGTTACTCAAACACGCTGTATTTTTTTTATTACTGTTCTTATGTGCCTACAGAGTGACTCTTTAAAAGAAATAAAATGAAACTACTTTATTTGCATTTGGTTTTTAAGAAGGCTTGTCTCTATACGTACCTTATTGTAGTCTGACTACCCTATAAGTCTCAATGGAATCTCGGGTTTAAGGGCCTTTTACTTTATGAATTCGCTGAGATGTATTCTATCTGATATTGTTGATTTGCGATTCAGGTCAAATCGTAAATTATTCACGTTCGGCATGACCAGAAATAGTTTTACATTAATGAAATAGTATTTTGTTTAAACGACTAAGAAATGGTAGTGTAATTTCTTATAATTACTTTTACATTATTTCGATGTATACAAAGATTCAAATGAAATTTAGTAGTTAGAAATAAAGTGACTTCAGTCCCCAAGTCAAACGAAAATAACACTTATAACGAAGCAGTAGTGACGGGGGCCGCTAGCTCATTCCTACCTATCGAGATGAAATAATTACATTTTGATATATCTGTGCTAGCGATCTGAAAGTGTCATTCAAAATATAGTTAAAAACTATATTTTTGAAACTTTAGCCACTGATAAGCTATTCATTTTTCATCAGTCAAATCTTTAAACGGCTGCTAGTATAGTTCGCTGTGGCGTTTCGACTTGAGTGACACTTCTAAGCTGGGAAATAAAAAATATAATTAAATCTACTTCCCTAATTAAATGTTTGAGCCAGCATGTGCCACGGCCGAGAAGCAGCTACGGAACATGAGATTTACGAAGAGGTGACAAACTGGGACATGTTAGAAAAGCATTTCTATTGTTATTCGTTCATACTTATCTATTTTGAATATACTGTATTTGAATATCCGCACCAGCTTTCCAACCTTTTTTTCTTTGTCATATTG
Organism: Acleris cristana; assembly: GCA_948252455.1. Taxonomy (NCBI): domain Eukaryota; kingdom Metazoa; phylum Arthropoda; class Insecta; order Lepidoptera; family Tortricidae; genus Acleris; species Acleris cristana. Next base: position 286,019 of record OX411799.1, read on the forward strand.
AATTCTCTATATAATTTTCATCTTTATTCTATCAGGTTTAAAGTTAGTATTTTGCAATTAAGGGGAAACAGTCCTATTGTTGGCACTACCAATTACTGGCACCATGAACTTTAAACAAGAAGAAAAGTAAACGTCTTGCCGTACCACTTTGTAAAAGAGAAGGCTTGGAATAGGCTATAGTTGAAATTACTCTGACAAGAGCGTAGCCTTTTGAATGATGATGAAACTTTATTTCAAGTTGATAGAGGTGATAATCCTATAATTACTAGCCTACAGCTGGCACTTTGGATGCCAATAATCGGCTGTTTAACCGTACGTGTTCCCACAGCCACCCTGTACCAAATACAGTATGTTCACTCGAAGAAATACTTTTGTATTAGTTTATTTTTACGAATGTATTGCATTTTTTTGTTAATCATGTTGTTGACATTTGGATGTTGAGTATTTTGGTTTGGGCCGGTTTTTGAGCCGTTTGTTGTTTCGGAATATTTTTCATGATTTGTGTGACGTATCTTTTTGAGGCATTTGAAAAATGTGAACTTGCTCTGGGTTGCCTATCTTGAGTTCGAATGCCCGTTCCCAATTGTTTTATCTGTATGAATTATTTTTTGGGACCTTGGACTTGTGATAGGCTGCCCTTGCTTAGTATATAAAGGTTTTGTATCGTGAAAAGTATTTCTAAAACATCACAAAACTCTTTTAAAGTAGTATCCCAAAAGGTAAAGGGACCATAGTTTTTTTTTTCTTATGAGTTGAACTTGGACGCTGGAATCTGAAACGTCTCGGTTCTGTATGAAGTTAACTCACATGAAAGATCTGTCAATAAAATGAATCTCTTATATGTAAGAAATGTATGATTGTTATATGCAGTCTTCAGAATAAGTCTGTGCTTCGGAATTTGATAATTGTCAGCCATGGAAGCGATAAACCGACACTTAATTTGAAGGTTGTGCGTAGCACGGAACAATATGTACAGCGTTAGTGCAGAAGTAAAAGAAAATATTTTTAATAACAAGAGCTAGCAACTATTTATATTAAAACTAGCTTTCTATAAGAAAAGCAGCGTCCGAATGGTTTCATTGAAAACTACGTTGCCACACTCAGACGCACAGACACAAACTTTCATTTGAAAGAGAAAAAGCAAGTTTGTTTTAAATATTGATCGTCGGTGATGTCGTCAGCGCCATCTATCCGTCATAAATGATCACTAAAGTGTTGTAGTCTGTACTAACGCAAGTCCATCATGTAAATCAAGCTAAAATACATTTAATTTGTAACGTGTCAGTGTCCATTTTGCGTTGACCTCAGTGCGGGTACATATTGTAAGCGAAAGTGGGTTCTGCTCAATGTGTGAATCTAGACTTCCGAGTCACGTGCAATATATAGCATAATTATTATTTTGTTTCCAATAAAATTATTAAAATCGAACTTTTGTTTTACTACAGCTTTTTTTTTTATTTTTATTAAAGGAACACATGAAATCTTTATTTAAAAAAGAAAAAAACTGTAAGATCAGAGGCCCGTTTCACGAAGCTACAAGTTACAAATTACAAGCGGAAGTCTCTTTCTAACTCCTTTTGCTAGAAAAAGAGTTCCGCTTGTAATTTGTAACTTGTAGCTTCGTGAAACGGGCCGCAGTTCTTTTAATTTCAAAGTATGATTGACGTTGCTTCGCTTGCCATTTATTTCCATTTTCAAACACTTAAAAAATCTACCCGCTGAAGTTGAAAACTTACACCCGTATTCACATACGAGGGGTGATCAATAAGTTTTTAGAATCTGTATGAACCATCCTCATAATGATATTATTTTAATGTGGACTATACCATGGCACTAAAATAAACGTTAAATTAGAGAAAATAATTTACGAAATTTAATAAGCTATCCAAGAGATATGTCTAAAACAAGGTGGAGCCTCTCCCGCATGTCCACGGCCATCGTGACGCCAGGATTCTACACTAGATGGCGTGAGGACAAGCTGGACGGACACGGTCACGGAGGGAACCTTGTTAAGTAGTACCATGTAGTACTATGTATCTAAATTAGACCAAGTGCATTCACAGAGATTTACTGAATATTATTCAACGTTCCTACTTGATATTTAGTTGATTACATACATACATACATTAAATCACGCCTGTGTCCCCGAGGGGTAGGCAGAGACCACTTCTTTACACCTGCTACGATCTTGACAAATCTCTTTCGCTTCTTCCACAGTTGATTACCTAATTGTATATTTTTATGTAATTTGACATACCTCGAACCTCGATGTGTCGAGACGGTCGAGGAACGAGTTCTGGATAATGAAAGGATTTTTAATTAATGGAATTGGATAGTTTTCATAGCAAAACAACATTGCACACAAATTATAGTTAGGTAAATAAATAAAACAAAAACAAACTAACAACAATACCATTTATTGGTTATACAGGTTCTTACATATAGCAACAATAATAGGATAATTCAATTTGGCTAATGTTACAAGTGATCAAAAAGTGAACGGTAGGTACATTGCTTCTAAACACTAAACTCGTCGAAACACTAGTTATGTCTAGATTTAGTTCGATGAACAGAAAATATCACATTAACAATAAATAACTGTAAGTGCTGCCATCTATTGGCGGGTAGATGTTACTAAAGTTGTGATTAGCACGTTTACAGTCGTTACGTAGTACGTTAGATGGAAGACATCCATGGAAGACTTATGTGTTTTGTTGTTAATTGAAATTTGACATTGAAAATATATTTTCTTGACAATCACTATTCACTACTCACGCACTCTCATCACAAAAATAATTAACAACTATTCTTAGTACATAGCGTAAAGGCGTTATGGGATGGGTCTCCCTTATTTGTGTAGTTTTTATGAAAAGCAACACCAAAAGTATTAATATTTCTTCTTAATTTGGCAACCTCAGAGTTTAATTAAAAAGTAAATCATTTAGTTATATTGACGACCATCGAAACAGTCAGCGACGTGAAGCTTTCGTATACTGCCACCTATAGGCGGATACCAAAACTACTTGGACAGGATGTTAAACTTTCATTACCGTTTCACCTAGCCATAACAAAATTAATATTTAAATGCAAATAACTATAACCTAGAATTCTAACCTCGCACGCTTCAGGCACACTACATATTTACATTTAATTTATTTATAATTTGACAGACAGTTTTATCGTATTCGAAAGAAATTGACTTTTAGTCATAACATTGTTTACAAATCTAGACCAAAGAAACATTGAAATGTTTAGTTCAACTACTGGCCGCTAGATGGCGCTAGTAGTTTGAAGACTGAAGCGGATTTAGAGCTTTACAACACTTGACAAAAAATAATATAAATGCAGACATTTATAACGAATATTACGACAGAAATTTACAGACAACTAGAAGGAACGTAACACACACACAGAATTACAAACATTTATTATTTTAACCCCTCTCCCCCTTTATTCTACTGTTACGAGGGCGGGTTGATAAGTTTCCGAAACGGCATAGAAATAATACAATATATATAAATATAATGTTTTATTTTTCAACGTAGGTACCTTCTAAGTCCACGCACTTAGCCCAACGTTTCTCCAAGGCCATTATCCCATTTCGAAAGAATGATTCATCAAGTCCCTCAAAATACCCATTTACAGCTTCTATGACTTCAGTGTTCGAGGAATATTTTTGTCCACCTAGCTACTTTTTAAGATTTGGAAACAGGTGGAAGTCGCAAGGGGCCAAATCCGGCGAATATGGGGGATGGGGTAACAATTCGAAGTGTAACTCCTCGATTTTGGCCATTGCGACTTTAGCGGTGTGAACAGGGGCGTTGTCTTGGTGCAGTAAAATTTTCTTTTTGTGCAAGTGAGGCCTTTTTTCTTTTATTGCGTCACTAAGATTTTGTAGCAGATCAGCATAATATTGGGCATTTATCGTTCTTCCTTTTTGGAGGTAATCTACAAAAATCACTCCTTTGGAATCCCAGAATACGGTCGCCATTACTTTACCGGCTGACAAAATCGTTTTTGCCTTCTTTGGGGCGGGCTCACCCCGATTCGTCCACTGCCTAGATTGTTCTTTTGTCTCCGGCGTGTAGTGGTGGATCCACGTCTCGTCAACTGTTATGTATCGACGTAAAAACTCGTTAGGATTACGCCTGTACTTCTCCAAACATTCCTCCGAAACATCCTTGCGTTGTTGTTTTTGCTCGTCTGTCAACAGACGCGGCACCCAACGGGCACAAAGCTTGTTCATTTCCAAATGTTGGTGCAAAATGTTGAAAACACGTTCTTTTGAAATGTTTACTATCTCTGCTATTTCCACCAACTTCACACGGCGATCATCTAATACAATTTTTTTTATTTTATTGATCATTTCTGGAGTCGTTACCTCATTGGGCCGTCCGCTGCGGGGAGCATCTTTACAGCTCTGCCGACCGCGTCTGAAGTCGGTAACCCAAGTGTGAACTGTGCTTAAAGATGGTGAAGAAGACCCCAATACGCGGTCAAGTTTGGTTTTTATCTGAGTTGCGGTTTTGCCTTTCAAAACATAAAACTTAATCACAGCACGCACCTCAGATTTTTCCATTTTCACAAAAATGAAAACAGCTTTTCTTTGGATCACTATTATAAATTATTATTTTTATGTTAATTACTTAATATCACCTGTGTATTTACGTAAAAGTCTGGAGATTAGAATGACATTCTTACTTTTTTAATTTTATTTTTTTTAATCTTTCATTTCGGAAAATTATCAGCCAGCCCTCGTACTATTGTCATTGTCACATCTTCGTATTTTCGTATATTTACATCTTATCCTAAAAACGATAAATAAATATGAGATATGAGATGTACTTCAAGTAATTAAACTTTGGAAAACAATTATAGTTTATTTTAAAAAACTTACTAGTATAATAGGTACTATACATAATATAAATGGTTAAATAATACAGTAAGTAGTAAATATATATAAATTGAAAAGTTTTCAAATTAAAATTTAATATAAGTAGTCTAGGTTTTAAATAAAACAAACGTCAGAATTAAAACTAAAACTATCATTAAGATTTGTAATACTTTAAACTTTATTATTTTATTTACTTATACCTAATTTTCTAACATAATGGCGAATGATGGCGCGTATTATTATAATTATTTATTGCGTTAATACACAATAATACATATTTATTACAATTTTTCTATCAATTTTGGCTTCATCGTAACCTCTATACGTATAATTCAAAATATATCTGCTTTAAAAATAACATTACTGCAATATGCGTAAATTAATTTTTCCCTTTAATTTCCAAGCCAACTACCACACAACATATAAAATATATCTTTAATTGGCAAAATGGGAGATATGTCTCGTATGTGTCTGATAGATTATGTGAACGCTATACATAATATATATTTTCTAACGTACGCTATGCGTTAAAATATTAATAATCCCACAGCGATAAATATATATTTCCAACGCAAATAAATGCTTTTAGCTACATTTATTGTTTTTTTTAGTAAATATATTTTGCCAACGAATTATGTTTTAGGCCTTATGTTGGAAATTCCTTTCTACATTATAGACATATTATTACGATATACGACTTACAACTAATGAAAATATATTTTCATTGTCAACAAACATTTAGACATTTTGGAAGACTCACAGAACATTGAACATTAATTATATGTTATGAATATCTATTTTAAATATTGATACATTTATACTTAGACGGATCAAATAATTTAACGTTATATATTTTAAATTTAAGCAGTAAATTGTAAAACAAAATTTGCCTAGTTGTTGTCATAGCATTAAAGATAGGTAGGTAATTGTTTTTTTCTCTACGAAGGGTGTCCAGCTTAGAAAATACTTTTGAATAAGTGGACCACTATTTATACCAAAACTACTTACAATCTTTCCAATTCCTCATGTTTGTAGAATTTTGAGCATTAAGTAAGTACAGAAATACAACTAATACTCTAACATTAAACATAGCAACATTTCAAACGTGCGTATAACCAGACATTTAAAACATTCAATTTCCCATAAATTTTATTTAACTTTTGAATTTCAGATAACCTTATACACATCTCATTCAAAATCAATATCAAATACACATACATATAAATGTCCTCTAAGAGTCGCAGAATATTTTCCTATATCATTCCAGTCCACAATTCGATTAAAAGAAGGTTACATTTTTATAACTACTACATTTATACGAGGTGTACAGCAAAGACCAGACTACGCGAGTTACTAACCAATACCCCGCTGAAATATGATTCACAATGGCTGCTTTTGTTGCTACCCATTTTGTACGTCCCAATGCTGGGCAAAGGCCCCCTCTCCTCCTCCACTTCGTCCTGTCCTGTGAATACTTCGGTCAATCTTCCTGTAAATTTTATTAGTCTAGATTGTTCCACTACCTCTTAGGCCTTCCTCTGCGTCGATGGAAAATGTCTAGAGCGATCAACGCGGTCAAACTTTAATATTAGGTACCTACAAAATGGAAATAGTCTATTAAATGAAAATATCTGAAGTTAATTCAGTTTAAAGTCTCATCAACTTTATTTGAGCTAATATGAGAAAAAAACAAGCCTTGCCTTAGATGCAGACTGTACGGATACGATCGTTTTCATTCAACACAGTTGGTTTAGGTGAATCACAAATCCTATAAAGGAGCTCGCAGTATCTTCAGAATACCTACAACTCCGGTCTAAGCTTCTTACCCAGCTCCTTAAAATATCCCTCTCTCCTCCCAATTCTATGCCTCTATATCTAACCAGCACATATTAGCAATTTCCTACATGGTATTGGTATTGCAAATAATCTAAATCTAAATCAGAATTACATTCACGATCAGAACCAGGATCATAAATAGAAACCGTTTCTACCAGGCTATCAGCATTGCAAAGGAATAATTTCCAACAGGGTATTGGATACAATGAATCAGTTTAGTCGACGACGATGTCGTGCCCCAGCCGGTCCATCTCCGCGAGGAGGAAGTCGACGTCCTTCTCGGTGACGGCGGCCGAGCTGATGATGTTGCGGAAGAAGTTGGGCCGGCGGTCGTCGGGCTGGTAGCCCACCATGATGGTGCCCGCCTGCATCATCCTGCCCTTCAGCTTGGCGCACACCTGGGGGGCAATTTGTGGCATGTAGATGTTAAAGGTACAAGCTACCTGATTGTCAGTGGGCTCGGAGGGCTATAGAGGTCCTGAGGACTAAGATGGAGTGCCTCTTATCGTTAAAAAAATATTAGTTTTGGAGAAATCTATTCAAATGCATTTCAATTATATTTTTTTCTACTCGCGTACTATAAACCGCTAATATTGATATCGTTAATGGTGTCAGAATACCACCTATAGCGTAACCGAAGAGTAAAAACAATTCTATAATCAGCGTTGCCATGGTAATAACAGTGCTATAATTTATTATAGCATTGTTATTACCATGGTAACAGTCATTCCGGATATCAGTCTTGGCGTTTAGTTAACACTTGACATCCTAATAATTTGTATATAAACCGTTAAAAACATTTTAACACCAATTAAAATTACGTATATTAAAAATAAAATTAATTATGAGACTAAATATGTGTTTAAAATAACATTTTTATTCAATTACTAAAAATAGATGGTTAATATCCAGCGATTTGTTATTTGGTTACCATGGTTACGTTCAATATGGATATCAACAAAATGGCGTATCGTTTGGCATTCCAACTTGTTTATGATAATTTGATAGAACTGTTTTTAGTATCTATTAAAATTCGCATGAAATTTGTTTACATTTATCAGTAAAATTCACAAACTATTATCGCGCATCGGAATAGTGAAAATGTCTTTGATGACAAGTAATTTGTTAGCAGAAAAATCGAGTAAAGTATACGAGAAAAGTTAGCGATTGTTTATTTTTATCATTATCATTTTAAGCTTGTAGAAAAAGTTATGTATGCAACGGTTCATAATTAGCTCTTAAGGTACTCGTGCCTATAATTAGAGCGCTCGCAAGCTCGCGCTCTAACCTCGGCTCTCGTACCTTAAGAGGCCTCATTATGTACCAGTTACATAAATAACTATTATAATAACATCGTCAATGTATAAAAACATAGAGACAACTGCTAAGCTAAGATGCAACCCAGTGGATAACAGAATAGGTTGCTTGCATGCAGGTTTTACTGCTACTCCATGACATAAAGTGACTTCAAAACAGACCCAGAAAAAAAAAAATTACCGCGTCAAACTCTTTTTTTATAGAACTACATTTTGCCCCAAATAACACTTTAATTATTGGAAAGAATTTTATACGTACAGTCGCGAAAAGTAAATGTTTGTAACTTTTCAACTCTATGTGATGGTGTTAAGGTTCACAAGTGGCAAACCTTCACTTTCCGCGACTGTACATTAAATCGAGGAGTTCGTGACGGTCGTGAATTCTGTACCTATGGACTACTATCATAATACCAACCCCTCAGACGACTATAGACCTAGAACGCTAGAAACATTGGCCTGCAAGGAGATGGACGGGCTCCACGTCCAGCTGATATCTCACCTTGCCGAGCAGCACTTCCTTGGCGGGGTCGTGCGGTACCCCGCGCAGCTGCCGCGGCAGGTACCAGAAGGACACGTTGACCAGCTCAGGCTCCAGGATGAGGTGGAATCGGTCCGACTGCTCGCGGATGCGGCGTACCATGTAGGCCGTCAGCTCCATCAGCCGGTCCATCAGGCGCTCGAAGCCGGAGGTTCCCTGGAGAAAGGTGGAATGACTTGAGCTTGATGGTGGATCAATAGGAGCCAACCTACAACGAGCACTGCGGTCTTCCGAGTTCCGACCATAGCATTGATGCGCCGAGTTATTATTAGTTAGTAGCGACCCGCCTTCGCTTAGCACCGGTGTTAACAAATTATGAAGAGATTTCAAATCGGTTTAGTAGTTCCCCTAACATACCAACAAACCGAATAGTAAACACACAATTTTACCTCCTTATAATATTGGTTTAAATAGAATGGAACAAAAGGGTAGGAAGCTGGTAGGAAGTGTTCATAAAGCCGCTGTGAATGCCACCGCCACCGCAAACTTGTCTAATATCTAATTTTCTTTTCACATTAGGCTATAGTTATTATTCTGATTGTGTTAAATATAAAAACTCATCACTCATGTATCGTGTGACACAACTTGAGGGACCATGTTCGCGTGGGACCATGGGTTGTGTGGTGGGAATGCACCAAATATGGTGATGGTGCTGACACTGACCTTCCCGCGCCACTGCAGCCACAGCTTGAAGATGTCGTTGTGCCGCCCGCACTGGATCACCTTGTCGCCGGTGTCGTACCGAGGGTCGTAGATCTTGTCCGTCATGAACAGGTACTCCGCCGACATGGCGTTGCAGCTCAGGAGGATGCCCTGGGCAGAGAGAAGGAAACATAGAATCGAGCACAGAATATACCTACATGAATGTACAGAAATGCTGTTCCTCATAAACCAGCGTTAGTAAGTAAGTAAGTATTTATTTATTTACAAAGAACATGGTACAGTAATATAACAGGTCTTAAAAACAAAACAGTGCTCTCATATTCTGTCCCCTAGTGAATTATTTTCTTAAAAATACAAAATACATTGAAAACTAATAATTGAATTGAATACAATAGTAATTGAATTTTGTATTTATTTTGTTTATAATATTTATTTTCCCTAGGTTAATATATTATCGCATTACATATTCAAACATAATTTAAAAAACATTAGGTACATACTTAAATCTAAGAACTATTCTTTTCTTTTGCCAAGAATTTACCAACAGTATAAAAGCAAGGGTCCAATAAATATTTTTGAAGTTTGCTTCTAAACACATACATACTTACTATTATTTTCTTTAATGCTCTCTGGCAATTTGTTAAAGATCTTTACCGTAGAGTAGAATGCATTTACCTGACTATTTAGTTTGTGTAGAGCTTCGCTTTCAATCACATAATTCATCTTCATTCGGACGTAATTTAGCCCGTACAAAAGTCAACCCCAGAAAAATTATATTTGTGAGGTGAGCGCTAGTAATTGGTTTCCGAGGGGAGCTCGTTGATTCCCATATTTCTTTTGGTCATTATGTCATTTTTGACATAACTAATGACAAGTCATAATTTTTATATTGCTGGAACCGTTAACTTTTCAGAATTGCTTAAATATCTAACGTATGGACTAGGTTAGGTAAGGTTTGATTTATAAAAATCCTGAAAAAGTAACAGTGCCTTAATAAAATACCTTGCCTTGCGATAAATATGACCTAAAACACATTAATGACTAAAAATATATATTAAAATACCTAGTTGTTTTGTTTGATTAATATTAATTTAGTACGATAATTTATAGCAAAATGATAACATGTAATTGTAACCTTACAATATTTCTAACCCAATCCAAAGGGTAGGCGTCAATGTCACAGCTGACTGAACCAACAGAGGCGTGTGTCTCCCCCCCTCCCCCCGACGTCCCCAATCCCGGCGGACATCTGCTCGCGACAGATAACACATCTGCATAATCGTCTGTTTGTCCCTCATGCGCATGCATTTATCAAACAGACTAGCTTTGGCCTGCGACTCCTTTCGCTTAAAAGTCGCTTAAATTTGAAAATATTAGTACGTAAGAACTATTATAGTACGCCCGCGACTTTGTACAGCCGAGTTCATAAATATGTATACACTTTAGTACCTTGTCTATTGAATGTCATGATTAAACTGTCATATATAAATTGTCACAGGGATTAAACTGACAAGGTACTAGTGTCGTATTTATGAACTCGACTGTACACGTAATTTTCTTTTCCCGTTATTAGCCTTTTTATACCCGTGGGGGGCTGATTTAAAAAATCCTTTAGAGTACCCATGGAATATTCCCTCCAAATGTCAAATCCTTCAGCGGTTGAGGTCGCGTTTTCTGTCGGACAGTCACTCAGTCACGGTACTGTTTTATAATTTTTATATATTTAGATAGATAGCAAGCAAGTTATATGTCTGCTAGCGTCTGCATGCGACTTCGTCTGCGTTGAATTAGCTATTCGTTATCACGCGAGAACAGTATTTATTTCGGGATAAAAGTAATCCACTCCATTACAATCTTCATCAAATCTCTAATGCTAATAATTTCACCGGCTGCTCACACCCAAACCGGAACACACTAACGCGAACACTGCTGCTTTCAACAGTTCGTTTGTTTACATATACAACTTATCTCACTGATATCGCAAGTATAGACAAACAAAGTATACTCGTCTGTATTTAACATTGGCACAGCTTCTAAACACTTCGAGGGCGACTGTACATATTGACACAGCAAGGGCACTCGTTAAACCCGCATACTTCAAATTCCTTTACAAACTACCCAATCAAACAAAACCCACCCTTATTTCCACTACACAAGATACAAAAAGTTTGATGTTAGCATTGCTTAAATAGGAAAAGTGTTAAGCGATTTGGAACTTTGTATAGCGTTAATTTAAGGTTTATTTTATATTGAATAGAAGTTATAGTTTGTAACTGTCGGGACAGTATGGCAAATAATAAATTCCTCCGAACTCCGCCCTTTCAAGTCGTGATAGAGCGGGCGAAGTATCGATGCTTTTTATCGATAATATTAATTTTTAGATTCGGCCATGAAGCTATTATTTATAAATGGGATCCCCTTGAATCATCGATACTCATTTGATCAAATGTATAATTTCACCGAAAGCAAATTTTTGCTGAAACCTTATTGTTTTTAGGTTATCTTAAGCATGGGTTATGTAGATTAGGTTAGGTTAGACCTGTAACCACCAAAAAAGTATAACTCCTGCACGTGTAAATGCCGGTCGATGTAATGAAAATTTGGCGAAGTAAAACATTCTATGAAACAAGTGTCACTGATTCAAGGGTAAACTATTTATAAATATTAACAACAAAAAACATATCAGCGGACAATCTTACAGAAATTGTCAAAAAATTGATTTATGGGTACGATAAACGTATTAAATAAAAATAAAATATATAAATATGAGATAAAATATTTTACACATAACGAGTAACAGTAACTAAACATTAAATGAACAATAACATGTTGGTCATTCTTTTTAAGTACCTACACATATAATACATCTATTAAATCAATTTGTGCTCAATTACACAGAAAAAAAACCAGAATCAGAAACGAATTCTCGCACTTGTCACACATATATTTGCCCTTATCGAGAATCGAACCCGAGACCATTAGTTTCGCAGGTAAGGTCACCACCAACTAAGCTAACTTCATCGTCAAAGGGTTGGGTCAAGATGCTATAAAAATATTAATAAAAGAAAACAAATAAAGTTTGTATCGACGCTCCCCTCCCTACAACCATCTGACTACATTTAATTAAATTCCTCCGACACTCACTGACATATGTTGCCAATTTCCCCTCGTTCCCCTACTCTCACAACCTAAATACAACCCTAACACCACCACATAGAATACAATTTTCTCTAAATATTTATCTCTAACTTACAGCGGGATAACCAACTTTGTGCCTTAGTACTTAGGTTGCTTTTCGTACGGAATATTGTTATCTTTTTTATTTTACTTGGCACTTTCTTTGCGGCCTTGTTGAGTCGTATTCACTCGAGTTAAGGTTCAGTTTAATATGTTTAGGGGAACGAGGGGACATTAGTTGCAGGTTTTCTCTGCGTTTGATGTTATGGCGCGAATAATTGATTGTAATTTTATGTTATGAAGCTAATTTTATGATTAAGGATCTAGAGGAATGATATTTATTCTATCTTCTTCTTTCAGTCTATTTTTGTACTTAGCAGTAACGCTGAGTTACTGAGCTTAGTCGACACCGCAAAAATGTCCGACAATTTGTAAAGAAAGAGAAACAAAACCTTTTTCCGCGACTGCCCAAAAAAAGGAGTGTAATGTTTTCAGGATTCATGTATGTGTGTATGTACGATTCTTTATTCCACCATAACTTCTAAACGGCTGAGCCGATTTAGATGTCGTTAGAATCCTTTCACGATCCCGGGTGACATAGGGTACCTAAACTTTTAACACTGAAATAACAACAATGGCAAAATAACAATTATTAACAGGTAGGTATATCGACGACAGTATAAAAATGCAGTCGGGTTTTTAAAGCGTGCTTTTCATTAATTCAACACAAAAAAATATCAAAACTTCTACAGACAATCAAATTACTAGCATAGAGGCAATGTAGGTACTTTGTGGAGGCATTCTGCCTTATTTGAAAGACTTGGCAATATACTTATTTGTACCTAGTGTTAAGCTTACAGCCTTGGGTTTGCGATGGATTTGACATTGCAAAAATGTATGGACCTAAGAGATCACTTACCCATCCTTAAAACTTAGTATGACGAAAAAAATACGCGTTCTACGTGAAAGAAAACTCTCAGACCGCACTTCGGCTCTACCCTCTGGCCAGCGTGTCTTCATGCTATAAAAAAGTCTCCAGCACGTGATCATTTGCCTTATATCTCCAGCAAACGGTAGTTGGAGTAGTAAGTGACGGAGCTGATCGACTTACCGGCACTTTGAAGTGGACCGTGGAGCACTGCAGCAGGGTGCCCATCAGCTTGTGGGGGTTCCAGGTCACGGAGTCAGCCCTGCGACAAACAAGCAAACGATAAATAAGTTACTGACAAAATCATTTTTGGGACTATTTGTTGCCGACTGTACTTTTGTCGCGAAGTCATTATCTACTAATAAATGTAGTAGTCCACATTATGTATAGCGGAGATCCCGTCGCCACCTTCCGACTCCATCATCAGATCAGCTCTTATACCATAAGCATAAACATATCATTGTCGTCGGGTTTCCATGCGTGGCCCAAAATTCAGCCTATTCCATTAACAAAAACTGGATCAAAATTGGTTTACAAATTTTGAAGCGGGCATCTTAAATAGCGGGGATCCTGTCGCCACCTTCTGACTCCATCATCAGATCAGCTCTTACGGCCGCACTCAGAGACGGCAATTAAATTTAACGCTTGTTTAGTGACGTGTTGTCTTATTCTATTGCTATAGCAAAGAAACTGACAGCGGCTGCTTTAATCAAGCATTATTTAATTGGCGTCTCTGAGTGCGGCAATTAGATACTGCATTAATATTGCATTGTCGTCGGGTTTCCATACGTGGTCCAAAATTCAGCCCTTCCATTAACGGAAACTGGTGCAATTGGTTTACAAATTTTGTAGCGGGCATCTTACATACCTACATACGAACAGTGTAAGTTTAATAAATGGATCATTATCGTCAAAATTTCAGCGAAAGATATCCACTGCTGGACATAGTCCTCCCCCAAAGTTTGCCACACCGCAACTGTGGCCACGTTGTCGGTCCACCTTGTTGGAGGCCTACCCACGCTACGTCTTCCAGTAAAAAATGGATCAAAGGTGTTTATTCAGTTAAGGTATATTTTCACTTCAAAATTTTATTCTACCAGCGCTCAAGAGGAGACCACTCCTGAGAAAAAGCCCCGCAAGAAAATCAACGATCATTCTCTAGTACATACCTATGACCTACTCATAGTCGAATAAGTACCTATGGCTCAAAAAACTTTGTTGGATTAGCTCTGCCCTGATTTTACAGTTTTGCGTGTTAAGGTGTGTACAGACTGGGTGAAACGTAACATGCAATGTGGCATGCAATGAAAGAATTCACCTACAAAGTGTGATACATTGCAGCAATGTGTACGGTGAATTCATGACACATTGCATGTTACGTTTCACCAGTCTGTACCCAGCATTAGACTGTTCAGGGTCCCATTCGAGAATAAGACTAATCTTCGAAGAGTGGTAGACACCACACCCGACCACTTTATCGAATTTCACTTAGTGTAGTGTTAAGTGGTCATTTAATCCCAACTTATAGACTTCCGAGTCAAAGTCAGTTTGCAGTTTACGGCTCAAAGATTTCAACAACATTCTCACTTGTATATTCAGATTCAATAGCTACGTGCAGTGACCGGGCACCGAGCACCCTCCAACCGCAATCCTAGTGTTATAATCCCTAAATAAACACAATCAATTATCACCCCCGAGGGTGCATATGGTTAAAATTCCATATTACAACCCTTGAGCCACATCGTTTAAATTTACACCCCATTGAAAAGAGCGGAAGGTATATTTTTCAATGATGATTTTTGTGGAGTTGTGGTGGAGTAAAGTTTAAGTTACATATTGTTATGGTAATTTTGGGGAATCAATTGATTTATAATATTGTGGATATAAGATCAATTTTGGTTGATTGTGGCTTTGCTGAGGGGAGTACCTACATACACGATTCGGCGACGTTTTTGCGTGGCGTAAAAAGTGGCGTTAACATTTGGATTGCGTTAGTGCGGTACACTTTATCTACTCGAACTTAATTTTACGAGTATCTTGACTTACCTACATTAGTTAAACGTTTTGACAAAAGGAAAGGCTTTTATAAAATATTGGGTTGGGTCATAGAAATATTTTTTTTTGTCCCTGACGGTATTATAAGTTTGATCCCTACGTCTGTGTGTGTCTGTTTGCTGCGGCATCCTATTTCCCAAAGTTTTTTCAATCGAATGCTAGTTTATCGGGGGCGGTTCTTAGCTAGATTTGTTGAAAATTGGTTGAGCCTTTTAAAAGTTATCGCCTCTGGAAGTAGGGTCGAACTACGTCGAAGGTTTTAATTTATTTCATAGATAATCATATTGAGCTACTTCCATAGAATCAATCGAAGATCAACTAAAAATTCAAGCTCCCACAATAAACCTTGTCCAGGTTTTTAATTTAGAGCTAAGACATCAAACGGCTTAGAATTAGGGTTGAACAGCTATCTGTGTTGACTCAGTTGTCGCATGTGGAGGCAACCCTATCTTTTGTAGAGTCCTCTTTTACACCGTGTCAAAAAAGTCAAAATTTTAATATACTTTGTTGCACAAATAAGCAACTTGTTTAAATTACATACATACATACATAGATACGCGCTAAAAACATTACCCTTCTTGGCAGTCGGGTAAAAAGGCAAACCAAGATTGAATTCTAAGTATCATACTAATTATTTTCCGAGCCAGTTCTCTGTTTATGTAATCTGGTTTCTGGCCTTCCCTGGCCTTACATGGCTATTTTACCCGAAACGTCAGAAGGCGAGGGTCTGTTTTTCAAGAGTGTGTACTATGTATGTATGTATATGTCTATTAGGTCTATATCTGTTTCAGGCAGAAGCCTGCTGGCGTTTTAAGTCGTAAGTATCGCAAGTTACAACGTATTTTTTTAAGAAACTGTTACTTTTTCATGATTTTTATATACCACTTTCTGTTAACATTATGTTAAAGGCTAAAAGAGCTTCAACGCCACATGGTCTTTTTTACGTCATAGCTCTTGCTACAAAACGCGGTTACAAAAAAAATTACGTCATTCCGACCACTAGTCCAAAGCAGGCGTAGCAAATACTGATACTAATATCTTTTCTTTCTCAGTAAGAAATAATCAAAAAAATGATTAATAATTAGTATGCTTTTGAGACAAACCTCTAAAAGCATGTGTTTATCAGAATACCTTTCCAAAATAATCCTGTTGTCAATTCTCATAGGCCTTGATAAAATCAGAAATATTTTTTATATCGTGTTGAAAAATAAATCGTCGCCTTGTCATGTGATGTCGGTGTGAGTGCCGGCGTGATTGATGAGCGCGCGCGCATTGTTTTTTAGCGGAGGGCTAAATGACGCCCCGCGTACAGGCACTTTGGGTGACGCAAGTACTGTTTTGACTGAAGTTATAAGTATATATACAATAAAATTCCAAAAAAAATACTGAGCTAAATTTAAAACTGTCATTAAGCAAAAACTAATTTCCCGAGCATATTATAAAATAAACGATTATATCATGCATAGAGATGTTTGGCAGTGCGTCTTGCATCCTGCATGAGTAATCTACGCTTAAATCTACCTACGCTTAAAAAAGGTACCTACTGTGCAAAAATACTGTGATATTGTAAACTTATGAATGATGGTTTTTTTTTTTGAAAAAAATATACCTTGCCGTGTTTCTTACGCCGGTTCTTCTCGGAGCAATGGTTTTATTTTTCGAACCGGTTGTTATGCTTTTTGACATTCATAGGTGCATTATATTATGCCTAAATTGAAGAATAAACAACTTTGACTTTGACTTTGACTTTATAGTCGTCGTCACTTTTCGACCCTATTTCAATGCTGTTAAAGTTCAAAAGTGACGAATATACCGCGACTGTACTTAGCAGGTGAATTTTATTACGGATAAATAAAAAGAAGGGACAGTCTCACACGAGTTGAACCAGTCCCAAACTAATTGTAAGCTCCAGGTTTGTGCTATTAGTAATAGGCTAGCATAAACATACAGGACTCAGGAACAAATACTCGCGCTCATCGCGCAAACATTTGTCAAGACCGGGAATCGAACCCGGGACCGCTGGCTTCGTAGGCAGAGTCACTATCAACTAGGAGGCTAACACAGAACAGAAAAAACAGTAGAAGTGTCAAGTGGGCGTGTAACGTGTGGCATAGTTATGCGGAGTTCCGCATAACCTACCATACATTTGCCGCGATCGCTTATTATATTTCGATATTTCTAAAATAGGAAATAAACCCAGAAGCATGCCTTATTTTGGAGTGTAAAAACGATAGCCGCACCAAAAACATTTCCCATGGTGGCGTGTTGTTTTTATGATAGTTTGAGTATTGGCGACAACAGGTCTGATACTAAGCGAAGCTCATGCCACTTCCACTGTTTTTTCTATTCCGTGGAGGCTAACCACCATAATATAAGTATTATTGCTGTAGGTATTAGTGACGGTAGGAGGAAGCGAAAGTTATATGTTTAGACCGGTGCACCTGGCATTCCATAGTCTCTGCCTACCCATTGGGAGATAGGCGTGAAGGTATGTATGTATGATTTTTTATGTGAAAAAAGAGGCAGACGAGCAGCGAGTCACCTGATGGTAAGTGATCATCGACACCCGCAACACCAGCGGAATCGCACGTGCGCTGCCGGCCTTTGTGAAGAGAGTAGGCTCGGTTTTTGAAGGCCGCCAATTCGTATTAGTTCAAAAATACAAACGCCGAGAGCTGGGTAGTGATTCTCTCAAAAGCAAAGGTGAGCGAATGCAGGAGTGAATGTCCAAGCGGCGAGTTTAAGTAGTCCCGTTAGAGCGAGCCAAACACATTTTAGCGCGTGCATTCTCAATTAGGCAGCCTTATACGTTCGAGAAGCCATGCTGCCAAATTGAATACACGCGCTGAAATGTGTTTTGTTCGCTTTGACCGGGACCTATACTTAAACTCGCTGCTTGGACATTCACTCCTGCGTTCGCTCACCTTTGCTTTTGAAAGAATCACTACCCTGATTCCACATAGATAAGGTGCGTGGCAAGAAGGCCCTCGAAAGTAAAGGAAGGTGTCCCCCGCGGTCTGCGCCCCGGCCGGGTCCCGTCGCAGGTGCCGCGGCAGCCTCGGGTCCCGATGAGTGACGGATTGACAGCTCCGCGCTCGACACGGAACCCCCATCAGAGCGTGCGAACACGCGGCTGCGCGCTTCCAGCTTAATCCTAACGTAGGGTTGCCACTTGATGGAGATTGTGGCAGGTTGGATTTTATTTGTTTTTATTTTACGGCAGATATTTGTGTGATGAGCGCGAATATTTGTTCTTGAGTCATGGATGTTTTCTATGTATTTAAATATATATATATTTATCTATATAAGTATTAACATTGTTCTCTAGTACCCATAATGCAAGCCTAGAGCTTAGTTTGGAACTAGGCTAATTGGTATGACATTGTCCCGTGATTATTATTTTTTTACTTATTTTATTTTTTGACAATGTAAATGCGTGAAAAAATGTTAACGTGATCGCGCATCGCGAATTTTGAAGTTTCATTCGTAATTTTTAAACTACTATTGTAACAAAATAAAGTTATTACTCGTATTAACAAGTTAGGTATTTATTTCTTATGTTAAAATGCTTTAAGAACTTATTTTTGGATCCTTGCCAGGTATGTGGTGCTCCACAAATTAATTTTGTATTTAAAATCACAAATAAAATTTCCTTAGCTGGTATAAATTTGCCAAAATGCTTTGACGACTTAGCGACCCCGGCATAGTAAAAGATGATGATGCACGAGTATATATGTATTTATTTCTGTTTTCTATTAAATAGCACAAATACAAGCTTGAGCTTAGTTTGGGACTAAGTACGTCAATTTGTATGAGACCGTCCCTCGATATTTATAGAAAAAAATAATTAATTTTCGCACAGCGGGCAGCCCTAGCGCGCTTGTCACCCGCTCGACTGCGCGCGAGTCAGTCTTAGCATTCAGCGATCGATCCTTAATGCAGCGAGTGTTTAGAGGCCGCGATTAATGGGCCCGCGGCGTAATCTGTACACCATAAAAGGGTCGATGTGTAGGTATTTAACAACATTATTGATACGAGTACCTATGGAATCATCTCGCGCCACTTTTCAACAGGACGGTCAGCGTTATAAGTATGTATTTTATGTGGGAGGATGGTGAACAAAAATCTACATGCATTTAAATTAACCCCATCAAGTATTTAAATTACTAATATTTTAATTACTAATTTAAATTTTTAATTAGTAAATAAATTTGTAAACTTGTTTACTCCATATACAACCTTTCACTATTCTCAATCTCTCAAGTGTTAGTTGGAAGAGATACTGGAAGATATTGAAGAGATAAGTGCGCCTTTGTTCATGTTTTTTTTATTAATTGTAATTTGTGGTTTTTCTTTTGTACAATAAAGTGTTTAGGTATATTATACAGTCATGTAATACATAGATACTTGCAATGAATCAATGGGAAACGGTTGTGCTGTTCTGGTGTTGCCACAATATTCTCAGTCAAGTGTTTGGTAAGGTTTTAAGTCTGTATTTGTATTTATTTTATATCGTCTTCTGTTTCAAATAGTCGTCGCTAGTGGTTGTTATGTTACTTGTTACCAATTTTTTGCTTAATTTAGGTTATTGTTTAGTCAGGATCCCTCTGAAAATTATCGCGGTTTCTGATCCTGTTGAAAGTAACGTCTTCTTTTACTTCTGTGTGCGTTAAAAAAAACTATTCTATTCTATTCTAATTTATTAGTATAAAGGAACTTAGTACTGACTGTTGAGATTCTTGCGGCGTCTCTTGTCAGCAGTGATCGAATCACCTCCTCAGATTTTTGACGTGTAAAAGTGCCCGTGAGACCTACTTACTCAATTAACATCTTTTATCTTATGTTTATCTGATCTGAGAGACATGATAGTATACTAACCTCTCGATCCCGGTGAGACGAGGGTGGCGGAACTTCTTGGAGAACAGCAAACCGCCTCCCCAGGCAGCCTGACACAAAAAAAAAAGTTCAAATCAAAAAAGAAATGGTAGCATTTCACTTGACCACGTTTGCCAAATATTTATTCAACACCCATCCATTTAAGACTGCGCCGAGCAAACGTCGACCGTCCAGTGGCGCCCTCATCACTATTATTGTGTTTTCTAATTAACTAAAGAATTTCCTTGCAATCGGACAATGCTTTTTTGTAGCGCAAGCTAAAACACAATTTATGGGATACGTAACAAACTTTGATAACAATTACCCTATGAGTAGTCAGCTTAACGGGAAAAGGTGGCCACTTTTTTCCGTTAAGTTGATAACTCAAAGTTCAATTGTTATTAAACTATGTGATATGTCCTATAAGTTGTGTTTTCATTTGTAGTACAAAAATGCACCGTCTCATTTCAAGAAAGTACTTTATTTTATTAGAAAACACAATAATAGTGATGAGGGCGCCACTGTACATCCGGCCTACGCTCGGCGTACTCACCGAATGAAAGACAGGCAACAAAGATATTTGATAAATAACTACGTCGGGGCCACCAATGTAGGATGAGAGAGGAGGAGATCTCTCTCCAGGCGGGTGTAATGCCTGGGGACCGAAGTCCATTGGGATGAAGTTGGAAATTGTATATATTTCAGCTGACTGGAGAAACTTCGTTAGCGCGATGTAGAACACTTTAGTTGCGCTGTCTGACGCTGGTGGCGCTGGCGAGTTGGTTGATACAAGTGTGCGCTAGATGTCGCTAGGTCGCCACACATGTAATCTTTAGTACTCACATCGACGTGCATCCACATGTTGTACTTCTGGCAGATGTCCGCGATCTCCTCGAGCGGGTCGAAGGCGCCCAGCACCGTGGTGCCCGACGTGGCGTTCACGAAGAACGGGACCTGGGGAAGAGACGCAACTAGTAGACAAGAGCTAGTAGAGAGGTAGTGCAATATCTTTCCAGATGGAGAGTTATATTACGAGGTCCACTTCCCAAAAGGGTATAATGCATACATTTGTAGAGTGATTCGGTTATGAGTGGCCAATCACAAATGATAAAAAAAGATGCGCTGATGCGCACCGCACTGCCATCATCATTATCATTTCAGCCGTAAGACGTCCACTGCTGGACATCGGCTGGCTACCTGGCGGAGACCGCGGTAAGACGACGGATGCCGTGGACACTGCGACTTATATGATAAACGATGATAATTGGTGACTCTTGGTAAAGGCGCTTTGAATTGGCACAGCAATCAATGTAAGGGAGTGTATCCTTACATTCCCCTGGTCCTTGTGCATGCGCACGAGCCGCTCCAGCTCGCTGGGGATCATGCGCCCGCGCTCGTCGCTCGGCACCGCGATGCAGTAGTCCGTGCCCAGCCCGCCCACCGACGCGCAGGACTTCACGCTGTAGTGGCACTGCAAGAGGATGAGGTTATAGCGACACTAGTGACAGGGTATAAGGAGAAAATAACCTATATTTAAACAGGTAATCAAGTCGGTTTCGACTCTCAAAGCAACTTATTTAGAAAAAAGAAAGGAAAAGAAAATACATTTATCGAAATTACTCCACCTACAAGAACGTAGATCTTAAAGATGTGAAATAGTTAGTACCACCATCGATTAGGGTTACCGCCACCGAGTGTCAGCCCAGGCTGTCGTGATTGTCACACCAGTCGACACGGGGCATTACACCAGAGCGGATTCACGATCTTAATTTGGGAGAGTTTGAAACCGGTGAAGGAAGATTTTATCAAGGTAAAACACTAAAAATCACACAGAATTGGAGCGGTTGGGGCTGCTTTACTCCGCTAAAGTTTCCAGACATGTTAGCACCTTCGTCGAATAACCTTAACTCTCAAATTCTTAATTTTATTTTGATGTTGATACCCTTAGGCCCTATCTCCTGGATACACCACTATCACACCGTTGAAGATTGAGAGACCCTCAGAAATGCCATCAGCAGCGCCTAACGCACTCGCAATCGCAGTCGGCTTCCAAGTGGAACCATTGTTTTTATTTTGTATGCGGACTCGGCTTCGGACTATCAAAATTAAAATGATTGCGATTGCGAGTGCGTTAGGCAATAAGCCTGCTGGTCGCCATAGTGGGCGATTTGTACTGCCGATGCTCGACAGTTAGGGGTGCTGGGAAGCAATGGCCCTTACCTGATCAGAGGTGAACATAACGAGGTGTCCGGAGATGCAGGTGAGCCCCTTCTCCTTGTATTCCGGGAACATCTGGTGCCGAGCCGCCAGGAACGCGTACAGGTTGGACACGGAGCCGCCTGGAGCAGGAAGCAACATTCGTTTTAGCATTCTCACCTGCAGCAAAGTGGCTGAAACTTGTTGTTGATGATGAAGAGGGGAACGAGCAAAAGGTCCTTCATTTTAAGAATGAAAGCTATAGCTGTCTCCAATTTTATCATGACTGCACTTGAGGTTTCCTATCGCAACTCTCAAGTTTTGTTTCCCAAATGTTTTAATTGTCCGAAAATTCATTGATTTAAAAAATCAAGAGATATACCTACAGAACCTGTAGGTTAAGTTAGGTTTGTTTTAGTTATAATATAACAATCGAGGAAAGTTAAACGGATCCAGAAAAGCATGATTTTCTAACTTAAGAAAAGACAAGCGAAACAGTTGGTAACTGAAATAGGACCTTGTGATAGGTACCCGGTCCTTGGTCTGCTGTCCCCTGGATATTTACCAAGATAAGTAAGTACCTATGCATCATTTTTGAAAATAAATATATTAGACTGAGTGGTCACAAATAATGAAACGCTTGATTTTTATATGTTATCCCTAAACCCTGGGTCTGCATGCATACGCCTGCAAAACTGCTATTGATTTTATTTTAGGTTTAATAATTATTATTCATTATTGATTACCTTGTAATGTAACTTACTTTTAAGTGTTATTGTAATGGTTTTATGATTGAAAAAACGATCTTCAGCTGGAATTTTTTGCGGCGCTCCTTCTCCGCAGTGGTCTTGTCCGAAGTGCTAGTAGATTCACTCCATATTACCGACGTCTAAAAGAGCCATCATGTGGCCAATTTACTGAATAAATATTTTGAATTGTGACCACTCACCGGGAGCTAGAATAGAGTCCCCCTGGCTCCACCCGATCATGGTCCGCATCTTCTCCAGCACCACGACCTCCATCAGGATGAAGACGGGCGCGATCTCGTAGGTGAACATGTTGGTGTTGGCGGCGGCCGTCAGCCACTCGCCGGCCAGCGAGATGATGTCCAGCCCGCAGGAGAGCTGGTTGAAGAAGTGCGGGTGACCTGGGGAATTGACAGGTTAATAAATAAATAATTAAAAGATGGTTTACGAGTCTTTAGTTCGAAGTTTTGTTAGCTCCATCCTTGTCACACGTCATTCGAGGCTAAATCGAAAGAAAGGAATGGAGCTAACAATATAACTTCGAACTTCGATTTTCAAAGTAGGACCTAAGGGGACAATCTGACACAAATGGACGTACCTTAAATTAAGCCTTTGGCTTGAACTACAGGGAGGTAGAGTACCTACACAAAAATACCTAACTTTATTTTTTGCCCATATTAAGTAGAATTTGTTGTACGATTTCGAAATGTTAATTAACTGCGCCAACTTTTAAGGAAATACTTAATCTGGAGCAATTTCTTTTCAATACGAGGAGTCGAAGTTGTTGAATGAAAAACGAGAAATGTTTTACTGGCTTAGAAAGTATGGATTTATTTTGAATGCGTCTATTTTTCTGAATTATGGTGAAAGTAACTAATTCAATACATCGCTACGTAATTCAGGATTGGATAACAAGTTTTAGAACTATACATTATATTTAAGGGAGGCAAATGTGTTCTTTACCACTATCAATAAAACCTTAATGACTTCTAAAATAATTAACATATTGGAAAGGTAAAACTATAGGTACTAGGTCTAGAAAGACCGGTAAAGAAAGGGCTTTTTAAAATGCGTTTCGTATTTACGTCAAGTTCTGGGTCACCTGTATATCCGAATATCATTAGGTTACCCTCCGTTTTTGGAAAACAAGTAAAACAGAAGTCTATAATTAGGTAACATAATAAATATTGCTCAACGACTTTATTTTGCATCAAAACCTTTCTTTCAACAAAAACCCCTGCCCAAAACTGTCGCGGCGCATTCAACCAAATACATTCCTGTTTGATGTATTGTATTCCCGAAGGCCCCGCAATTGTTTCCAATCGTCACATCAGAAACCAACCAATTTCGCGGTCGCTCCGGACCGGAAGTAATAGCGCGCGCCATTACACTTGACACCGGATGTCACGTCAAATAGTTTTGTTACAGGAAAATAAAGATTGAAGTTTGTAGGCTTTTGAGAAAGCAATGATGTAACTGTGAAATACATTTAAAAATACCCGATATACTTAATGGCGGCCCCTACCTTCCGAGATTATAAACAAAAAAGAAAACTGCCCATCCGATTTTTATTAAACCTGGCTAAGAAGGTTAAACTAGCTTTCTATTTACATACCTAACTGCGTCTGATTAGGTCTGTTTGGAAGTTATGATGCCACAGACATACACACATATACACACATAAACACGTTAAATTAAAATTCAAACGTTTCTTTTTTGGTGCCCCCTTTAAATACTCCAGTGAATAAAGGGCCCCTAAAAAATAACCTTTTTAATTACACTCCTTGAATTTACTTGCGTTTGTTGCGTATTTCTTCACTTCCAGACCAAAAAAGGGGGAAAAAGCGAGTTCTCTATACAAGGCGATCTACTGAGTATAATATTATTTTAAACACCATTTTGAACATAAATAACCTCTTTCAACAAAACCTACTTGATCCGTCATTAGCCGTTAGCCGCCATATTGGCGGCCATGTTGCTCGTTTTGGCGGGAACGCCATTATGCCTTTATCATGCCGCGTCTGCCCCGGACGGGTATTTTATGGAGAAAATCAATTTTTACGACCCGATTTTTTATGATAGAAAGATCGTCGTAAAAAGGATTATCTTTTAAGGGTTTTTATTTGAGATAAAAATAAGAATAAGTTATTAATGTGATGCTTTGCTGGCTCCTTACAAAGGCAGTGATAGAATAAGTATCATATTGTTTGAAGTTTATGTCATTTTTAGGATTCCTTACCATAATGCCAAAAAAGGAACCATTATTGTAAGACTTCGGTGTCTGTCTGCCTGTATGCCACAGCAGTTTTTCTCTAAAACTATAAATGCTCAACTTCATATTTGGCATACTTAGTTGTATAACTTGCTACTACAACGCATCTGTTTTTAGTAAAATAAATATGAAATTATTAAAAAATTAAATTGATTTGATTAGGTACGTTATCAACATTATCAACAAATACTGATAAATACTCCTGTTATAACAATTCACGGAAAACATTTCAATCCCTTGCATTTAAACTATTTAAATTGAAAATACCGACAGGCATTTTTAATCTAACAACTGAGATTCCAGACATGCGGGCGCCGCCCTCTGTGTTGCCCTCTAAAACACAGATTAGACAGGGCTGGCAACACCTGACTCGAATTAATTGGGGCCCATCTGCTGGGGGATTATTTGGAGGAATTTGGGGGGAAATTAGGGTTTTATTAGCTTTAGGATGTTTGGAGTATTTTGTAAATAGCAATTTAAATCGTATTCTATCCTATGCGCCTATGAACGTTAGTTAACAAAAAAACTGCTTTTCAAGTTTATTACGGTTTCGTTGACTCTATCGTTAGGGTATGGCCTGCTGCTTAGACGAAGCTTACTCCAAGCCTACCGGTCTCGGGAAACTCAGTGCAAATCAATGGAATTACGCAGGATACGCAGGTCGTGTCGACGTTGTAAGCCGCTATTCAAAGACCTAAAAATACTGACAGTTACCTGAAATCAACACGGGTTGAGAAGAAAATAGCTTTCTATGAAACGGAAATTCTGCAAAGTGTGATACGTTCTATAAAATAAGTGTCGATGAAACAAGAGAACACCACATACATACATACATACAGTCGAGAAAAATAACCCTCCTTATGACGCAGTTGTTTAAAAGAAATACGGGTAGAAGCTATTGATCATATTGATAAATGTATGTCACCCCGCAAACAGTCACAAAATATACTATTTAAATTAATCAAAACCTCACTCCCTAAACAGTAAAGAAGTGTCAAATGATGGAGTAAAGTGTCCCCGGGGCGGACCTATCCCCCGGGCCGGTTTATCTCCCCGCACAAGTAAACAGAATTAAATCGGGATCGGTTTAGGAATTCAAATTAGTGGAAGGGGAAGTTTTTTGGATGAGTGTTGAAGTTTTGAAAAAAGTTTTACGTTCAGTTGTAAGTTTGCAACGCGTGTAAGATGTAACGTTAAACTAGTTGTTTGTGAAAATTAATGTAGCTGTATATCGTGCGGAAAGTTGGTTTTCGCGAACTAGTGCGTTTTACTTCTTTTTTTTTTATCATACTTCCAGCCGTGCATCCAACTAAAAGGGCTTGCATGTTTGATCACTCGTGAAGTAATGACATACTTTCCGCACTAGCAACGAAATGTACTATTTTAATATTTTTTTAACCAAAAACTTACTCTAATCTAATCTAATCTAATCCAAGAAACATACGGTCACGAACGTTTTGTGACATATGTCAACAAAAATATGCTTGAAGTTGTCAATGTCATTGTCATTAGAGATGCCAAATCATAACTAACAGGAAACTCAACCTTATTGTGATTGACTTTGGCCCTAAGTTGGGGTAAGGTTTTAAACTGGCAAGCAATTTATACAACTATGCCAAATTTCAAGTTCTTAGCTTCTATAGTTTCAGAAAACTGTTGTGACATACAGATAGACAGATACCGAAGTGTCACCATAAGGGTTTCATTTCCAATGGCACGAAACCCTAAAAATGATAAAAACAACCTCATTTTATCAGTTTGCCCTCCGCAGTTCGCTCTTCACATCGAGTGGATAAAACATTCTCATGTCCTGCTATCAATACGGCTCTTATCTCCCCCCCCCCCCCCCCATCCACGAGCGAGTACCAACATAATAAAAAGATTTTCTCTAGGGAGTGTTTCGGAGCGGCGGCTGACATACGTTGTTTATCATTTAGGCTTCTTTATAAACGTGTTTGATGCCAATGAGATGTGTCATTTTTGTATAGAAATCTGGTGCTGATAGAAAAGATAGTAGCACTTTAAAAATGTCGCTAAAATTCTCTGAAAAAAATTAAACTTATCGTGAAATCATGGACATGCCGACATATTCGGGGTCCCGGATCGCTACCACCATAAATAAATAAATAAATAAATATCAGGGGCCTCTGTCACACCATTTGGCCTAGTCCCAAACAAAGCTCTAAGCTTGTATGTACATTCAAGGTCATAAATATCGGGTTCTGCCGTTTGGCCAAATTATTTTTCGTCAAACGCATTTTTTTCCGAAACTGTAAATATTTCAGGATTAATTTCAGAACCATCGTGTAGGACCATATAGGTTAGGTTAGGTTAGTTTTATAAAAATCCTGAAATATTAACAGTTGTGGAAAAAAAAGTTTTTGCCCAAATGATACATTTGACGAAAATAATTTGGCCAAATGGCAGATATCCCATAAATATATGTATATACGCCCCTATGACAGTAACTATAGGGTCTGTGTATATTGACGACGCGTTGGCCTAGTTGGTAGTGACCCTACCTACGAAGCTTGCGGCCCTGGGTTCAGATCCCGGTAAGGGCAGATAATATTAGGGTGATGAGCGCGAATATTTGTTCCTGAATCTTGGATGTTTTCTATGTATTTAAGTATATATTTATCTAGTACCCATAGTACAAGCCTAGAGCTTAGTTTGGGACTAGGTCATTTGGTGTGACAATTGTCCCCTGATATTTATTTATTATTATATTTATACATATATTTGACGCAATGGCCATATAGATATTAGTGCTTTTGACTGTACCTACTATGGGTACTAATTAGACAATGATATAAATACTTACATACATAAATAAATACGTAAATACATAGAAAACATCTAAGACTCAGAAACAAAAACTCTAATAATTTTCATTCGTCTTTGTCATAAAACACAAAACTTAAGTACTGATACTTAAATGCTCTGATTATATCTTGTTTATGTCCTTCGCAACAATGCCTGAAGTTTCCGACGCCACCCCGACATCCCGCGGAAATTACACCACTTGTTATCAGCTGATAACGTCAGTGACAGTAGTACCAACCGCCCGCCAAACGTCCCCCGTCCCTCAGGGTTGGTATCACTGCTAGTTGAAGTGGGAATCTCGGTAATCTTTGATGTTGGCAGGACATTTTTGCGTCCACTCGTGAAACCATATTTTTAGGGTTCCGTATCTCAAAAGGAAAAAACGGAACCCTTATAGGGAACTTTGTAGTCCGTCTGTCTGTCTGTCCGTCAAGACCCTTTATCTCGAGAACACGTGGAGGTATCGAGTTGAAATTAAAGCCATATACTCCGGTCTACAGTCCATTGAAGCTGTGAAAAATCAAACTTCTACATTAACATGAAAAAAAGATACGGCCGTTACTGCCGCAAAAAACATGTATTTCGACACTCTCGAGGGAATCAAAATGTATAGGGTAATTCCCATTGAGCTAGAACTATTAAATTTGGCAAGTGACACCGTCTATTACTACAAATATAGGGAAAAAATGGAAATCTGTACATTTTTAATTAAATCATCATTAAATTAAATTAAATATTTGAAATTAAAGTTTTTTTTAAACGGGAGAATGATATAGGTGCGTGTATGTTGAAATATTATTCGTATGACCGGATATTATATAAGTAATATATTACATATTATCGAAACACCTTTCAGCAAAAATTATCATTACGCAGAAGTTTCATTTTATCGAGACGAAAGGCATTTGTCGACGCATGTTTTTTTTTGCAGTCACAAGTCTAACCTAACCTACGTAGATAATGTTAAAATATCCAGAAAACATCGTGGTTTCAGCAGAAAATAGCACATAGATACAATCAATAGCGGAAATTCCATAAAATGATGAATTCATTTCATGAGTTACCTGGTTACCTGACTGAATGCGACCATATTGGATACGTTTCAATAAAGCCCTAACTAATGTACAACCAAAACATTGTAGCTTTAAACTAATTAGATGGGGCGTTATGGCGTTAATGACGTTTTGAGGTTATGATCGCGTTTTGCGCCACGCGCCAATCAGCCGCCATTGTGGTTCAGAAGTGGGATCCGCTCGGAATAATAAGTAGTTTTATTGAGTTTCTCACGTGAATAGTGTAATAAGCTTTGTTGAAATATACTTATTAAGTGTTTTGTAAATTTTAGTACGTATCATATTGTAATTTTAGCTAGTTTTTTTTAGTTTTAAGATAGAGAAGAGATCTTAAAAGGGTTGATGAAAGACTCCGAAACTATTGGGCCTAAAATTATGAAAAATATACAGAAAATAGTTGTACCTATAGATTACAGAAAAACTTATAAGAAGTGGCTATGTATGGTATTTAAAGAAACAATAGGAAATTTTTCAAAACGTACGGAATCCTTTCCACGCGGGTTTACTTCCATTTTTCCGTTTTTTTTCTAAATTAACATACCCAGTGACACTCGCGGCGCTTAGATAAATAACTTTCTTACTTGTCGAAAAACAAATTGTACCAGTTTCCCAATAATGATTTAAAGCATCATAAACTGAAATAAGCCCTACATTTCCCGAGTCATTACCACCGCGGACTTTAAAACAATAAATACAAGTAAGCTCCTTGTCCCCATTGATTTACTACGAGCAGACGCAACCATGGGATTACGGGGCTGAGTGGGACACGACGGGCTTGTTTCATGACGGGACGGTGTGGTGGGAGGCAGGAATTTGGATGGCTTGATATACTGAGTATGGGTAAAAGGTGATATGATCCACACTAGTCCATACTAATATTAATAATTTGAAAGTAACTCTACAAAAAATATAGGCTACATTTTATATCGGGAAATTGGACTGTTATCGAGGGAATAGCGATAAACGAATTCTATGCGGACGCAGTCGCGTGCAAAAGCTCGTTA
Source organism: Acleris cristana (assembly GCA_948252455.1). Lineage (NCBI taxonomy): Eukaryota > Metazoa > Arthropoda > Insecta > Lepidoptera > Tortricidae > Acleris > Acleris cristana. Next base: position 316,418 of record OX411799.1, read on the forward strand.
ATATTGTAAAAGTAAAACTTTGTGCGGATGGTTGGATGTTTGTGCTTCAATCACGCCTAAACGGCTGAACGGATTGCATAAAGCCAAAAGCGCCTTAGAGCTAGTATAATTGAGAAAGTTTGTGTATGTGTGTGTAAGTTTGTAACTCCTTCACGCTGCAACGGCTGGACTGATTTGGATGAAATTTGGAATGGAGATAGCCTGTACCCTGGACTTACACAAAGGCTACTTTATACCCCGGAAAATTCAACAGTTTCCGAGGGAATAACGACGATCAAAATCTACGCGGGTTAGTAAATAATGAACTCTTACTGCGTTTACTAAGTCAAGTTTTAAATACAGACAACGTATTAAAAAGTACTTCCTATCTTCGGTCCCATTGAATCCCTATCGTCCCGGATTACAGTGATGGATCATGTAGGATTGATCCCGGACCTCTCCTATAGCGGCTTTGTTCCGTAATATATTGCAGAGCTATGACTGGCGATGGTACTCGTAAACGATGAAATATTGACTGGTGGAGGTTTTTTTTATTGTGTAGGTATGAAGAGGGTGCAACGTTTTTGTTTTTAATCTATTGGGTCTATTGGTATAGTGATTTTTTACGACCTTTTATGTTGCAAATCGTACTTCATGGAATCAAAGCTAACAAATGAAAAATACACGATTTATCAACGGTTGAATATTGTTTTGTACCCCAAGTTTTCTTTTAATTATCTGTTGGATGTAAGTACGTAAGGTCGCGTCGGGCGGGGCTTTTCCAACAGAAAGAAGGGTAAATTCGTCATTAATAAAAAATAAGTAATAAAACGTTTTAAAACTACATTTGCTCCCGTTTATAGAAATGTAAACGTTACATTACCTTGAAAAAAATTATGATGCATTTAGGTACCCCTCAGTAGGAATAATCCCGCCTGACCTTACGTTTTTTATGCGAAAACGGATTGGATTATTACTATAGGAATAACCAATTACCTAAACATACATTCTGTATGGGATCGTGGGTAAATAGTTTTAAAAAGGCCTAATTTAAACTTTAACCATGGATCCCCAAAATATTCTACACTTTCATCAACACTTCTAGCTATTAAATAGTACCTCATTTCTATCCTACAGCAAAATAATTCCCTCCTGCCCCTTATATCTGTATAAGGGTTATAAAGTGCAGCAAGGCCCGTAATTGCAGTCATTGTGCATGATCCCTCCTTCAACAATTCAATTACATCCACAAATGGCTCGGAATGAGCGCGCGGCCCAGCCCGCGTGCACAGGCATCCGAGGGTAACGTTGATACTGTCGAAGAATGCCAATCATTTCTGATATTTTATTTTTATTAAAGGGAACGTGTTTTTGATGAGGACCCTACATAATTCCGAATTGATCAAAATTCCAAATTTTCATAATACCGAATGCAATGTTTTGATAGAAGACTTTTTTTTGATGTCGTTTATAAATGTAACCTAACCTGACCTACGTGTAGCAATTGAATTATGCATTTAATCTAAAAAAGCTTCAGCATAGCTTTCGGAAAAATGAAAAGTCGGACAAATGAATATTTGGAAAAAAAGTGTTCCCGTTGTTGATACTTATTTGAAAACTGACTAAATTTCTGTATTCCATACTGCTGTTAACTTTGGTTGTTTATGCGTTTTTGTTATGATTTTACAGATAATTAAACCATTGCACCGAATTTGATGCATTTATATTAATATTTATTAGCTCTAATAGTTTGTTGTGTTTTTTTTCTTGTTGTTTCTCCGTTTTTTTGGTTCTGCGGTCACCAAAAGGTCCCTGAGGAAGACCAGCGCTTGTTTTACAACCAGCAACATGCTGAGCTGGGACCATCTGGGGCAGCCACAAGCATTTGGTCTCTTTCGTTTAGTTAGTTGTTTTGTCCTTTTGTTAGATGTCTGTTCTTTTTTCTTTCTTTCTTTCTTTAATATCCCATTAGGACACCTTTTGTTACTTTTTTTCACTTAGATACAAAGTGACAGCACGTGACTTAAGGTGACACAAATATTGGTAAGGATTGTCTGTAGCATCATAAATCAATTGCCCACTAGCTTCACACCCCTAGTTTTACCAAACAGCCTACCGCTGGTACCAGGGCATCATTCTCAAAGAGAAGGCCGCTGTAATCTCCGAGATCGATCATCTCATCTCACTCAGACAAGCGATGATCTCGCTTGCCCGAGCATGGCACCCAGTGTCGTGGAAAATTGCGCCTACCCTCCAAACATGAAACCGTAAGTCCAAACTAAATTGCAAATGGTTTTAAACTTTATCAACGTATAATAGGCGTTAGATTAGATTGAATGGTGTTGAGAGTTTGTTTTGGCGGATTTTAGAGACGAGAATCTTTCAATGTGACAAGGGATATTTTTAATAGCTTTGCTCTGTTTTAAAAAGCTGCAATTTTATTCGTATACCTACGTTTTAGGATTTTCCGATAAAATATATTCTCCGTTCGCGATTTAATTACTTAGTAAACAAAGCATACATTATGCCTATTCAGGAGCTCATCATCATCATTATCTATAAATAACTATCGTAAACAGTTTTCGAAAACTGTCAAAGTTGTATGGTATTGACATAAGCGCTTGACGTGACCGTCTGGCAGGCAGCTTGCGTCAATAACGATAATCACGACGATCACCGCCGCCCATGGACACCTGAAATACCAGGAGAGCATAATGTTTGAGGAGCACTTACCGGTCTTGACCTGGTGCTTGAGCGTGATCTTGCAGTCCTCGAGCAGCTGCTTCAGAGGCAGCGGCTCCTCGCGCAGTTCCAGGTCCAGCAGCTTCTGCATCTCCTCCGGCATCTTGAACTCTAGGATCTGGAGACAACAGCTGGTTAGGTAACTTTACAGGGTTTCTTGAAAGATGTCACGGGACAGACTTGTTAAATTATTTTTGCAACATATTCATTTTCCCGATCTTATAGGTATATTTTCCAGTTGCAATTTTTTCTAATCGCAAATTTTACCACTTAAAATAATTCGGTTGAAAAAAAACCGCACACGAAGAGTTCCGTAGCGCGCCGAAAAAAACACGTTCTTTTTTACCTTTAATTCTTAACTTTTACTTTATTTTTATGATTTGTTGTTGTAGCGCCATGAGTAAATACCTAATTGAAACTCCATGAAAATTTCAACTGGTTTCCTATTACAGTTCATTTAGATAAATCCCACTGACAGACAGATATACGGATGAACAGTGGGGAAGGAATAGTCCCGGGTCCCGGGTCTAGGGTCCCGTCTACACCATTTGGGTACGGAATGGTGGAAAAATACGACAGAAAAAAACGTTTCAGAGTTAAACACGACACGACTGTGAAAACTTAATAAAATATTTTGAATAACGATTTCGGGACATTGATCTAACAAATCCGATCAATTTGCCAGGTATTTCGGTTACTGTGTTTGCTAAGTAACTACGTTATCCTAATGCAGTCCATTCACAATCTGCACTCTTACTGAGCCTCTATTCTAGGCGGTAAAAACCATATTGCCTTTGACATGTTATCGTATTGCCAACGTTTTGATAGCTCTTATTTACAATATGTGTACACTTTAGTACCTTGTCTATTTAATGTCATGTTTACAGTGCCATACATGAATTGTCACAGCGATTAACGTGACAAGGTACTAAAGTTTACACATATTTATGAACTCGACTGTACAGTATTTGAGCAGCATCTGCAATAGTACCTTCTCGTTGCGGTCGTTGACCTGGTGCACGAAGTCCAGGAGCACGTCGACGACGCGCGCGAGGAACTCCCGCGTCTGCGGCTGCGAATCCTCGCGGTACGGCAGGATGGCTGCCGACAAACATGACACGTTAGTTAAGGGGAAGGATTGAAAGCGTCGGTGGCCTAGTGGCTTAGGGGGTCGACTCGTGATCGTAAGGTCCCGAGTTCCAACCTCCGCGGTCAACATATACCAGTGAGTTTTTCCAATTTATGTACATTACCCGATGCTCTTACGGTGAAGGAAAAACATCGTGAGGAAACCTGCACATTCGAACAGCTTAGTGTAGTAACACCAAACACTTGACAAATACCGACCACAAACACGCAACAAAAACACCCATCCACATGTCCGTGTTTGTTGTTTGGTGTTCGCTGTTTGCCGTTGTTTGCCAAGCGTGTGGAGCCGCCATTAGATTTGTAGGTAATTCTGTGGATCTGCCTACCCCACTCTGGGATGAAGACGAGACGGTAGGTATGTATTATGTATGTGTTATGCAGAAATGAACCAATTTTGGCACCTTCAAGTCAATATAGCGGCTAACACCTCCCCCCCTAATGTCGAAAACTTTTTTTTTATTGGGATCCCGTCACTTTACAATATAGATAAAAAAACTCTGCTCCAACCTTTATAAAGCAGAAATCCCTATCGACTGGACTATAAATCGAATTCAATATATTTACCTCTGTCTGAAATCGAACCTACGACTACTGAATACACAGTTAATGGTTGGCTTACTGACCACTAAACCACTTCGCATTTTATTAATAATCTTTCATACTACACCTGACCTTCTGTCATTTGAATAGAGTGCAATTCAGAATGCAAAAGTTAACCCTTCGAATGCCCACGCGGTCGAAAATGCCCGGTTGGATAAACTCATATTTGCGAGTTGAGGATGTGGGATGACAATAAATTTGGGGTTATTCGGGATAAGATTTTGGATGTTTAATATTTGATATCATTTTATAAGAAAGAAAATAACTTAATTCAATAATGCAAAAAAAGTATTATTATGATCCAACAGAAGTGATTTTTTTTTGTTGAATCGCTGATAGCAAAAAGCGTCGTCTTAGTACTTTTGTTGAAATAAAAGAAGTTCAGTAAACTTTCGTTTTGTAAATTTTTGATAAAGAAATAAAATAGGTATATGTACCATACAATAGGGTAATGTCGTTTAGACTCGCATAAGAGAGTATGAGAGAGAGCGAGTGAAAAAGAAGTACAAGCCCGAATGCCATTTTAAAACGTATCGCAGTGTACGTACAGTGTCGACTACAGAGATCTGTCCTTTCAGTACAGTCGTACTTCTACATATATTATAGAGAAATGATAGTAAAACCATCGTATTAATAACTCTTTCAGGCATCTGTCAGTTTACTTATGCCAGAGAGAGAAAGCGATAAATAGCCAAATATTATTAAAATTGTGGTTTAATTGTAAGTATATAAATCTCGAGAGCAGCTGAACCGATTTCGCTAATTCTTTTTTTAGATTATTCCTTGAAGTACGAGGATGGTTCTTACGGAGAGAAAAATAAAAAAATGCACCGGGAAAGTCAGAAATTTGCAGCGGGACGAAGCCGCTGGCGGGCCGCTAGTTGTAAATATTTTCTTTACAAATAAAATATGCGATAGGTACCCAAAATCATAGTCACTTCATAGGCGTCATATTGCACTGACTCCTGTTCACAGATGTCTGTGATTTGTGCTCCAAATTGCAATACACCCCAAAATTGACGGCGAAAATAAAAACAATCAAAAGAGGACTTTATCTTCCACTTATTAAGAACGTCGTGACAAAAGCCAAACGGCAAACAACATTTTGGTTTGGTTATTATACAAAGATAGGTGAGAACCGATTTTTTCGCTAAAATAGACCTTATATCTTATTGTTATGGTATACATGGTATAATTATAGCAGAAAGTATAACTTGGTATTAATCCCAAGACTTCATTGTTATGTTATGAATGCTCACATTTTGATTTTAATAAAGAAAAATCTAAAGTGAATTTTGTACTTTGGAAAGTGTTTGCCATCCGAAATGCAACTCTATTTATAAGCAATTAAAACTGTGTGCTGGATAAGGGACCTATAAAAATAATCAAAAATAAGAGGGAAAGTCAATACTACTCTGACTTCGATTGGAAATGAAATCAATCAATCAATTTATCAATAAAAATACAGTTATCACGAACGTCGAGCAGGAACTGATCATTCTATTCATAAGCGGGCGTGCTATATTCACACTTACGTAGATTCAATTTGATTGACACATGGTAATTATAATTGGAAACAGGTTTTTTTTGAAAAGTGATAAAAATCATGCTTATAGAGGTTTGTCTCAAAAGGATTTTTTTTTAGTAAGAAAAAAATATTGAATATTACCAGTGTTTGCTGCCACTGGCTTGCTTTGGACTTGTGGTCGGAATGACGTCATTTTGGTTGTAACTGCGTTTTTTTTTTAAAGCTAGCACTATCTGTGACGTAGAAAATACCATGTGGCGTTTAAGCTCTTAGCAGATTTTTTTAAATTATTTTTTTAAATTCGTATGAATAAACAAATAAATATGAACAAAAGTTATATTGTTATATTATTGTACCAATTCTTGCCAGTCATAATTAATTTTAGTTATCTATGTTACTAGTTCATTACATTCATAGTAAATTTCGTAAGTATGTATTAAATAAGAATTAAAACCTATCTTTTAAGTAAATAATTTACTATTAAAAACAAACAAGCTTGGTCGTTTGAGAAAGAAACCTTCAAACCTTCTTTAAAGTTGAACTATACCTTCCCTACGGCATATCTCTGCACTTTGAAAGCATTGTTGGCACCATATTGTGACAGGAACGCCATGGAGTTGCCCTTTTGACAGATTAAAACCCGTCTGGGGAGGGATTGTTGTTGATTAGACGTTTTTGTGCTCTTTAGCTTTTTGTGTTTGTTCAACGAATAATGTTTTTTTGTGAATCGTCAGTGCGTCTGTACTGTATGCTATTCAGATGTATCTATTGTTCTTAGGACAGTGTTTGTGATTAGAACCTTGGAGATATATAGCTATATGACGCAGTTAACAGGTTTTTGTTTGTTGCATGGGGAAGACGAACGAACGAACCAACACAGGCCAATACAGGTAACCATAGTACTAGCCTAGAGCTTTGTTTGAGACTAGCTCAATGTGTATTTGAATGTCCCCTGATAGTTATTTATTTTCACTTTTCATGCTCTTAAAATATTACTTTAGTCTCTGCACATCGGGACTAAAACTCCTTATTCTCTCGCTGGCTCGCTCGCGTGGCTAAACATCTCGTGTCATTATGGCTTTTTTTAGTCTCTTGTTGAATAATCTACTTTTATAAATACCGATATGAAACATATTTTAAATGTACAGTTATTTAAGAGCTCTTAAGGCCCTTCGGTTAAGAGCCCTCACTTAAAATGTTTTAGCCGAAATCTCTTAACCCGCTTAGCGCCGGCTCGGCACCCGGCAGCCGGGCATGCCGGGGCGCGGTGAGGGTTAACTGTCAAACGCATGGACAGACAAGGACGAGGGGAATAGTTATAGATAAACACTAGCTTCCGTACGTGGCTTCGTTTGAGTAAAATGCTAGTAGAGGCAACGTACGAACTTAAATTATGACGATGAGTATACTTTTCGTAGTATTTTGTTTTTGTGTTCAGAGGATTATTATTCTTGATAAACAGGAAAAATGTAATAAATTAACGCACAAACTTTCGCGTATTTATAATGTTACTAGGATTATAAATAACGACTTAAAATCATAAACAAAGGACTGATTAAATAGAAAAGAAAGCTCTAATTACCAAAAGGTAATAAAAAGTAAAAAAAAAAATGGTTACAAGTACAAACGTAAAAGTTATAATATGTGTACAAAAAGAAACTCCATTTGATGCTCTTGTAATGCCAAAACCCAACAAGTTAAATACAGATTAACGCTTTACTAACATTTCATGCCTTACTGCCAACGGAATACAGCATATTTTCCCCTAAACCTCGAAACACAAATAGTAAAGCACTTTGCTTCTAAGCAGTATTTGTCAAGCATTACATCACATTCCAGATGTTAAAATGTACCACGTTAACATAGCAGTAGCCGTTGCAATTTCAACCTTAACTAGACAGAATTAGAATTACTGTAAAAGCATAAAAAACTTGGCTTAACTTCCTACCCACGATAACATACACGTTTTTAGAATTACAACTTTATGTCTAAAAGCATAAAATTCAAGTTTGTCTAATGCGTGTTTTCATACTGAAGTCTGATATTGAAAAATGAACTTAAACATGTATCTATTGTTAATTCTGTTTCTTATATTAGCAGATTTTCAGTTTACTGTTTCAGTAGATGTTCAATACATAATTGAACATTAAGTCGTGACATGAATGTCTACCTTTATTGTTATTTTTTAATACTGCCACCTGGCAACATTTTTCTCTCTCTTCCTACGAAAGTCTCCAAGCGACCACACCTACTTTCTATTAAAATTTTGTTTAATTTTACAAACTGCAAATAAATACAGTTTCAAGCAATACTCTGTTTTATTCATAACCAGAAGTGGTCCTTCGATACAAAAGTGATTGAAATTACAAGAAGTATAGAAAGTTTAAGAAAGAAAGGTCTCGTGCGTGGGAAGAGCACGCTACTGCAAGTGGATGCAAAAAGATAAGAAACACTATCTGCAAGTAGTGAAGAGACGGGAATTAAAGTGTAAGCCCATTGCTTCACAGTTTCAGTCTCACAAATCAACATTGGTAAGAAAATAAGAAGTTTCCAGTTCAAGTAGACAAGTACTTAAAGTGCACCGAGTGGCCGCGCCCTCTCTATTGGGTCCGCGCGGTTGGTACCTGTACAGACTTCGTAAATGTCAGTGTCGGTAGAACCTGTCAAAGACGTCAAAGTTCGTAACGGAAATATTACGCGATGTTGAAAATAAACAAAGTGCGTTTTGTAAGTAAATTGTAAGAGTGGCTGTGCGGTTAAAAGTGTACGTAAATACGTTTCCAATAGTGCGTTGTGTTGAACAATGGCGGAAAAGCTCCCATCTTTGCGCACTAAGCGTGGACTTCTCAAAGGCACAATCACGCGCATCGAAACCTTTGTGAACGATTCGGTGAGTTTTGAGTCCGCCGGCGCAGCGGACTTAGAGGCGCGAAGGAGTAAACTCGTGAGTACTTTCAAAGATTACGAGGACATTAACGTTGAAATATTAGTGTTGGATACAGAAGATGCGGAAAAAATTGATGTAGTGGAGGAAAAGTATTATAGGCTTTTAGCAATGCTAACTGAAACTATTAAAGCTCTTACTTCCAACGAAAATGTACAAAATAATAACAATGTTTCTATGTCAAAGCTTCCAAACATTGAAATCTCAACATTTGATGGGAGAGATTTTACCCAATTTAAGCCATTTATGGATCTGTTTACAGCTCTAATTGACAAAAATAAATCATTGTCTGACATTCAGAAACTATTTTATCTCAGAAAGTATTTGTTAGGAGATGCCTTGTCAGTTATTGTAAATTTACCAATGGTAAATGAGTCTTACCCGGAAGCTTTAACCCTTCTTAAGAAACGCTTTGACAATAAAGCTCGATTAATATCTAACCACATCAATCATCTTCTGGACTTAACTCCAATGCAAAAAGGCACAGCTAACTCAATAAGGGCATTTATTTCCGAAGTGCAGCAACAAATATATGCACTCAAAAACCTTGAACAGCCCACGAAACAATGGGATATGTTATTAATCTCTATATTGAGTCGTAAATTAGACTCATATACATGCAGGGCATACCATCTCGATAGAGAGGACCCTGACAATTTACCAACTATGGATGAATTTGTGACATATTTGGAAAGGCGCGCAATCGCGCTAGAGGATAGTCCCGCATTAAAAAGTACTTCATATGAAAGTGCTCGGGGCAAATCCAGTCCATTCAAAATTAGTAATGTTGCTTCACAAGAAACATCCAAACAAATAATGTGCATTTATTGCACTAAAAATCACCCTATCTATTTGTGCCCAGCATTTCAAACAGTGGCCATAGGGGATCGGATTGAGTTTGCAAAATCTAAATGTTTGTGTAAAGTGTGCCTTAAACCTGTGGCGTCAAAATGTTTGCCTCAAACGACGCCAACAAAATTGCATGTTGGCAACATTGTAATACAGAGACAATCTTCTCGCTCTCCGCTACTCAGCGCGGACGCACCATTTACTTAGACTATCGTATTTGTATAACTAAAGATTAAATCCAGTAATAACTGTCTCCGGTATTTCTTTTATCACCACTGCAACGAGCCCCGCTACGCAACGCATATATAAACGGGCATTACCACTCGGTACCACGCCCAAATTGGTGACTCCGACGTACACGTCCACAAGCGTCAAGTGTGGATGCTTTCCTTGGACATCGCGGCGGTTCCACTTGTCTCATGGCGACCCTCGACATCGAAGCCTGGTGTGCATCGTTCGAGGCCAGTTTCCACAAAGTGCAGTGAGTGATTTTGCGATAAAAGGTTACGAAAAAGTGCATTTGAACAACTTGCCTAAAACCGGTTTTTATCCAGTTCATCAACGTATCCAGTAAAGTATTTCAGTTTTCCCGTTAAAAATATCCTACAAAGAAACTGACAGTAATTGCAACTATACCTACGTAAGAGTGTTTATTCTATTATTTAACAAAACTAGAGTGTTTATTCTATTTGGTTTTATGTTGACGGAATACTAATTAAACTGTTTGTTCTAATTTATGCTAATTAACCTTAAATTTTAAGTTTTGCTATTTTACTGTTTTTGTACAAATTTACTGCATTTATCATTGCATTTGGATTTTCATTAATGGTGTTTTGGTTACTTAATTTGACATAACCTCATTGTCATTAGGCATATTTCTGCTAACATTGTTTTGAAGAGTGCATTTTCTATTTAATATTTGGTGTGTGTTCTATCTTGTATTGTGTGCAGGCAAGCAATATTGCTAAATTAATAATCCCATAATTTTTCATTGCCATATTTAATATTTTTGTGTTTGTGCTTAGCGGTACAATATTGCATGACTGTCACAACACTATTTACTAACGAAATTTGCAGTTTGTGTGTTCATTTAACCAATATTGAGTTTTGTGTCTATATTTAACAGGTGTTTTGTGCATTAATCTAACAAATATTGCATTTTGTGTGTACTTTTTAACAAATTTTGTGTTTTGTGTGTTCGGCTCCCTGCGGTGAAGGATAAATTTAAAAACTAATCTTTTCTTTAACTGTTTGTTCTCTTTCTTGGGTGTGGTATCTGTAATATTCCAGAATGTCTGTCGAAGAGCTGCAAACCCAACTGGAAGCTCTGCAGGTGCAGAATGCTGCTCTACAAGCGCGGCTACAACCCCAAAATGGCACATCATCAGCTGATACAAAAGAAGTGTGCAAAGTCGCTGTAAAGTTACCTCCTTTTTGGTCGGACAGGCCCGCAGTGTGGTTTACACAAGCTGAGGCCCAATTCCACTTGGCAGGAATCACCAGCGACATGACAAAATTTAGTCATGTTATTAGTATTATAGACAAGCGACTAATAGGTGATATTGAGGACATAATTATGAACCCACCGGAGGAACACAAGTATGATACACTGAAACAGGAGCTTATTAGAAGACTTTCTACATCTGAAGAGCAGCGCATAGAGCGCCTACTTAGTGATGAAGAGCGGGGTGATCGAAAACCTACAGCTTTCTTGCGGCATCTTCAGTCCCTCGCCGGTACCTCAAAGGATGATAGCATACTGCGGCGATTGTGGATGCGACGTTTACCTGGCCACGTGCAGGCTATACTTACCGCACAGTCAGATCTCAGCTTAGACAAATTGGCAGAGTTGGCGGACAAGATCATTGAGGTTACTCCCAGACCTCCGAGTGTCTATAAGGTGGACGGTAAAGCTGCCAGCGGACACCCTGACCTCAAAACTGTCATGGAACGCCTAGAAAAGCTTGGTCAGCAGGTCGCTGCTCTAACTGAGAAGCAGCAGCGTGGAAGATCCCGTGGCCGATCCGCATCTAGAGGCGCAAGCCGCAGCAGCACTCCAACCAACTCTTCTAAAGCATGCTGGTACCATAAAAAATTTGGTGTGAAGGCAGCCAAGTGCATCACTCCATGCAACTGGACAGCGGAAAACTCGACCAGCAGTCAGTAAAGGCGGATTCTGACTGCTGCCAGATCGATCCCCACAGCCGCCGCCTTTTTGTCACCGACAAGGTTACCAAGAATCAATACCTGGTCGACACAGGTTCCGATTTATGTTGTTACCCATACCGTTGGCTTAGAGAGCAGAGGCCACCCACCGACTGGGAACTCAGCGCAGCCAACGGCAGCACAATTAAGACCTTCGGAACTGTCAATCTTAGACTTGATTTTGGACTGCGGCGCAATTTCACCTCGCAGTTTGTGGTGGCTGACGTCAATACAGCCATTATAGGTTCAGACTTTTTGTCCCATTATCATTTGCTACCTGACTGTCACCATAAGAGGCTTGTTGACGGCAGCACCGGCCTTAAGGCCATTGCTTCTACTGCTACTACCTTGCAGTCCAGCGTCAAGTCTATTGATTCTCAGAACTCTTCGTTTGCACAGGTGCTCGCTGAGTTCCCAGACATCACCAAACCTCCTGGTTTCCCACGGTCTGTTAAACATAGCACGGTACATCATATTAGGACAACTGAAGGGCCACCTATTTCCTGCCGTCCCCGTCGCCTGGCACCCCAGAAATTATCTGCTGCCAAGCGCGAATTCGAGGACATGGTGCGCAGTGGTACAGCGCGACCATCTGAAAGTGCTTGGTCGTCTCCTTTACATATGACTACAAAGAAGGACCAGTCCTGGCGTCCCTGTGGCGACTACCGCGCCTTGAACGCCAGAACTATTCCTGACCGGTACCCCGTGCGCCACATTAACGACTTCGCTTACAATCTTGCTGGAGCAACCATTTTTAGCACCCTCGATCTTGTGAAGGCGTACCATCAAATCCCAGTGGCCGAGGATGACATCCCCAAGACCGCCATCGTTACCCCGTTTGGCCTCTTCGAATTTCCTTTCATGAGTTTTGGATTACGAAATGCTGGACAAAGTTTTCAACGGTTTATCGATGAGGTCACACGGGGCCTCGATTTTGTATTTCCCTACGTGGATGACATCCTCGTCTACTCGAAAGATGAGGCTCAACACAGGGAACACCTTAGAACGCTCTTCAAGCGTCTGCATGATTATGGAGTGGTGATCAATCCTTCTAAGTGCGTTTTAGGGGCAGCCGAAGTAGTGTTCCTGGGCTTCCACATTAGCTCACAAGGCACCCGCCCTCCACAAGATCGCATCCAAGCCTTAATAGATTTCCCGCCTCCGAAGACTGTCCAAGGTGTGCGCCGTTTCCTCGGCATGATAAATTACTATCGCCGCTTCGTGCCTCACGCCGCTCAGTCTCAGGCGCCTTTGATTGATGCAGTAGTCGCAACCAATGGTAAGGGTACTAAACCATTCTCATGGACACCCGAGCTTCTGGTGCATTTTGAAGCCTGCAAATCAGACCTTTCAAACGCAACCTTACTGCAGCATCCGGTCAACGACGCACCCCTTGGCCTGTTTACGGACGCGTCTAGTGTCCATTTAGGATCTTGTCTTCAGCAGTTTGTTAACTACCAATGGTGTCCTATTGCCTTTTTCAGCAAAAAGTTGACCCCTCAGAAGGCTCAGTGGCCAGCTTACTACCGAGAGCTACTGGCGGTGTACGAAAGCGTACAGCACTTCCGTCATATTCTCGAGGTTCAGCACGTTACTATTTATACTGACCACAAGCCATTGCTGTACGCTTTCGTACAGCGCCGTGAAAAACTTCCTCCGTCTCAGCTGAACCAGCTGTCATTCATCGGCCAGTTTACGACTGACATCCGCTATATAAAAGGGGAGGATAACGTCGTCGCCGATGCAATGTCGCGGATTGAAGCTATCTCTTTAGAAGAGGACTATGAAGCTCTCTCTAAATCTCAGCAAGAGGACCCAGAACTCGCCGACCTTCGTGAAGGAGCCTCAAGCCTTCAGCTGTCTCGTATTGCTGTTCCTGGTACTGACGTCTCCATACTTTGTGACGTTTCTACTGGTAAGCCTCGTCCCTATCTGACCCCTTCGTTTCGTCGCGCGGTGTTTGACAAGTTACACAACTTGAGTCACCCCGGCGTCAGAGCCACCACTCGACTCTTGGTAGAACGCTATGTCTGGCCTTCCATTCGGAAAGATTGTCGCAGGTGGGCACAGTCTTGTCTCGCGTGCCAGCGTAGCAAAGTTTCAAGACATACTTCGGCTCCTTTAGGTTCAATAGAGCAACCATCTGGTCGATTCACCCATGTCCATATTGACATAGTTGGCCCCCTCCCCGTCTGCGACGATTTTCGCTATTGTCTCACGGCTATTGACAGGGTTTCTAGGTGGCCAGAGGTGTGGCCCATGCGCTCCATCACTGCCGATGAGGTAGCCGATACCTTCGTTCGAGGATGGGTTGCTCGTTTTGGTGTCCCTGCTATCATAACAACTGACCAGGGCACCCAGTTCGAATCCGACCTTTTCCGGCGCCTTATGCAAACTTTTGCGACAAAGCGCATTCGGACAACCGCATACCATCCTTGTGCGAACGGAATGATTGAGCGACTCCATCGCCAGTTAAAGGCCGCACTTATGTGCCACTCTGAGACCTGGACACGCGCTCTTCCTCTCGTCCTACTCGGCATGCGTACCGCCTACAAGGACGACTTGAAGGCTACGGCTGCCGAAATGACGTATGGGGAACCTCTTCGTTTACCCGGAGAAATGTTGGTTTCCAATTCTGGCGAAGACCGGCTTGTCGATCCCGCTGACTTCGTCGTCCAGCTGCGAAGAAAGATGTCATCACTTCGCCCAGCTCCCGCCTCTCGCCACTCGACTCCTTCTGTTTTTATCTCAAAGGACTTACCCACCGCATCTCACGTTTTTCTTCGTGACGATACAGTTCGGCGCCCATTGCAACCTCCCTATACAGGTCCTTTCGCCGTATTACAGCGTTCCGCGGACGGGAAGACCCTGACCCTGGACATCAAGAACAGGAAGGTCGTAGTGAGCGTCGACCGCGTCAAACCAGCCTTTCTTGATTCTGACAACTACCCTAGCTCGCCGGTTACCTCGGCACCTTTGGATTTGCCCCGAGCACAGCCGGCGCCTGGCCCTGCAGCTGCACCTGCGCCTAGCCCTATAGTGGCGCCTGCGCCTGCAGATACCACAGCCCCTTTTAAACGGCCATATACTACCAGGTCTGGCCGCCACGTGAGTTTCCATAATCGTAATGACTTTTGTTACTTTTAAATATTATTATTTTTGGTTTATCCTTCTCCGTAGGGGGGTGGTGTGGCGTCAAAATGTTTGCCTCAAACGACGCCAACAAAATTGCATGTTGGCAACATTGTAATACAGAGACAATCTTCTCGCTCTCCGCTACTCAGCGCGGACGCACCATTTACTTAGACTATCGTATTTGTATAACTAAAGATTAAATCCAGTAATAACTGTCTCCGGTATTTCTTTTATCACCACTGCAACGAGCCCCGCTACGCAACGCATATATAAACGGGCATTACCACTCGGTACCACGCCCAAAAACCTCATAAAAACAAATGTAAATTTAATTTTAGATGCAAAATTTGCAAGCTCAACCATAATACTCTCATGCATGAGGAAAGTCCAAAAGATGAAGAGGTTAGTAATCTATGTAACCAGCAAAAAATAGGAAACATTTTGCTTCCTACCATCAAGGTAAAGCTCACTGACATATATGGACAGGATGTGTATGTTAAGGCTCTGCTTGACACCGGCAGCCAGGCGTCATTTATACAAGAGAATCTTGCTAATAAATTAAAGTTGCCTCAATTAAAGACAAATACAAATATATTAGGTATTTGTAATAATCCTAACAAGATAGATAGGTACACTAACATTGTATTATGTGCTAGTAACAATATAGAGTTGCCAGTTTCTTGTCACATTGTTGACACAATAACATCAAAACTGCCCCAACAGTACATTGATATGTCAAGTATTAAGCTGCCTGAGGGTGTCAAGCTCGCCGACCCTGACTTTAATGTCCCTTCTGTAATTGAATTGCTATTGGGTGCGGATTTTTATTTTAAAATCATACAGACTGGTCAAATAAATTTGCAAAATGGTCTAGTGCTACAAAATACTTTGTTTGGGCATGTAGTAGGTGGTATTTTGTCATTCACCACTACTAAAGTGCAGACCAATAATAATATGGTGACAAATTTTGTAATGCAAGATACCAAAGAGAACTTGACTGAAGTCATGAATAAGTTTTGGCTAGCAGAAAAAATCCCTGAAAAAGCAGAGGTGGCCCCTGATTGTCAACTAGCTGAAGAAAGTTTCCAGAAATCGGTAAAATTGTTAGATAAAAGATTTTATGTTGACATGCCTCTTAAGGTTACAATGGATCAATTAAATTTGGGAGATTCCTTCTCAATTGCTCTTCAGAGATTTTACTCTCTTGAAAATAAATTCAAGGGACACCCTGATTATTTTCAACAATATAAAAAATTTATTGACCAGTATGTTGCGTTGGGACATGCCAAGATTGTTGATATTGGTAATTACGATGTTAAAAATGATCCCGTCTATTTTCTAACACACCATGCTGTCTATAATGAGCACAGTAAGACTACCAAATTAAGAGTGGTCTTCAATGGAAGCCAGAAATCGAAAAATGGAGTCTCTCTTAATGATAAAATGTACAATGGACCCACAGTGCAAAATGAACTGTTTGACATAATCATCTTGTTTAGGACTTACCGGTACACATTGATATGTGATATTGAAAAAATGTTTAGGCAGGTATATTTAAATGAAAGTCAAGCAGGATTAATAAATATACTATGGAGAGATAACCCGCAAAAGCCTATTGTTTGCCTTCAGCTTCAAACTGTCACTTATGGCTTAAAAGCTTCAACCTTCCTCAGTACCAGATGCCTAGTGGAACTTGCAGTGCGGTTCCATGATGAATATCCTCTTGCATCTGAGGCCATCATGAAAAATACCTATGTTGATGATGTCCTTGCTGGCTGTGACGATCTGAAGGAACTGGCTATCCTGAAAAAAGAGCTTGTAAATCTACTGGATTTAGGGTCATTTAAACTCCATAAATGGTGTTCCAATAATGAGGACATCCTTTGTGACTTACCTGGGGAACAAAAATATTTTGATGAATTAGAGTTAAACAGAGATAGCACAATAAAAACCCTTGGTGTCATATACAATACAAATGCGGATTCATTTAAATTCCATAGTCCAGAATGTGATCCAAATAAATTAAATACAAAAAGAAAAATCCTAAGTTTCATAGGGAAAATGTTTGATCCTCTTGGATTAATTGGTCCGGTAATAGTCAAAGCAAAACTTTTCATGCAAGACCTATGGGCCTCAAAAGTAAATTGGGATTCTATACTACCTCAAGGACAACTTCAAGACTGGGAAATGTTTTTAAAAAATTTGCAGGAAATGGGTACTATTTTCACCCCGAGAAGTGTCCTAGGGGGAGATATGGAATCCACAGAACTTGTAGGATATTGTGATGCGTCCTCAAAAGCTATTGGATGTTGTCTCTACATGCGAGTCTTATATAAGGATGGTACTGTTAAGGTTAATTCCTCTGGGCAAAACTTTAACAATACCTAACTTGGAATTAAATAGTGCAGTATTGCTCTCTGAACTTGCAAATAGAGTTCAAAAAACATTAGAGTCACGATTTCCACTTAAAATGACCTTTTATTCTGATTCACAGATAGTTCTAGCTTGGCTTAATTCTAGTAACTTAAAAAGTGGAAAATATGTATTAAAAAGGGTAACTCAAATTAAAAAGTTGACATCAGGAACATCTTGGGCTTATGTCAGGAGTTCAGAGAACCCTGCAGATTTGTTGTCAAGAGGTGTAGCTCCTCAAAAATTACAAAATAATACTTTGTGGTGGCATGGTCCACAGTATCTCTCTGATACAAAGTATCAGCACAAAGAAAATGAGTTCTACTTTCAAATAAACTCTGAAGGCTTAAAAGAGATCTTGCATGAAGAGACAGCTACAAATATTAGTAGTATAGACAATACAGAAAATTCAAATGTATTTGATAATTTCTCGGACTTAACAAAATTGCAAAGAGTTTTAGCATGGATATTAAGGTTTTTAAATAACTGCAGGTCAAATGACAAAAAATTTGGTTCATTATCAACAAAGGAATTAGGAAATTCATTAAAATATATAATTAAGCATGCACAAAATAAACACTTTGATATAGAAATACAGTCTTTAAAGGCTGACAAGCTGATAAAATCTAACCTTAACAGTTTACATCCTTTTCTTGACGGAGACTCGATTCTAAGAGTAGGAGGTAGGTTGCAAAACGCTCCTAATTGTCCTTTTGACAAAAAACATCAAGTGATATTGCCCAAGTCTTCGCATATAACAGATATGATCATTCGGAAAGAACATGTTAGGCTTTTACATGTAGGAGCTAAATTAGTCTTGAGCTCGCTGTCTCAACGTTATTGGTTAATTAACGGAATACGAGAAGTTAAAAAGATTACACATAAATGTATTAAATGTTTCCGAGTTAAATCTACAGTTGCAAAGCAACTAATGGGATCCTTACCTTCTCCAAGGGTAACACCCACAAGACCATTTTGGGTCACTGGAATAGATTTCTGTGGTCCATTTGACATCAAAGTTGCCCGGATTAGACGACCATTAATTAAGAAAGGCTATGTTGCACTCTTTGTTTGCTTTTCTACAAAAGCAATTCGTGTAGAACTTGTCAGTGATATGACCACTGAAGCATTCTTGGCATGTCTAAAACGCTTCATGTCCCGGAGAGGATACCCATCACAAATATTTTGTGATAATGCAAAAACATTCAAAGGAGCAGACAATTTCATAAAAGATCTATATAAATTGCATTCTTCAAAAAATAACCAAGACTCCATTGAAAGTTTTTGCACCACAAATGATGTGGAATTTAAGTATATACCTAGTTACTCACCTGAATTTGGTGGATTGTGGGAAGCGGGTGTTAAAAGTTTTAAATACCATGTAAAACGCGTAATTGGGAATATATGCTTGACTTTCGAAGAATTTAACACTGTGATAACCCAAATAGAAGCCATTCTCAATTCGCGTCCTTTGCTCCCTATGAGCTCCGAAGTGTCAGATTTTAAGTATTTAACGCCTGGGCATTTCCTTATAGGAGCCCCATTAACAAGCTATCCTGAAAGGGACCTGACTGATAAAAATGTGAATAGATTAAAGCTTTGGGATGTATGTACCAAATTAAAGCAAGATTTTTGGAAAGTCTGGTATAATGACTATTTGACACAGCTGCAAAATAGACCCAAATGGAAGTATGATAATATTAATTTAAAAGAAGGTGATTTAGTAATAGTAAAACTTAAAAATGTTCCTACATTAAGTTGGCCGATGGCCAGAATTGTAAAAACTTACCCTGGGCCGGATGGTAAAGTCAGAGTGGCTGACGTTAAAATGGGTCACAATGGAAAAATCTATAACAGATCTTATAATAAGTTGTGTCCTCTTCCTTTAGAAAATTGAATTTTAGTACACCTGTAAATTTAAAAAACTGAATTTTAATAAATTTGTAAATTTAAAATTATATAATATTTAAAAGACAAGGTAAATTTAAAGCTAAACAATTCTAATTCTGTATAATTCATTTATTAATCCATTCATGCATCAATAATAAGTAATGATAAAATTGTATAAAAATGTACCTACTTACCTTCAAATTATCTTTGGCCCCGCCCAACTATGTTCAATACATAATTGAACATTAAGTCGTGACATGAATGTCTACCTTTATTGTTATTTTTTAATACTGCCACCTGGCAACATTTTTCTCTCTCTTCCTACGAAAGTCTCCAAGCGACCACACCTACTTTCTATTAAAATTTTGTTTAATTTTACAAACTGCAAATAAATACAGTTTCAAGCAATACTCTGTTTTATTCATAACCAGTAGATATTATTGAGTGTAAATGTTTTTTTACTGTCAATTTCAAATTCTAAATGTAACTGAATCTAATCCAATTTATTAAGACAAAGGATAAAATATTAAAAAAATTGTCATACACCCCCTTACTAATAAACGTGGAATAACCTTGGAGTAGCTATGCGATGTTTTGTCCTTACCTGTGGTTGTGACATTTGAATTCGACGGATAAGGACAAAACATGGCATAGCTACTCCAAGGTTATTCCACGTTCATAAGTAAGAAGGACAGAGTTTCGTAGTGACACTAGTGACGATGGAGTTAGGGATCCTAGGTTCGATTCTCTGTAGGGAAAAATAAATGTGCGATGAGCGCGAGAATTTAGAGCTTTGGATGTTTTCTACGTATGTATTTTTCTATAAATATATTTTTATCGTTGTTTTGTGCCTATAATTCAAGCTAAGAGCGTTTGGGACTAGGTCAATTAGTATGAGATTGTCCCCTGCCTGATATTATTACTTAAATATAACGTCCATCGATGATATAACTCAACTCAAAACCAATCACAATTCCCAACCGTTCCCAAAGCCTAACCCTGCAATAACATGTGACTGAACAAAAACCCAATAAAACGTGGCATAAGTCGTGTTATTTTAATTAAAGCTAACCCTCCCGCTGCCGAGAACGCGCGGCATCCGGCGATTAGCAACACTCGGGCGCGCACAGCCGCGCACGGTCGGTGCAGACATTGTAAGGGTTGGTTTTCAATATTGTGCACAATATTATTTGGGATTTTTCCCTTATCTTATATTTTATTATACTAGATACTTATCAAAATTCAAAATTCAAAATTCAAAATATTTATTCAGTAAATTGGCCACATGAGGGCTCTTTTACACGTCGGTAATATGTAGTGAATCTACTAGCGCTTCGGACAAGACCATCATTGCGGAGAAGAAGCGCCGCAAGAAACTCCAGCAGAAGGTCATTTTTTCCAATCATAAAATACAATAATACTTAAAAGTAACATTACAAGGTAATAAAGTAATAAATAATTATTAAAAAAAAAAACTAACACAAATAAATCATTACAAATGTAAGCTCAATTAAATTAAAAATATTGACTAGGAGAGCAACATAACGAGGTATCTACGTCAGGAACAGTCATTAAAATAACTAAATGGAAAACAGGTCCTTGCAAGCGTGAACAGACCGGACCCCACAGACAGCACCCGTTCACGAGTATGACGCGTATCGTAGGGCCATAATTATTTCCTGGTAAGTACATAAATTATAATCGAAAAGGTTATATTTTAGTAAGGTCGAAAACACTACTGTCTTATTACAAAACTGTGTCAAGAGACATCGTCTGCGTGAGCCAAATTCCAACTTAATTGTAACATTATACAGATATTGGTGCTAAAAAATACTCAAACATTAAAATCAAAATAAAATAATTTAATATTAAAATCCACAAATCTATAATCTTGGAACTCCAATTCCTATCGCACTATTTTATAGCAAATATAATTAATGGCGAATAAAAACCTATTAACATGGTTGTACAATAAATTAAAAAAAAACTCACACAAATTGATCTAGTCCCAAACTAAGCTCTAGGCTTGTACTATGGATACTAGTTAGACGGCGATAAACTTATTTATGTAGAGAAATAAATACTGAAATACATGGAAAACATCGAACACTGAACAAGTACACAAACATCTGCCTTTACCGGTATTTGAACCCATAACATCTGAAAACCATAACAGCCTGAGCACATGGCATGGCATGGGCATGAGCCTTTTCTGAAAAATAGGAGCGTTTATCAACTCTCTGCAACCATAACTCCCATGCATCAAGTGCACCGTGCGTTGTTGTCCGGCGCGGGCGCCTGTCTTGCACAATGCAGTCGTGATATATCGGGCGCAGCTGCGGGGGATGCACCATTCATTACACTTCGCAAAAACATTCCAGTTTACGATGAGAATGCTTAAGTTTTTGAGTATGTTGAAAATGAATGGAAATATTTGTTATGCAAGTAGAACGATATGATTGTAGAATGTATTAGCAATAAATAGGATAAATAATGTTTTGAGTTTTTAGTTTTTATCTCTGTCTGTCTTCTTTTTCTGTGCATGCACTATGTAAATTTCTGATTAGTTATTTGGTCGACTGGTAAAGAATCCGCCATTTGTACTTATTTTTGTGCAATAAACATTAAATAAATAAAAAGCACTTTTACATGTCTGCGTCTAGCTTCCTATGGGCATGCAAATGAAATAATTACTAATCACGTTTCAGTCGCCTTTAATTGACTTTATTACAACGATGTTTTTCTCAGCAATGCTAGATCAGGATAAAACACCAAGATAATAATATATGTAACTATACAATCGGCCAAATCGAACCCTGTCCCACCATAGAACTGGGGCTGTATCTTACTCAGGCTCCTAATTGCTCTTGAGTTACTAAAGTATTGTTTTTAACTCAGCAGCCATCACTGTCGATTAAATAAGTGCTATCATACATAAGTTAGTATCATACATAACGATACCAATATGATATTATTATCGTGTCAAAAGTAACTTTATAAATCAAATCGTAAGAGTTGTCAAACAAAGGCAATTTTTTAACCGATTGTACACAAATACCTTTTAGAGGTTGTTTCTTTGTTTATTCAATAAATTTCCAATATTTGACACGATTTAGCCGCATATTACACGTTACTTCTCTTATTTTCCGACTCCCGCGATACAGGCCCAGCCTAGTGTGGGAGCCACAGCTAAATTATAAATTTTAGTTCTTAAGCCTTTTGGTAAATAACTGATTATTATTTATTTTGCACTGATGATCTATAAAGTAAACGCCGCAACATCCAAGAAATACGTTTCAATTTGTCATTTTTGTACGAAATCCCCAAGAAACTTTAACACCCCATCTACCTCCTTATCGTTAAGTAACTTTTTCTAAATGCTTCCCCCCGCCATCAAATCCCGTTCATTATTTTGAGGCATTAAACACATCGGGCCGGATCCCGGGCTCCCGGGTCCCGTTAGGGCTCCAGGATTGATAGAGTGCGGCTCATGCGGGCTTACCGCGTTTTTTATCCCGGAATTAGGGAGGAGATGGACTGGGGTAATTGTTTTTGTATTTGTTTTTATTTTAAATCGAAGATAAATAAGGGATATTTATTTGTTAATGCTGATAGTGTGTTTGTAGTGTGCGTATTTGTTTTTTTATATGTCCAGCAGAGGACGTGTTTGAGCTTACGTGGTGATGATAATGATAAAGAAATAATTAAAATCTAATTTATCTTAAACGCGAACTAAATAAAATAAAATATTATCCATCATCATTTGATTCCTAGTACTTAATTCCTAACCTCATTACAATAATTGTTCCTCCGTATAGTTTGATATTGTATTCATTAACACGATAGTGCAACGAAAGTGTCAAAAATTTCAACTTAAGTTAAATTTCCAATTATATTCAAATGGGAACTGGTGTAAAAACAATTAAAAGCCTGGTGACCGCATAGTTTACAGTATTCCCAGCTTCTTTATAGCTCTTTGCTGGCTATCGCTATCACGCTTGCACTCGCAACTGAGAATACATTTGTCACTCGCGTGTCATACAAAAACGGAGATTGCCGATGGCTATTAGGAAACGCGGTAGCACTGTATTTCCACTTGACGGAGTTCTAAAACAGATAGATTTTCAAACAAACACCTGCTCAAAAATATGAATCACAAATGATTCCCGTCTGTCTATGACTTAATATTGTGTCGGACAAATTGTTCTCCGCGCAGTAAGCTCTCGAGGGCTTCGGATAAACCGGGCATTACCCGGGCCGGGCGCGGCGCGGCGGCGGAGGGGTTACGATTGAAAAACGGCCGAGCTGTGATACTCGTGGATCTCTTCTGTTTAAGATATAGTCTTGGCTCTCTGTGTGAATTGATGTTTAAAAAACCGGGAAAGAGCATGTCGGAACAAGGTCAGTGTAGAGTTCCGAAGCGACAAACTACAAACACAAAAAACTATCTCAAAAATAACCTAACCAACAAAAAGTTGGAAAACCCCCGACATTGACATTTCAAAGTTCAATACTTCAAAAACGGCTGAACCGATTTCAATATAAAATGTCTAAGAACCACCGCTAGAAAACCTGCTTTCAAATTAAAAAAACCGCATCCAAATCGGTTCATCCGTTTAAGAGCTACGGTGCCACAGACAGACACACACACACACACACACACACACACACACACACACACACACACACACTTACACGTCAAACTTATAACACCCCTCTTTTTTGCGTCGGCGGTTAATAACGAGAATTAACTAATTTTCTATTTAGTTTGGTTCTGTCAGATGTTTTTTAGTAGGTATAAACACTTTAGCTGCCTGTGTCTCAAGAACCAATCAAGTATACTTAACACTGCAGACAGACGGACAAACAGACAGACGGACTATCTACTGGGTAAATCATGTTGCCTTTGACAGGGTATCGTATCGTTTTTATTTCAGCCGCCATTACTGTCAGGTAAATAAGAGCTATCGTGAGGTTGACAATACGATATCATGTCATAATCAATATGGTTTTAACGTGCAAAAAATAACCCAAGAGCCTGTACAGTCAAAAGCACAAATATATACACATACTTACATACCTTCACGCCTGTAATCCCAGAGTGGGGTATGCAGAGCAGACAGAATTGCCTACAACTTTAAAACTTGTTGTTGATTCAGTAACCACATTTTGCACAAATAGGCTAATATTTTTACCAGCGTAGTGACAGTTACAAGCCCATCGCCTAACAGTAATTAATACAAGAAGCCTATATTCCCTTAGTCGCCTCTTACAACATCCACGGGAAGACATGGAAAGGCACAATTCTAACCCGGCACCACACGGAGCTCATGGGGCAATATATACCTAATACACCCCAGTCTCAAAAATATGTAGGTACACAGACCTTATTACTATGGCAATAAGGTCTATATGTACATATTTTTGCACCTTTGTGCGGATTTATATTTGTACCCTTGACTATTCTAGGCGGTAAAAACCATATTGTCTTTGCCTCGTTATCGTATTGTCAACGTTACGGTAGGTCTTATTTATTATACAGTAATGGAGGCCGAGTTAAAACAATTATTTCTCTTTTATTCTATTCATACAACATCGTTTTAAGTCAGATTGCTTCGTTCGTATTTATCTTTATTTATCAATTAGCTTTAGTAGTACTAAAGTCGACTGAGAAAGCGAAATTAAAAACCATTATCCGACCAAATACAATATTGTATGATTATTCACTTCTGTATTTGGCCGACTGTACTCGTTTGCCGTCTTCTTGTCATAAATTATCTCTATATCCCTGTCCTAATTTACAGTCATAATAACTTTAAAAGTCTCGCAAACACTTAAAAACTCCTAATTACATCAATTAATCACTAAACTTTAAACCCCTGCCGACCCCTAAAAACTTATCAATTAACGCGAACACGGGACCCCACTCGCGCTAAGCCGCCCGGTTCGATTCCCGATCGAGCCCTATGACGGGAACACCATTAATTACGTATAAGGGTATCTAATGAGGAAACTGCAGTTCACAGTTTTTAGATGACTTTTAATGAGTAATGACTTGGATGAGGTGCTATTTGACACTAGCGGCTTATTTTTACCCGGCTGCCGAAGGAGGAGTGTAATGTCTTTAACAGGGAACGCTTTGTTTCATATAAAAATTTGTAGTCCGAATTTAAGCCGTAAAGTGTTTTTTACTGAAACGGTTTTTATTTCAGGATTTTTGAAACATCTAGCTGGTAAATGAGGTAAGGTTACGTTAGGTTTGTTTTATAAAAACCCTGAAATAAAAACCGTTTCAGTAAAAAACACTTTATGACTTGCGATGATTATGAATAACAATACATTCGGACTACAATTTTTTATATGAGCCAATATGGACCCTTCTTATGTCAATCAATTTGTCTTGGGCCTGTTTCACAATCGTCAATTAAAGCATATCTGACACATAAATTTAGCCCTTTCCTTTTCTTACACTTGTACATAGACAAGGAGAGAGCTAACTTTAACTAACATAAATTTAAACATTTACTTGTACACAAATTTACTTGTCGATTGTGAAACGCCCTTAATCTAATGAGTGTCACTAAAGATAAGACAGTAATAAAAATTCAATATGGCGGCAACCAGACGCCATATTGTAAAAAAAAAAATGTGGACGAATGTGAGTGGGGTATCGTTGAATAAGTATTTAAAAGACAAAAATACAATCATCCTTACAAAACACGGTTCTCCACAAACTTAAAATGACTTACTCAAAAAAATACTAAAATTCATCACAATAAAACCCCCGAACCCATTTGAAATAAATAACACTAACAAACCTAAATCCCCGAAATCCTCCTTAATGCCATAGACAAACAGCCAGTCTATGCTCGTAAAAAAACAATCACTGTCTATGGCCGCGGTAAGCCTCGAATATATTACTTGGACATAGACTAGCGAGTAACGCGTGGGCGCAGATGAGTCACTTCATCGCGGACATAACTTGAAACTCTTATGTTTTGTCATGAAGAATTATGAACAAAAATATTCCGATTATAACGCGAAATCAACCAATCCGCAGTGTTCGCGTTTTTGTATAAAGGTGTGGAGGAAGGAGCGCAAATTTTCATTTCCAAAAACTTAAGTATGTCCCGTGGCAGCTGTTTTATATTTGAACCTAACACAAGTACGAGTACAACCTAACCTAACTGACGTATTTAAATAATACTGCCCTCCCAAGCCAACACACTATCTCAAATTTAATTGCCAAAGTAGATTCAATCCTCTCTTGTTACTATTGTCTGTGTCAATTGATATAGTCAAAGATGTAAAAAAATAGTACTGTTTGACACATAACCTTAAATATTCATCACAGTGTGTTTTTATTTAAAATATCGTATAATTCATAGTTATTTAATCTTTAACTTAATGTGCAAGTAAATATCAAGTTTATAAATTATTGCTAAGATCTTACTTGATCTTTAAAATCACGTGATTATCGAGTAATAATGGTAAATTGGTTAGTTTGGTTGTGTTTACATCTTGGCCAATTTCAATTTGCACAGACTATAATGAGGTTGTGATTGCTACAGGAGTTTTATTCGAGATGCTGTTTTTTGGCTTAGCAGGGCAGATTGAGCGGTTTTGGTATCTTACAAATAGCTTTTTCGGAAAGGAAAACTTGGGATATTATACATTTGGCCAAACAGGAGAGGTTATTCCATAGTTTTCTGTGCCCTACCAATAATAGTGTTAAAAAAAATTGAAATGCTTATTACTGTATTGTCAAAGAAAATTTCCCCGTAGTTACAAGTCGCATCTTCTCTATTTAGTCTATGTCCGGCTACAGGGGGCGTCAGTAAGTGAGCACGTCACGTCGCTTCGAGTATCGCGCGCCGCCGCGCGCACTTCACCGCGGACAGATGGCGCTGTAGGATTACGACGGGCTACCTGGGATTTAAATGTCTGACGCGGGCTGACTACTTTATACGAAGTTAAACATTTAGGAGCAAGAAGAATTCTACAAAAGCGAAAGAATGTGTAGTTTTGCACCTATTTATTAATATTTGAATGTTGTGGACGGTGATCGGCGTTAGCTTTTCCTATAAAGATTTGATGGAAAATAAACCTGTTTTAAACGTAAATTTTCCAATTTAGCCTTCTTTATGTGAAGACTAGCAATAAAAATTGCAGAAGTTGACTCCTGTCTTAGTCTAACATTAAATATAAAAAAGACAGCAAAATTGTGCTTCTTGCTTTAGAACTGAAGTTAAAGTGAGACAGCAATCAGGTGTCCTTTCATTTCACCAGACAACGTTTCCCAAAGTGATTCATTTCCCAATTGTTTTATTTGGGCAAATGTTTTTTTTCCAAAACTGTAAATATTTCAGAATTTATTTCAGGACCATCGTGTTGAACCCTATAGGTTAGGATAGGTTAGGTTTTCATATATAGTCCATAGCTATTTCTCTGTCAAAGATTGTCTGGAAGAGATCGCTATTCAGCAATAAGAGCGCCTATTCTGTGTTTTTTTTGGGTTTTGCATAAAAACGATTGTACTAATTTTCATTTCACATAACACAAATTTCATAACTTCGATCTCTATATTAAACCAACGATAAGTATAATTATTATTATGCATAAAACGAAATGCATAATTTTTTAAACTATAACGTTCAAAAAATAAAAAATAAACTAATGGCTTTCATTATTATTAATGTGGTCACAGTTCTAACCTAACCTAACCTAGTTAGAAGAAATTGTCAAAAAATGCATAATAACAACAAAATGATAGTCATAATAAATGAGTGTTATGTTATTCGATCGTATTATGCCTGATGAAATTATACAATTAGTTTTTATGCTAAATGTTAATTATGCTTTTCGTGGTTAGTTAAATGAAATTATACAAAATGTTTTAGACTGAAGCGCACCCGTTTGTTTGTGTTAAATGTCGAGTATTGGTATTGTATTTTATTGCTATAACCAATCTAGGATTATCTCTGTGACACCTCACATAATCAAGAAGTACACTTTTTTTTCACTATTCAGATATACTACTTTGATACAGAAATTGCGATAAAAAAACGAATAAAACAGCCCCCTACATTTTAGTAATCATTTTCTCTCCCCACTCCCATAGACAGCTCATCATGTTATCTGTGGTAACACGAGAGGCGTGTTATCATTATCCGGCGCTAGATGGCGCCACTTCCGTTTTTTCCGGAAACGTGTGCTTGCGCCACGCGGCGAGATTAGCAGCGGAGGGTTAACTACAAATACTTTTGATGTTCGGGAGCTGTAGTTAAAAAAAAGACACGTTACGAGATGACTTTCCACACAATCCTACTAATATTATAAATGCAAAAGTTTCTGTGTTTGTTTGTTACTCCTTCACGCTGCAACGGCTGGACGGATTTGGATGAAATTTAGAATGGAGATATCTTGTACTCTGTATGAACTCATAGGCTACTTTTAATCTCGGATAATTTAAAAGTTCAGGGAATAACGGTAATCGAAATCTACGCGAACGAAAAACCGGCTTTTCCCCAAATCGGAACACAACGATGCGATCACTGCTGTTTGGCGGGATCACTTTGTTTGCCCGAATTTCTTTTGCCATAATTGTATCACTTGCCATAATATTCATTTGCCATAAAGGCATTTTTTCTGAAACTGTTAGCCTTTCAGGTATTTTTTACATGCCATCGTATAGAGCCTAATAGGTTAGGTTTGGTTACTTTTATAACAATTCTGAATAGTTTATGGTTTCAGAGAAAAAGCCTTTATGGCAAATGAATATTATGACAAGTGATACAATTATGGCAAATGAATTTCGGGCAAACGATAGAGAACCCTGTTTGGCGGTAGGTTAATGGATAAGATGGTGGTAGCGATCCGGACGGACCCTGCACCAGGTCCTACCACCGGCAAAGGGTAAGTTCTCCTTAGAAACCCAAACATTAAACGAAAGTAAAGTAAGTTTCAGTGTTTATGTGTGATATCTAGACTTACAATCATAGTAGAGGTTTCCAACGGAGGAGGTCAGTCGAGGAGTGCCTTGTCCGGAGAGGGCCGCCATCCTATCTCCCTGCGCAAAAAGAAACACAAATAAATAAATTGTGTCCTTAAATTAAAATACAGTTGCAAAAAACAACACCCTGTAAGTGGGGTTACAATTTTTTAAAATAGGCATGGAATTAATGAAACCCTTACTAAAGTTTAGTTTTTACCTTATTGCTATCGTATTGTTTGTGACGTAGGCTTTACTATCTAGTTAATAAGAGCTATCATAACTTAAACAATATGATAACAAACGGGGTATAAAACTACCATATTTTTAGTAAAAGCAGAAAAATAACGATGTATGAGCAGAGCTGTAAGCTACGCCGTAGCAGCTGCGTAGCACCCGCTACAACCTAAGGCGTGATTCTTTAGGTACAGTCGAATTCATAAATGTGTACACTTTAGTACTTTGTCACTTTAATCGTTATGACAATTCATATATGGCAGATTAAACATGTCATTAAATAGACAAGGTACTGAAGTGTATACATATTTATGAACTCGACTGTTCGTACCGCGATATCGTATTGTGCGGATTGTGCCCCAGCCTTATCTTATGACATATTAGGGCAAATTCAAACTATGATTACAAAATATGGATTTTATTCGGAATTATATTTTTTAAATTCTTATTATTATACTAAAAACGATTAAGTATGAAAATTATGTGTAAGGGTTAGTTTGCCTAAACGTTAAGTTAATGTTATTCTTCAAATCGGTTTTATCGAAATCGGTTCAGTGGTTTAGACGTGAAAGCGTAACAAACGGACGGAAAAAATATACTTTCACATTTATATTATTATAGTATTGATTTGGATATTCACATAGTTCAAAATACTTAAAAAAGTAAAAAGATATAAATTTGAACAACTATCTAGGTACTTAAATAAATGAAAAGAGGATGTATGGTGTTTCTAACTAGAAAACAATGAACACATGATAATTATTTAAAAAAAGTTGCCTATGTTTATTCATCTAGTAATAATAATAAGCATCTTAAAGTTAATGTAAGTTATAGAAAATATGAATAAAATAAAAAATAAATGTAAGTTTTAAAACACTCAATGAACATGAAATCAATCCATGCGAAGCGAACAAATCAAAATGGCGGCGCTCGACAAAATGGCGAATAAGAACGAACCAGCTGGATATGATCAGCTATTTGCTTGCAGTAGGAAAAAAAGCCGTCCAGTGTTATCTTGGACATTTCTTTTTATTTCTATTCTGGAAAAAGAAAAATAAGTATGTTAATTTAATTTAATGTTTAGATTTCAAATTTGCATACATTATTTTAGAGCTGTCTGAGAAATAGAGAACTCAAATTGGTATTTTAAAACTTCGGTAGCGAAGGGTTCGAATGTCTAGACAAAGGAAAATCTAGACTTACATCTAGACTTAGTGTATATAGCACAGACACTACTGCGCATGTCTGGAAAAATCCATACTAAAAGGTCAAAGGTTAGATACTGAGTTAAATGTTTCTGAGCATTGCATTGTAGTTAAAGACTATTAAAAAATGACAAATTAGAAAAAAACTAGAACTACAATGAAATATCTATAAACAATTCTATGAAAATCTAATTTTAATACGCACCTTACACGAAGTGTTGCCAGGAAAGGTATTTAAATTATTTTAATTCGTATTTAAAATATCTATTTTAATTTAATTTAAACTTGTCTAGATTTAAACAAGCACTACTTGTACGATATATTTTTTGTTGAAAAACAAATTACTATGTGACAAAACGGATCGTTTATATAGTTATAAATATACAGGGTGTTTTCGCGTAATTTCGATTTTTTATATATGTTTTTCATATATGGAATATATTAACTGATTTTAAGAGAAATGCGATCCTCGACCGTGGTTAGGTGAGGCCCGGAGGAAGACTGGGGGTAGGTTTAAAGGTTCCAGGGGTTGAGGCCCGCGCAGGCGCGTTACAGCGGCCGGGTGGGGGTAAATGGGGGGCGGTCAGATACAGGTCACCCCCCCCAGAGCTAGAGATCGATATTGAACAGAAGCTGGGTAGCAAGGACATGTAGGTATATGAATTTAGGTATTGGCATGACACGGCCTATATCATCGAAAGGTTACATCTCATCACATTTCTGGAAAATCCAAAGGAGATACAGAGAAAGTGTCTTAGGAATCATTAGCAAATTTTTTTCTGAAATAAATTTAAGAAAAAAAATATCCGTTCCGTATTAAAATCAAATTCTGGTTAATTATAACTATTTTTGTTATAAAATACAACTTACGCCTAAGAGGAAAAGTACAATGCATGTTTTTGTCAAGCAGTATCTATTTTATATGAGTTTTTGATAATTGTAATCATTTTTTTCACCATTTTGAACTAGAAAGTGCTCTGGCACGTTATTAAATTAATTTAAGCGGGAATCTTCTGCATTTTATTACCCTGTTAAAAACACGACATCCTAAAGAAGAGAATCCTGGCAGTAAGGTCTATTCGACTTAATTCGGTCGTTACTGACACCCGCGGCTTAAGAGAGGGGCTTAAAATTCTGACTATAACGTTTATTACGTTTAAAAAAATCTACTTATAGTAGATATGTGGAAATCCGAGATGGCTCTTCTGAGCAGTGGGGTACTGTTACAGTTTACCAAAGGAAAGATATTATAAACAAATAGCTTTTACAAGTATTGTATTTAACACGGGCTGGTCCTCGTAATTCGGAATCTTGCCCCTTTATCAGTCTATTTTCAATCGCATTGGTTAATTTAGAATATAAAATATCGATTCCCATTTTATGTTTATCGAAAAAAGAATTGAAATCAGTTCAAACATATTTTTATTATACTTTACTACGGGCCTTGGGTTATATTATTGACTGTTTTCAAAGCTGACAACCTAGGCTAGCAAGGCTAAAAAAAACCCTAACAAGCCGATTTATTAGTTTAAACACCCGAAAATACAAAAGTTTGGTTTCTGTCCCTATTAATTTGAGCACCCGCTGTATGTAATATTCGCGCTCATCACACAAATATCTGCCCTTACCGGGATTTGAACCCAGGACCGCTAGCTTCGTAAGTATTACTGGCCTCTCATTTATAATTAAGCTATATGCAAAATTGACGTCATCGTCACCAAAAGAGGGGTCGAGCTCATAAGAACATTTACAGTGCCCGGGTTCCAAGTACCCTAACAAATCCGACCCCTTGTGGGGTACACGGCGCTGGTAGAGTGCTGGGTGGCGTGGGCGTGACCTTTATACAGCCTCCATGTCTACCTGACCTTTTCACGGTGTAATCAACGCCATTTTTTTTTCGTGCTTACGTCATTTGGGCATTGTTTTAAAGGTCTTTCACTAAGCTACCGATTATTAAGGTTACGTAGGCGTTCACTTTTAGGATTCCGTACTTTAAGGGAGCCAAATGGGACCCTGTTAATATGGCTTCGCTGTCTGACCGTCCGTTCGTCCAAACTTTAAAAAGCTGCATCTTTTGAACCACAGAATAGAAAAAAAAGTGGAAGTGGCAAGAACTTCGCTTAGTATCAGACCTGTTGTCGCCAACTAGATAATGGAAATAACCCGTTATAACCGGTTTTAACCGGTTATTTTCATACAAAAACGTCTTAATAACCGGTTTAATTGCATTCCCTATTGCCAACCCTGTGGACAGAGATAGATAGAATGCCTCTTTGTCAATTCACCGGCTATATTATTACACCGGAACACAACAGTACAAACACTGCTGCTTGCCGGTAGGGTACAATAGGCGGTGGTAGTAGCAATGCTACCACCTTTAAGATATAATCCAAAGTCCAATTTAATCGTTCGTTTAACTCAATTAATTTAATTTGATTTATTTAGAACACATATGTGCCTATAGTAATATTCGGAGTAGGTAATTGGTACTAAATAATATAAGTATCAAAAAGAACTGAAGGTTCATTAATGAATACACATAACAAAAATGCGCAATTTTAAACTATCACAATAGAATTGACACGTGAAGGATCACGAAACGATAACATAAGATATAGCGTAGGTAATATACAAAATATTAATAAGATACTAAAACCCAAGCCCATCATAACCCCATCTCACATCTCGTCATATCTGAATCTCGGCTAACCAGCGCTAAATAACCCCCTAGGCCTCAATCTCACCCCCCACCAGCCCCCCCACGGTGGTGGGGGGATGACGTCAGCGCCGCCACGCCCAGTCGGTCGATAGGGCACTGATATATCTATGGATATGGCTATATGTGGAATAGAAATGGCGGGGCAGTCGTGAATTAAATTAAAAGATTCTAGTAATTTTGAGGCTCTATGAAGAATTATTGGACCTTATTTGATACATTCCTTTTAGGGGGCATATTAGATTTGAGGCAAAAAGGGTCATGAGGCCCTACCCAAGACGCATTACGCTAACCAGTATGTCTATTCGTTTCTTTTTTTAAATAATCGCGTCACTGGTAGATGACGTGATACGAAGAGTCACGTGATCTACCAGTGACGCGATTGGTTTAAAAATGAAACGAATAGAAACGGTAGTTAGCGTAATGCATCTTTGCTAGGGCCTATGTTACCTTGACCGAAAATTTAAAGTTCCATGGATAATTTGCTATACAATTTTTATTACTATATCATTTGCAATCTACTTTACTTTTACCATGATTTCCACGGAATTGAAAAAATAGTGGAAGTGGCATGAACTTCGCTTAGTATCAGACCTATTGTCGCCAATACCCAAACTATCATAAAAACAACACGCCACCATGGAAATTTTTTTTGGTACGGCTAACATTTTTAAACCCCAAACAGCACAATAAGGCATGCTTCTGGATTTATTTCCTATTTTAGAAATATCGAAATATCGAAATAAGCGATCGCAGCAAAAGTATGGTAGGTTGCGCGGAATTCCGCAAAACTATGCCACACGTTACACGCCCACTTGACACATCTACTGTTTTTTCTGTTCTGTGATGATTTCATACCTCTTTCGACAATCACTTAACTAAGGAGGTTACTTGAGCAATATATGTATACGCAGCTTATGATAAATTTATTTTTACAGAATCAAACCAAATTAATCAAAAATTTTAATTCAATATAATTATTGAAAAACTAAATGTTAAATATTTGACGGTGTTCTGATACCGTTAACGATATAAATATTAGCAGTAAAGTACACGAGACAAAAACTGTGCGAGTGAGAGAAGCGGTGGTTAAAGTAAATGGAGTATAAAAAAATAAAAATAAAAATCAGAGGACAATGTCACACCAATTGACCTAGTCCCAAACTAAGCTTTAGGCTTGTACTATGGGTACTAGAGAACGATATAAATACTTATATAGAGGAATATATACTTAAATACATAAAAAACATCCAAGACTCAGACAAATATTCGCGCTCATCACACACGGGGGCCTAATATGGCTCCGTTTATCACGTGACAAAGTGTGGATAAGGCATCCGTCATCTTCTGACGTGCTTCTGACACGTAAATAAGAACGAGAGGGACAGATGCTTTATCCATATTTGACACGCGATATAGACGCAGCCATACTAGGCCCGCAGGATTTGAACCCGGGACCGCAAGCTTCGAAGGCAGGGTCACTACCACAGAACAGAAAAAACAGTAGAAGTGTCAAGTGGGCGTGTAACGTTTGGCATAGTTATGCGGAGTTCCGCATAACCTACCATACTTTTGCCGCGATCGCTTATTTAGATTTTTCGATATTTTGATATTTCTAAAATAGGAAATAAATCCAGAAGCATGCCTTATTTTGGAGTGTAAAAACGATAGCTCCACCAAAAACATTTTCCATGGTGGCGTGTGGTTTTTATGACAGTTTGAGTATTGGCGACAGCAGGTCTGATACTAAGCGAAACTCATGCCACTTCCACTGTTTTTTCTATTCCGTGGTCACTACCAACTAGGCTATCGTGTCAACAAAGAAGATAACAAACCCATTTTCATACATTGTATAACTAAACTATCACTTCGAATGTATATGAGTCATTTTGTTCTGGCTCATTGATTTTATTTATTAACTCGCCGCAAAATCGGAGTTTTTCCGGAGATAAGCTTAAAGCTACAAAAAGCTGCAGATAGCTTATCGATAGTCAATTTGGAAAGCTCAGAGTACGTGTTAGTACAGAGCTTTAATGTTGTATATTCATATTTTGTAAATTTTTGGTACTAAAATAGATGGAAAACATGTTACAATTATTACCACGCCCCATTTTCTAAAATTTCAAGTTAGTAACTTTTGTAGTTGCAGAGAAAAACTGCGCACATTCAGATAGGATAGACAGACAGACAGTAAAGTCTCATTATACATACATTAAATCAAGCCTGTGTCCAGAGGGGTAGGCAGAGACTCCACCTGCTACGATCCTGACAAATCTCTTTCGCTTCTACCACACTCATACATCGAGTCATGCATGCACATTATAAGGGTCTCATTATAAGGGTCACTTTTTAACCATTTTACTGCGGAACCCTAAAAATCATTCATTTTCTAAGGAAACTTGTCACTCTGGATTTTATTCTTTATCAGGGGATCTATTGTATTCGATAAAACCATATTGTTGTTTTAGAAAAGAAAAATAGTTTAATTGGGATGGTTTAAGATTTCATGAAAAATTCTTGGATCGTTTAAGAGATATCAGCTCGGGGATAAAAGGTAGCCATTATATCTGGGATTTTTAAATATTAATTAGTTATATTATGCTAAAGAGGAAGACCTGGGCTTACTTACTTCAGCAAAATAAGACAGAAGGCCAATATCGTGCCGTATCAGCGGGCCTAGTATGGCTGCGTCTATATCGCGCGTCAAATGTGGATAAAGCATCCGTCACTCTCGTGCTTATTTACGTGTCAGAAGGTGACGGATGCCTTATCCAATACTCAATACTCAATACTCAATTATTTATTGCATTCCATAAGGTATACATAGGGGGTACCTTAATTAATTTAAAAGTTATGACATCATTATGGACCCTGTAGGGCACAGCATCATATAAACTTATAAACTAGTGAGAGCGCTTATTTGCTAAGAGTAGTTTATTTTTTACTTACATATCTATTAACATAATAACTCATCTAAGTATTCGGTTATTGAATAATAGCATCCAAACTTTGTTACGCGATAAATGCAGTCATATTAGGGCCCCAGACGGTGAAAAAGCTGACGGAAAACAAAGAAAAGTGGCAATTACTCCACTGACAAGAGCTTTAGAGCTTTCTGCTGGAATAGTTAAATGATATTATGCTAGTAACCACTAATGGAATATTTCATGTTGTTGAGCTACTCTGTGCACCGATGCCGTGAGTGGATCGGAGTGGCGTGTTGGTTGGTAACGGACCAGACACAGCCGCCATGCCGGCCTCCGCGGACGGCGTCAGTGAGGTAAGCTCCAACATTATATTATAAACCAGCTTCTGACCGCGACATCGTCTGCTTAGATTTCAATTATTCTTACACCCTCCGGAACATTTAAAGTTTCCGCGATAAAAACTATCCGATGTCCTATTCCAGGACCTGAGGGCCCTGCCAAGATGCATAGCGCTAACTAGCGTTTCTATTCGTTTCATTCTTAAACCAATCGCCACCATCGTCATCTACCAGTGACGCGATTGGTTTAAAAACGAATCGAATAGAAACGCTAATTAGCGTAATGCATCTTGGCAGGGCCCTCTGTATGTTTTATCCCGATCCGCTCAGTGGTTGAAGCGTGATTGAGTAACAAACATCCAATGATTTTCGGAAAAATGAAAATTTCGGATAAACGAAACAGCGGATAAAAGTTTTTTGAACTTATAGGTAACCGAGCTCATGCAGTCATCGTCATCGTCTGTTGGCACCACGGAATAGAAAAAACAGTGGAAGTGGCATGAGCTTCGCTTAGTATCAAACCTGAGGGGCTATTGTCTAACGCACTCGCATTAGCAACCGGCTTCAAAGTAGAGACATTGTTTTCATTTTGTATGCAGACAAGCCTTCGATTTACAAAATGAAAACGATCGTGATTGCGAGTGCGTTAGACAATAAGCCCTCTGTTGTCGCCAATACTCAAACTATCATAAAAACAACACGCCACCATGGAAAATGTTTTTGGTGCGGCTATCGTTTTTACATTCCAAAATAGCACAATAAGGCATACTTCTGGATTTATTTCCTATTTTACAAATATTGAAATATCGAAATAAGCGATCGCGGCAAAAGTATGGAAGGTTATGCGGAACTCCGCATAACTATGCCACACGTTACACGCCCACTTGACACTTCTACTGATTTTTCTGTTCTGTGATTGGCACATATCAATTTCATTTGGGGTCATTTGGGGCCGTCATCTCAGTATTCACTCAGCTCATCCACGTTTTTTTGAGTTTGCACTATAGCCCTTCATTAGTATCACTTAACGTTATCTTTAACCCCTAAACAAAAAACAGGATTTTATAAGTTGTACGTTCCGTAAAACTACACAACTATGGTCCTGGCCTACAACAATAGTCCAATTTTACTTATCACATTATTCTAAAGGTAGCTTTAGCTATAGCTAGAGTTTAGAGCAATCGATTTTAGGCCGAACAGTACATATACCCAGCAATAATAGCAACAAGGTATCAAATTTTCAAGGGAATATTGGACTATTGTTGCAGGCTAGGACGAAAGTTGTGTAGTTTTACGGTTTATGTCTCTCTGTCTGTGGCATCACAGTTTCCAAAGATTTACTGTCATTAGGTTCAAATGGAAAATCGTCCACTTGAAATTATACGTCAGTTCAGAAAAATTACCATTTGAAATACAACAAAAAGGAAAATTGTCCATCTTGAAAAACGTCTAAAATGGAATCATGTCCCATGGTAAAATTGTCCAATATGACATTGGACGAAAAAAATATGTCCATTTGTATTTACGTACACTCAGAAATATGACCAATTGTAAATACGTCCTACCTGAAATTTGTACAATTTATATTATATTTTTATGGTCTTAATTCATATTACACTACATTCACTTGTGCGTATTTCATTTTGGTCATAATTTATAATGGACAAAATTCCATTGGGACTTAATTAATTTAGAACGAAAATAAATTTGGTTGTAAATACTTTTGAGCACAATTACATTTGGACTAAATTCACTTTGGACACTATTACTTTTGACCCATTTTCAGAATGGTTATTTCACGTGGTCGATTTTCCATTTGTACCTAATGACAGTAAATCTTTCCAAATAGACGGACAGATTAGCACGTGGTTTTATTAAGGGGATTGTGAAGCTAACAGTTTCCATACAAAATGCGACAACGTTTCTTTTTCCTTAATCCTAGTCCAATTTTTCCGATTTTTGAATATGTTGTAGATATTAAGAAGAAGTCTTGTCTACGTCACAGTTAGTAAAATGACTTGAAAAAACAAAAAGCGGTTAGGGTGACAGAACCAGTCATGTACAAGGACCAATGATGGACACTTGATTCTTATTTTACAGAAGATAAGGGTTATTCATTTGTTTTTCAACTATCAATTTAGGACTGTATGAAATTTGAATTAAGAGTGAAGTGTCCATTACTGGTGCCTGTCAGCTAAAAGTGTCCATCATTGGTAACGTAACCCTACAAACAAAATGATGTCGTTCCGACCACTAGTCCAAAGCGGAAGAAGAAAACACGGACAATATTAAAAAAAAAACTTAGTAAAAATAGTGAAAAAAAAAATGCTTTTGAAAGAAACCTCTATAAGCATAAATTTTATTAGAACACCTATAAGAAAAAAACCTGTAGTCATCTCAAGGGAATTACTCTTCATTACGCGTTCCGCGGACGAACTCGCGCGCTCAAGTTTGCTAAATAGATGTTATTGGTAACATTCCAGTAGGTATGTCGGTCTGTACCCTCACCATGAGTCACAAATTACCGCGATCGCTGGCAAGTCGAACACTCTGTCCTTCACGCTCTTTAAAAATAGTGTGAGCCGCCGTGAGGGACAGAGCATTCGACTCTCTAGCGAGTATGGTAATTGTAACTCATGGTAAGGGTCTTGTTCCAACTTGCGAGAGCACTGTAAATGTCTATATACCTGGACGGATAGAGAACTGGGTGATTCTAGTAAAGAGTATTTTCTGCTCGCGTCATCGGCTCGCGTACTATAAACCACTAATATTTATATCGTCAATGGTATCAGAATACCACCGAAGCGTGAAAACAGTTCTAATAAACGTTGCCATGGTAATAACAGTGCTTTAATAATTATTATAGCATTGTTGTAGCCATGATTACGCGCATAAACAATGTCAGTGATGGTATTTGGTGATGAAGTGATATCTTAATTTGTATATATAAATTTATACTTGTCAGAAACGGCTTTCACGGCTGGGTAAGTTCAGTCAAGCGTGGGTTCCGCTTTTTAGGGCAAGTCCCGGAGTTAGAATACAAATGTTTCGAAAACCTCAAAATTTGGCAACCCTACTCACGGGCCACCAAACAAAATGCTATAACATAAATCTCCCTAACCTAACCTAGTCCGATTTTTACAATTTCCGAATAACTGTCTGTAAGTTATACTTTTTAAGAAAAAATACCTTGAAATGAAACCATAAAAATAAAAAAACGGAAACGTACAGACCTAGTTTTTTGTAACAACCACAACATATTCAAAAATCGTGGAAATTGGACTTGATTTAGGGGATGAGAAACGTTATAGCCCGGAGCTAAATTAGTATGGAACATTTTTGACATCTACACGAGCTCAGCGTATCGGTTCACAACCTCTTAAGGCAAGTAGGCTCTGAGGCTGAGACCCATACTACTCCTTAAACAAAAGGCAGTTTTTTTTTGCTAGCCTGTTTTTGTGTCCCACTGCTGGGCAAAGGCCTCGTTTTCGCCACTCGTCCATATCCAGAGCGCACTCTTGCCAATCTCTCGCAAACAACTCCAAGTCATCTCGCCATCTCCTTCTAGGTCTGCCTCTGCTACGATCACGGAATAGAAAAAACAGTGGAAGTGGCATGAGCTTCGCTTAGCATCAGACCTGTTGTCGCCAATACTCAAACTATCATAAAAACAACACGCCACCATGGAAAATGTTTTTGGTGCGGCTATCGTTTTTACACTCCAAAATAGCACAATTAGGCATGCTTCTGGATTTATTTCCTATTTTAGAAATATCAAAATATCGAAAAATCGAAATAAGCGATCGCGGCAAAAGTATGGTAGGTTATGCGGAACTCCGCATAACTATGCCACACGTTACACGCCCACTTGACACTTCTACTGTTTTTTCTGTTCTGTGGCTACGATATCCGTCGCGTGGAAGCCGATGGGTGGTATTTTTGGCCCATCTCCCATCGTGCATGCCGCAGATATGGCCAGCCCAGTCCCACTTTAACTTAGCGGTCTTCCCCCCAACATCAGCAATACCAGTTCTGGAGCCAGCTCTGTGTTCCTCACCCTATCGGATCTTCGGACACCCAGCATGCTACGCTCCATTGCTCTTTGGCAAACCTTGAGTTTAGACTTTTGAGCCTCAGTCAATGACCACGCTTGGGCACCGTATGTTAGAATGGGCAGGATGCACATGTCGACGAGTTTTCTTTTTAAAGTATTAGGAACAGTACCAGAGGCAATATTAACATTAGATATGACTATACATCGGTATCAACGTTCAAATTTCATGGCACCCGGTAAGGATAGCAAAAAAATAAATACAATCGAATATTTGATGAATAATAACGTTTATATTCTGTGTTATTTTTAAATTTAATTATGCTGCAGTTAACTGTACCTATATAAATACTGTACTTATACGTAAAGAGCTTTATTATCTTAATAATGTCATATAACCTTAATACTCATTTTGCATTCGAAAAGTAATATTATGCTAAATAGGAAACAAATGTCAATTTAATTGTCAAACCAAATAAATATTAGTTAGTGTGAAAAGGTCATTTGGTCATTAAAAAATGGATATATTATAACAGACGTCAAATGTTGACAGAAAAATCCATGGAACAAATTTTAGTAATTTATTCAAACCTTTAATACATATTTAGCGTCTTTCTTTTTAATTATAAAAAATAAAGGTTCTAAATACTAGATGTATTTGTTTGTATTTGTTTTTCTGCAAACTGTACTTTGCCATGAAAGTTGAACGTTGATACCGATGTTTAGATATGACTAACAGATGAGAATTAAAACTGCTTTGGTCCTTGAATTTGGGATACTCCTTATTGACTTAAAGAGAGCAGCATAGTCCATTGCAATCTGAAGACTCCCAATGCGGTGCTAACCCTGAGCACAAAAATAGAATGCCTGAACGCTACTCGATTTACAGATTTCTAAAAAACACTAGGTAATTATTTATAGTCTAGACATATTCCGGCGCTAGTGGGCGGAAATAAATGTGTAATGTCGCTTTGTAACGAGCACAAAACCGTACCGAAATATCCGGGTTTTGGAATGTAGTCATATTATTTATTGCATTTCTGTGTTACAATGGTGTTATCATTTTGTTAGTTTCACATAAACGGGCCGAGACCCCAGGCGGTAAAATCCTGTTATCATATCGTACGTTTCATTATCATACATTGGATAGGAAATCCATTATACTCCGTCCGTGGATGAATATATGGAAATTGAATTATAAAATTATTATTGTAAGTATTGTCATTTATTAACCCTTGTATATTGACATCGGACAAGTGACCATTCATAAGATGTTTAATTGTTTTGTAACTTTTTTGTATTTTTTGATTATTATTATTTATGTTGACGATCTCAATGTAATTTCGTATCATTTGTATTGTATGGGTAATATTACATTCATATTATTTAATATTTTATTTTGGGATCCCTATAAATTGAGAATCTGGTATTTAAAAATATTGGTATTTCGGGAACGAGCGATAAAATGAGACAAACTTACCACAAAGTATTCACTTAACTTTAACGATCTCGTTTATTTTGTATAAGGCACAGAACACCGGTAAGGAACGTTAATTTAATTAAACATGTGTAGTGTAATTCACGGCGGAATGATTCAAATGAAATATCAGTTCGTTCCTCTGTTGTATCTTCAGTTCAGTACCGTTTAATTTTAATGGGCTATAAATATGTAGCGGACTAGAGGGCGCCACTGAGCTGTGCTGTCGTAAAGATTTACTGTCATTAGGTTCAAATGGAAAATCGTCCACTTGAAATTATACGTCAGTTCAGAAAAATGACCATTTGAAATACAACAAAAAAGGAAAATTGTCCTTCTTGAAAAACGTCTAAAATGGAATCATGTCCCATGGTAAAATTGTCCAATATGACATTGGACGAAAAAATTATGTCTATTTGTATTTACGTACACTCAGAAATATGACCAATTGTAAAATCGTCCTACCTGAAATTTGTACAATTTATATTATATTATATGGTCTTGATTCATATTACACTACATTCACTTGTGCGTATTTCATTTTGGTCATAATTTATAATGGACAAAATTCCATTGGGACTTAATTAATTTACAACGGTAATAAATTTGGTTGTAAATACTTTTGAGCACAATTACATTTGGACTAAATTCACTTTGGACACTATTACTTTTGACCCATTTTCAGAATGGTTATTTCACGTGGACGATTTTCCATTTGTACCTAATGACAGTAAATCGTCGTAAACATTGAATCTGTGATGGGGAGCTCCAAAGTACTGTATTTTTTGTATTCAAAAATGTTGGTAAACTAAAAGTAAGGTCAAGCGGGGCCGGACAGTGGGGTAAACGCGTCCACTTAATTCTTTTCAAGGGAATTCAACGTTTTAAAACTATTTTTTGCGTCCTTTTATAGTAGTTTAAGTACCTACCTCAATTTGTATAAAAGGAAGCATAAATAGTTATAAACGTTGAATTCCCTTGAAAAAAATTAAGTGACGCATTTATCCCTCTGTCGGAATAGCCCCGCTTGACCTAGACCTATGAACTTATAATTTGGTGATTATACTGATTATGTTTATTATTACGTATATTTACTAACAAATACCAATATATTGAACTCTAAATCTGCGACACGCATGGATTTTTTACTTAAAACGAAAACCCTTCTAAATTGTCTACCTAACTTCTTTATCAAACTTCCTAAAGTTCACAGATTCACCCAACCCTGAGTAAATAACTACATAGCAAACATAGTACATAAGGTTCGGATCAATACCGTATCGCTGTCTCGCTCTGGCCCTCTCATTCCCCCAGGAAGGCTGTGGGGGAAATTAATTTGTATGTGTCGCTGATTTGTAAAGTGGAAGGGAGAAAGGTTTATTTGTACCTTTGGGTAAAAGAGAGGGTTGTTATTTCTAAATGGGAGTCTGAGTGAATAGACGGATTCTATTGTTTTTATTGTAAAATAGGTAATATTGTTGAGTCGATTTTGAATTATGAACAAGTTTTTACAATCGCTGGGTTTAAAATAAGGTTAATTTAATAACCATAAGTGGGGATCAACCATAATTTCGATGCTTTAAGTACATTCGGCCTTACAAATAGGTACACACTTTAGTACCTTGTCGCTTTAACGTCTTTGACTGATTAGTACAGCAGTTCAAACAGGACGTTTAACTGACAAAGGACTAGTGTAGTATCCAGTCTTTTGGCGAAAAACATTTGGCAAAATGTATCGTTTTCCAACCGTTTAGTTTGCCAACCCGCTTTTTTTCTGTAACTGTAAATAATTCAGGATTTATTTCAGTATAGTCAAGGACTTTAATTGTTATGCCACTATGGAACCGTGTCATAATGACAGCGTCAAACCATATGAAAGAAATTAAGCCAAAATTATTGATTAACTTTATGCGACAGGGTTCCATAGTGGCATAACATTTAAAGTCCTTGACTGTACCATCGTGTAGAACCCTATAGAAAGGTTTTTTTTTTCGTATTTATTATTAGTTTCTTTGTGACTAAATTTTTTATTATTTCCTTCTCAGCATCAACCCTAAATTGGTTCTGTTTAGCCCATTGGTTGACTGGTAGAGAATGCCTTAAGGCATAAGTCCGCCATTAGTACCTACTTTGTAAATAAATAAATAAATAATACATTCGCTAAATTGGTTTACTTGTAAGACTCCATCTTAAGCGTAGACTTTGCTACGGACGTGCTACGTGTTCGGCGTAGCACGCACAAATAGTAAATTAACAACTCAACTAACTTTAGAATAATTAACTTTTATAGAAGAATATTTTATTTGCATGAAAAAAGTACATTTTTTACTTAAAAAGAGGCATCTACCATTATTGTAACCTAGTTTTTAGTTACTGAATAAAGCATTATTAT
This sequence comes from Acleris cristana, assembly GCA_948252455.1. Classification (NCBI taxonomy): domain Eukaryota; kingdom Metazoa; phylum Arthropoda; class Insecta; order Lepidoptera; family Tortricidae; genus Acleris; species Acleris cristana. The sequence goes on from OX411799.1 coordinate 361,185, forward strand.
TATTATTATTATTATGAATGTAGCGGATTAATAGAGTTGGGGCTCTATTAATCCGCTACATTCATGCAAATAAAATATTATTGGAATTACAAAAATTCAGATTTAAATGATCAATATCTCCGAAACTAGCAAAAATCGCTGAATATACATAGTGGTTAAATCGATAGCTTTTTAGCTGCTCTATCTGCCCTAGACGGGTTCACGTCGGTTTCTGGGACACCCTGTATATTAGTGTTCTACTAGCAGCAGACTAAATTTTTTCACTTATCTGTAAATACAGCTAAAAAAACATAAATCTCTTTTACAACTTTCAAATAACTTTTACCGATATGTCCCGAACTTTGCTCCAAACTTTCAGATATGACTTCGAACTTTACGGTCTAAATTGAAAAACTTTTATCTATTAAAGGATGCCAAACGGCACTTTATGTATTATAAGCCGATCTATGATTATCTCTTAAGTTAGAACAGATCCCTTAAAGGGATAAGTTTGCCTTTGTATATTCTTTTTCATCTTCATTGTATTTTTTTTATTTTTCTTTTATACCTTAAAGTGTTTACTTACTTAGTGTGTAGGTAAACACTTACTTAAAGAAGCCTACACCACGCCTAGTTTCAACGTCTGTATAATGTACCTAAACTACTAAAATATACAGTGTGTAAATGGTATACGGGCGTTTATTAAAAATGGACATAGATTAAGACTCTAATAATCATAAACAGAAATAATTATTTTGATTACGCTAACGTATACACCGTTATTCATTTTTGAACATACTATCGTCCCGCAATGTACATCTAGTCCATGTCATAACTTTGAAACATCATTAATTGCGTTGCGTGCGTTTTTAATTATTTTTATTTTTTGTTATACATTGAGTTTTAAATTATTTTGTATGGTTAATTTTATTTTATTTAATTTTAACAAAAGCTGCCTAAATGTGGTCATTAGCGGCTATACTAACCACAGTTAAAAGGAACGCCCGTATACCATTTACACACTGTATATGTTTTCATTGCAAATATCCTAAAAAAAAACATGAAAGTTGCATATTTCATACCATTTGTTACAATGGTGCTAGCTTATACTTAATCTGCCGTTAAGCAGCAGTGTGCGCATTGCTGTGTTCCGGTGTAGGGATGGAAACAACCGACTGACTAGCATAGAGGCTTTCCATCTATTTGTTAGGATTAGCGACGCAGTTGCAGTCTTAGGACTGAAGTCTTGAGACGTTTGCCTTGTCCGTTATTAAACTATTTTTTACTGGCTTTAGATATTTCATCAAAATTAATATTATCTCCGAGCGACAATCCGGCGGTTTTCACAGAGAAATTCACAAAATAACTGCCAACGCAAGATCATAACAAAAAGACAAATGGCAATCCAAATTTAGCATTCCATTAAAACTCGAAAGATAAGATAAAAGGAAAGTTGAGAAGATAAATCCCTCGCAAAGTGGGGGGTGGGCTTCGGGTTGTCCTTTTCCCAAGATGGCGGACGAGCTGAGAATTATATTCCTAGTTTGAAATACTGTACCTATTTACTTTCTTAATGCTTTATTTAACTTGCCGAGCGATATTGATTGGTTACGCACAGAGCTGGGCAAAATCAAAATTAAAATCAAAATATTTCATTTCATCATTCACATACGGGATCTTTTACACGTCGGTAATATGGAGTGAATCTACCAGCGCTTCGGACAAGACCATCATTGCGGAGAAGAAGCGCCGCAAGAAACTCCAGAAGATTATTTTTTCAAACACAAAATACAATAATACTTAAAAGTAAGTTACATTACAAGGTAACAAAGTAAAAAATATTAATTATTAGAACTAGCACAAATAAAAACATGACAAATGTAAGGTCAAATACATTGAACTAAAAACAATGACTAAGAGAACAGTACTTTGATTAATTGTATTTATATTTCAAATACGTATTTGGTGTTATTATTTCAATTAATACACGAGATTTTTATTACTTGTTTAGAAATTTTCTCTACGAAAGAAAAACGTACAGACCTAGTTTTTCATAATATCTACAACATATTCAAAAATCGTAAAAATCGGACTAGATGGGAAGAGAAACGTCATCATATTTTGTATGAATTTTTTTAGGTTCACAATTATCTTAAGGAGTTAACTCAATGCTCTTATGGTGAAGAAAACCATCGCGAGGAAACTTGCACATTCGAGCAACTAAGTGTAAGACATGGTGGTGGGGTAAAACATGAGCTACCCTGTCCAAAAGTCATCAGTAATCATAATCCTTTCAAACCATTTTAAAAAAGGAGGAGGTTTTCAATTCATCTGTATTTGTTTTTGTGTGTATTTTATTTGACTTCTCCGCCAGAGATCCACCGACTTCAATGATATTTTATAAGAGTAGGGTAGATACCATTTAAATTTCTTCAATATACGCCATGGGATCTAAGGAAAGTCAATGGAATTCCTTAATAATTGTGAGTCGGTTACATTTAATCATTCTTTTGAGGTCTGGCTGCAGTGACCTTTTAGCGGCCTGCACACGTAAAGTTCGGACCGAGGGAAACGCCACGCGCCGTTCCAATCTTCATTTCTAACCGTACATTTTTTACTATTTTACTATAACTGAATATTTTACTATTACTGAAACTGCAAGTTTTACAAATCTGAAAAATACTCGTATCTTAAATGAAATCACAAGGCGAAATCACAGCTGGGAGGTACTTAGCCGAAATAAAAGCAATATTTTATTTTACGCGTTTGTCAGCGTAAATGTATAAATGTAAAACTATGCAAAATTACAGCTTTGTAGTATGTACCAAGCCAAGCGTCGGAAACAAACAGACGGACATGGCGAAACTATTAAGAGTTCCTAGTTTGACTTTCATTTCCAAGGCATTCATTCTGACTTAACTTATTTGATTTTACTTCTTCCCTGAATGCTGTACTAATGACACGTCGAGAACATCCCCAAAACTCCACGCATTCGAACCACGTTTCTGCCAAAGTAATCATGCAAAACTCTCACAAAACCACCGAAAAACTAACAAAGGGAACTCTTTTCACAGATAACCAAAATGAAAATACTTTTCACCCTTTGGGGCGTGCTACTACCCTTAGCGACCGCCAACCAATCAGAGATCGAGCTCCCCGATTTACAGCCAATCACAGGGATGCCTGGGAATGACGGAAAGAGACAGCTAGAGACGCCTGAAGTCGTTTTGCAGTTGAAATATGACCGTGGGGAACTGAATAGGATATATTTGGCGCAGTTTCGTAAGAACAAGGATACGTGGGCGCCGGCAGTGCCGGCCGCGGACAACCTGTGCACGGACCTGTGCCACGCAGGTTTTTTTTAATTTGTTTTTTTTTTCGTTGCGTTCCGTTTCGTGCAGTGCTTGTGTTTTTAGATTTAGTTTTTGGCTAATGGATATTTTGAAATGGTGAGTGAGTTGGTATCTTAATGTTTTATTTTCTGTGATAGATTTTAGAAGGTTGCGTTGTTTAATATTGTTTTAATTAATTTCAAGTTATTTTAATGTGTTAATAAAAACAAAAACAAAATAAGATACAGTGTTGTGTACAAAGAAGTACTTGAAAAATGCGGGATTTTATTTTTAAAATGATCGTTGAATAAATCTAATATTGACGTATTTTTAATAATGTTTTCTATAGGTACATTTAAATGCTTTTGTGTATTTTTGTTTTATAATCTTTATTACGTTTGTATATTTATATTTTATGTAAAAAAAAAAGATTAAATTTAAAAAAGAATTACTTACTTGGGATACTAATTTGCAGTCTGCGTTATTAATTAATTTTATTTTATCGGTATATAACTTACCAAAAAAAATATATGCGTATTTATTTCTTAAAAAGTTCTTTTGTTTTTATTTTACTTTTTTCATGTTCATTTTTTTACACTGACGATCTTATTGTGAATTCTTTATATCTATGGGACATGTAACAATGTAATTTGCAATATAAATATATAAATAAATGACTACTACTACTACGTTAGTGTGTAAATTACCGGGAATTTACACATTATAAATATAATTTATTCCTTTATTTCTGTAACAGTAATTACGGTAAATACCTACTCAAAGTCTGGTTTAAATCGTAATTATTACCTACGAGGACTGATTATTTATGAAAACTTAAATAATTAACTTTGTTTCATTTTCTTTATTTTAATTGAGTGTATTATTTTATTAATAATTTTCGTAGAACTTATATTTTGACCAAATGAATATTACGTAAACTTAATAAAAAAATATGTCAACACGAACAAAATCCCCCTCACTCAATTTCCAGTGGCAAATATACCTATTTGTTAAAACAATAAAATATTATTAATAAATACGACCCGATACGAGTTGTCACCAAAATGAGTAAAAAATATTCCAGCTATAAAAAAAACAACTTTTTAACCTTCAGGAATCGAATCAGCACTTATGGTTAAAATTATTGGAAATAACCGCCTCTATGTCCCTGTTCGATTTGATCCACACTTCCAAGTACACCCTGTATATGTAATCTGTTCATAATGATGCAATGAATGAAGTATATTTCGATAAAATGAAGGGTTACCGCTTCAGTCATATACTTAAATTAAATTTACTTTAATTGTAAATATAATTTTTAATAGCTATCTCAAAAAGTTGTACCTTTTATAGCTATACAGTATGTGAAATTCATAAAAACATAAATTTTAAGCAACGATAGCTTTAAGGATTGTGAACCGTTTAAAGAAGGAATGAAGATAACATTTAGCTCCAATAATTCATTTTTAAAGGGTCCATCGAGCAGCAATGTATAACGTTAAGTCTAAATTAATTGCAAGTTAATTGAGGAATATTTGAGCTATTTTAGATACATTGCGTGGCGAATTAGTTAGTATGAAAAAAAAGTACAACTTATGTTAACAACACACATGTGTTTATGTTAATTAGAATGCATATTAACTGTTGTCAAAATATATCTTCGTCAGGATGTCACACACTGTATATCGTGCGGAAAATTTGATTTTTTGACCTGGTGTTTTTCACTTTTCAATTTACAAGCCATGCGTCCAACCAAGGAGTTTGCATGATCAACTAGTTTAAGTAAAATTGTTTCTTAATAACTGTTTTAATTTAAAAAAATGCAAAATGTGTTATAAAATGTCTTCGTGTCACTGTAAAACTTGCATCAAAATCTGCTATTTATAATGGTATCAAAATTTGTAACTATAGGCCTCGGCGGGAAGCCGTGCGGCACCACGTGCGCCGCGCTGATCCCCGTGGGCCTCCAGTCGCTGCTGCGGGCCTCCAACGAGACCGACGCGACCTACGGGGAGCCGCGCACCGCCGTCTGCCCCGCGCTGTGCCAGTACAACTTGGGTAAGACACGAGGGACCCGTGGGCCTCCAGTCGCTGCTGCGGGCCTCCAACGAGACCGACGCCACCTACGGTGAGCCGCGCACCGCCGTCTGCCCCGCGCTGTGCCAGTACAACTTGGGTAAGACAAGAGGGACGCGTAGGCCTCCAGTCGCTGCTGCGGGCCTCCAACGAGCCCGACGCCACCTACGGGGAGCCCCGCACCGCCGTCTGCCCCGCGCTGTGCCAGTACAACTTGGGTAAGACAAGAGGGACCCGTAGGCCTCTATTACTACAAGAAGTGTTCTAGCACGTGTGTTTTAATGGTGGTAAGAAAGGTCCTATCTTATCGGGTACGTATCATAATATACAAAGTTCAAAATACATAATGGGTCATAATCATGTCATAATACATAATTTCTTGGTTGCAAGAAAAGTGTTTCTATTCAATCAAGGAATATTTAAGGGACTGACATATGTACTACTTATATTTCTGTTGATATGTTTCCAAGCAAATAAATATGTATATTCTATTCTATTCTACATAATGGTCATAATATATAGTTTTTTTTTTCTGTAACCGTAAACTTTTCAGGATTGTTATAAAACAAATCTAATCTAACGATGAGTTCTATAGACTTTAAAAAAAATTGAAATTTTTACGGTTTCGGCCTTTAAAAAAAAATCTGAACTCTAGCATGGAGGCAGTTGTTACTTCTAAGGGGTTGACGCCGTAGTGTGGGTGTCTGTACGTGTTACAACTTACAACTGCAAGAATGGCAACCCGCTTTCGGAGATGAAACAACTGTAGTCAATGAGATATATCAATAAATCTCTTTCACAGGTGACCCGCTGTGCTCTTGTACTAGTCCAGAGGACGTGCCCGTGGTGTGGAGCGAGGTCTGCGCAGCCTTCTGTCTGGCCGACAACTACGTTCTTGGAGGTGAGTGCTGCGCGTAGAGCTGGGTCCACATTTGTATCATTTTGCCGATCACGATCACGCGTATCGTATCGAGCTCGCGTAGGTATCCTAAGTATGGACGCTCACTTTGGGCACACCGTATCACTACCATCGTCGCGTGAAAAATTGCATCCATACTATTCGTAGCGTAGCAGCGTATCGTATCATAACGCCGTATCATTAAGTGTGGACGCTATCCGTATCCCCTTTGATGATCGGGGAAAAATCGCCTCGAGAGCGATCACGGCGTATCGTGTATCAAATCATAACTTCGAATCGTGATACAGTATCAAAACACGTCCATACTTACCGATCTTGATACGCGTGTCCGATCGCGAGTGTGCGGGGTATATAATAAACGCGTATCAACATCGATCCCGAGCGATCAGATACGGCGCGCCGCATGATCGCGCTGTTTGTGCGTCCACACTAGCGATCTTGATAAGCGTCGGTGCAACGCGACGGAGATACGATACGACGAAATGATACAAATGTGGACCCAACTTAGACTGTGGTAACACGATGCTGATTGCTGAATATAGGCACAGTATAGACAGAAGTTCGTCTTCAAACAGAGGTATATCGTGCGGCTTGCATGTGTGCGTACCTCGACCGTAATCGCCGAAGGCCACCACAAGCAAACTCAATAAGTCTACAAAGCAAGCGGTCTTGGGCTCGATTTTCAGTATAGGCGAATATTTGTGCGATGAGCGCGAGCTTGTTCCTGAGTCTTGGATGTTTCCCATGTATTCAAAATATGTAATTCTCTAAATTGCCTAGTTCATAATACTTGACAGCTTAGTTTGGGAATAGGTCAATTTGTGTACATTATTCCCAGCTTCTTAATAGCTTTTGGCTGACTATCGCTATCACGCTTGCACTTTCAACTGACACTATATTTGTCACTCGTGTGTCATAGAAAAACGAAGATTGCCGATCGCTATTAGGAAAATGGTAGCACTGTAAGATTCTCCACTGATATTTACTAATTTATTTATTTATTTATTCGTAAAGATTCCAACGCAATACCGATGTGATGAAATCTATGTCCAACATTCTTTGATCCACATCATCATCATCATCATCATCATCATCGGCCTATGTCAGCCCACTGCTGAACGTAGGCCTCCCTAATGTGAGCCATGATCAACATGACGATGGTAAAATATTATTCTGTACAGGCTGCCCCGCATGCAGCGAGGAAACGGCATCGGAGCTGGCTGCCATAACCGCGGGTGCTCGCGTGCTGACCACTGCAGAAGGCTGGACGGCCTGGTGCAACGCCCAGTGCAGGCAAGGCCACGGCGGCGCAGCCTGCAACTGCGACCGAACGCCCTTCCAATAACACCAGCACCGAAATCACCATGGGCAACACCGAAACCACTACGGGCGACACCGGAATCACTATGGGCAACACCGTAATCAGACAAACACAACAGGCTATTCTTACTTTTTCGGTTTAGGGGCTACTTGGAAACAACTAGGGGCAAGGGGCAGCATACAAATTAAACAGCCTTTTATTAGCAGGGGTTGGGGGATCTGGGGGTACCAAAAGTAACATCAGAATTGGGACGCTGAACAGGCTCTTTTACTTGTTGGCGTTTGGAAATAGTAAATTGGGAACCAGGAGCAAAGGACCATTGAAGAATTTGACACTGCATTCTTAACTTTCCTGTTGCAATTTTTAGCGCTGACGGGGATGATGGAGAATATTGCGAAGAAAGGTACCATATTATTTATTATTATCGACTTTGTTTGCAACGTAGGGGTAAGTTGGGAATAATTAAGGCAGTAGTTATTACTAGACTTATCATTTGTCAACAAGTTATTGAAGCGGTGATTAGATGCCGCTGTACTGTATTCAAAAGTCACTTTCTTTTATAATGTCAATTATTTGGGTTATAATATTTTTGAAATTCCTGCCTATATGTAACTACTTATATATATGAATTGAATCCAAAATGACGAAGCCCTTGCTTATTTTTTCTATTGTATCAGCTTATTTTGATTTTATTTTAAACAAAACTTCGTAATTGGGAAAAAATGAAATAAGTATGTAATCATAGATAAGTACCTATTATAAACTATATTTTTCATGATCAATAATCGTTGACATGGAATTAAAATATATTCAAACATATATTCTTTATAATTAATGGTCGCATAGTTAAAAGCAATTTGGCTTGAAAATATATTTTGTAAAATAAGAAATAATCAAAAGTTATTCCGTAATGCATAATAATGGTAAGGGTAATTTTTAAGATTTTAATCATTTTAATTGTAAAATAAAAATACTGCGTGAAGGACAATATTAACGAATAATTAATATGAATAAAAAACGTGAAAATCGTTTATTCATAAGTAATTATAATATGTAACTAGGTGTTGGGTTCAATTTATTTTATTAAAATTCATGATTTTATTTTTTGTTTTTTATTTTCGTTTTTTTAATCCTACCAGTCAATTAAAACATTAAGTTGACTCCCTAAATTCTTCAATTTTAATAATTCGTAAATAATTGAGAAAAAAAACATAAGTAGATGTTGTTGTGTGTAGGTCGATGTTTTTCAAAACAATCTTTTGGTAACAATTTCAACAATCTTAGATACCAAAATCTGTCAGCAAGATATCTTTTGGTATAAATTTGGTAAAATCTGCTGATTTCCTTACTTTTTTTTAGAATAGCACTAAATTAACTTTGTAAATTAGTTTGTTCTTAAATGTAACATAAAACTAGCATTATTTTATATAAAAAAGACAAAAGGCAAAAAAACTAGGTTAAGTTAAATAATTACGAAAACCACATTGAACGCCTTACAATTTAGAAGACTACAATTTTATTATTTGCAACATTTAAGTACTGATAAAATCTAAGAAACTTATTAAACTACTAGTATCCTTGAAAAAGGTTGCCCGCTTTAGCTACGTAAATTGGCAGTAAAAAAACGCTCTGTGGCCCGTTTCACGAAGCGAGTCTCCAAATCCTTTTGCTAGAAAGAGGGTTTCTCTTGTAATTTGTAACTTGTAGCTTCGTGAAACGGGTCACTGGTCACCAAAAAAACTATCATGAAATTTTAATACAATCATGCATGACACAATGTTTCTACTTGCACGTGTCGCTTGATAAATTACTTGTACCAACTTTTAATAGATGGTGCTGTTGTGAGTCCAAACTTCAATTTCATTGACTCTTTCATTTAGGTTTTTTGTATCTGTGCACTTAATGGTGTTGTCATTTATTTGGAAGTAAATATTCACACGTTGGCAATTGCAAAATAAAGAAATATCAAATATATCATTTAAAAAAAAAAACTGAATGAGATTAGATATATGTATAACTATGTATGTATTGTAGGTAAGTCGTCAGCAGTTGATAAAGTAGAAACATCAAGGGAACTATTTAAACGTAACACCGTTTGCAAATATATATATTTTACAACTATGAATCCGATGGAGCCCCGTTAGCGGTGCTCTTATTTCTGGGCAATTTACCCTTTGGGCATAAAAAGCTTTTAGCTAACCAAACCAACGTCTTAAATGATCTCTTAGAAATTGAGTCCAAATAAAACTCAAATGACTAATACGTTGACGACTTTTTTTCACCTTTTACTAGTTTTTTGTCCAATACAATTGATTTACTCCTGAGACGTATTATTATAAGTAAAGTACTTACACCATGAGTAATGTTCATATCACTGCTAATCACTAACCCGAACTACATTGGCATTTTTAATTAACTTCACTTAACCGTCAACAAAGAGAACACTAGAAATAGATCATAATCCTGTACACTCAATTAAAAACTGCCGCTATCGGTAACTTCGGTATATTAATTATAGTGACACAAAAACTTCTACTGCATATTCGCGAATGTACTTAAATGTCAGCTAGTCCTTATGTGAGTTGTAGAGTAAGGAAGAAAAGTAACTACCAAGCTGTTAAAGTCGTCAATATAATTTTAATGAAAAAGGGAAGAAAAAAATTAGGTACATTTAACCATACAAAACTACACGATTTACAATAAACAGCAAACACTACAACAAAAGACAAAATTTTCTTCCATGATAATAAAAACTCCAACCCAGTTAACAACAAAGGCTTCCACTGTTTTAAAAAAAAAGGCAATATTATCAAACTTACAGCTAAACAAATAATTTAATGATAATTTAATTAACTTGTAAATATCAATTAGAGCCTATTTTTAAGAATAAAAAATAGGTTAGTATCGTGTATGACCTCGTCGTCGCTTGCCATCTCAAGTGAGAAGTGGTCAATTGCTTACCATCCCACAGACGTACCGTATTATTATTATCAGCTGAAGGACGACGATCAGGATCCTCAAGGATCTCCAAGACGGTCAGCTGTGTGACTCGCACACATCGGTTTACCGCTATCTTCAACAGATCACCGGTCCACCTAGATCACTTCGGTTACAATATCAGTTACGAAGGTATAAAATAGAACCAGCCAAGTGCACACCAAGGATTTCGTACCACCTTACAATTATGATCGATAAAAAACACGGTTTTTGTATAGGGCTTTTCTCTCTTTCATTTTTAACTTTATTTTATTTTTATTAAGTTTTTTAGCTGCTAACTATAGTGGCTACAGTAATATGCATTCTGCAAAAAATTCGAGTGTCTAACCTACCTATTAAGGTTCAAGACATACAGCGATTGTATGCTCGAGCAAAACAAAACAAAAAAAAACACGTTTTTTGTATGGGAGCCTCCTTTAGTTTTTTTTGTTATTTATTGTTATAGCGGCAATATATAAACACACTCCGTGAAGATTTCAACTGTCTACCTACTACGGTTCAAGAGATACAGCACGCTGACAGATGGACAGACGGACAGCGGAGGCTAGTAAAGGTTTTGTTGACTCCCTTTTGGTACAGAACCCTAAAACCGATTCGTTTTTTTTACACAGTGATTAATGATTTTATTATCATAAAGGCCAGTAGGCATCTGATATTAGGAAGTAATGCAAACAAAAAAATGTAAAGCTCGCTTAACTATTCGTAATAATCTTCGGTATAAGTGAAGTAATCACGTAAAAAAGTCTTCCATGACGTAGATATAATTAAAATTAGTATTACGTAAATGTATGGAAGTCGATGGATGTATGCGACGTCCCGTATTTAAACATGTTTTGGTCTTTCTTAGTCAACCTTAATATGTTGTTCTTTTAGCCAATCTTTTTTAAATAAGTATATAAGTTAAAATAAATACCGCCTCTAAACATTTTAAAGACATTCCGGTTGCAGCAATTAATGTTCACAATTAAACTCAACACGCCAGTTCCCGCCGCGAATATAAAATGTTACGTCATATCTGTATTACGTTCAGGCTGGGAAACCTGGTTAATTTTTTTAACCAGCTCACAGAATCGTTGTTCATTTCGATTCCGCTCAAACAGAATCAATATTATTCCGGTTCTAGAGCAAAGTAAAACTGTTCTTGCTCGAAATAACGGTTAATATCGCTCGCTACTTTGTCATCCTCTCAGTTAGCTCTTTAGTTATATTTTCACTTGCTCAGCTTGAAGTCAAGCGGAGCTTATGTCGCCACGCCAACCAACTGCAGGAAGAATCAAAAACCAAAAATACCAGGTTAATGCCAGCGATCATAACGCTCGCGAATTGATTCGGCTAGCGTTTACGAAAAACCTGGTTGAGAACCATAATCAACCGGTATTTTTCGAACCGTTCCCAAGCCTTGATTAAGCACGCGATAATATAGCTACAGTAATTCTAATTCTAATTTTAATTAAGTAATGGCTTTACTCCTGTAAACGTTTATTTCGTTATTTAGTTCAGTATTTATACACATCGCCATGGACTTAAGTAATAAAGAAATAAGTCCATGGATATCACACGCGAGGACTTGTCGGTTATAGAGTGTTTTTTTCTTGGGTACTAAACTTCTATTCTTTGCACATGGGGTTAGCTCCACGCGACTCTGTCAAGTCATAGGTAGCTACAGTAAAACCAGAATAGTACAGTATTCCCAGCTTCTTAATAGCTTTCGGCTTATCGCTATCACGCTTGCACTCGCAACTGACGTATATTTGTCACTCGTGTGTCATAGAAAAACGAAGATTTCCGATCGCTATTAAGAAAATGGTAGCACTGATACTCTTTCGCTGACACATTTTGGCATCCGTCAATATGGTTGCTACCTATGCCGTCGGTCGGAATGAGAGATGAAATGACGATGAAGCCAAACAAGTTGACGTACCTACCTTTCTAATTCGTGGACACACAAACTTAGATTTTTTAATTACGCTTTAACTACCTAATCAATAACAATCATTAGAACATTTTCTTAAAAAAGTGATTAAATGTATTGTATCTAAATTATTTCCCCTGTATGAATGGATGTGTGTGTGCATGAATGTATGTATGATTAGAATTAGTACAACCAAGAAATATCATAAACAACAATATCACAAAGGTCTTCCATTAGTTAAGGACATAGCTAACATATCTTAGTCTAACGTTAGTTTTAACTAAACTAAGGTCATTTGAATATAATATGTAATAATAAGCCATATTTTATTAAAATGTTGACTAGTAAGTATATAATTTAAATAATATATCTTGAAACCGCAAGACTTAGCAACATACTGTTTTAAAATATATTTTATTTTTAGTTATTTTATAAAACAAAAAACAATTTTATTGGATCAAAAATACCTATTGAAATCAATTCAAGCATATTTTTCATAGTAGTTATTAATGATTTATCCTTGGTGTATAGATAAAAAAAAGATTAATGCGCGCACTGGATACATACCTAAATATAAATAATACGCACAATGCATTTCAAAATTTAGACAATAGAAATTTTGTTTATGGCGCCATCTATCGTCGAGTAGCATAAGTATGTTAGTTTTAAAATAGATAATAATATAAAATTGCGCGTATCTCCGCCATATCACATAGGAATATTTAAAAGTTAAGATTTAATGCAATACGTATAAATGAATGTACCGGTAGTTGTAAGTAATTTATGACTTACTTACGCACTCAGTGACGTCAATTAAATTTAATGCTTGATTAAAGTAGCTGCTGTCACTTTCTTTGCTTTAGCAATAGAATAAGACAACACGTTAATAGCAAGGAGTGAAAGCCATAAAGAAAAAAAAGAAAAAAAAAAGACAACACGTCACTAAACAAGCGTTAAATTTAATTGACGTCTCTGAGTGCGGCAGTTAGGTATATTATTGTGTATACCTAGTATTTGACGTTAGAATGTTTTATGATTGTTTGACTATTATTTAATTATTGTAAATGTGAATAAAATTATTGTCATATTTAATAGTAAATCTGTGATATAATTTTTATTTCTTTATTGATGTTCGTTCTTGTGGCAAGTTAGCAAAACTATTTCATTATATTAAGTTAACTGTACTAAATGGTGGCGCATAGCATGTAGTTATAGCTAGTCATGTGTCTACTTATAATAGGTTTTAAGGTAAAAAAAAAACACGTTGTTATAAGGATTCTAATCTTAGTCGCAATTGTATTGATATTAACGCCATCTGTCGCTCAGTAGCATTTCTTCTTAAAACAAGTCGCCATCGCTTTGTTACTAGTTTTTCTCAAGAGATGGCGCGGTTTTAAAATTAAGTTACAAATTTATTTATATTAACGCCCTCTATTACTGAGTAGCAACTCTGCCACGGACTGCTAGAAATGCACCGATTACGTTTGTTACTAACTTTTATAAACAGTGGCCCGTTTCATGAAGCTACAAGTTACAAATTACAAGCGGAAGTCTCTTTCTAACTCCTTTTGCTAGAAAGAGACTTTCTGCAGTAGTAATAAGATGATAACATTTTTTGAAAAATTAAAGTTATAGCGATTACATATTACATTTAAGAAATTCAATAATTATAATGTGCGAAAAATTCTAGTAGCTAAATGTAAATTATTAAATCTTATCAGCAACACCCCACTTTTCGGAGCCAAAGCTTTTATTCTACCATATTTTACTCACATGTAAATATAAATGTTGTCTGTGTTATAAACCGTTTAAATGTGTATAAAGTATCTACAACTTATGTGTTATGCTATGCTGTGGCTATAAATGTAGAAAAAGCTTGAAATTAAAAAATATCTTTCTTTGAGAACAGTTTCATTTTTAACTGAGTTCAGAAATAGAAGGTTCTCAATTCGGTTGTATTTTTTTTATTTTACCCGTTCTGTGAAGGTAGTTTAAAGCGTCTTGTGATCGCAAGGTTTATTTCACTTACGACAAGCGAGGTGTCGTTAGATTCTTAGATTCGTCTTAGCGTCGCGGTTCTATTACTACATGATAACTCACATTATATCGACGAAATTATCTGAACAGTAGTGGGTTTTTTTAAAACTTACGTTTTGTTAGACTGGTTTACGAAGTGGCGCAGGTTGTGTTTTGTGTGGCGCGAAATATAATAAATAGCGGACGCCCGCGACTTCGTACGCGTAGAATTAGTTTCCCGCTACTCCCCTCATTTCTTCCCGTTTGGGGGTCGATTTTCGGAAAATCCTTTCTTAGTGCTCACTTACATCATGAAAATAACCCCTGTACCAAATTTCAAGTTTCTAGGTACAGTAGTTTCGGCTGTGCGTTGATATATAAGTCAGTCAGATTTGCTTTTTTTTATATATAGATAGATTGTTTGCTTTAAGTAGGTAGATGCTGCCAAACTAAAAAGGAAATTGACCTAGTTCGATCCTCAGTGGCCGCATTGTATCAAATTGTTTTTCTGTCTTAAAATACACTCGTTTACCGAGAAGTTAAGTGAATACGAGAATTCCTGTATAAGATAAAATTAATTAATTATCCATTCTATTTTGTAAGGACAGGGAGTCATCAAAGAAAGACAACACAACACACAACGCAACCTTCACGCACAAACACACGTACACATAGTTACAAAAAACGCACAAACATGCACATACTTTACAAAATAAAATACGCATAAAAAAATTTTTTTTTATTGACTTATAAACAATTTACAAACAATAACAAAATGGTGACCGATAACCGCCGTATCAATGTATTGCACTGAAATTACACAAATAACACAAAATCTTAAAACACATTTACGAGTAACAACTAACTGGACATATTTATTTTACAGCACGAAATTAATAGACTTTGAAGTAATTATTATTGGATTCTTGGATCATATATATAGGGCACCTTTTTTTTTTGTCAAGTAGTCTATTAGTTTAATTCAGGGTTTCTCAACCATTGGGGAGCACCTCCCTAGGGGCCGCAGAAAGATGCTGAGGGGGCGCGGAACGCTTTATATTTTCGAAAAAAACTCTTTTTAAATGTACAAATATAACATAAATAATAATAATAACACAGATACAATTGGTATCTGTATGGCAACGCGACGTCATCGATGTTGTTAAATTAATGTACCTACGTTTGTATTTTATCACGAAAAAAATCAACGGCCATGAAAATATTGCCCTATCCAGGGAGGCTTGACGCAATAAAGTTAGGAAAACCCTGGTTTAATTGATCACATCCATATTCCATCGATTCAAACCCTCCTCTTCCCTCGCTTGGCCGGCCGCAGCACGGCCTGGACCCACGCGGTCTCCCGACCTGCGTCGTGCTCCGGCCGCCGCCCGCCGCGCGCTAGCCCTGCGCCGTGCCGCCGCAGCGCGTGCTTGTTGCAGTTCGACCAGTTCGAGAACCGCATCGGGCACGCGGAGCACGAGTACGGCCGCGCGCCCGTGTGCTGGTGTTCGTGGATTTTTAGGACATTTCTGATGATAAAAAAAGGCTATTGAGCAGTCTGAGTTAAGCTGATAGCATTCATTTAATAGAGTCCGACCGTACCGTAGCTTAATAGAGTCGTCCGATAGAGCTGTGGCTCGTTTTACGAAGCTACAAGTTACAAATTACAAGCGGAACTCTCTTTGTAGCAAAAGAGTTAGAAAGAGACTTCCGCTTGTAATTTGTAACTTGTAGCTTCGTGAAACGGGCCACTGGTAACACATAATGCATAGAGTCTGGATAGGTACTCATAATGTGACAGCTTGTTTCATAGGTAAAATTGTTGCCATAGAACTTGAGAAAAATGCTTGTGTCACGGTTCGCTGGTCGGACTCTACCTCTTCTACACATCGACAGATGAAGCAACCACTGGATCAGCAACGTGTGAACAGAGGGCATATTGAAAATCGAAGTTCGAAGTTACGTAGCCCCATCCCTTTCTCTCGAGTGACGAGAGACAGGGACTTGGCGCCCGAAATTTCGAATTTGGTGTTGCATGGTAACTATCTAGCTTTGCATTAGCGCTGTTATTCTCTGATCCGTGTCGAAACAACCAACAACAAACGGATAGGTGGACGACGTTAAATACCTACCATAGGCGACCAAATACCATCGTTTACTCGTCGGCGGAGACAGCCGCAGATGCAATCTGCTGATACATCTATCGATATTTAATGGAGGCATAACGAAAATGATACATCGTATTTGAATAAAGCTGTTTTAATGCTGCACGCAACACACATCAGGGCCTCTATAGTGCCCGGCCGTTAAGAAGTCAATCCTGACAGCTGTCATCGCAGTACAATATATAACCGATTCTTGGGTTTGAGGTTATAATTTGTACTGAAATGACAGGTGTCAGGATTTAATGCCCGCTGCCAAGCACTATAGTGCCCGGCCGATAAGTCTACGCAGAAAACAAAATTGCCTTTGACGTATTATCATTTTTAACTCGGCCGCCATTGCTGTCACGTACCTAAATAAGAGCTATCAAAACGTTGACAATACAGAAACGCGTCAAAAGCAATATAGTTTTGCCGTGTTGAAAAGAGACCTAATTCCTAATTTTGTATGACTTTTTCTCATGTTAAAGCGATAAGGTACAGTGATCACATACTTTTGACGTGGACTGTAAAATGTTCACTATTCCGATTCTTTTTTAACTGCGTTGTATGGATAGTGTGGCGACATCTAGTTACAACTTGCAACAACTAACTCGCCAGCGCCACTAGCGTCAAACAGGGCAACTAAATCTGACAGCGCTCTACATCGCGCTAACAAAGTTTCTCCAGTCAGTTGACGTATATACAACTTCCGACTTCATCCCAAATATCCAACTGGACTTCGGTCTCCAGGCAAAACAAGAGCATCACTAATCAGTCTAAGGTCATGAACTAAACTTTTCCCAACAAGGAAATAGAAAAGGAAAAACACATACCTATGCCTAAACGTTTTCCCGCAATACTGGCAAGAAAATGGCATCTCATCAGAATGGCATATCATATGCTGCCTCAGTTGATATTTCGATCTGAAACAACGGAGACCCGCCCGTTATTTTAACTATTTTAAGGTAGGATTACGGGAAACGGACTGACGGATAGACAGCGTAGGCGTAGTGATAGGGTCCCGATTGGCACCCTTTGGGTACGGAACCCTAAAAAAATCCGAAAAGTTATAATGATCACCATTTAAGCATTCAACAATTGAAACTCAAAACTATCTTAATATTCAATGGTTATGTATAATAATAAAGTTCAAAATACACAAAAATCGTAGGTGAGCATACAAATAAAACGAAAATAAAGTGTAAAAAAAACATTAGTTTAAAAATAAATGGCGATATAACAAACGACCCTCTTCTAGTTGCAAACACGTTTAATAACTTTTTTGTCTCCGTGGGGTTGAACACATCCAACAACACGCCACGCGGTCGCCCCGTAATAAATCCTGCCACCAATAGTTTTTTCTTGTCGCCCGTATATCCGACTGAGACCTACAAATGCATACAAAAGCTCAAAAATAAAACTAGTCATGGAATCGACGAGTTACCTCCAACACTTCTAAAACAATGTGCTGACGAGCTTACACCTCCTCTTACGGTCCTGATCAACCAATCGTTTTCTACTGGAACATTTCCTGATCTACTAAAAACTTCACTCATAAAACCAATTCCAAAAAAAAAAGGAGACTCCACTAATCCTGCACATTATCGCCCAATTGCTCTACTAAATACGTTTTCAAAAGTTTTTGAGTCTATTATGGCCAAACGAGTAACTTCATTTTGTGACAAATTTAACATATTTGACAAATGCCAAAACGGATTCAGACGGAACAGATCTACGACTTTAACAGTTTACGAGTTTGTACAAGAAGTTCTAGGACTAATCGGAGAAAAGAAGAACACGTTTGGATTGCTTCTTGACATGAGCAAAGCTTACGACCGAGTTCAACACGACCTCCTGTTGCACAAGCTGTCCGGAATAGGTATTCGAGGCACTGCGCACGATTGGTTTGTGTCTTATTTAGAAAATCGCCAACAGATCGTCGAATTGGAATATACAGATAACACAACAAACAAAATAGCTAAAGTTCGTTCTCATACGGCCCGCACTACATGTTCTATCCCCCAAGGAAGTGTTCTAGGATGTATTTTGTTCTTGTTATATATTAACGACCTGCCAAAAATAATAAACACGAACAATATAAAAGCCTTACTTTATGCCGATGATATTACTATAGTATTTTCTAGCCAAAATAATAAAGACGTTACCAATAATTTAAACACTATTTTTAATAAAGTCCTGTCCTGGCTTGAAGATCATAATTTAGGTATAAACTTGCAAAAAACGAACTTAATACAATTCAGACCGTACCAAAGACCTGCTCTCAATATTAACTACTCCTATCATAATGATAGACTACAACTAGTAAACAGCTGCCCACTACTCGGTATACATATTGACGAACATTTAAACTGGAAAGCTCACGTAGGAAAAGTAGCTGCTAAATTATCTAGTTTCGCATACGCTCTCAGAGAAATAAAAATAAACACCGACTTAAAGACCGCAATTTGTGCTTATCACGCCTTTGCCCAGGCTTGGCTACAATACGGAATAATATTATGGGGCAATAGTGTTAATATAAAAGATTTATTTTTACTGCAAAAGAGATGCATAAGAGTACTAACTGGCATAAATAATGATGAAACATGCAAACCGCACTTTATAAAATTAAAAATTCTATCTCTAACATCCTTATATGTATTAGAAACTTGCAAATTCGTGCGTAAACATAACGACCTCTACCAAAAATCGCGTAATTTACGACATAAAAATAGGTTAGTTCTTTCTGCTCCATGTAAGCTGCAAATGAACAATAAGGGTCCCCATGCAATGTCCATACGAATTTATAACTCGGTTCCTAAAGATATTTCTAAGGAAGAAAAATATATAACATTTGTTAATAAGTTAAAAACGTATCTCATTTGTAAATGCCCGTACTCCGTGCAAGAGTTTATGGATTATTGTTAAATAATATTAAGAAAATAGACATAATTATAGAATTATAATAGATACAGAATAATTAATAAGAAAATGAAATTCTAGATAGTAATTCTCAAACCATTTATTTTGTAATTGTACTTAGTTTTAAACAATTTGCGATGCCCTAGTAGGGTCCATGTATGTACTTTTATTTTTTAAGACCACCTTGTAATACCATGGTTATGCAAATAAATAAATGAATGAAATGAATGAATGAAAATATATAATGTTTTTTCTGAAACCGTAATCTTTTCAGAATTAATTACTGAACAGGTTTAATCCCTAAAAATGCACGGTTTCAGAAATAAAACCTTTACCTATACATTATGACCATTATGTATTTAGAACTTTATATATTATGATACGATCCCATATTTAATACATACCTAAAACACTTATGACAGTGATCACACTGAAAGTTCCTCTCCGCACAGTGCGTCTTCACATGTTTCTTCAACCGCGTTATTGTCAAAAACGTTTTCTTACAAATTTCGCAGACTTGAGGCTCCGGGTTTTCATGTATTATATGATGCGTGTTTAACGTTCCTTTAGTGTAAAACGCTTTGCCACATCTATCGCAAGTGTAGTCTCTTTTTCTGTCTGTATGTACCGTTTTATGCGCTTGCAAATTGTTAATACTCTTCGCTACTTTAAAACATATGTTGCAGGTCAAATCCTCTTCGGTTAAAGTTGTTTTTTTGCTGTATAGTTTGCGCTTGGGGTCATATTTGTTTTTATGAGAGCGGAGAGATTGGTGCTGTGGGAATGATTGGCCGCATCTCTCACATTGATTGTTCATGTGTTCGGATAGATGAATGATTGTGTGTTGGGCGTCTATGAATTTACAGTTGCAATATTGACAGTAAAATCTGAAAAAAATAACCAATGATTTTTTGATATTTTTTATGGCTAACGAGCACACCTTCTAATGCCTCAAAACAATGGTTTTGTTTAAGAACAATATATTGAATTGTATAGTTAAGTGAATGCGGCCAAACTATAGGTACTATACTTGACGCATTTAAAAAAAACTTACTTTAAACTTGGCCTATGCTCCCTGACGTGGTCCACGAAGGCGTTAAAACTGTCCACAGCCTCCGGACAATCTGCACATTGCATCGCGAAACATTTGTTATGCACCTCCTGAAAAAAGAAAGGGAACAGGTTGATTTCTAGACCGCTTAAATGAGTCCGTTTCCGCCCGGTATAGGGGCGCGGGAGTGCGATGACAGAGGGGATGCCATAGCAACCGATGCCGTAGCTCAGGGGCCTGTTTTATAAAGCTACATACAAATTACAATTTACAGGTTACAAGTTTCCATTTGACACTATCTCGACCAATGATGGCCAGCCATTTACGCAGTGTTGCCAGTTTAGATATGTAAAATTGTAACTTGTAGCTTTATGAAACGTGCACCAGGTAGTTAAAAAATCCTAGATTCAATTATCCTACCTTCACATGAATCCTCAAGCTATCTAGATTTGGTAATTGGGTGTTGCATTGTCCACAGACCCAGTCGTATTCCTTCCAAGACGTTTCTTGTACGTGTTTCTGGTATTTCGTCAAGTGAGCGAGCAGCATGAAGTCATCAACAAAGGCTTCTCCGCATAAATAGCACTGCGGTTGATTCTTGTGAAGTTTGAGATGGTCCATAGAGTTATCTAGTTTTATGTTGCAGTGGTGGCAATACTGGCTGAAAGATTTACAAGAAACAGGTCAAGTGCGAGTCGTACTCGCACACCGAGGTTCCGTACGGCACAGTAGGTATTATTGTATTCTAATTTGAATTTGATTTCGAATCGAATCAGCGCGAGCCCAACTCACACTTGGTCATATTTTAGGATTTGTTGGTTTCCTTCAGGGTTCGTAATATATTCATACCAAATTTGGCGCTTGTATGGTTCACTGTTTTAACGATACAACAAAAAAAATATGTAAAAGTTTTTTGTATGTATGTATTTAATTACTTTATTTTTTTAAATTTGTTAGTAAATCCACTCTAATAACACATATTTTGAAATAAATTAATACACAATGCTATATCTTTTTTTATTATTTTTGCTTAATCTAAATTCAACTAATTTCAAGCATCCAAACACCATTTATTGGCTCCTATACTTCAATTGTTTAGTTAGGTACTTAACTAAATGTAAACAAAATAACCACATGATATAGTTGGTCAGCCAATAGGAGCAGAACACTGATACGTCAAAGCTCGACGAAACAGTTTTGATGGGCTGTTTAACTGAGCAACGTGGTTTGGATTGTTTACATTTAGGTAGTAAGTTATAAAATTATTTTTAATTTCTTTATTTAAACTTTAAAGCACAATACACAAAGTACAGATTGTGAAATGAATGGCCTCCCCTCGTTTTCCCCACTTGTCTGCATTCTTGCCAATCCCTGGCAAACAACTCTAGGTCATCTCGCCATCTCCTTCTGGGTCTACCTCTGCTACAATGTCTGTCGCATGGAAGCCAATGGGTGGTACTTTTGGCATCTCCCATTGTGCATGCAGCAGATATGGCCAGCCATTATCATCTCAATTAAAATAAATTTCATAAACATAACTAAGATTTTTGATTTTGACAAAACATATACTTACTTTAAATAACTTCTATGTCCCCTAACATGCTCTATAAACCCTTCATAATCTACAACAAAATCGAATGCACAATCTATGCATTTTAACCCGAAACAAACTCCGTGGCATTCCTTACTGTGCTCCCGTAGAGCACTCAGACTCTTAGCCTCTTCGTTACAATGTTTACATACCCATGTATAACTCGACCAAGTCGTGGGCGAATCGGCAACTACCTTACTATTTACATCTTCAAAACTGTCTTCAAAGTCAGATTTATCAAATACTTCTCCAGCTATAGGACATTCGTAACTAATTTTCACATCTGCGATCTCAGGACCATTGAAAATATGATCAGTGTTTTCATTATCAACTTTTAAAATGGAAGAAATCAAATTCGACAGGACGACCTGTGAAGTGTTGATTTTAGTGAGAAACGCGATTGCGGAGTCTAAAGCTTGGATACATTGTACGCACACAGTCTCTGGTAGAGTCTTAACGCAGAAATCTACAGAATGCGACTTTAAAATTGATAGTTTTTCCACAATAACATTGCGAGCGCGCTGGTCAGATGTAAGATCGATTAACTCGTGTAGTAACTTTTGCTCGGCACAGAATCTGCAGTAGAGTAGCAAAGTAGCACTCATTGTTGGTTATAATTCTTGTAAATATCTATTTTTTGTTACTTTTGTAACTTTGGCGTAAATAAACAACATATCGCACCCAAAACAAGATTGTTGAATATTCTTACTTTGACAGTTAACTTTTTTTATTAGTGGTGCTATCTCTACATGAGCCTTTCCTTTGTCGTTCCGGTTTACGCTGTAATGACGATAAGAAATAGGGTCATTTATATTTGGTCTGCTATTTCAATCACATCAGAGGCCCGTTTCACGAAGCTACAAGTTACAAATTACAAGCGGAACTCTCTTTCTAGCAAAAGGAGTTAGAAAGAGACTTCCGCTTGTAATTTGTAACTTGTTGCTTCGTGAAACGGGCCTCAGGAATAAAATGTTTAGGACTAGCATGCAAAAGGTGGTTTAAATTATCAACACGTTACACAATGTATCGGTCTATCACATCTCGTGCACACAGATAGGTACCACAGTTTCCAAAGAAATCGGAATAGTATTTCTTTGTGACTGGCCAATGTTTAATGTTTGTGTCTTTTAAATAAATAAACTGGCCAACTAAAAACGAAATATTGTATGTTTTCCTTTTTTTATTCCAATCCATTTAGCTGTTTGAGGTTTGATCTTGAAGGTATTAATATGACAGACAATTTTTTCTGAATTGTCTGTGTTTAGAGAAGAGTAGGACACTTGTGCTTTATCTTATCTGTGCTCGTTTGTTTCGTAAATTCTTAAGCGGATTTTAGCGGATTATTCCGTTTATTTTTCGTTATTCCGAAGAAACAATGTTGAAAAATGGATAAAGTAGAAACATATTGTCGCTTTTGCGCGGAGCCGAGGGACTCCGACAAGCTTCTTAACCTTACGATGGACTCAGAAAAATGTGAAGCTACTGTTTCCATGTTATCCTTTCTAAATGCAGTATACATCGATATTACAGACAATAACCTGCCTAAAAACATTTGCTTTATATGCTATGAATCACTGAATAATGCGTATCAGTTCTTAAGCAAGGTAAAGAATGCACAAGAAATGATTATGAACCTTTTTTCTTACAACAAAACCAGTAAGTTTGATTTGACTAATGACAAATTTGCTTTTGACGATCTAATCGTAGAAGAAAACGAGTCACACATCAAAGTAGAGAGTTCTTCCACATCTCAATATCACTGTTCCGTTAAAGCAAAGACTTCAGACCTGCAAATACAAGTAAAAGTCGAACCAAAAGAAGAAATTGATTGTTATGGTACTGCTGACGATACGGTTAGTACAGGACGAAGCCCTAGCCCTCCAGACTATGATGACACCCTTAACGTCCAAGATATCATTGATGCGGCAATGTCTGGAGCATCATTAACCTCTGATGTAACTATGTATGCAAAAGAAATGTCCGATGTGGACAAAAAAGAGATTATAACATGGAAAGATTATCCGTGGTTGTGTTCGTACTGTAACATGGAGTTCCAGGACATGGCAACACTGAGGAAACACTCTAAGGTTGTTCACAGGAAGTGCTGTGCGTTGATGTGCGTTGACTGTAAGACATTTAGAAATAATGGTTTTATGTTATTTGTTCAACATGTTACTAAACACCGAATAAGCCTTATGTAAGTATGTTTAATTCATTACTTAGAATTACAAATTGAACGTCACATTTTTTGACCAGGTCTTAGTGATGGGACCTCTTGTCATGTCATCATACATACAATCTTAATGGCACAGGCAACAATAAAACTTAATGCAATGATTGAAAAAACCTTCCAATTTCAATTTTAAAGCCTTTTATTAACTAAGAACAGAGTATGAATAATGTTACATGAAATAGTTACAACTAAAATATCACAGCCCATCAGACCCCTAGAGCGGGTCCTTTAAACACAAAGGCCTCCGCAGCTCAGCTCTCTTTGTCCTTTGCTAACCTTATCTACAGTAAGCCTATAATACTGCGACAAGACCTTTATCACAATAATAAATTATACTTTTACACTTTAAAAGGTGGTGAGTCTCTGCAGAGGTTAAGCAGTAAGGCAGTAGTCCAAAGTGGTAAGAAGTTAGTTTCTCACCCAATATCTTATCTTTTCCAGGAATCATTGCTACTACTGTGAATCTCCAATAGCTGTGAGAGATTTCCCTGCACACATTAACCAGCACTTTCAAAAGTCTCAACTGCCTTGCCCTGCGTGTGGGGAAATACTTAAAAATGAAGAAGCTTTGCAACAACACCTGCAAGATTACAACTCAACCAAACCTAAGCGCAAACCAAGAAGAAAACGAGGTACCCCCATCACTATAGCAGATCTGACCTGTAATATTTGCCAGAAAGTCTACAAAAATCCAAATAGTTTACGTGATCATATTAAACTACACAGATCTGATCGGAAAAGAGACTACACTTGTGAGCGTTGTGGCAAAACATTCTTTAGTAAAGGAACTTTGACTTCTCATATAATGTCCCATGATAAAATACGTCCCCACATCTGTAGGATATGTAATAAGACTTTCTTATTCCCGAATATGTTACGGAGACATGTGGAAATGCATTCTGGTGTAAAACCGTTCAGCTGTGAACAATGTGGGAGATGCTTTAGGTTGCAGTATCAATTGAATGCTCATAAGATAATTCACACGGATGCTATGCCTCACATCTGTCAATATTGTAATAAAGCGTTTAGATTTAAGCAGATTTTAAAGAACCATGAGAGACAACACACCGGTGCTAAACCTTACTCTTGCAATCAATGCGGTATGGAGTTTGCTAACTGGTCAAATTACAACAAACATATGAAACGTAGACATGGTACAGACACTTCTAAGAAGAAAATCACTCCGGAAGGTGTGTTCCCTATCAACCCAGAGACGGGACAAATCGTTCAAGTCCAGGATCCAAGCATGGATGAATGGAAGAATAAGATAATGATACCAGGGAAGAGAGGGAAGAAAAAAGTTATTAAGAAGGAGGATGTTGATTGAATAATGTGCCTGATATACATGTTCACACATTAAATAAAAAGATTTAGCTTGGAATTAAGTTATCATGTTCCCGTCACTACACAATGGGTTGTTTTTATTAGACTTTGATCCAACATTGGAGTGTCAATGGCTTGTAACATGATTTGTACTTGGTTTGTAGCACTTTTCAAAATTCAAATATACAGTAAATTGGCCACATGGGGGCCTCTTTTACACGTCGGTGATACATAATGTTTTTAGGATTCAAGCTAAACCTAAAGATGAGTGGAAAAGCAAGAGTGGAGCAGAGAAAATGACCAATACTGTAGAGATATCCAAGAAATTTAGTATAAATGCATCCGTCAAGACGTTAACAACTGGAACTTTTTTAAACTTGTTTTAAAAAGCTCGTCAAATCGTGTTGTCAATTAGGAATCATTGCCTGAAGTTACTAGAATAAATCTAATTGACACTACCACTTGGAATACATAGACAGTAGATTATATTTTTCACATACTTACAATAAATAAGTACCCCTAAATTTTAGACAGCTTTCTCTAGTCGACACAAGAAGGGGTTGCTTAGTCTTACAACTACTGATGTGCCAAACGAAACTTTCCAATATTGCGGAATATTTCATGTAGGAAAATTTCGGAAACTTCTCACAATTGTGCGTGGGGATTGAAACTTTCCGTTACTTATATTAAAATTTCCTATATTTCTAGTGAAAGTTTCCGGAAATTTCTTAGAACATTCCCAACTTTTTGGAAACTTTCCGCAACTTGCACATCAGTACTTACAACTTGCTGTAAGATGTCGTTAGTGTCGCCACAAACATGCCTTATATGTTTAAGCCATTAAGCACTGACCAGTGAAAGGTCACATGGTCATCATTTTACATTGAAGCCCGCTTTACATTTGGCTAAATTCAGTGTGCTAAATTTAGACAGGCGGCGTGGAGGGGATAAGGTGTCGCTGTCTAATTAGCTTGACTAACATGCTAACTGCCTTTACACGTGTCTTTATTTAGAGTCTTTTTCATTCAGCACACTGAATTTAGCCAAATGTAAAGCGGGCATTATGACTTAAAAACAAGTGAAATGGAGCGTAAAATGTTTAATTGTTTCCAATCCCAATAAACTATAGACATTCGTCATCATTCCTTGAATAAAACAAAATACAGTTCTAAATTTGAATTTGAGAGACGGGTGCTACATACGAAGGTTTTAATACATATGTGTTTTAATTACAATTTTCTCACAAATGAACTTTTTTATTACAGCGCTAGTGAAATGTGAGCCTTATACTTAAAATAAGTTGTCCAAAAAGCTTTATATTGCGTCACAATTTCTAGTTTTGCTACAAAATTAGATTTTACGTAGGAATTTCAATCATGGGTCGCGAGAATGAGTTTGAGAATGAAAGTACACCTCAACGCTCAATTCCTGAGCAGCCTAGGCTGATCATTAGGTATGTTGTATTATGTTAAATTTGTTCTAAATTTACTTTAGCTTTAAATTATATATTTTTTAACTAAAGAAGGGATGGCAAATGGAACATGGATAATATTTTCATAATAATCATTCATAAATGTGGTGAGAACTAATTTCAAACATGAAAATATTTTGTTTTCCTTTGACATTGACACTAATTTTATGACTTACTAAGGCACGAACGATCTTATCCTTAAACCTACCGTCAGTAGTGTTCGCATTGTTGTGTTCCGGTGTGGGGATAAGACAACCGGTAAAAACTAGCTTAGAGGCATTCCATCTTAGTCCTCAGGGTTGGGAGCGCATTTGGAGTCTTGTTATTATAGTTTTGAGAATGCAAGTGTCTATGGGTCTCAGATCCACTTATATTAGTGTTGTGAATTTAAGCTTCGAGGCGTAAACTACAAGACTTGAGTCGCGACTTCTGAGTCTAGAAGCCTCGAACCTTAAAGCCTCGACCATATAAGCCTCAACTTAATAAGTTCGCGTTGTTGCTTACGAGCACAGAAACCTCAGAGTCTTAAAGCCTCAAGCTTTCAAGCCTCCTAAGCTTTGAAGGTTTAAGTCTATAAGGTTTGTAGCATTTAAGTCTTAAAAGCTTTTAACAAAGTAGATTAATTTATGTTATCTATGCCATATTTGATAATTATACAGGATGCCCGTGAGGAACCCGAGAGATTTTAACAGCATAATCCTGAGGTCAAATTAAGGGTTAAAAATAAATATAGGTACAGTCAAGTGTAAAAATATAGGTGCACATAACCAATCAAAAATATGTCCCATAGTAGCTTAACGTCAGCGAAATAAGGCCTCGATACATAATTATGAGAGGATGAAATCGATACGTATTTTTGCACTTGACCGTACAATAATACTTTCTTCCTATAACGCTCATTGTTTGAGCTCTTAACGCTTAACTCAGGCCTTCGAGGTTCCGGGCCTTGAGCTTTCAATAAGCCGAGTTTTTAAAGCTTGAGCTGTCTATGAACCCCGAGTCTTAAAGACTTGCTCTTAAGAGCTCATAAAAAGCTTGAGTCGTTAAGGTTCTGAACCGTTTCTGAGCTCAAACCTTTAACGCTCGAGTCTTCAAAGCTTGAACCTTCAAGGTTTGGAAGTCTTTAAGGTTCAAAAGTCTTCAAGACTAGTCTTTTAACAACACTGACTTATATGCGAGCACACCTGAGGCTCTACTTTGAAATCCGTAATTCGAACTTCGGATCGCCCCGTCACTTTCTTGCGACGTGACGCGTCGAGAGCAAAAGGGATAGCAATAGACGAAGTTCGAATTACGGATTTCAAAGTGGAGCCTCGGAGCTTAACGGTGTGTAAATTACGGTCCGTCAAAATTGGCGCCATGTATGTAATATGTATGACCCATTTTGTTTACGCAACGTCACCGTATTTTACGCGTCTGTGTGGCGCTCCTTTATTATAACTACCGTTGATCTCGCGATATAGCGTTATTATTCTAACGTTTCAACCTCTGATCCATAGCGATATTCATCATAACGATATTAAACTTGATAATAGTGAAATGTTCTATAACGATATAAATGGGGAGTTTCAAAAAAATAGCACACCTTTGACTTTTTCTTCAGATTTGGGAAAAAAAAATGCACGTTGGTCGGGATCATCATTCTGAACAAGAAAAAATAGTACTCCCGATATGTCCCCAAAAATATGTATGGAATTGTCCGTTTTGTTACCAATAGACGAAGTTCGAATTACGGATTTCAAAGTAGAGCCTCAGGTTGTGCCTTCATTGCCACAGATGACATGCATCAAAATACCTGTGTCGGCTCACTATTGAAACGAAACGACTTACAGTGGCGTCCTCTAGCGTTACATATACTCAACATGTTTTATTTTCATAATAAATTGCGTTTGCGCAGAGATTTGTCCAGTATTTTTATGTTAAGTCATTTGAATGTATTTTTAATATTAAGCCTATGCGATGCAATAATTACAATGGTGGATAGCTGTAATCTTAGTTATAGCAAATTGTTATATTTATTAATAACTATAAGATTTACACGAGATAAAAAAAATGACTAAGTACTTGTTTTATTTCTCCGTCTTACGGTACCATCGCTACTAGAGGGTGGCCGTTAATGCTGCAAACTTGTCTTTTTCCACCACTAGTCGAAACATCTGCATGGTTACCATGAACCACTAAATTCGCAACTTGGTAGAATCCCTGTCACTCGTCACTTGTGACTAAATCGAGAGAAAGAGATAGAGCTAACGTAACTTCGATTTTCAAAGAAGTCTCAAATTAAAACGAATACATTTAAAAAATACATTTATTGACAACAAACAAATTTAAATTGTGCCTCACAAATAATAGCTACAGAGATACACAGATGGTTTATTAATAGAGACGCAGCAATAAGTAAAAAAAGAGTCTGCGGCCCTGTTAGGCTGACAAGTTTGAGTCAGAGGGCTTAATGCCTAACGCAATCGTTCTCATTTGGACAGTCTGAAGGCGAGTCTGCATAAATTATGAAAACAATTGTTCCACTTTGATGACGATTGCTAGTGCGTTAGGCGATAGCGACGATGACAGGCTGATCAGAGGCTCTACTTTGAAATCCGTAATTCGAACTTCGTCTATTGCTACCCCTTTTGCTCTCAACGCATCACTTATTCGCAAGAAAGTGACGGGGCGATCCGAAGTTCGAATTACTGATTTCAAAGTAGAGCCCCAGATCTCACTCATGGCATCCTTTTCTTATGATACTAGTTACATAGAACTGAGGCTCTACTTCAAAAATCGAAGGTCAAAGTTACGTTAGCTCCGTGCCTGTTACTCGTCATTCCAAGACTAAATCGAAAGAAAGGGATAGAGCTAACGTAACTTCGAACTTCGATTTTTAAAGTAGGGCCTCTGCACTTAGGGTCAGTTCAGACACGGCCTCTATTCCACTATGTTAATCCTTATTGCTTTGACATGTTATCGTACAACGTGTACAAATCTGAATTTTCATGTATTTTCGCTTTAATTTACTACCATCTTAACATTGCTTTTCTCTCTCACTTATCGCTCCGTCTCTCAATCGTAACACTTAACCGTGTACCCTAATACATTACTTACATGGCACGGGCATTAAATAAAGTTTACCCTTAACCCTTCTTTGCATGGTGATGGAAATTTCCATGACAATATAACCTCTACTTTATTTTTTTTCATTGCTAATTTTTTATGCTGATTAAAAATCAAAAAGGATTTGAATTCACGACTTTTTTACTTTACATGCAAAGAATTAGTTCAAAGATAACTTGTTTATTCGTGTATTTTTTTAGGATTTTCACACACAACTATAGTCAACAAGTTCGTCGGCGGCTGTCCCGGTGAGTGTCGGTATGGGGGGGAAAGATGGCTGCTAGTAGAGTTACCAACAATATCTTAACAATTGTTGTGCTCAAATCATTCTACTGCTCTCGTGATAAGTAATATGTAAAATTAACAAATTAAACACAATTTGCTTCAATTAATAAAAAACGAAAGAGAGATTCCAGTATTTAGAGAAACAAGTAATCTTATAAATTTCTTCAAATCAAGGGTTAAAACATGGAAATTAACAGGGCATGACAATATTTCTACTAATTTGTCAATAGGATAGCTTTAAGTAGTTGAAATAATTTAGCATGAGGCTATTCAGGGAACGAATTTTTCATGCCAATAATTCCTTGATACTGAGAAAACAAAAGAAAAATAAAATAAATTTATGGTGAAGTCAGAAACGTTAATTTGTGACCCATTTCATAAAAATATTCTTAGTGAAAAACATGTAATTTTTGTTACTCATAGGAAACTCAACCTTATTGCTGTAGAATGTCAGATTGAATTTGGACCTAAGGTGGGTACAAATTAAGTCTTTTGACTGTACCTAGAGTCTACTAGCATCAAAAATTTCACCAACAGTCACAGTGAAGTTATGTTATGTTTTTGTAACTTTATTTAGACATACTGTCAAGACTTGTCTGTTCTATATTATTGTCCATGCCAATAAATTTTACAAGAGGAATTGTGTTGTGTGTGTATGCTGTATAATAATTATAGATCACACCATATTCAATATGGGACCGCTACAAAGAAAGTCTACATACTTCTTACAAAAATTATATTAAAATATTTTAACTGTCTTAACAGCATAATTTGTATAAGTCTCTATTCTAAACTCTGCAATATCATAATTAATAATATATTTAATGTTATAAAAGTGAAAAGCTGTATTAATTAAATTTGTTTAACAGAAAAAGTCCAGAGCGGTTCAACAAAAAAATGCCCTCTATGCATGGACATAAGTATATCTGCACGGAATAAATAAAATAAAATAAAATGCTTTCATTGTCTAACACAAAATGATGGCAGTAACAACCTAACACTATCCTTAAAAAATAAATTACTAACACAATATGCAAAACAATAAAATATTATGTTCATCAATATGTTTAAAATAGCATAGCTCTGGACTTAGCTAAACATACCCTAGATTTGTTATTAACAAATTATTTGTGCATTATTATTATTATTAATAATACAACAATTTCTTACCCTCAGCTAAATAAAATCACTCTATTAAAAACTATAGTTACGTCTCATACAAATGTAGACTAAAAAGTACAGTGGTGGTGCAGTTACAATAAATGATAACCTTATTGCTAACTGGCGTAAAAATGTTAATAATGTATACCTTATATAGCATTATTTAATGACTACATTAGAATACATGATGTATGGCAACTGTTATGTTGATTTGTAAAGTATAGTACTTCAACTATCACAAATGAGAGTCTTAACTAAAGTTTTGATTTCCATTGTATTAAAAAACCCTGGCAAAGACTTTCACAAATAATTTTGTTTCCATTAACATTTCAGTTTGATAAAAAAAACCCAAGATAAGCAAAAATGTTGCTACTAAAATATAGTTAATGTTCCACTAAAGTTCTTATGGTTTTTGTTGTATCAAATTACATACGTCAAACTTGCATATGTACGAGATGCAAACTTTCATGCAAAAGTTCTCCAGTAATCATTTGCATATGGATTGGATCAACGGTTCCTGCTATTGGCTCGGACTATCAGTATTTACAGATATAACTTCGCTCTTACAATTTAAGACTTCTACATTGTGCTTCGGCCTCCCTGGCCTACGCTGCCTCATCATCTCCTTCTTCCATTCCTGCGTATCTGTACTCTCTGGTAAAATTACAACCTCACCTGTAGCCGGATTAATTGGGTATACTCCTTCAGGGGTATGCTTCTTTTTAGCCATGTCCATACCATGACGTCTCTTCATGTGTTTGTTATAATTTGGCCAATTTGTAAAGTCCCGCTGGCAGAAACCACAGTTATATGGCTTGACACCAGTGTGTTGCCGGACGTGTTGGTTTAATATTGTTTTAAAACGAAAACTTTTGCCACAATATGCACATATGTACGGTAGTTCATCTGTATGAATAATTTGGTGAGACTTCAGTTGTTTCGGGAGCCGGAAACACCGGCCACACTGGTCACAAGAGAATGGTTTTCTTCCATCATGGACCCCAACATGATTACGTAGTTGTCCTATAGTTTTAAACCCAAGCTTGCATATCTGACAGCGGTACGGTCTTGCATCATCATGGAGAAGCATGTGACCAGCCAAGTGCTGTTTGCTGAAGAAGCATTTACCGCATTTTTCACATGTATGATCTCTTTTACGGTCAGTGTGCGTAATCAGGTGAGAGGTTAAACCGCCTTTGCTTTTAAATACTTTTTTACATAACAAACATGTAAGGTCCTCGGCAGCACATGGCAAACTGGGCATTCTAGTCGCTCTTTTATCTCGAAAAAATAAACTTGTATGTTCATTCAACTCCTCCAAACTGGCAAATCCCGTATTGCAGCCTTTGCACATATGCTCAGAAGTTCTATGAACACTTTTGTGTATGTTTGCTTGGTAAGGTTTTGGGAAATTTAAAAAGCACACATAACAAGAAAGTTTTAGTTGTTTCCTATGTCGTTTGACATGTACCAGGAAGTTATCCAGTTTTAACTTTCTAATATTGCAGTCGGTGCACTTAAAGGCGTTGCAACAGTGGTGGTATTGCATTGAATGTGTTTTCAGCTCTTCTGCCGAGGGAAATTGAGTTTCACAGTAGGAACACATCCAGGAATAGTCTCTCCATGTTAACTTGAGCTGGGAGAGTGGTATTGTGTCTAAACCATGACACTTCATACTTTTCACTTTTTTCTTACGTTGCTGCTGTTCCGTGGTTAACAGTGGCTTCTCATCC
The DNA here is from genome assembly GCA_948252455.1 of Acleris cristana. Taxonomy (NCBI): domain Eukaryota; kingdom Metazoa; phylum Arthropoda; class Insecta; order Lepidoptera; family Tortricidae; genus Acleris; species Acleris cristana. The sequence goes on from OX411799.1 coordinate 394,756, forward strand.
TCCAACACTTCGACTTTAAGGCATAGAGCTGCTCCAGGGTCCTCAAAATATGCTTCGTCAGAATCACTCTTGTCAGATACCTCTTCTTGTTTCACTTTACGCGACAAAATATTGCTCAGCAGCTGCTGGGCGTGCTCTACGCCCTCGATAAACTCAAAAGCTCTGTCCAAAGAACTGAGGCACACAAAACAAACGGTTTTAGGCAATATTTCATCTTGAAAAAGATCCTGTGTCCTCGCGTTCAGTCTTCTCAGTTTATAAACGATTTCATTCCGCTTCTCATCCTCAGCTTGTAGATTGATAAGTTTGTTAATGGGTTTTAGTTCGGCGCAAAGCCAACAATGCGAGTTTTCCACATTTTCCATCGTTATGCACTGGATTGGATTTTTATTACTAAATTATTTTTGTTTCTTTTTAGGTCCATACATATGACGTTTGATTTTTTACTCTATTATATCTGTCTCAGGTTCTAGCCTGTTAGCCAATGAAGACTTAACGAGTGTTTTATCCTTTTAGGGTACCTAATAAATAATAATAGAGTGTTGAGCAAGGTTTGAGCACGCACAGTAATATGGTGGTAAATTAAATTCTGGAAAAATAAACAACATTTAAAACACTTAAAATACACATCAAACATGGTAACACACGAAAGCGGCAAAAACCAACTCCCGGCCCGGCTAAAAAAAAACTCAAGGAAGAAGTCATAAAAAAGAAAACACAACAAAGTCAAGATAACTAAATTAACTAAACTAATCAATTTAGTTTAAATAATCGAAATTTAATGAATTACCGCCTAGTTCAATTGTTTATTTTGGCTCTCGCTTCAATCAATATCAACAATGAGCGGACCAAACACATCACATTGCCGTTTATGTGCAACAATAAAGCCAATTGGGAAGCTTATCAACTTAGAATCAGACAAGAATAAATGTGACGAAATTGTAAAGAAACTATCGCGATTGAGTGTAACTACGCGAATATTTGATGGACACATTCTTCCGAAAACCGTATGTTTAATTTGCCTCGAGTCCTTGGATAGAGCCTACGATTTTGTTGAAAATGTTGATCAGGCTCAGCAGTTACTTAGTAGTACCGTGTATGTAAGCGTAAAAAAAGAGGAAGCCATATCCGATGATGATTACACAGAACCGGCGGAAAATAAGCCAGTTAAAGAAGAACCCGCAGAGAATTCAACTGGGAAGGCACCAAATAAATTGGCGAAAAAGCAGTCTAGTTCAGCAAAATCCCATCTTTCCTGGAAAGACTACAACTGGGCTTGTGCGAAGTGTGGAACCGAATTTCCAACTATAGAAGAGTTTAGAAAACATTCAATGATTTACCACGAGTGTTGCAACGCTTTTAAATGTACGGATTGTGATAAAAAGATGTTAAGATTAGACAAATTTGTGCTACATGTTAAAAGACACAGGAAATATTTGAAACTATCTTGTTACCTTTGTAATTCTAAGTTCTCATCGGCTCATAAAGTGGGCGCACATAAAAATGTACATATGTTTTCTGAACATGTTTGTTCAGGGTGTAATTCAGTGTTTGCTAGCCCAGAAGAGTTGAATGAACATCTTAAATTGTATTATAAGAATCGTTCCGGCAGCTCTATAGCAGTCATGGATACATCAGACAGTCTGACTTGCGTATTATGTAAGAAAACATTTAAAAACAAAGGTAGTTTAAATGGACATTTACTTGTTCATGTTCAGCGAAGCCCTAAGAAACGAGTCCACATATGTGACCGCTGTGGAAAAGGTTATTTTAATAAAGCAGATTTAGCTTCTCATTATGTCTCACATGATGAAGCAAGACCTTTTCAATGTGAAATCTGTAAATCTGACTTCAAAACAATTGTGCGGTTGAAAGCTCACATTAAAGTGCATAATGACTTGAAGCCATTTGCTTGCTCCCAATGTGGACGTTGTTTTAGGCTCGGCAAGCAGCTTCGCTCCCATGAGATTGTACATACAGACTCCTTACCGTTTGCATGTCCATATTGTAGTAAAGCATTCCGTTTTAAAAGTATCCTAGACTTGCATTTACGTCAGCATACCGGTGTTAAACCTTATTCCTGTGATGTTTGTCAGAGAAGTTTTACAAACTGGTCTAACTACAACAAGCATATGAAACGCAGGCATGGCACAAACATGGTTAAAAGAAAAATCAATATCCCTGTGACGGAAAGTTCAGTCGGAGACAATATCCCACCAGTCCTTGAAAAGACTGGTTTAGATTTTATGTAGAAATGGGCTTCGTTGAGGGTGAGGTTATGCAAGTGATTGCATTTGAAGCCGCACATAGAATTGTGTCTATCAAAGCGATATTTTATTAGACAATTCTTAAGGTTTCATTAATAACATTGCTGTGACAGGTGATAATAGAAAGTTGTCTCCGGCCTTTACGAGATTCTGATACTCCTTTGAGTATCGGCGACACTCCGGTAGACCAGGATTCAGTGCAGTTTTGACATTTTTATACATTTTTGAACAATACAAACAAATTTTACGTGGAGACATTTTTTGCGCCGATAGATACGTGTCGCTCGATACTTGATACGCGCACAATAGGCTATTTGACTAATTTTAGAAAACCTTATTAAATGATTCTTTATTACATTGATATTTCCGTGAGATTCTACTATATTATCAATAAAAATCCATTTAAAAGTTTAAATTTCCGAAACCGCGCCAAAAACGCTGTTTCTATCGTGGCGCTGGCCATGTGACAAGTGTGACGTTATATGCAAGTAAACAATGAAAAATCATTTGAAGAGATATGCCCTTATGATCTGTGGTTACTTGCGTGTGACGTCACCTGCGAGTAACCACAGCTACAAAGCAATCGCATAGCGTTTCTGCCACAAATAAAATTTCAAAATATATTACAATTTATTTCGTGTAATTTCCAAAAAAATATGCTTAATTTAGTTTAAAATAATGTGAGTAATATGTTGTTTTACGCTATCATCTAATAGGATGACGACAATTTGATGCATATTTTCAATGTTGTCAAATAGCCTATTGAACGCGGCCCTCACTAAGTAGCCCTACAGAGACTCAGCGAGATTTAGTTTGTTTGTGGTGGCTCGCGCCGTACAGTCTCGTACGCAGTTACGCACACATGCAAGCCGCGCGATGTAGTTAGGTACTTTTATTTGAAAACGAACTACCTTTATATTCTTATACTATGGTCAGGGCCGATTCTACCTACCTAATTAGCATAACAAAACTATGCAAACACGGGCGCAAACCCTTTAAAGAGTAACTTTTCGCTATAATCAACGAATTGCATGCGCACAACTCTAACTTTATTGCTCCGCACCGAAGTTTTTGGCCTGGCCACGTGTGCTGTGCCGTGTGTCGAGAGACGTTATTAAGATTTAAGATCATATAATAACGGTCAAAACCCAATATTTACGCACGATGACACGTTTCGGACTCTGCATCAGGAGATGAGTGTGATCACAAGACCCCCTCGGCCTTACTTTGAATATCGAAGTCGAAGTTACGTTAACTCCATCCCTTTCTCTCAATAGTCTCGACTAACGAGTGACAGGGAGGGACATGGCACCCGAAGTTTCGAATATATTGTTTGTGGTAAGCACCCCATTTCACGTTGGCTTTTAGCCTTTTAATCTTGAGTAAACCGTTAGTTTATATTTAATCATTTCTTACGTTGGTTTATTGTTCAACATCAGCGAGAAACATGAGCAAAATAATAGAATTTTCAGTGCTGCTATTAAATCTTTATGTTAAGTATGAAATAGACATTTAAATAGTAAGTATTTAATTATTTGTTAGATTTACATAAAAATTATAAAGTTCTAGTTATCACTGGTCATCTTAAGTACGAAGTAGTTGTTATATTTTTTATATAAGCCACAGTTGTATTTGTTGTTATAATAAATAAGTATATTTTAGTTGATTTATCGCAAATTTTATTAGAGATTCTTTATTAAAAAAAAGAAGAAACTTAACAAAATTAAAAGTACAAAAATACTTATCAAATTAAGTAGTGCTACTCTATATCTTTTACTTACAAGCTAATAAAGCTAGACATTTTGGTGATATTTTTTCATTTACTACTTTTTTAAATTGACAATTATTTAACCCTTTTTCCCTCAAATACTGTATTCTGTCATATAAAACCAAATTTTCGATAACTGGCTGCAAAGAATTTTGTAGTAAAACAAAAATGGCCGCTTTTTTAAAAACAGAATTTGACATTTCGCGCCAAATTGATCGCACTTCATCTAAATCAAAGTTTATAGTTTCAGTTGTAGAAGAATCAGCCGTATTGCTGATGAGAGTAGGTGCATTATGTATCAGACTGAATCCGGTACAAGCGTCATGGATATAAGTTTCGAAGTTTCTTTCGACGGACTTTGTTCTGACCGCTTTTCTTTTGTTTCTTTTCAGTTTATAGCCGTCTGAAAACAATAAACTTTAAGAAAAATAATATAATGTAAATCATCCAATTGCCTTAGCCTCATTTGCTGTAAAAAATCAAATATATTTACAATAAATACAGTTAGAACCAGTTAGAACTTACTTCTATTTGCAAAAAGTTGTAAAACCGCCCTCGCCATCAAATTAAAAACTGAATCTTCTAAATTATCTCTCAAATGATATGGCTGGGCTGCTAATCTCAAAAAAGGCACATCCATAAATTGAAACCCTTCAAATCTCGTAAATACTTCCTTTAAACAATTACTTAACGGAAAGTTTTTGAAATAATTTTCTTCTTGTTCCATTTTATGGAAGCAGCATGGCACGATCACCATCGCCTTTGCTTTAGCCATTTTTAAAAACAAATTCATGGCCACAATTGTCAAATCACCACAAGCATGGAGGCCGGTAATGCAAAATCCGTTAAAATTTGGAAACTTATCATGTAGAAAATCCTCAATTTGACCGTTCGATTTTTCGTTTATCCTATGATTTATGTATTTAACGCTTTCTTTAGAGTTGGAATGGAATTTGCCTTGACGTTTCTTGGCTTTAGAATAATGTGAATGGTTGCATTCTAAGCCTAAAACTTTTAGGTTGGATGTTTCGAAGATTATTTGGTCTAGGTAACCCTGAAAAAAAGTTCTTTTATCAAAATCAAATAATTCCATTTTTAAAATCATCACTCAAACATGTTATGCGTTTATTCTTACCAACCCAGAACCAAAATCCACCACAACATCGCATCCATTTTCTTCACATAAATGTTGCACTTCTTTTGCCATATAAACAACCTCGTGCCTTTTCTTTTGACTTAAAGGCGCTTTCACTAAATCCTCCAAATCACTTACTTCTACAAAATCGTAAATCGGTTTGAGCTTTTTTATTTTATCAGATAAATTGTCCAAAATATTTGCGGGTAGCTCAAAATCTTCCCCGAATACGTCAAGATCTTCCAAATTTTCGACATGTATTTGTTCCAAAACGTCTTTGACTAAAATTTCCGTGTTCGGAGAGTTGTAAAGATACTTATATTCGTGTAGAAACGTGATGCATTCGCTGAAGAATTCTTCAGGATTTTCAAATGATGGCGGCAGAGCCATCTTACCTAAAATGTGAAGAGGAAGGGGTAAAAGAAAAGGATTTATTTCGATACCAAAAGATGGAGAAATGTACAGAAATAAAATAAAAGAAAAGTAAAACGTCTAAGAGTTTTTACCGCAGAAGATCATACCATAAGTGCGAATGGCAGTCATCCTGCGTGGATCAAATGTCCATGTCCAAGTGTTTGAGACAATTTGAGGCCTGTTGAAATTTAACAGAGCAATGTTAGCTAAAAATGAATATTCTCAAAAAGACAGGTCACTCTGGCGGGACCTTTTACCCTAAATAAGTACCTCCCTATTTAAGATATAAAATGTTGCTCCAGGGAAACACTACTTTATTTTTAGAAATAAGAAAGTCTTTTTGAGAATATTTGTTTAATTAGCAACATTGTTCTGTTAAAATTTCAACGTGCCTCAAATACAGTTTTGTAGCTCGACTAAACGATCTGGCTCTTTTATATTTAAACTTATTAATAAATATTCAATTTAACGGTGAGTAAAGTAGGTACTTTACACGTTGCCAGGGTGCCTCAAACACCTACCCAAAAATGCTCAACAGCTCTACTACTTATATCCTAGTACCACTGTCGCTAAGTCACGCCATACATTTAGATGGATTGGGACTTAACAAAGGGACACAAAACTAAAGCTAAATCAAAACTGCAGAAGGTATCTTTGCCGAAATGGAGGTATTGTGAATACTGTCATAGGGTGACGGCACCAATGATGGACACTTTTAGCTGAAAGGCACCAGTAATGGACACTTCACTCTTAATTCAAATTTCATACGGTCCTAAATTCGATTGTTGCAAAACAAATGAATAACCCTTATCTTCTGTAAAATAAGAATCAAGTGTCCATTATTGGTGGCTTGTCAATTACTGGTTCCATCACCATACCACTGTAACGCTATAGGTAGGTACTACAGTTTATATGTAGTTCAACTAGAACAAACTGTTAAAACATCTCTAGTTCAACACAGTAAAAGTTACAACACTAAAATAACTAGGTAGGTAGGTAAGCACGGAAGTCAATAAGGAAAGTAAACGAAGAAAGACAGAAAAGAGTGAACACGATACAATAGGAATACTTAAACAAAACACGTAACGAATAGAGCGATAGCGGTAGGTCTATCTAGGTACAGTCGGTAAGCAAAACGAGCGTCCGTCCAGCGATGGAGTGTACTTGTCTGCTACATACTTAGTTGTTGTGTAGTACATGTACTAAGAGCCAAAAAGAATGAATTCCCGCCACTGTACTAGAATGAACTATTCCGTAAAGTTTCTGCTCTTAGATTTAGTACCCGCGGAGCAAAAACCGAAGAGAGCAGGCAGACTAGTGAGTGACATTGACAGCAAAGCGATCCGAATGAATGTCCTACCAGCCATTCATTCGGTCAAAGGAGCACAAATAAGGACCGTGAACAGACCAGTATCTTTCAGTGTACTAAAAGACCGAACTAGTACATTTGAGCGATTGTACTAGGTTGGAGCGATCCGCTCAGTGAACGAGCGCGCACTACCTACCCTAGAGACAATCGCGACTGGCCAGGTGACCGGCGGCGCTGCCGATACCGACGGCGCCCGAAGCGAGCGCTTCGATGCTTCGGGCCTCGGCGCGTCTCCCGAAGCTTGCCGAGGATTGGCGGACATGTGCCATTTATTTTATTACCTTCTACACTACCTACCCTACCCCTCACAAGTTAAAAACGAAAAGCAAGCTAATGGCAGAACTATTATGCCCATACCACACGCACAAGCTTCACCACAGTTTTGCCTGCGCTGGCCGGTTTGTACCCGGAACACGGAGCGTGTAGTTGGTAACTGTGATGTGATGAAGCTTGTGCGTGTGGTAGGTAGGCCCATTTGGTAATAACTTGTAGTATTAGCATCCGCGACACGGTGCGCCCTGATGCGGGCCGTTCGTTCCCGAAATACCTACCAGGGTCTCTACTCTAGATCAATATTGCTTTTGACATGGTATCGTATTGTTAAAGTTATGATAACTCATATTTACTGGAGAGTAACGGCGGCCGAGTAAAAACATGTGAAAAGCAACATTGTTTTACCGATTGCAATAGAGGCCAGATTTCACTCTATAGGCAATTAGTTTTTTTTTACAGAAAACCTCAGTTTTAATGTTAAGTTTTGGGATTCCAGTATATTGAGGATCAGGTATTTTTGGAATAAGCGAGCGGCCCTCTGCCTATACGCATTATCAATCATACAATTTTACAAACTCAAATGTTGCAAGTTAAATTTCGACCCACTTTCCGTCAACGGGTTGAAATTTGGACCACATAATGTAAACCACAATGCAATATTATTTTATCTAAAAGCTGAGCTGATGATGGAGTCGGAAGGTGGTGACAGGATCTCCGCTATGCTTAACGTAGACCCACCGTGTCTTGATAAGCAGATAAAGATTCAGTAAAAAAAAGTGCAGTCGGCAACAAAAGCTTTCCCAAAAATTTGAGTGGCCGGCGGCGCTGGCGCACCAACATCGTGGATTGAACGAACACTCTATTAGACTAAAAAAACACTGAATTAAGAACCTCCTCCTTTTTCTAAAGTCTGTTGAAATTGGTTCGCACATGTGATTCACTTCACACATACGAATTTTGTCAAGTTTTGTGTCTGCAGACTGTTACGGACCGTGCCCCGTAATCGGGTTGCTTCATACATGGGTAAGGTCCAATAAGTTGGGCAAGCTAACTGACGTAAGTAAATTTTCTACGAATCTTTTCCGTTGTGAAAATGAAATTTTATTTCTATAAAAAAATAAAAAAACATTTGCTTTGAAATTCGTTGTGCATCGAAAATTTTGCAATACAATTGTAAGGATACTTTTTTTCGCACAATCTTGTACTATTACCACCCATAATATGACTATGAGGCAAGGCAGGGTAGTTATGTTGATTTAACCGGCTTGTGTACTCAAAGAATCAATGCATCGTTTTGCTACCTGTTAGTGTACGCAAGGGATAACCGTATAAATAAAATTCTTAACATCAGAATAAAATATTTAATTATAACATTAAGAACGCCTTACTTCACGTTACTCAGAAATAAATAACAAATTAGAAACATCCATTTTGAAAAGAGTATCTTTATTTCATCGGGATAGACTACACAGTTTTTTACATTTGTCGATAAATGCCTAAGTCTATTTTTCTCAATATTTTAAGAATAATGCACGCACATTGTTGATAAACAGAGAAAGTTATACAGATAGAGAATTCGAATGAATCAATGGTATTGGGTAGCCAAAATGGCCAAGTTATCCCCAAACAGACACAAAACTACGTATTTCAATTCAATTTTTCAATTTATAATCCTTAGTTTTATGGAACAATTTGAAAACCCATGCCTCTGAGACAAAGAAATTGCTGTCACTTTGATTATTTTAACAAGCACTATAACATTATCTGCCATCTCATATTTTGTTTTTGAAAAGTTCAAACTTTTGTAATCACGAAGCGAATATGATTTTATTATTCTACAGCAATCAAGCTTGCTGCTTCCACAATTCGCTATCTATATTATTTCCTTTATTGACCAAGGTATTTTAACACTGAGGAGATCATAATAACTTGTCAGTCAAATCAACTTCCGTAAAATCTTTCAAGAGCGAAGTAACCAGACCTTCTTTTTCTATTGTTGGGGTCCACTGATCTTCTCCCAATGCTCTCCATCTTTGTTCAGTACTTGCGAAGCGCCTTCTCCAATAACGCATTTGCCAGCCCACATGTCATTAGCCAAGTATTTCTGGCACACGTCAAGTAGATCTTGTTTCGTCACAGCCAGCACACGCTCCCGCTGCGTCTTCCATACATCATACGACAATCCGTAAAGGAAGAGATCCGTCCCCTTCATATGTTCCGCTACAGGCTGGTCCATCTGTTGGAGAATAGATAGTTTCGACTCGAACAAGTTCTGTTCGTCAACAAGATGCGAATTTTCATGCATCCATTCTGACGTGTTGTCAAAGACGTCCATAGTCTTTCTGGAGTTCGGATCTCTGTAGGAGTAATAGCTGAAAATGCCGTCTAAAGTTAGGGCGGAACCGCCGCCGTATGCTCCGTTCTGCTCCCTTACTATAGGATGCAGGTACTTAGATGTTAGGAATTTAGAAAGGACTCGCAGTTTAGGGTAATCCTGGTGTGTGTAAGTTACAGCTGGAATTACTTTCGAACAGAAATTCACGGGGATATTCATAGAGATTTGTATACCCCGATTCTTCTGCGGCATTTTCTCCGCGTCAATCCAATTGACGCGGTTGATATCCTTGTTACCCTTACTAAGATCCTTGCAGAAATTCACAACAGACTGCAAAGCTGATGTATTTGTGTTGCAATAATGGAACGAGGCTCTGAGATTGTTGCCATTGAAGACTTTAGCTGAAATCTCTTTTATTATACTTTCCACTTCATCTATTTTAATATGTTTCTGGATTTCCTGCATTTTGATGACATGGTGTAAACCTTGAAGGCACTCTTTGCGAGCGTCCACTGCCGAAACGAGCGACCTAGCCGCTTGCATGGCAAAAACATGACCACTATCTATGATCCCACTTGTCAGCGAGGAACAGTAGTTGGTCATGAGCATGTTTAACCTTTCCCTGTTGCTGAAATTGTGTTGGTTAAAGATCTCTTTCCAGATTTCGAGCATTTTTGGTAGGTTTTCATCGAGGCAGTGGCTTGAAATGACCAAGCCTTGCTCATACTGCTCTGGTTGGTCAATGTGCTCAGTGACGTGGGTTAGGCAAGTCAGTCCTGAAGTCGACTTACTCACGTATTTATCAAAATCTCTGTAGTTATAGTTTTTCGTATCAAACTTTCCTATTATGTAGTTTAAGAATGGCAGTAGATCTCTCTGTGTTTCGTCTAGACTCTCAGTTCCGAGCACTCCCTTGAAGTAGGTAACTCCATTTGTATTGGCTTCTAGCAGCTGCAAAGGTATACTGCCTGCTAAACTGTGCTTGATGGCAGGAGCTGTTTTGTTTAATGTGATCTGCTCTATCTTCAGACAAGGTAACACATCTAAGTTCTCTGTTTTCTTCTGCTCTTGGCATAATTGAAGGCCTTCATTAAAAATCTTGTCTTTGTCTTCCTCTGTTAATTTGTTTGTCTTACTTTTCAGCAATTTAGCTTCAGCCTCACTGAAAATCTCATCGAATTTGGGATTTGGTAGCATCGTCATGATCAGCTTATGATTGTTTAAAATGAAGTACTTCTCCACAGTTTCCTGAATATAACTGGGCCTCATCAGGTTCTGTTTTAGTTGTTTTAGCAACTTGTTTACACTTAAAACTTCTAAAATTGGTCCATTATGGTTCCACAGAGGCATGATATTGAAAAGTAGATTCAATCCAAATTTAGGAGATTGGTGTTTGACAGAGAGTTCAAACCCATGTAGTACACTCTCAATGTGGTCCTTCTCAAACCCTCTCTCATATATTTGCTGTATTGTTTTATTAACTATGTCATCAACCTTACTGAAATTGGATTTTTCAACATCTCTTAATCCAACAACAAAAAGAGTGTCTCTTATTTGGTTATCATATCCGGTAAGACCATTGTATCCTCCAGAAATATTGGCTTCAATAAGACTTTTGTAAAAAGCTGAATTTGGACCAATAATCATCAGTTCAGCGAGCGCAGTAAGCATAAAGGTATCAAATATGTTGCTGATGTCAGACATAGCAAAACCTATCGCAATTTGGTTCTGCTTCTCGACAGGTCCCCCGTATTGGTCGACTCTGCAACTTACATTTGCATATTTCGGTATTTTCCACCTTTCCTGATTTGGAACAACAGTGTTAGAGGGATCTAAGTACTCATAAGTGTCCAAGTAAACTTCATTCAGAAACTTGAGATTAGATTGTAAGGGAAAGTTTCCATACGAGTATATCTTTGCATTACTAGGATGGTAGTGTGTTGCGTGGAAATTTACCAAGTGCTCATGTGTTAATTCTGGAATTTGTAAAGGGTCACCTCCAGACACATATCCATACGTACCTTTGGGAAGTATAGTGTTAATAAATTTTTGACCAAATAGTGAGTTTGTTTCAGAGAAAGCCCCTTTCATTTCATTATAAACTACGCCTTTAAACACCAATTCTGATTTCCTATCTGTCATATTAGAGTACTCCAATCGCCAGCCTTCTTGTAAGAAATCTAACCGTGAAAGGTTAGGCTTGAAAACCGCATCAAGATAAACCTTCTGGAGATTTCTGTAATCTATCTCATTTTGAGATGAAAACGGGTAGAATGTGTAATCCGGGCCTGTCAACGCATTCATAAATGTTGCTAACGATCTATTTAGCATCTTGAAAAATGGATCCCTGACTGGATACTTCTCAGAGCCGCAGAGCACAGTATGTTCAAGAATGTGCGGAGTACCCATAGAATCTAAAGGTGTGGTACGGAAGCCAATTGAAAATACATTGTTTGTGTCATCCCTATCCAAATGTAGGTACTCAGTTTTTGTTTTTTCATGTGTCAACAAGTATGCAGTCATGTTGAATTCTTTTATCTCTTCTATACTCTTGCATGCAAAGCCATGAATCGTTTTCCCGACCTCTAACTTGGATGACGATGGTATTTCTCTTTTTTTAAGAATACTGCCGCTTGAGCTTCTCGTTGATGTTGAGCGGTATTTGAGTGCCTGCCATCCACATTTATGGAGTCTCGTGTACATTTTAGCGATTATTAACGCCGTAGCTCACTCTTCCTGCAAATACACATAGCACTGACTGGTTTAAGTGATTCCGGTTACGTAAAATGAATGTTGAGTGGTATTGTATTACCGAGATTCGTACGATGTTATTATTAGGTAAAAGCGTATGCATAAAATCAACAAATGTTGATAAAATGCTTACTTTGCAAGTCAACACATAAGTAACAAACTTTTTGTATGATTTGTCGAAAACAAATGAAACATGACGCAATATAAAGGTAAATACTCACATGAAAATTTTAAGGATTAAGTAAATGTCTTCGCTATCCTAAGATACTGATTATAATTTCCCTTATGAGGATTTATACCATTTTCTATAATATTTAGTTATAAAAATCTTAACCTTTAGCGGCCTATCGGCACGACACGGGGAATAATGACAGTAATTACCAAATGTTGCCCAGCTGCAAAAATATGAAATTCAAATTTGATTACAAATTCTAAATTTTACATTTGATTCTAAATACTAATCAAAGTAGACTCTACTCGGTAAGAATTAATTAATAAATGAAGTATGAGTTATTTCAACTCTATTTATTTTGTAAATTTATAAAATTATACTTTAAATTACACTGTTAGTCTTATAAATTTTGAGATCTGGCTGCACTAAACGTTTTGACGTTTAGATCTTGCATTTGTTCGCGTTGAAAGCGTTGGTTTAGAGTTTTAAAGCAATAAGCAAATTATTTACTTTGGGAACAGTTTTAAATCTTATTTTAAAAAACAATGTTCTAATTAAGTTATTTCGGTTTGAACTATTTAAAATCACTAATCGACACTGATAGAATTCTATTGTGACCAAAACGCAGTGTTTTGACGTTTCTTTCTTTTTAAAACACGTGTTATACGTGTGATGGGCTCGCTTTGAGTTCATTTAGTATTTATTAAAAAATAAATACAATTAACTCTTCAAAATGAGTTTGTACAACTTTAAAAAAATCGCCGTAGTGCCTACGGCAAAGGTAATTATTATTAAGGAATGTTGGAATTTTTCAAACTCCCATGTTATTTTCTAACCTATAATGGTGTATTTCTTGTGATTTTCAGGATTTCATCGACATAATTTTGTCGAAAACACAAAGAAAAACACCAACAGTAGTACATAAGCACTATAAAATATCACGGATACGTGGATTTTACATAAGAAAAGTCAAATACACGCAGCAGAACTTCCACGACAGACTGTCTCGAATTATACAGGTATGCTTGTTCAAGTCAAGACTTAATGTACTATTTATATAAAAAAACGTGTAAAAGTATCGTTAGGTTTGAATACGTTCATTTCAGTGATTGCGCAATATTATTCAAGTAAAATATTTTGATTTCAAAACAAAAAATATATTCTATTAGCTGTCACTTATTGCGGGGAGCGCTTCAGTCTTTTTAAAAACATTTTGCATAATTACATTTAACTAGCAACCAGGGATCGTATACCGGTATTATTTCCATACAAGAATATAATATTATTCGTGTAACCCTTAGGAATTCCCGAAGCTTGATGATGTGCATCCGTTCTATGCAGACCTGATGAACGTGCTGTACGACAAGGACCATTACAAGCTGGGTCTGGGGCAGCTCAACACAGCTCGCCACCTTATTGATAAGTATGATTAGTTTTATTGATGTCTAGTGATAATTGATAAATCAATACATGGTTTTGTTGTGAAATTAACTTTTTGAATTCCTTACTGTTTATCTTTTAAAACTATCAGGAATTTATAAAAATGCAATGCAATTGTTATATTAATACTTTAATTTCAATTTGCATATAAAGCAAAAATGATGCTTTACACAAAATTGAATTTTAGGTAACGGTTACAAAAGACCGATAACCTAAGTTTCAATTCCCATAAAGGATCATTAGAACCTTATGAAGATCAAATCAAAAGACTCGATATAATGTAAATGCCCAAGTGTGCTTGTTTGTTATTCTTGCACATGCACATGTAACAGGATCAATTATTGTTTTTGCAATAGGTACAAATGGTTTTGATTTTTTTGTAATGCAGATAAAGTAGATTTTAGTTTTTGTATAATGGATAAATGCTATCAGACTGTTTAGATTAGTTATATTTAAGTTATTGATAAACATGCCATTGTTTATTTGGGTCTTTGTAATATTTTTTACTACTGATTTCAATAAGTTGATCTCTTGTTGTTTCCAGTGTAGCAAAAGACTATGTCCGCCTCCTGAAATATGGTGATTCCCTATACCGTTGCAAACAGCTTAAGAGAGCAGCCTTGGGCCGCATGGCCACCATCATGAAGAGACAGGCAGCTAACCTGGCATACCTTGAACAGGTGGGTTACCTTTAGATTCTGTTGGGTGTTCCACAGGGCATTTTGCTAGGTCCAATGGTGATGTTCACCTATTTATATGGTGACATATCATTGCACACAGCTTTTGATTAACAGGATTCTATTATTAACAGATTTTATCCTCAAAATTTTGGTGTTTTTAATTATCTAGTATTTTCTGGATTTACGATGGGTAGGTTACGTTAAGGGCTCGCGGTCGTGTCCGTGTTTCGTGTACCCGTAGCCGTGCGCCCGTTTCCGTGTTATACGGCAAGGGTTTTAAAGCCCGTTCGGCACGTTAAATACGGCTACATGTAATTAAGTCACGTGTACCCGTGTACATCCGTGTATACGGGTTCACGTACCTTAAGTACACGCGGATCCGGTCCGCCAGCGACGTTGAATGAGATAAAATGCAGTGTCTTTAAAAGCAACCAATAAAAATTAATAATTACTTGGCGTGTCACGTGAATCCGGACGCGAACGCAGGTACGGGCTACGTACCGGCTGTGTTCGTGAAATTCGTAACCTTAGTACCGCCGAGGTTAAGAACACGTAGCTACGGGTCCTCGTGTATCACGGATATCCGTAGCCCTAGTTACGTTACGCCTAAACTGAATTGAAGTCCTCTGAATTTCTTGTTTTCTGTCCAGGTCCGACAACATTTGGCTCGTCTGCCGTCCATCGACCCGTACACTCGCACCATCATCATCTGTGGGTTCCCCAACGTCGGCAAGTCCAGCTTCATCAACAAGGTTAGTACTTAGTTTTATTGTAACTATTCTTAAGTTTGATAGGAATTGGGGGATAATACTTTATTTGTTACACATCTATATAAATACAAATGAATCATCGAAATGTATGTACTGTACGCTCATAACTTCCGAAAGACTGCACAAAATTATTGCTAGTACAAGGTTTGTGAGACAGAAAAAAAAGAAAATTCCGCTGAGGAAAGTCGGAAATTTGCAGCTGTACGAAGGTGCTAGCGAACGCTAGTTTCTGATATAATCTGCCAAATATTTTCATTCTAAGGCACTGGTCCCACCGTCAGCGAGTAAGCTATGAATTATCGGCTATTTTCTTGTCCAAGAAACGAACAAAAGATAATCGCACCCGTGTAAATAAAAGACAGAGATATATATTTATAGTTCATAGTTGAGCGAGTATAGTTCACTCGCCCAGCGATGAACTATAAATTTTCTTTCGTTTCTTGGACAAGAAAATAGCCGATAATTCATAGCTTACTCGCCGGCGGTGGGACCAGTGCCTAAAATGGTTAAAAAATGTATAAGTAAAAAATATTTTTCCTTACAACTTTCTCACGATCACGATATCTAAATTTACCTATTTATTTCTGTTTACCTAAATTTGACACATTCTCATTCATGCGTGAGTGAGATGGGAATACGTTATTGAATGAACGTGCATGCAAATAGCCACTACCTATTCCGATCACTGTTTATAAGTCATGCGCATCTTTACATAGTAGAAAACAAAGTCGTTTCCTGCCGTCTGTCCCTCTGTATGTACGCTTAGATCTTTCAAACTACGCAATGGAGTTTAATGATGTTTTCATCAATAGACAGAGTGATTCAAGGGGAAGGTTTTTATGTATAATAAATTCTGGTTTATGTACGGGTGTTACAGAAAACTCACATAGGCGGGTCACTAAGTGTTAAATAAAGAAAAAAAAAGAGTTAGCAGAGAGTTAATAACCTGTTTGATTGCAGATAACCCGAGCAGACGTCGAGGTACAGCCGTACGCGTTCACCACGAAGAGCTTGTACGTGGGCCACACCGACTACAAGTACCTGCGCTGGCAGGTAAGGGAACTTCACTGTTCATCATCACATCATCATCATCAGCAAGACGTCCACTGCTGGTCAAAGGCCTTACCCGAGGTTTTCCACAACGAACGGTCCTCTGCTGATGTCATCCAGCGATGTCACTTCACTGTTAACTGATGTTAATTTGGTACAGAAATAGTATACAACCGACGTGCATGCATGACTCGATGTATGATCGTTGAAGAATAGAAAGACATTTGCCAGGATCCATGTCCAACCATGCGCCTAACACCCTGTATAATAAGTGCATGTCATGCACCCTTAAACTAAAT
Source organism: Acleris cristana (assembly GCA_948252455.1). NCBI lineage: Eukaryota > Metazoa > Arthropoda > Insecta > Lepidoptera > Tortricidae > Acleris > Acleris cristana. Next base: position 411,479 of record OX411799.1, read on the forward strand.
AAAGACCCTAAAAAAACCACCGTAAAATGCCTCTATGCATTGCCTTACTTTATGGGTACAGTAACCCACCCATGAAACTGTTTGTGTAACTATACTCCGTTGGTTTAGTTACTTAAAAAAATGTAAACAATTCAACCACGTTCATCAGTCAATAGAAGCAGTACACCGATACGTTAAAGTGCGATAAAACGGTTTTGATTGGCTGTTTAACAATGCCACGTTAATTTATTTAAAGTACCTATACAAATGGGGTATAGTATAGTCCCCTGATTTTTAGGGTTAGGTTAAAACGGGACCCTGTTACTAAGACTCCGCTGTCCGTCTGCCTGTCACCAGGCTGTATCTCATGAACCGTGATAGCTAGACAGTTGAAATTTTCACAGAAGATGTATTTCTGTCGCCACTACAACAACAAATACTAAAAATCGAATAAAATTAATATTTAAGTGGGACTCACATACAACAAACGTGATTTTTTTGCCGTTTTTTGCTAATGTATAGATAATGGTACGGAACCCTTCGTGCGCGACTCGCACTTGGCCGGTTGGTAATTGTAGCCTGTCCCAGGTGATCGACACGCCCGGCATCCTGGACCACCCGCTGGAGGAGCGCAACGTGATCGAGATGCAGGCCGTCACGGCGCTGGCGCACCTGCGCGCCGCCATCTTGTACTTCATCGACCCGTCCGAGCAGTGCGGCCACAGCATCGAGGACCAGGTCGGTGCAGCATTAAATTGGGTTTTCTCAAAAAAAACCGGAAATGTTGACATTACTATCTATAATTGACACGCGAAATACATAGTTTACTGACAGTTCTCAAATTAAAAAAAAACATTGCGTGCTCGCTACACAAGCCCGCAATGTTGGATACAAATTCCATTGCTATATAGCTTGTAACTTTTTAAAAAGTGAAATGGGCCATAATAAAATGAGGGCACAAGTCTTGTACATCCATATTTTATTCGAAACATAACTTTTTTATCTGTGTCTGGAATAGCTTGTGTTTTTTTAAAAACAAAGTTTGCGTTTCTCCTTGTCATTTATAAACAAAAAAAAAGGCTGTAAAGAGTAATGGTTTTTTACACGTGAAGTTTTTGTTTGCTTGCAGTTCAAAAAATGAGTTCAAGCGATGAAGATTTTACACCAACACAAATTTGAAAGTAAATTTTTCTAGGCGAGGAACTCCATACATGTAACAGAACATGAAAAAAACTTTTTAGAATTATATAAGGTTCCTAAGCAGTTTTTTGATTAGGTGAATATTATCGCAAATAATCGCTCCGAAAATTGCATAAATTGTATCCCCCCCTCTTTACCTCTTAAACAGTATGTCCAAAAAATATGAAAAAAATCACAAAGGTAACGCTTAAATACTTCCAACGAAAATTATTTTCAACATGATCTGATATACCGTTTTTAAGTTATTTCCGAAAAACTGCGCTTCTCAACAAAAGAACGTAAGTGCCACGAAGATACGCTCTTTTGCTGGTGCTCTTTTTTGAGATAGTTTTTGTGTAATAACTGCTTCGGTTTAGTCGGCCTCAGCTTCGGAACCCTACACTGAGCATCGTCAGACATGCTCTTGTCCGGTTTTTTTAGTCAGAATTAGGAAGAAGCCATTTATTTTGTCAAGATTCTTAGGGGCTCTATTTTACTCTGTAAAATCACATTGCTTTTGACATGTGATCGTATTTTTTATCTATAATAATTTTACCCTTATTCGTTTTAAATTTACAATGTCCAGATATCCCTGTTCGAGAGCATCAAGCCCCTGTTCAGCAACAAGCCGCTGATCGTGGTGCTGAACAAGATGGACGTGGCGGCCCCCGAGGACCTGGCGCCGCCCAAGAGGAAGCTGCTCGACGAGCTGCAGGAGCGCTGCGCCAAGAACCCCGTCAAGTAACTACCATAATATAACTGATGAAATACCAGGGACCGGAAACCCCGTTCGTTTGCTTAAGCCGTTCGAATCGATATCCCCGTCATACGATAACCCAAACGTTTCGGTAAGCCTTTCATCGGCTTACCCGTTCATTACGATAGCCCGTTCAAGCCGGGTAACCCGGTCCGTAACAACCGGTAACCGTTTACCGAATCAGATAGGTTTTCGAACTAACCGCTTATCGTTCGGGTTACGGTAACCCGTTCCATCTTCTCTTTTCTAGCACCGCACGCGACGTGGTATATGTAAAAACTAAAATATCTTAACAGGTTCAATCAGCGCAACAAGGGGTAACCCGTTCGCGGCTTATTGATACCGGTAAGCGGTAAGCCGAATTAATTCAATCGAAGCGATAGCCTTTATAGCGGGTAAGCTGATTAGAGGGTTACCGAAACAGGGGGGTTTTTAAAAACCAGCTTAATAAAAACCCTTTCAAAAACCCAGGTTACGGTAAGCGGGTCCTGTCCCTGTGAAATACTGAGCGTCTGTGTGTGTCTTAGAGGGAGGTTACCCACTCAGTATTTCATCACTTGACTCGATCAATATGGTCAGAATGATGGAAGAACATAACCTGGCATATGTTTTATCAGTTAGATGTCAGTCTTGGATTGATCATGTTACAGTTCAAACCATTCATAATTTTGCCGTCTGTCAAAGTTTGACCAGACTATCGAACTGAACTGATGAAATCCTGGGCGTGTATCCACGCTCTCAAGAGGATTGTGTAGCTCAATAAAAAATGCGATAAAGTTCCTCACCCTTAAATCACCTTCCATTTTTACGATTGTTGAATACGAGTATGTTGTAGATATTATGAAAAACGTTATTTTGCAAGAAAATGTTTCTCAGGGTAAAAGAAGTTTGAAAAACATAAAACAGAAACGTACAGAATTAGTTTTTCATACTAACTACGACATATTCAAAAATCATGGAAATCGGACTTGATTTAGGCTGCGGCTCCACTGAGGCGGAGATTACCGGAGTGGAGATGACCTGTGCCAATATTAACCAATAGAATCTAAACTAACGTGCGGAAGGGCCGCTCGACGTGATCGCATGCGCCTTCTATTGGTTAATATTGGCACAGCTCCGCTCCGCTCCGCTCGTCTTCGCCTCAGTGGAGCCGCACCCTTAGGTGGTGAGAAACATCTCTCGGAGCTAAACTTGTATGCAAAAAAATTGACAGCTACGTGATTGCGTCGCTCAGCAAACCTTTTTACCCCTTTTTTTTTCCCTTGGGGGTTAACGAATGTTTGTTATCCCCCAGCGCGGACGCGAACTCGGAGCTGTGCTCGGTGCCCATGATGCGCATGTCCACGGTGACGGAGGCCGGCGTGCAGGAGGTCAAGATCGAGGCCTGCGAGCGGCTGCTCGGCCACCGCGTCACCGAGAAGATGAGGACCAAGAAGGTACGGGGGGGGGGGGAGCTAGCAGTTCTGGGTTCGATCCAAAAAACACTTAAGTAGAGGCTAACTTTTGTTACTTCGGACTTTTTTCTTTGAAATGAAAATTAATTTTTATCGACTTCAAAAAAGGAGGAGGTTCTCAATTTGTTGTTATTTGTTCTTTTTTATAGCCGTTGTTATGAAATGGACTGTATGGCGATAATTTTTAATGCGACACGACACGATAGACAAAACGAAAACGACAATACTACGATATTAAATGTTGAATACCTTGAATAATCAAGAGAACACTTACCTCATGCGGTGCAGCGGTGAATCCTCACTTGCTTTCAAGTGCAGGCTCTCCAGGCCCCGAGCTTAAGTACTAAAGGCTTACCGAGGCTCCTGTTCTACCTGCAGCTTGATTATCAGCAACAGCAAGCGTCCTTCTGATTGTCCAAGGTATTGGAGGTGGTACCGACACGAATTAATCACCAAAACATTTTAATTACTGCAACCGACACTTTTTAACGTGGCAGCTCGCGCGCGATCCAAAAAGGGAGGGGGTGGTTCTTATATACGACAGTTCAACTGACATTTTGTTGAATGTTGCCATATCAAAATTCTAAATTAAGCGGATACTTAACATTCCGCCCACCAAAATACAAGGTATTTTCGAAATTACCATCGAGATACAAAACTTATAAGCTAAAATACACCGAAAAGTAGGTAAATAGCTTGAACTTCCAACGATCAAGAGGACACCTATTTGAAGTTCAAGCTAAGAACCTGAAAAACTAATTGTCTAATTATTAACGAAACTAATTTTGTAGAGGTAGTGGACACAGCTTTACTACAGGACGTTTATACTCTCCTGATACAGTGCGGACAGTAACGACTCTACAAGTACCATCAGAACCCGGATGCAGTTGCACCACTCTTCCTAAATTCCATTTTAAAGGACTACATTGTTCATTTATTACGAGAACCATGGTTCCTACGACAAGATTTTGTTCTTTGTTAGCCCACTTGTGACGTTGCTGAAGCGTATGAAGGTACTCTAAATGCCACTTGCGCCAGAAATCTTGGTGCATTTGTTGTAATAGCTTCCAACGTTGAAGGGGACTAACTTTAATTTCAGTTAAGGTTGGTTCAGGAAGAATGGTCAACGGCTCCAAAGTTAGGAAGTGACCCGGTGTCAACACAGAAAAATCGTTGGGATCAGAACTCAAAGGCGATAAAGGGCGCGAGTTGAGGAGAGCCTCAATTTGGGTCAACAACGTGTAAAACTCTTCAAAGGTGAGGCGTTGCAAACCGATTATTCGCGACAGGTGAGTTTTAACCGACTTTACTCCTGCTTCGGCTAAACCAGAAAAGTGAGGGCTACCAGGAGGGTTAAAAACAAACTCTATATGCTCTTGTTCGGAAGCAGTAGACATGATGTCCCGAAGTATGTTACTCGCGCCAACGAAATTTGTTCCCTGATCCGATATTAATTTTGAACAGCGACCTCTACGTGCAATAAAACGTCTGAGAGCGGCTAGATAGGCTTCAGACGTTAGCTCCGACACGAGCTCTAGGTGCACTGCCTTTGTGGCAGTACACACGAAAACACAAATATACGATTTATACGATTTACTGCCCCGGGTTCGGCCGAGAGAAATGGTGAACGGACCGGCATAATCGACAGCGGCCGACGAAAATGGTTTTAGCTGGCTGACACGAAACGACGGCAAATCTCCCATGAGTGGGGGTGGCGCTACCCGTGGACACACACGAAAACATTTAACACACGACGTTACAACGGAGCGAATAGCCCGCTTGGCTGATAAGATCCAGAATTCCTGGGCGATAAGATTTTGCAATGTTTGCAAACCAGGATGCAGGAACTTACGGTGATATTCTTCAATAATGAGCGAAGTGACTCTGTGGTCCCGAGGTAACAACAAAGGGTGCTTCTTCTCATAGTCCATGTTATGACTATGAGAGAGGCGACCGCCCACCCTCAACAAACCCTCTTTATCCAGGAAAGGACATAGTTTACGAAGAGGTTTGACAAGTGAATTCGTTGATCCTTTTTGTATCATTCGGATTTCAGTCGAGAAAACACGCTCTTGGACGTGTTTAATGAGAAACCGAATGGTATAATTAGTTTCGTGGGACGACAGAGCCTTTCCGGTTAATTTCCGGCTAGGATTCTTCAGGTTATGAAGATAACGAAAACAATACGATAACACGTTTACGACACGACGAAAAGACGAAAAACGCGACAAAATTTGATCGACAAAATCAGAGTTCAAGGCACTGAACAAAGTCAAAACCTTTTCTTCTTCAAAAGCGGATCGCTCAACGAGAGGTACGTGACTTGGCCAATTTTCTTTAGGACGCGACAGCCAAGGTGGCCCCGCCCACCATGAATCACACTGCACCAAATCAGCTGGAAGTAAGCCACGAGAACCGTGGTCTGCTGGGTTATCAGCAGTGGGCACATGGTGCCAAGAATCGGGAGATATCTTGTCTTGAATTGAAGCAGTCCTGTTGGCGACAAAGGTCTTCCACCTCGATGGACAGGATTTTATCCAGGTCAAAGCGACAGTCGAGTCAGACCAAGCATACGTTTCAGTGTCCTGGTAAATATCTTTGAGGGCGTGTGAAACTGCAGACATCAAGTCAGAGAGAAGCACTGCAGCTAACAACTCTAACCGTGGTATTGAAAGTTTGCGAAGCGGTGCGACTTTCGATTTCGCGCTACAAAGGCGCACGATGACCTCCCCGTTATCGTTTACCACTCGACAAAAGATTACAGCGCACATCCCGCGCTCCGAGGCGTCACTGAAACCATGGAACTGGAGATCCCGAAACGAAACTATCATTCTCCGAGGGATGGAGAGTGAACTCAAGGACGACAATTGAGATTTTAACTTGAGCCACTCTGTAGCGATAAATTCAGGGACATCATCATCCCAATGCACACCCGATAACCACAAGAGCTGCATAAGATATTTAGCGAGGAAGACGACAGGCGAAAGTAATCCTAACGGATCAAAAATCCGAGCAATATCAGAGAGGATGGATCGTTTAGTGCAACGACCATCCAGGGCAGTGGTTTTAAACGAGAAAGTATCCGATTTAGGCAACCACAAAAGCCCTAAAATCTTTAACGAGATATCACGAGAGTCCTCGAAATTACGAAATTGTTCCGAATAAAGGTCGGAATCCGACAAATCTTCAAGAAAATCTTGGCAATTCGACGTCCACTTCCTCAAATGAAGGTGAGCTGACGACAAAATTTTTAACAATTCCTCCCGAATACGCACAGCACTCTCGACTGAGTCCGCGCCAGACACGATGTCATCAACGTAAGAGTCTCTGTCGAGAACTGCGGCACCAAGAGGAGCAGTAGAGGAGCACTCTTTCGCCAACTTCAAAATACACCATAGTGCTTGATAAGGTGCGCAGGAGACACCATATGTCACAGTGAGTAAACGAAAATCCTGCACAGGTTGATCCGGAGACGACCGCCACAAGATCCGTTGGTAATCGCAATCTTGAATGTCGACGAGAAACTGACGGTACATTTGTTTTATGTCTCCTGTGAAAACTACGGCATGCCAGCGAAATCGAATCAGCAAATCGAAAATATTCTTTTGTAATTTTGGGCCTGGCAATAAAACCTCGTTCAATGATCTTCCTTGGGCATCCTTAGCACTGGCGTCAAAAACTGTGCGTAAAGGGGTAGAAACGGAATCTGGCCGTAGTACTCCATGATGAGGGATATAATAAAAGTTGCCTTCATTTGACGAAGGGGCCTCAACCACTTCCATATGACCACAATTTAAATAGTCCTCCATAAACTTGACATAAGCTGTCCGAAATTGAGGATTCAAAGCAAACTTTCTTTCTAAATTTAAAAGTCGCTTAAGAGCGATATAACGAGAATCGGAAAACCGGGGCTTATCCTGAGGATCAACGAAAGTTAATGGCACGACCATTATTCCTTCAGGATTACGACAATAATTAGCCTCCATGTGGTTTTCACACGACAAATCATTTTTCGACAAAATAACCGATTTAGGAGCTTCGACATTTTCTATCTCCCAAAACCGTTTAATATTATTGTCCAAAGACAAATTCGATACAAAAAAACAGTCCTGGGTAGCGACACCAGAATCGTCACGAAAACGACAACGAGAATAGTCAATGCCAGTAGCACATTCACCCATCACTATCCAGCCGAACACAGTGCGGACAGCAACAGGCTGACCTGCCTCGCCCTTAATAAGACCAGGTTGAAGCGCTGACGCGAGAAAATTGACATTAACCAACATATCGACAGGTCCTGGTTCATAGAAATGTGGATCAGCAAGGTCCAAATTCCTTATATGATTCCAGGTCGAAATATCAATTTGCCCAGATGGCATATCTGAACAAATTTGCGACAACACGAAAGCTTCGCACGAATATTTATTTTTATAATTTCCATTAGATGGAAATATTTCACATTTAACAGACCCCAAAGTCGCTGCCGTTGATTGACCGATACCATTTACTGACTGTTGGCAGTCATCTATATGCAACCCGAGCCGATCTGCAACAGCCTTTGTAATAAAGTTGCAGGCGCTACCTGAATCGAAAAGGGCACGGATTGACACTAACTTTCCATGACTGTCCTTTATTAAAACAGCAGCAGTCGAAAACAAAACCTGAGTGTTATAAGTTGGGACCGATAAAGAGGTCAACTGAGAATTTGACTGTGACTCATTAGTTGTCTCAGTCCCTTTATTAAAGTGAAGCAGTGTATGGTGCCGATATGTACATTTTTCACAGCGTGTAACAGACTTGCAATATTTCATAGTGTGCGATGGCTTTAAACATAAGATGCAAAGTCTTTTCTCCTTCACCTTTGAAAATCTCTCCGCAGGTGTAAGCTTCAAAAAACTAGCGCACTTTCCCAACTCATGACCAACATCAGAACACATTGGACAACTACAACTAGGGGCCGATGGCACGAAAAGAGAAGATTTATTTTTAAAAGCTGGTTTAATACTAGTCACATTAAGTTTTATATTTGAATTTTCTAATGCTTTACTTCTTTTTTCAATAAAATTTCTTAAATCCTCAAACCTTGGAATGTCAACATTCGAGTCAAGTTGCAATTCAAACGCTTCCCGAGTAGCAATATCTAACTTCGACCACAACAAATAATACAGCATGAAATTCTCATCAGGTAACTGAAATTTCGACAAAATATTTAAATTTTCACTAAATGTTCTAAATACTCTATCCAAATCATTTTTATTTTTAACAGACTCACAATTTAACAACTTTTCATAATAAACAATTGCAATTTGTCTTTTTCTATCATAGTACTTAGACAAAGTCTGATAAGCACTCAAATAATTGTCATCCGATAAAGGAAAACTCTTGATTAATTCATAAGCGGAATTTTGTACACTCGATATTAAATAGTGTAACTTTTCAACGTTTCTTATGTTCCGAGAATGAATCAATGAATCGAAGAGCTCCTTAAAGGAGACCCAATTCTCCAGCTTGCCATCAAAAGGTTTAATTGATATTTTAGGTAGCTTAGCCAACGAATTGTCATTAGAAACGACAGGTTTATGTTCACTTTCAGCACTTTGCCTTAGTCTACTTTTTAAAGACTTCATCATTGTTTCAAAATCTCTAGTGACTTTACATTCCTCGGTACGTTGTTGCGGCTCAAGAGGACGTAAAACTCGAATTTGTGCATCGTGAAAATCCTTTTCCAAGTCTTTAAAATCTAGTTCATTATAACCAACTAAATCTGAACTTTCTATATATTCTAATCTTGTAATACAATAATCCCGCGCGACACGAAACGCATCAACCGTCGCGGGTTCAACATCACTATCACTCATTTTACTCGTTGAGTACAGAACGCAAGCTGAAAAGCAATAATATCATACAAAATCGCCAAAATAAATGTTCCGTATCAAATGTCAGAACATAAGCATATGAATGACGTTTGACGTTAAACTTGCACAGATGTAACAAGTCTGAGCAATACTCGATACGGTTGCGTTCCGTTACACACTAACAGTTTACTAATTACGATATTCAAAACACAAGTTACTAAGAACAAATAATTTAATTTTCGTTCATTTATATTAAATTTCGATATTTAAAACACACGAAAATTAAATTAATTATTAATTTAATAATAATTAATCCGAAACAACAAATTCTCAAAAACGAAGTCTATGATATTTCCGAACGCATAAGCATACCCTACAATTTGGTGGACGAAAATAATAACTACGAAACGATAAATTTACACCAAAATGCAAGGGAATTTACTTAAAAACAACGAAATAAAGCGAAATATCCACAGTTCGCGCTTCTAAGATCCGCTCGATGGACCAAAAATGTTATGAAATGGACTGTATGGCGATAATTTTTAATGCGACACGACACGATAGACAAAACGAAAACGACAATACTACGATATTAAATGTTGAATACCTTGAATAATCAAGAGAACACTTACCTCATGCGGTGCAGCGGTGAATCCTCACTTGCTTTCAAGTGCAGGCTCTCCAGGCCCCGAGCTTAAGTACTAAAGGCTTACCGAGGCTCCTGTTCTACCTGCAGCTTGATTATCAGCAACAGCAAGCGTCCTTCTGATTGTCCAAGGTATTGGAGGTGGTACCGACACGAATTAATCACCAAAACATTTTAATTACTGCAACCGACACTTTTTAACGTGGCAGCTCGCGCGCGATCCAAAAAGGGAGGGGGTGGTTCTTATATACGACAGTTCAACTGACATTTTGTTGAATGTTGCCATATCAAAATTCTAAATTAAGCGGATACTTAACAGCCGTAAATGGCAAACTAGGAGACAGGCCAGCTGTGGCCTGTTTTATAAAGCTACAAATTACAATTTACAGGTTACTAGTTTCCTATTGACATAACCTCGACCAATGACGACCAGCCATTTGAGCAGTGTTGCCAGTTTAGACCTGTAAAATTGTAACTTGTAGCTTTATAAAACGTGCCCCTGATGGTGAGCAGTCACCGTCGCCCATAAACATTAGCAATGCCACGGGCACAGCGAAGTTGTTGCATTTCAAAGATTTTTTTTATATATGTTCCCCGATTACTCGAAGTCCTGTTGGACCCACAGAACAGAAAAAACAGTAGAAGTGTCAAGTGGGTGTGTAACGTGTGGTATAGTTATGCGGAGTTCCGCATAACCTACCATACATTTGCCGCGATCGCTTATTTCGATATTTCTAAAATAAGAACATGCCTTATTGTGCTATTTTGGAGTGCAAAAACGTTAGCCGCACCAAAAATATTTTCCATGGTGGCGTGTTGTTTTTAACCGACGAAAAAAAACGGAGGAGGTTCTCAAGTCGACGCGTATATTTTTTTATTTTTTATGTATGATCACGCATAACTTTTCACAGAGAGGTTCGATTTTAAAAATTATTTTTTGGTTTGATAGAGTATACTTCCGAGGTGGTCCCATTGTCACCAAATCTGAATCTGATGAAGGGATCCGTGAGGAATTGAGGGAACTCTTCGAATATTAAATGCATACATATAGCGATTTTAGTATTTTTAGTAACAAATCCAGCATTTTCATTCAGAAAGTATCATTTGGTGAAGTGGAACTGATGATGAAGACCACAAATGGCTACTATGGCTACTATGTATGATCACGCATAACTTTTTACTGAGTTGTCTGATTTCAATAATTCTTTTTTTATTGGATAGAGTATACTTTGAAATTGCTCCCATTTGATCTGGAACTCCCCCCCCCTCCGTCAATGGTAGAAATATAGGGATTGATAGTTGAACCCATGAATTTTTATCTGTGAACCGATTATGTTCAAACTTAGCACCTATATGTAATTCTAATGACACTACAACATGACGGAGACTTGATGTTGATCTGATAACTGAGACGGAAAACAGATGAGGGAAATCTTCAACGGATTACAGCAGCTACCTCGTGATTTCTCTTATTCATGCATCTCAATGAGAACTTTATACCTAACTTATGTATGATGCACGGATTATGACTACCATCGAGGGTCTGATGATGAGGTTTGATGATGGAGTTGGAAGGCTGTCGAGGGAAGCCCTTATTTGTTCGGAAACTAAGGTATAAGGGTATACTTTGAAATTGCTCCCATTTAATTTGGAACTCCCCCCCCCCCCTCCGTCAATGGTAGAAATATAGGGATTGTTAGTTGACCCCATGAATTTTTATCTGTGAACCGATTATGTTCAAACTTAGCACACATATGTAATTCTATTGACACTACAACATGACGGAGACTTGATGTTGATCTGATAACCGAGACGGAATATAGATGAGGGAACTCTTCAACGGATTACAGCAGCTACCTCGTTATTTCTCTTATTCATGCATCTCAATGAGAACTTTATACCTAACTTAAGTATGATGCACGGATTATGACTACCGTCGAGAGTCTGATGATGGGGTTTGATGATGCAGTTGGAAGGCTGTCGAGGGAAGCCCTTATTTGTTTGGAAACTAAGGTTTTTAAATTATTAATCAGAGTGTAACAAACCTATTGCGACGTAATTGTGTGTAGTGTGTAAACCTCTCAGTTTCTGCATTTCTGCTAAAGCTCATTCATCGTGTGGCTTTTGTTATACCTACCTTATTTCGCTCTAATTTCAAGTATTTTAACTATACTAAGAGCAACATAAACCTGCCCCTTGGCAAAAAGTTAGTTTCTTTCCGAGGTCGATTACAGCTTTATCAAGTGTTGTTCCCGTGTTGTTGTTGTAGCTAACCCCATGTGCTTCTGTTTAGTCCACCAGAGTAAATCTCTTTAACCGAACAATTGTCCTCGCGTGTGATATCCATGGACTTGTTTCTCTAATAAGTCCAAGGCGATTGTCTAAAACTCGATACTGGCGAAATACACCTTGTTAAAACAAGGAGTGAAAGCCACTAATTAAGAAAAAAAAACACCATGGACGAGGCCCACAGGTATATGTTATAGGTAATATGTTACCTCTAAGCATGACACGGGATTCGGTAGATAATTTTAGCTCAGACAAAAGACCGCCACAGTTGTTCACATCTTTTGGAACAACATTATCGGGAGGTTTCTTCCCATAGGTAGCAACTTCACGAGACTCGTCTATGGAACGAATTGTATAGACACGGTTGTCTTTTGTGGCGAAACAATGAATAGTTAAATTAAGTAATCAAAGAATAAGTATCTATTAACAGTGAAATAAACTGAAAAGTGAAAAACAAAAACTTTTTAACAAAAAAAAAAACCGCCGGAAAAAGAAAACTGAAAAGCAAAAAATAAAACTTTTTAACAAAAAAATTAAACCGCCGAAAAAAGAAAACTGAAAAGCAAAAAATAAAACAGAGCCTTTTAAGTCTAACTAAGCTCCTACACTAATGTTAATACCTTAATAAATAATTTTGAGTCGGCGCCAAACAAACAAACAAGCATGGCAGGCACCGACTTCAAACCACTCAGGAGGTAGCACGTACCATCACACACACACATCATTTTACTTTACGAAATAGTTAATTTGCTTGTTTGTTTGTTTGGCGCCGACTCAAAATTATTTATTAAGGTATTAACATTAGTGTAGGAGCTTAGTTAGACTTAAAAGGCTCTGTTTTATTTTTTGCTTTTCAGTTTTCTTTTTTCGGCGGTTTAATTTTTTTGTTAAAAAGTTTTTTATGATAGATGTTGTTTGAGTATTGGCGACAACAGGTCTGATACTAAGCGAAGCTCATGCCACTTCCACTGTTTTTTCTATTCCGTGGTTGGACCGATATGTTTTTTATTTATTTATTTAGAATAAAATAGAATAGAATAGAATAACTTTATTTCAGGCTACAAGGCCCATATTTACAAATACCTTACAGACTATCATACATAACAATATATAACATAAAATTATCACCACTACTAATACACTTTCGCGGTATCCACTAGCCGGCGGCCACGAAAACGCCGAAAGATGTCACCCCTCGGCCAGAATTCCTCCTTTAAAAAGGTCGAGGTTTTAAAGGAGGAGGAGGTTTAGGAAGGTTTAGGAAGGTTTAGGAAGGTTAGGAAGGATTTGAAAGGTTATACTTTATTTTTGATCCCATTGTCAATATGCCAGGATCTGATTGTTAGACCTGGGGCCCGTTTCTCAAAGCGTATTAGTCTAATAATATTAGTGTTTTGTCTCGTGAATAAAACTGAAAAATGAGACAAAACACTAATATTATTAGACTAATACTTTTCGAGAAACGGGCCCCTGTTTCGATTATTATTTATTTGTGGTCTCCCAGGTGGACGGCATCTTAAACCGTCTGCACGTGGCGACGCCGGCCCCGCGCGACTCGCGGCCGCGGCCCGCCGTGATCCCGCCGCAGGTGCTCGCCAAGAAGCAGGCGCAGGCCGACCGCGCCGCGCGGAAACGGAAGCTCGAGCGGGAGATCGAGGTGGAGCAGGGAGACGACTATGTGCTCGGTGAGTCTCATTCAAAAAACTGTTTTTTACAGACATTGCAACCAAACGGACCGAAATGCAGAAACATACCGAGGCAGGGCAGGGGTCCGTATTGGCTCATATTGTTATTCATACATTTCATAATCATTGCAAGTCATGAAGTGTTTTTTACTGAAACGGTTTTAATTTCAGGGGTTTTATAAAACTAACTTAATCTAACCTAACCTCATTTACCAGCCTTATCCTGAAATAAAAACAGTTTCACTGCATGACTTCCGATGATTATGAATAACAATATATAATTGAACATGGAGTTTATATGGCCGGATGATGACGTCACAGTGCATATCGGATCTCTCTGTCTCATCATCATCATCATTTCAGCCCACATTCACCCACTGCAGGGTAAAGACCTCTTCATTTTTACGCCACTTTGCCCGATCTGTGACCTAATCTCGGCCACCACTCTGTTAGCGCCCTCGACTCGCCTATACTATCCGCAAAACTATCCGGTAGGACAATAAACGTCGGCTACCGTTCCTTTTTATGCGTAACGCTACCTGCCCTATTGCTACTCGGCCCGCTCCATAAGCCGTGCAGGTGTGAAGGAGATAGCATAATTCCGATGATTTATGACCTGACCGGCCAGATAGTTTTGCGGATAGTATAGCAAGTGTCCCGCCCATCTTCACTTCAGTTGCGTTATCCTTTTGCCAACATCCGGAACTTTAGTCCTGCGCCTAATCTCAACATTTGGTACTAGTGATGAAAATGGCGAAAGATACATGTTGTTTTTTTCGAAACTTTGTATCTTTCCTATAAAATACATGTAACTTTCGAAAAAAACAAATTAAAGGTTCGCCTGAAAAATACAATCATACACGTAAAATACTTGTTTCATACTGTATTTTTCATATTAACAATCAAAGGGCAATTAATCTTGCTTATTAATATTAATTGGACATTAACGTACTGTATATAATCGAATCAATGTCTCGGTATAAATAATAACGCGAAAAATACATCGTAAAATACACGTAAAAAACTTAAACTTGCGAAAGATTCAACCGAAGATCCGCAACGAAAGATTCTGTTTTTTATTGAAAAATACAGGGGCGTTTGAAAGATACATGTATTTTACGAGTCATTTTCAATGCTATTTGGTACGTGATCCGGAAGTGAAATTCCCGAAAATTCTCTCCGTCTAATCGCTGTCTAATAAAATTAGCAGTTTAAAATGCTTGTATCATTCGTATTTCTTGGCCGATCGTGGCCAATTTTACTGTAGTTGAGAAATGCAATTTCAAAAATCCATGCTTGTTCAAGAATTGACAATTAAACTATTCTATTCGAGACTACCTCAAGTAAAATCCCCTAACATTTCTATTTATAACTTGCAGACCTCCAAAAGAACTACACAGAAATAGCGGAGGAGGAGCGCTACGACCCCATCCCGGAGTTCTGGGAGGGGCACAACGTGGCCGACTACATCGACCCCGAGATCTTCGAGAAGCTGGCCGCGCTGGAGAAGGAGGACGCGCTCATGGAGGAGGCCGGCCTGTTCGCCGTGCCCAAGATCGAGCTGGACGACACCATGAGGGAGATACGGCAGCTCGCCATACAGATACGGTGAGTAAATAAGGAATAGGTAATGTATGAACCGAGCCCCATGACTGGTGCCTCCAGGGCCGAGAACAAGCCCCACCAGGTTGCTCAAGTAGCCTGTACACGCAGAGGTGTATTTAAAGATTTTTTCTACTCGCGTTAATGGTGTCAGAATACCACCTATAGCGTAACCGAAGAGTAAAAACAATTCTATAATTAGCGTTGCCATGGTAATAACAGTGCTATAATTTATTATAGCATTGTTATTACCATGGTAACGGTCATTCCGGATATCAGTCTTGGCGTTTAGTTAACACTTGACATCCTAATAATTTGTATATAAACCGTTAAAAACATTTTAACACCAATTAAAATTACGTATATTAAAAATAAAATTAATTATGAGACTAAATATGTGTTTAAAATAACATTTTTATTCAATTACTAAAAATAGTTGGTTAATATCCATCGATTTGTTATTTGGTTACCATGGTTACGTTCAATATGGATATCAACAAAATGGCGTTTCGTTTGGCATTCCAACTTGTTTATGATAATTTGATAGAACTGTTTTTAGTATCTATTAAAATTCGCATGAAATTTGTTTACATTTATCAATAAAATTCACAAACTATTATCGCGCATCGGAATAGTGAAAATGTCTTTGATGACAAGTAATTTGTTAGCAGAAAAATCGAGTAAAGTATACGAGAAAAGTTAGCGATTGTTTATTTTTATCATTATCATTTTAAGCTTGTAGAAAAAGTTATGTATGCAACGGTTCATAATTAGCTCTTAAGGTACTCGTGCCTATAATTAGAGCGCTCGCAAGCTCGCGCTCTAACCTCGGCTCTCGTACCTTAAGAGGCCTCATTATGTACCAGTTACATAAATAACTATTATCTACACTCATATCATAAGTTCTCTATAATGCGTTCAGAATCCGTAGACAATGACCAGCATTATTTGATTTACTTGATACAATTTTACTATGATATGTTTTCTTATCTGTAGCTGTAATGAAAAGTTAAAATTACGATACAACTTTTGATAAAGTAATGTTGTTCAAATTTGGAACATCTTCCAAAACCAACAAAATTCAAACAGGGGGCCAATTCTAGTATCAATTGAACGTCGACTCGGTATATTTGAAGTAAAGTGTCGTACGCCATTTTGATTTCGAATGACATTAGAATAGGGACTTTGTTAGTTTGTCTATGATTTAAAAAAAACATTCATATTCGTGACACAGGTTAGCTTTGCCGCCATGTTTGTTCTGCCGCCTACTGAACGCATCTTAGAGTACTTATAATATGTGTGTAGATAAAGTAATGTATGTAACTGTACATAATTAGGCCTTAAAACACTCGTGTGATCTTATTATGAAACTCGCCTTCAGCTCGTTTCATAAAACCACACTCGTATTTTAAGGACCCTCTTTATGTATCAGTTACATAAAATACTATAGCGCCCCGGCCAGTTAGCTTTGCCGCTCCATAAAGTGACGATAAAGTATTTATAATAAAATATCCTCGGTTTCTATTCATGTATCCAAAATCGAATTAATACGGTCTACCAGACCTAAATAAAATAAATACCTAATTACAAACCCCAAATTTCTTAATCATGTCTTAACCTAAATTTAAGCACCAGTAGATAAGTTTTCACCGAGACAAATTAAAACATAGATAGTATTTCGTTAATTTAATGGGCAAATTTGAAACGAAAAAAGGCGCCCAGAGAAGGCTGCGAGGGGCGGCGTTCAGCGCCCTTGGCCCTAGGGTAAATACGCCTCTGTGTACACGAGCCTGCATTCAGGAATGACAGTCAATTTGGTTCGACCCACCATTACGAGGGTTGAGCGGTCAAACCCGATAAATCGACATTATATTGTTGTGTCAAAAAGAACATTATTGAATACATCAAGACAATTGAATTTTGAAGAAAAAATTATTTCGATTTATCGGGTTTGACCGCTCAACCCTCGCATAGGTCCAAAGTCAATCTGACATTCTACAACATTAATGTTGAGTTTCCTTTACAAATGATTTGGCATCTCTAATGATGTTGACGACTTAAGCCTATTTTTATTAAATGGGTCACAAATTAACGTTCGAGTACAGATGCCACAGATGGATCACTCTCGAACAAAACCGGTGCCGCGGTGTTTAGGTACGAAATGATTCCAAATCATGCCTTCTCTCTCTGACAAAGTCAAAAGAGATACCTTTTTTAGAGAAACGCCACTTAGTTCTAAGTAAGATTATTGATAGGTACATATTAATATACAGTATTTAATGTATTTGGCCCGATCGAAGCCGAGCTAGATCCCATATCTGGCGACAGTCAAAGCGCGGCCCACAGAAAATATCTGATATATGGTCGCTCGGTGCGCGAATACGTGCCGCCGTGCATTACCCATGTCAGATACAAGTATAACTGTTCTATCGGTGTAGATTTGTGTTTTTACACGTCTTAGATAATAAAAATAATAAAATCCCGTGGTGAAACGGCTATGTTTTGTCTGTGTGGCTAGTTAGTTAAATGTCAACAAAGAAATCCATGTGCTTTAGAATGTTAACCAATCAAAACATGCCACAGATACAAAATATATTGAACGGACTACTAGCGAAAAACTTTAGCATCTGTGGTAGTTTTAGCCCTAATGCACAATGGCCAAACATAACATACCCACTTTTAACTTTTTCAACGCTATGTCAATAATTATTATTTAAAAGCAAGCTTTAAAAAACCCAACCGTTGCTAACCAGATTTAAATCGTTATAAATCCTAAATGAGGATTCAAAATGAAAAATTATGAATGAAATCTAAAGATGATTTTAAAATACCTATTCAGTCATACCCCACTTGTCATAGTTCGTCTATTTTTTTTTAATTTCTTTTTTACAATATGGCGTCTGGCTGCCGCCATATTGAATTTTGATTACTGTCATATCTTCAGTGACCTCACAAGATTAAGACAAATCGATTGACATAAGAATCATCAAAATCAGTCCATGCGTTTAGTTTCTAGAGCGCCACAAACATACATAATATAGGCTGATAAACACATTACCCTCATTCGGCAGTCGGGTCAAAACAAAAGTCGTCACTCACACGCCAATGACAGCTAAACACCAGAGCTAATGTCAACGTTATCTCATAGACACTTGGGGTCTATTTTATGCTGTCAACCTTGACGGATATATCCGTCGTTGGCGTTGAACCAGTTGGATATCCGTTGGAGCTAATGTCAACGTTATCTCATAGACACTTGGGGTCTATTTTATGCTGTCAACCTTGACGGATATATCCGTCGTTGGCGTTGAACCAGTTGGATATCCGTTGGAGCTAATGTCAACGTTATCTCATAGACACTTGGCGTCTATTTTATGCTATCAACCTTGACGGATATATCCTATTTCTCGTGCTCTGCCGGCTATACGCTACTCCTACCGGACCGGGTGGGGCGGGCGTGCTTTTCCCCGCTAGCCTAATCTAACATCTCCTCTCCGTCGCTGTCAGCGCGTACGGGTCCTTGCAGCAGAACTGCTGGCTGGAGATGTCACCAGAACAGAACAGAACAGAACAGATCAACCTTGACGGATATATCCGTCGTTGGCGTTGAACCAGTTGGATATCCGTCAATGGCGTGGAAAATGTTAATTGTACCATTATTGTTACCTATGTTTAACCATACATTGATTGATTGATTGTTTGTATGCAATGTTGCAGCAACAAGAAGGCGGTGCTGAAGGACGAGTCGCGGCTCACGAAGCAGTCCACCAAGCCCGTGATGCCGCGCACCTCGCGCGCGCGCGCCAACGACCGCTCCACCACCAAGCTGCGCGGGGAGATGGAGAAGCTCGGTCAGTGCTACTATATTTTTATAGATTCATTTTTCCCCTCAGCCCTCAAAAATGCGGGTTCCGCTGTTTAAAGACGGAGCAATTTGCTGCGAGTGTGAGATAAAGTGACTTCTTAATAAGTAAATGACGACGATCTGACGACGCGCTGGCCTAGTTGGTAGTGACCCTGCCTACGAAGCTAGCGGTCCTGGGTTTAAATCCCGGTAAGGGCAGATATTTGTGTGATGAGCATGAGTATTTGTTTCTGAGTCTTGGATGTTTTCTATGTATTTAAGTATTTATTTCCCTATATAAGTATTCATATCGTTGCCTAGTACCCATAGTACAAGCCTAGATGGGGATAGGTCAATTTGTGTGAGATCGTCGCTTGATATTTATTTTATATTTATTTATTAAGACTACGCCGAGCGTACGCCGGATATACAGTGGCGCCCTCATTACTATTATCGTGTTTTCTATTAAAATAAAGTATTTTCTTGAAATCGGACGGTGCATTTTTGTACTACAAATGAAAACACAACTTATAGGACATATCACATAGTTTAATAACAATTGACCTTTGAGTTATCAACTTAACGGAAAAAAGTGGCCACCTTTTCCCGTTAAGCTGACTACTCATATGGTAATTGTTATCAAAGTTTGTTACGTATCCCATAAATTGTGTTTTTACTTGCGCTACAAAAAAGCATCGTCCGAGTGCAAGGAATTTCTTTAGTTAATTAGAAAACACAATAATAGTGATGAGGGCGCCACTGGACGGTCGACGTTTGCTCGGCGCAGTCTTAAGGGGTGGGTGGCCGGGTGGGTAAAAAAATCTATACATCAAGTTTAATTTTTATCGTGTTGTATTTTGTTACCTTTAGGTATTATATTCTCGCTACTGAGGTGAAAAGTTGTATGTGTCACATGAGAACAAAATTATTTGCATCTTGTGTCTTTAAACTGTTGATATCAAAATATTACAAATTAATAGTACATTTCTTCACACCTATCTTTGCGGTGCCTATCAGGGTTCATAATCAGCTATTCTAGTGTTAACTTTTAAGCTAGCAAGTAAAATCTATGTAGAACATTATGATTGCAATAAATGATTAAATATTGAGTATTGAATCCCTCGTTGCGCTCAGGGTTGTAACCTAGAAGCACTTGTTACGCTCGTGTTTCAATTATAGAATCCTTCGCTTGCTTAGGTGGTATTTAAAATCATTGATTTGAACTAGATAGGGTCTTCCGAACAAAAATGTCACGTTTGGCCAAGAAACAGTAGCGACATCTATCAGATTGCTTATAAACTACGTCAAACTACATAGAACTACCGTAACGTGGCCGGGTAACCAAACAACAGCTGTATTTACAATAATATTAAGAATGCTTGAAAAAATGGTTACATTACTTAATATGCTTACCGGAAAAAAAGAAACTCCATCCTTGGTTTTCGATACCTTTGAGGTATAATTATTGCACTTACTTATGACGCAACATGGCATTTTTGATTTTACTAGTACGTACGTTTTGCTGCGAGGTTGAAACGTCACTGTCACGATTTGGTGCTAGATTCTTAGATTTAGCACCAATTTAATCGCCCGTTTTTTTGTACTAGAGGCCAGTCCATACGAAGTAATATGTTTAATATCGACATTTGCAGCAAAAACCAACTTTGCTCTCTTGTTACACAAATAACTTTTCTCCGACATACTCAGAAATGTTCACCTTGGTGTTGCAAAGGTGTATATAGCTCTGTGACAGACGGACGGACAGCGGAGCCTTAGTTATCCCTTTGGGTAAAAAATACTAAAATCCATTATTGTGTAATGGCAGCGACCGCAAAAAAATTACTAAACCCATTATTTCACAAATATTTTCTTTTTTAAAACCATGTTTGCACTAAGAAATCTAACTACAAACAGACAAACGCTCGATTTGGTTGGTTTCCCTATTTAGGAGATCGCAACAACGTCATTACGTACTGGTGGATCCTTAGGGCCCCATAGATTATCTTCCTATACTTAAGTAGGTGGCCTGATCGAAGCTGACTGACACCTGTGTGTGGAGTCAGTCAAAACACGGCCTGACATGAAAGCTCTGGTATATGGTCGCGTGATGTGTTTATATACGTAATCATGCATTACCCATATCAGATACAATTTTATTTACAACTAGAGGACGCCCACGACTTCGTACGCGTAGAATTAGTTTCCCGCTACTACCCCCTATTTCACCCACTTAGGGGTTGAATTTCTAAAAATCCTTTCTTAGTGCTCACCTACATCATGAAAGGAACCCCTGTAGCAAATTTCAAGTTTCTAGGTACAGTAGTTTGGGCTGTGCGTTGATATGTCAGTCAGTCAGTTTTGCCTTTTATACAACGTGTTACAAAATGGGAAGTAATTAAATGGTCAGCCGTTATTAAAATTGATCAGCAAAAAAAATCAGCAATTAATTCATTTGGGCAGCATAAAAAGATTTGGGTGGCAATAAATAAAAATCGGGCTACAACTCTTTGTTCAGCAAACAATTTATAAACGGGTAACATTTTAAACAATTTCGATCAGCTTTTTTTGTCATTTGTCTGCCTAATAAACAGTCGAGCTGCAACATAATTATTTGGGCAGCAAGATTTTACAATTGGTCAGCAGAGAAAACATGTCTGTAAGCAGTTTAATTAAGAGGTATGTATATTAAAATAATGGTCTTCTATAATATAGAAGTGGATTGCGTTTAGTTTGAAAAGTCAGCAGTGTTTAAAAGTTAAGTTTTGTCACACAATTTTCTATCACAATCACACCCTAGATTAACCAAAATTTGTATCATAAATATGAGGTAGGTTAGGTTAGGTTCGTTTTTATATCAGGCCCGGAGGGCCAGAACAACCCAGAAATAGGAGATCCGCGTGAGCGGAGCTCCGTCGACTCTGTTAAATTTGTAAATTTAATGGTGGGTTTGGAATGTGTGTGTTGCAGGCACGGCAGTAAATTTGTTAATTACACCTTTGTGTACACAACTGTACCCAAAAGTGTATCTATTAGGAAACACTGCATTGGTATTTAAAAAGGGGATCTATAAGGAATAAAGGCGAACTTTTTTCAAGGGTGTATCTGCGAGGAAAGTGTGCCCTAGAGGAATAATTCTATATAAATTGAATAATTTACAAAAAAAGAGAGTATATTTGAATGAACTTTGTAATAGTTGCGCCCATTTTGTTGATGACCAATTTGATTTTATTGCTTCCTTTTTTCTGCTGGACAAAATGAATTATTTTGCTTACCTTCTGATTGCTTACCAAAATTTAATTATCTGTGGGTCGTTCAATGCAGCTCAAATATTTAATTTGCTGACCAAAATAATTTAGAGCAGCCCAATATGTCATTAATTGCTGACAGATTTATAATGTTTGCTAACCATAAGTTGCTTACCAACTAGCTATTTTGGCTGACCAAATACATATTTCTGTTCACCAAAATGAGAATATTTTGCTGACCGGTTAATTGATACCCTTACAAAATACCCCGTAATAAATCGAATAAATTATAAAAGCCAAAAATATTGTCAACCCTAGTAAGCTGTCATGTCAGGGAACCGGAGTTAGCATAGATTATTTAACAGAGAGGCCAACCTACCAATTTAATAATTGTCAACTTTAATGGTGTTTCTGGTTTTCATCCACAAAGGTTCAATACTATGATGACATCATGCTTAAGTACTGGCTTCAAAAAACGTCAAGACGGAAAAAATGTTATGTTGTCAATTTCAAATCTTCTTATCGATACTCTACAATTGTTTCGTGTTTTTTTCCAAAATGACGATGTTTTCTAACTCAGAATATTACGACTCCAAAACTCGACTTGTAATATATATCTAATCGAATTCTGTACATTTTGTTAGTATGTCTCTTGATCGTTTCACGAATTAGGTAAAAATGTACATAAACATTCTGCGTAGTTTACTCTTTAATTTTACTGAAATAGGGTTGGCACATCAATGAAAAAAATAATGATTTTTTTTTTGCCGGTAAGTCATACGGTGATAGTACGGTTCTCAAATATTGTAAATGGACTTGTTATAAGGCACCATTTAACCCCCTTTCGGCTTTACGGGTATTTTTGTAACACCCTATATATATAGATAATAATTCGTAATTTTTTCGGTGTATACATGATTGACTCTTGAGTTATCGACATTTGTTTCATAGAATGTTTTACTTTGCAGAAGAAAAAGGGAAGTAATTAAATGGTCAGCCGTTATTAAAATTGATTCGCAAAATAAAACAAGCAATTAACTCATTTGGGCAGCATGCAAAGATTTGGCTGGCAATAAATAAAAATCGGTCTACAACTCTTGTTGAGCAAACAATTTACAAACGGTTAACATTTTAATCAATATCAATCTGCTTTTTTTTATCATTTCTCTGCCTAATAAACAGTGGAGCTGCAAAATAATTACTTGGGCAGCAAGATTTTACAATTGGTCAGCAGAGAAAACATGTCTGTAAGCAGTTTAATTAATAGGTGTGCATATTAAAATAATGGTAAGCTAAATAAATAATTGGATTGCGTTTAGTTTGAAAAATCAGCAGTGTTCGTTATTGTGGGCGGAGCGAAATCAGAACACGTGACGCGAGCACCCAAGCGTTGGTATTTTTGAGGCTAGTAGTAATCACAAGTTAAGTTTGGTCACACAAATTTAGAAATCACAATCACACCCTAGATTAACCAAAATTTGAATCATAAATATGAGGTAGGTTAGGTTAGGTTTGTTTTTATATCAGGCCTTTTATCTACTGATTGCTTACCAAAATTTGATTAATTGTGGGTCGCTCAATGCAGCTCAAATATTTAATTTGCTGCCCAAAAAAATTTAGAGCAGTTCAGTATATCATTAATTGCAGACAGATTTATAAATGTTTGCTAACCATAAGTTGCTTACCAACTAGCTATTTTGGCTGACCAAATACATATTTCTGTTTACCAAAATAAGGATATTTTGTTGATCGGTTAAATGATACCCGACGAAAAACTGCTGACGAAATCAAGTTTATTGTGTCAGCTAGTAATATATACACTTTTATTCGTTTTTTTAAGAATCATGTTCACGTACTTTTCTTGAAAAAATGGTATCTGGCGACCATCCTACTAATACATATAATAAAATAGAAAGTTTGTGTGTTTGTGACTGCTTCACGACGCTCTGCTGGATAGATTTGGATGAAACTTGAAATTGAGATAGCTTATACATGCTTATACCCTGGATTAACATTCAAAATTTTCCGTGGGAATAACGATAATTCAAATTAACGCGGACGAAGTAATAATAATAATATAATAATAAGTAGTAATAATATTTGTTTGTTCCAGGTGTGGACATGTCGGAAACCAAGGAGGCCCATTTCACCCGCACGCGCTCCCGCTCGCGCTCGCTGTCGGCGCCGGCCGCCAAGAAGGCGCGCACGGACGTGTCGCGCGGCCGGTCCGTGTCGCGCCCCGCCCGCGACACCGTGGGGGTCAAGGACACGCAGGTATGGGATTTACTATGTTTTTTTTAAGGGGCTTCTAAACGGGCCATATTTTCACTGCAATATGTGGCCGGCAACTATTGGTGTCCCTCTCTTACTCGTACGTTAGAGAAAGACACCAATAGTTACCGGCAACATGTTGCAGTGAAAATATGGCCCGTTTAGAAGCCCCTATATCTTATTGTGACAGATGCCATTTGGCAAATTTAGTGATGGTAATTAAAATCGCATTCATTTTTTTTGATCATCGATTAAATTTATATAGGAAATTTAATCAATTTAATATTCTGCTATAAATATTTACCTACCTACTTAGAATAATAACACATAGAAACCTAGTCCGCGCACCTAACCCGTCAGACTTAAACTACACCATAATGGTGTACTCGGCGATCGCCGCCTGTCAGTCGCAATCACGTCACACAGCGTCAACAGCTCCCGGATTTTTATTTATAATGACGGTTTGCGTTGTTAATGGGTGCCACAACACTTCAGACAAAGAAAACAAACACTCTAAAATAACATTCCATTATGGGCACCATTCCCAGTGGCAGTGGCCTAGGGGACATTTGTACATATTATAGTTATTTAGAATAAGTTAATTTATTTTAGTATTTAGTTTTAGTTAGGTATGTTTTATTATTTTTCTGTTTATTGTTTGTGTCTTTTGAATAAGACAGAAGAAAAATAATAATAAAAAAAAAAACATTCCACGTGTAAGTACTATGTTTTGACTTATCGTTTTACGAAAAACATTCACTAAAATATTATATTATTTACTAACGACATGAAAATGTTGCCAGTAAAACGAAATTATTTCCGCTAAATTGTCATAGTGAGTGCTTGTACTATTCTGTGATACGAGTTGAATTCTGTTTATATAATTACTTGTTCCGATTGTACTACGAGTCCAAAAAAGCTAATATGCTAAAAATTACATCATCGAAGCGACAATTATTTAGAAAACAATTACAATTGCAAGGCTATTAAAATTCAGTACAATACGATTAAAATTACCATTCACCATTCGGCCATCCTCCTTTATTGTCGGTATCACTGGTTTTTCACATATAGTATATAAAATTACAAATACAAATATAAAATCCTTTATTCATAAAATACATGAGGTACATGATACAAGGGATGGAGTCACTCTTTAGGCAAAATGTTGCCTGTGTTGGGAGACACCGCTCGTCCTCCGACAAGATGAGGTAAGATTAAATTACGCTAATTAAAAACAATTTGATTAGTTCCTAAATTAACTAAATTTACTTATAGATTTAATTTAATTTAAATTAAATTTATAAGTAAATTTAGTAAATAACAAATATTATTATGTGAAAAAATCCCCTAGTTTAGGGGGAAATGTAATCCGCTAGCAACATTATTTGTTTACTTGTGTGCGTGTTGTCGTGTGTCAGTACGAGTTGATTACGCCCACATGAATCCATTTTGTGCGTCACTTTTGACCGGTTGGCTGTAGGAAACTATCATTCTATGTGTTATTATTCTAAGCCTACCTACTATAAAATAAGGTATCATAAGTCGTCTAACATCACGCTAGAACTATCTGCCATCGCATCATCTAGATAGGTGTTTTCATCATCATCATCATCATCATGTCAGCCGAAAGACGTCCACTGCTATAGTATAGGTGATTCAATGGGGTAAAATAAAACGCAATGACATTAAATGGGGTCCATATTGGCTCATATAAAGTTGGTCTTTAGATTTTTTATACAAATAACGATTTGTGTCTATACTCATCATTTCTTCGAAAAAAATTCCTCATACTTCATTTCTTCGAAAAATTTTGCTCATACTTATCGCAACTCATAATGTTTTTTTTTAAGAAACTTACTTTTTGAGGATTGTTATAAATCTAACCTAACCTAACCTAATTTTATCTACACGTAAGATATTTAAGAAATTCTGTAAAGTGTACGGTTTCACGAATATTGTCGTTATAAGTTCAGATGATTATGAGTTCCGATCATTAGTATAAACATTTTTTATGAAGATTATAAGGAGTGATGATTATGATGTAAAATGGTATGAGAAAAATTTTCGGAGTTCCAATAATCGGAGTTCCAATTTTATATGAACTTTGGCGCACCCGATAATCGATTAATATCAGAGAATCGATTTAGTTGATGAACAATTATTTTATAAAAAAAAACCTACCGTGAAAGATTATCTAAGTGATGGTGGAAACCGCTTTTGATAATTTAACATTTTAAATATAACCTTGCCTCCTCAGATGCAAAAGCGCGCGAAGAACATGGCGCACGTGGCCATCGCGAAGAAGACCAAGAAGATGGGCCTCAAGGGCGAGGCCGACCGCTTCATCGGC
This sequence comes from Acleris cristana, assembly GCA_948252455.1. Classification (NCBI taxonomy): domain Eukaryota; kingdom Metazoa; phylum Arthropoda; class Insecta; order Lepidoptera; family Tortricidae; genus Acleris; species Acleris cristana. The sequence continues at coordinate 438,638 of OX411799.1, forward strand.
ACGAAGATGCCCAAACATCTGTTCTCCGGCAAGCGGGGCACCGGCAAGACCGACCGGCGATAACGCTTGTACACCTGGTCATAGTTGTGGTTCTAGAGTGTATGAGAGAAAGAGATATACGACAGATGGAAATGTGTTTTCGTTTTTATTCAGTTTTGGATGCGTTGGTAGTTGTACTGATTTTTACAACCCTGCTCGGAAGGCAAAACTGTACTTATATCAAACAGGCCGGCAATATTTTTTCCTGTTCGTTTCGGCAACGATCAAAATCAGTGGTGACTTTGCTGCCGACCACAGCTCTGAAATAATATGTATTAGTTTACGATGGCTTTTATCTCATAAAACAGCCAAGGAAAGGGAGGACTGTTCTCTGTAAATATGTTACTTTCGTATTTCATTACGTAAAATGTTCGATGATAATGAGTTTTAACTGAGGAAAATGAGAACAATTAAAAAAAAATGGGATTATATTTTTACAGTTTGACGGTTAATTTATCTACTGCTATTCAAAACTGAGGAAATTCAAATTTAAAACATGTTTGCAATGCCGTCACTATATAGGAGTGACATTTAATTGACTTAAGATGAGCAAAACTAAAGGCCATATTAATACTGATCTTAGTCGCGATGCTGGTCTCGAGATGTCTCAGTTTTCTACGACTTGAGATCAGTTTATTAGCTCTAACAAGTGAATATAGAATAAATCTTTATATTCGCCTGGCATCGATTGAGATTTAGTTTATTGAGGGCACTGCTCGACTTGACAGAAAAAGAACCATTTTCGCGTGTGCATTGTGATATAACAGGTTTTTGTTTAAGAAAAAATGCAGCATTTCTGTTTTATTATAAGACGTTATATTTATCCGTAAATAAAAGTTGTACAATAAATTGTTTTTCACTTCTCAGGTTCTAAAATGACTCATAATAGCCTTGTTTAGGCGGACTAAAGTGATGTATTTAATCCCTAGGGATTTAAACGACACTACTCCCTAGGGACTAAAGTACTTTTTCTTTTTAAACATCTTCTTAAACAGCCAATCACGGTTTTTGTGAATGGAGGATTATTGCCTTTTTCATTGATTGTGTATGGACCATTTTTAGGCCGTGGAAATAACCTCAAAATGATAACTGTGCTAAATTATAAAAACAAAACGATAAGTAACACGCCACGTTGAACACAATGATGTGTCACTCATCAAGCATGGTTCAAAACATGCAAAATTCAACTTTTTCCATAAGAAAGAAAGTCTGTTTTAAACTGTACTGGTCAGATATTTTAGAGCATCTTGTCCGATTTGATTTATTTAATCAGTTCTCCTTTGAACTTGTTTTTTGTTGTTAATGCCTTTCCATCTATTCTTTATTCTTAGGTATACAATGAAGACATTACATTACATACATAGAACAGCTTAATAGGGAATATGCATGTTCTTAGCAAAACAGAATTTAACATGGAGTTTATATGGCCGACCTGTAACATGACATCACAGTGCATATCGGATCTCTATCTAATTAGTAGTTTAAAATGCTAGTATTATCCGTATTTCTTGTCAGAGTTTAATTTCTATTTCACTTTTGGTGATCTCTTTTACGGTATTTCCTATTTTTTTGAGAAATGCGATTAAAAAAATCCATGCATATCTATCGAGTTGAACCCCAATAGTTAAGCGATGGAATAAACGGGAAATCGAATCGCGATCGAAAGAGATATTACCTTAGTCGTCTAACATTGCAGGGTAGTAAAAATAAAACACAAAATTAGCAAAATGAATGGCACATTTATATTTAATTATAATTATTCATTTTTATAATTAGACCTTTGTTGTTATTTCATATTTTAAACTATGCATTTGGAACCAAATGCTTCACGTAGTGTCGGGCGAAAGTAGAGTCTCCAGGACAGCAGAGCCGGCGCGACCAAACAGAACTTAAACTAATCTAAATGGAAGATAAGTCAACTAAACTAAACTAAAGGAAAGCTAAGCTAACTTGAACTCTAATACAATGTCGTAAGACCACCTCGCCTGCGCCCGACACAGGCGGTTGTGTCAATTCCAATTGTCTTAATACGCAGTCAAAACAGACCTTACCAACTATATAATACATTCGTAGGACCGCTTTAGAACTCTCGACGTATCCCAACTATTAATTGTATACTATCCTCATAATTTCTTACTATTTTAGTACAAATTATAATCGTGCGTTGACAATTCTAAAACGATCCCAAACCTGCCGCGACGCGGCACAAAATATTCATAATTAATAATAATTTATTATGCTTAAATGATATCAGCCAATCGAAGTTAACAAAATGACCGAAATATTGAGCGATGTATATTTACATTATGCATTTTTTTATTTCATCTGGGACTTCGAAACACATCGGGGGTATAATCAGTTATATACCACATAAAAGATTGTCATATAGGCGATTTAATTTGTATAGAAATTTGACGTATGTCAAAAATGACAAGAAACCTAATTACCTGTAAAAAAAAATGCTTGTCTTATTTGCTTAGTAGATTTTAAATAAAACATCTACTCTCCTGCAAAAAAAAACCAACTTGAAATTTAAAATTGGCAATCTCAAGTAATTTTATTTGCAAACAAGGTTTTTTTTTTTAATAAAACAAAACAATCCAAGTGATGTTTTGACAAACTTATGGTTTTTGTAAAAAACAAATACAAAAAGTAAAGTACAGTAAATCAGCAATGATCATTGATTTACAAACCCATAACATTTCCGTCACCAATATTCATCATGTCATGTATCTGTCATGTTTTTTTTTTAATTTTACGTGGTGTATAACTGATTACAATATAACAAAAAGGGCAACTATCTTTCAACTATATATAAGTTGCCAAAGTCATTCCGCTTTAGCTACCGATTAAAACTAAAAAAACGTGTATAAAAAAATAACTACTGACGTAGGTCTCCCGGCGACATCACTGGGGGATAAGTACGTTCTTAAGTTAGCAGCCAATATTACATGCTCGAGCAAGCATGCTCACGTAACATTACAAAACAAATGTCATAACGCACCTTCATCCGCGATTTAATAAAGAAATCACGTGAAGAAATCCCGAGTACATTTCAGAGTGTATTTATTGTCTAGCATTTTCTTTTGGATGAGCAGTGGTGAAACTAAAAACGCCCGAAACGGTACAAATGTAATTTGGCCTAGAACACGCATCTTTTAAACGAAAAACATGAGTATTACAGGCATCCGAAATAGACCCGGGATTCCACTTAAAAACTACGCTTATGGCAGCGAAAAAGAACTTTAAAATTGTAATTAAAAATATCTTTTTTCAGTAACCTATCAATTACACTATATATACGCTATAGGCTAGTATTTTACAAATTCTGGATTGTCTTTGGGTAGACATTTTAAATCTCATTTCCCTGCGGAGTGAAAGAGAACTGCCCGGCTCTCTTTCTCTAGGTACGCCACTCTGGGGCACATGCTTTTGGCCTCTTTTATTTATAATTAACCTTCTTAGCCTGCATTACGCATATAATGCGACATACATCCTTGGACGCTAGATAGGGAATTAAATTTTCAACAAAAAACATAGCTACAATACCAGAAAAAAGTTCATGCCTTTACAAAATTTCATAACAAATTTTTGATACAAGATTCAAATGATTTCAGGGTTGCAACACAAAATAATTAGACATTTGACAAACGCGCAGTCTTGCTGCCAACATTACAAATCATTACGTTGCCAGATGCAAAAATATAAATAAATGATTTGTAATATACTTTCTAAATAAATCATCTAGCAAAGTTAAATATATGAAGTTCAAAAATTGACGTTGCGAAATGTTTTATTGAGCTATTATTTTTGCACCTGGTCACTTAATAATTCACATAAATGATTCGGCGATGTCACTGAATAAAAACAGTAAAATGCCAGCGAGGTAACTATGTGTGTTTTAGTTTCTAAGTATAAACTGGCATACAAGTGGCAAAAAAATAAAATAAAAATATCAATCAACATAAGACAATCCCATAATTTACATGCCATTTTAAAAGTATTAAAAACACTTTATAAAAATAAAAATAAAACAAACATAAAATAAATAAAAATAATATCAAGTGTTACGATAACTCGTCAATGTAATAATACATTCTCCAATAGACGATCACAAAAATGCGTAATTTCTTAAACTAGAATAAAATCATCAACATATAAGTCTACGCTCAAAACATTCAGTACCGGTACAGCCTCTGATCCATACAAAATTGACTCACATCGGAACTCTGAGCACTGAACATACGAGGCGTATAATCCACACATAGTTACCGCGCCGGAACCAAAACGAGCCTATACATCTAACCCCTAAAAAATTTTAACCCGGGCGGCCCAAAAACACCAGGTTCCTGGGAGCCATATTCATTCCGAACGTATCCTTAAACATGATCCGAAAACTAGTGTAAATAAACTTAAAATCCAAGTTCCCTAGCGAGAAACGTAAGAATTTGGCGGGCCCTAGCCCAGGTTCGTAATTCCCAAGTGTCCCTAGGTCCCTGAGTCCCCAGATTCCGTAGGTCCCCACATACCCAGGTGTCAGTAGCCGCGGGCCCGGGCGGGGCGGCGCGGGGGCGGGCGCGGGCGCTATTGCGGCCCCGACGGGGGCTGCCCGGGGAGCTGACCCATGCCCTGAAACATAAATCCAAATTTTAAAAACTATATTGATGTAAGAACAGACTGTGACGATTTAGTCCTGACCCACAGGCTCGCTAGATTTTTTGTTGTGTTTACAAGTTTTTTATTATCTTGCAATGTTTGTTTGTGTCTAGGTCAAATCTTGCAAAGTCGGAAGCAAAAGCTTGTTAAAAAAAATTTTTTGGCCTAAAACCCCGGAGGACCAAACTACTCAGAAATAGGAGCTCCGCAACTGCGGAGCTCCTTCGACTTTTTGCGAAAGTGTATAAATTGCGAATAAATGGAAATTAGTTGCGTGCGAAATTAAAAAAACTCGAAATTTTGAAAATTCAGAATGATGACTCTTGAGAGTTATGCAGTGTACTGACCGGCATGGGCTGGTAGTGGTGCAGCGGCGCGGCGAGCAGCTTGGGCGCCTCCTCCGCCTTCTCCTCCTCGCGCCGCTTCAGGCACGCCGCCTTCGGGTTTAGGTTACGCTCTGGAACACAATAGCATATATTAATACATAATATAAACGACAGTCATATACACTACGGCACTAACACACCATGTTTATTGCGCAATGAAGTTAAAAGCCTGAAAAGTAATTTAGGGTCATGCGCACTCGAAAATACAAAAGTTGTCTCTCCTGTGGGCAATAGTTAAAGGCTTCTGTGCATATAGGTTATGTTTTTATTTGATAGCACTAAAGTAGAGCTGACACCGTTAATGCTAATATGGATTCAGCCCGAAAACTAGGCCTTAAAAACGTTAATTTCGTGTATGTCCACAGGAAAGACGGTAACCTAAATCTATGTATGACCCTTTAAGGACCTTGGGAAAGGATTGCTAAAATCAACATATGGCAATAAAAATGTAGGTAATTTATACTGCTAATTTACAAAGTTGACCTTGACCTCCAATTTATGTTGATGACATTGACCTCCAGCTTATATTGATGGCCGTGACCTTCATGTTAAATTGGTGACCTTGACCTTCAATGTGTATCAGTGACCTTGACCTTTTAATTACAAGACTGACCTCTGACTTGCTGTTCGAGCGTCATGATGACCTCCACGGCCATGTTGAGGATGCCCAGCTTGGTCTGCGGCTTGTCGCTCTTGAGGTGCGTCATACACATGCGCCCGAGCTCTTTTAGAGCCTCGTTTATATCTCGTATCCTTATCCTGGAAATGTACAGAAACAATATTAGTATTTTAAAAAGTTTTAATACAATTTATTCCACGTTATAGTTGGGTATTACCAGAGATCGGAATAGGCAGAGCTAATTTGCCTAAACTTGACGCATATTCATTCATGCGCGAGTGAGATGGGAATACATTATTGAATGAACATGCATCAAGTTTAGGCAAATTAGCTCTACCTATTCCGATCTCTGGTTATTACGAGTTTAAAAGATGGTTACGAGTTATTTAGTAGATAGTTAAGTCATCTGATCGGCTGATGTCTGTCGGTACAGGGTACATGCTCACAAACAATCGCACCTAGATTTTTCTCATACCATTAAATAGTTCCAAAATAAATCTTCTTTTTGTAAGTTGTTTTGTAGTCGCAGTATGTAAAGTTTTAACGCCTTTCCTAAAAAACCTACCTAGTGTATGAATAAAAAATTGACAATTCAAACTGGGGTCGCCCATGGCAACGTTTCATAATAGAATGATTACGTCGCAGATCTTAAACACGAGACAGTTGATTTCGATCATAAGGTTACAAAGATAAGGTTACATTCCTCAGCTTAAAACTACTGGTTCATGTATTTACTGTAAAAGACCTACATATTTTTTCCTGATATTTTCCATGCGCGTTCTATCTTTACAACGGTCTACAAGGCGCAGTTGCTCTAGCAAGCTATCTCTATAAACGTAATGTTACTCGGAGCTTGCATTTCACAAGGTCGACCAAAGATCTGATGAGGGTCGTAGGAAACAGCAGGAAGGCCTATGCCCAGCAGTGGACGTGTTTCGGCTGACAAGATGATGTTGATAATCGGACAGTAACAACATACATAAGTTCAAGACAGACTGTAGGTGGCGTCGCTGACACTAGTCCTTGCGTGACCACGGCTGGTGCAACCCAGCCGAAACGTCAGATTATTAACGAGGTTGGCGTAACTAACTGTCATTATTTTTATTACGGTGTGAATATAACAGGCGACATGTGACATTTTGCGCAGTTTATATGTATGAATTCCGGTGATGTAAAAATTTACTAACTCTGTAATGAATACAGAATTGTCACCTGTCGCCTATCATTGTCAGGATGGTGTAATAGGGGGTTGGTTTTATCTTTAATTCTACACTAATAATATAAAGAGGAAAGATTTGATTGTTTGTTTGTTTGTTTGTTTGTTTGAATTGAATAGGCTCTGAAACTACTGGACCGATTTGAAAAATTCTTTCTCCATTAGAATTGTACATTATCCTTGATGAACATAGGCTATGTTTTATTTTTCTGCGCGGACGGAGTCGCGGGCAACAGCTAGTCTTTAATATATTAACGTCAACTTTATAATTATGGAATAATCTATTTATCGATATCGATTCGTAGAAAAGTAATGAAAAATAATTCATGTTATATTCTAATTTAACTAGCTAGACTAAATCATACTACTGGTAGCCTTTAGAGCATTTGGTAACATTGAGCTCCTCTTTTCAGCAAGCTCTTCTAGTAAACACAAATGACTAGATAATGTTAATAAATCAATAATTGCATACGCCTATTACAAAACAGACAGAACTTCATGGACGGGTGGTTCATTGCAAGCGTCCTCTAGCTACACCACGTCGTCCCGCTCGCACTCACCGTTCCCTGGCATTGTTGGCCTGCCGCCTCTCTCTCTCGCGCGCCGCCTTGGCCCGCGGGTCAGCGTCGTCGTCGGCATCGTCGGAGGAGCAGCTACGGCAAACGTATCGTGAGGACGCGCTCGCTACTTACTTCACTAGAGCGGTTCACTTTCGAGAGGGCTATGGCAGTACAATTTAAAGATGACCTTGACCTTAGAAACTTGACCTTGAAACTAACGAGCATTGATTGAGTGACCTTGACCTTTGATTGAAAAAGGTGTTGAATTTTGTAAAAGTAAGAAAACTAAATCAGTTACAACTGGCGAAAAACAGGAGTGACCTTAGACGTTTCTTTACTGATATAGAGTTCTCTTGAAAATGTACCGCCGTGGCTGATCCACACTTATTTCCTAATTAATATTCTTATATCTATCAACCACCTCTGGATGTCTGACTAATTGAGCATTCAATCTCTAAATCAAATGAGATTTGCTATTAAAAGTATTAAAAAAAACTATCAAGAGGTGGTATTTATAATTTTACCTCAGACACGAAGGCGGCGCGAGAAAGGGAGAGCAGATCCTGTTAAAAAAACAAACGCCCAAGCATGATGCTACGATTTAGATTGTACTGTGATAGAGATGGAAATGTTAGTACGAAGTGAAATGAAAACACGACCAACAGAAGTATATAAGTTGGAGATATTCGATATTTATACCTCCATCTATCATCTATCTTGATGATTCTATCTTTGAAATGAGTTTATATGTATATTGGTTTTAGTCCAAATTCTAGATTTCAAAATGAAAGAGTCATTTTCCTTTCAAGACCAGTTTATTCTTTTATTTAACAAACGGATCGGAACGGCGACTTTTTTTTGACTTTTTTTTTGGGAATTGCTGGTAGATCTTTGACGTGTAAAAGTGCCCTTCAAGCCTACTTACTGAAACTTTGAACTTTTTTTGGGGTTCGTAATATTAGTCACAAATGATAGAAAACATGCAAGTACCTTGGCGTAGTGTAAACCAGCATACAGTTCCTAAATATTTAAAATAATGCACTCACCTCAAATCTATCGACACAAAATATACACGGAATTTAATTAAATAACTTTTATTAAGTAATTAAGTACACTTTTTGTGATTAAGCTTATAATTTTCTTATAATTATAACCCGATAAATATAAACCCCGAATTCAACGTAAGTTATTACCAAATACACAAGGAGATATTTAAAATGAGGTGCCTTGGTCCCTCAGTTGGTAGATCGGTCATACACACGTATTTCGATAAAGAAAGTTTCCGGGTCCTTGTTTGTCCTTGTACAAAACCAAGTGTGATAATACTGTTAATAAATATAGAGATAGGTTTAATTCGGTTATCAAATGGGATCTTATTTGCCTCATAGAAAACAGCAAAAGTATTTGTTTTTCTACACGGAACTCACAATCCTTCTTAGCTAACACTACTTCTAATTATAATTATACCGGTTTCTTTTGAGGAAACCAAGACCAGGTTAGAAATGTTTCTTCCTGGTAGAAAACTAAATATCATCTCGATTTTCTATGAGGAAATAGAATAGAACAGAATAGAATATAAATTTATTTGACACCAAACAATAAAAATAAACAATACTAAGAAAAATACACGTAATGCACGAGTTGCGGTGCCAAAAAGGTTCCAACTCAGCATAATGCTGTGGTCAGGGACCGCAGCGCTGGTTTTCGGTTGGCACCATTTGTTGAACCACCGTTACAATTGCAATATACATAATCAAATTCTATTCGATATCAAGGAAATCTACTATTTTTTTTCCTTACACACCATCCTTATTGGTTATGCACGAGGAACAATAGTCGATTTGGAAACCTAGAAGTATCTTTTAATAAACCTTGGTCTTGTACCAATTCAGCTTCGGAAACATGAACACTGGCCGTGTTTATTACCATCTCATCCTAAATCAATACCGAAACGTAAGAAGAAAGCGTAAAACTTTACACACTGCGACCGTTGTTAGAATGTACTGAAACTATAATACATGTGTTAGTTTATATACAACAGCTCCCAGTCACGTCCAAACATAAAGCACTGTATTATTGGGTCCTTTTCTTCCATAATATTAAATTGACACGGTAAGTGCAAATGGAGTACAGTGCCATGGACATATAAAAACTGTTTGGAAGCTCTTGACGCTTAATGCCCTAAATCTGGAAAATGTTTAAAACGCAGAATGACCTTAACGCATAATGGCCTAAACGCAGAATGACCTAAACGCATAATGTCCTAAACGACACAATAATTAATTATGTAGATTAACAGAATCGACGGAGCTCCGCTATCGCGGAGCTCCTATTTCTGGGTGGTTTGGCCCTCCGGGCCTGCTGCAAAACTATCATAACCTAAACCTACCTCATATTTATCCCGTTCGACTGTAGTTTGTGTTATTTAACCGGATATGCATGTGTGTCATTTTGCGGCTAGGAAATTTTGCGTCTAGGAAATTTTGAGTCTAAGGCGTTTTGCGACTAGGACATTTTGCGTCTAGGGCGTTTTGGGTCCATAAAATAGGGCATTATGCGTCTGACCTGTTTGGGAGCTCAGCTTCGAGAAGGATATGATGATAGACACAGACAGGATAAAACACGTGAATGTTAAGGTGATGCTCACGTGGGTGCTACATAACATAGAAATGTGTATGTGTGTTTTAAACCACTGTAAGTCATATACAATCAGGATGTTAATAAATTGCCCCAACTCGACGTATTCAATGCTATATTGTAAATGTTTGGATTCTACATCGCTAGTATTGCATTTTGTAGCTCTGTCCATGTCTTTAGTTTAAAAATATAATTATATCAACATCTGATATAGCATCAAACAGTGCTATTAAATCTTTTAACAAGCAAGAAACGAAACAGAGAAAATAGCTCCAAAGTAACTTTTCATTTCGTTGAACAAAAAAATAAAATAACCGATAGTCGAGTTAGGTTTAGGGCTGATTTTTCAATCCCCAGATAAAGCTATCCGGAAGGTAAATTTTAGCTCTATCCTTTTCTTTCATATGACTTCAGAAAAGGATAGTAATACATTTAACTGACGGATAATTTTATCTGGGGATTGAAAAATCAGCCCTTAGTTAGTATGTTGATTTGTTAAAGTTAAAATTTGTATGATTGTCGGTAGTACGAATTGAATGGTTAGAAATCAATAGTATTTTTTAAACTATCACATTCCTATAAGTTTGTGGATGATTTTTTTGAGGATATTTTTAGTCATTTAAAATGACAGAGAGGAAAGTAGGTTTTTTGTCCAACTAACAATTACACATTTGGGTAATGGATATTTTTTTTGTGCTTGCTGGAACCCATAAAAAGTGGTGCTTTAGGAGAAAATGCATTGAAAATTCATATTCGTGTTACCGAGAACCAAGTTCAGTTCAATAGCTCTTAAAAGACTTTCTGGTTTGTTTTTTCGGTCTTACACGCTTTTATGGTAGTCTATCAGACTTTACTTGAACCTGAAAGAGTTTTAAGAGCTATAACTGTGTTCCCGTCACGTAAAAAGGCCGCATATATCAACGAAATTGCTGGTATGCAGGGGGCGAGGCCGGGGAGCACTCCGCCGGTATGCTTATGCGCGCATCAAGAAGCTTATATACTATGGAGAATGCAGAGCAAACTTTGTAATGAAGCTAAAATATAGGTTGAATTAAGTACATCACGTGTTTTGCATATCTTTTCTTAGGAATGAACAAATGTGTTGTTTCTTTTCTTCCTTCCTGGAGAAAGAGATGTAAAAGACACCTGACGTAATTCAAGGTAATTTTTCCTAGCTTCGATCGTTTGTTAGCTGTGCACTCTCCATCATGTGCAGGGATCGGAAATTCGGATCGATATTTACCTAAAGTTGGCAAAATCCCGGAAAAAGATAGGCGAACATGGCGTCGGCTTCTTAAAAATATAATTTTAATAATATAAGTTCCAGGATTCCGGGATTCTACAAAACGTTAATAATAATTGTTTTACATAAAGGATAAAACGTTCCGTTATAAATTCGCTAGGCAAATGAGTTATAGGTAAATTTGATAAATCTATACGTGGAAAATAACTTCAAATAGTTAATATAAATACTTAATTGTTAACTTATGCTGGCGTAATTTATTTATTTAGAAATCCCGGGTGTTTTATTTATGAGTAATATGATTGAGTCCACCTCCATACAACTGAACAACAACGCCGCCGCGAAAGTTTAGGTAAATATCGATCCGAATTTCCGATCCCTGGTTATAAGCAGAGGTCGGAATTTCTACGGCAAAAAACAAGACTGTCGCAATCTAGATAGTGTTAGAAACGTGTCTTTTATCGATATCGAGTATTATTATTACATAAAAAAGTCAAGTCAAGAATGTTGAGAAATTTTGGATCACAAACCAAATAAAATGTCACTTGCTGATGTGTGTACTGACGTCTACTTCGAAGAAGAAATTGCATCTGTCTCTACATAATTTTATACAAACCTCACGTAAAATTTTGTATTAAAGTTTTTTTTGGGGCCTTGGAAATTGGTGGACCGTTTTTTTTTCTATTACACAACTATCGATATCGATAGAAAAATGTTTCTAACACTAGTTTAATTGCGACAGTCTTGTTTCGCCGTGTGTATTCCGACCCCTAGTTATAAGTTTCTTGGCGCGCGCGCTATTGGTTAGCGACTGTAACCATGCATCCCCTCCATTGTCAGCGAACTTTCCACGTGACGGGATCTGTTAGTCTGTATGTATGTTAGCGTGCGGGCTCACCTCTCGCGCACGTTGTTGGCCTGCCGGCGCTCCTTCTCGCGCGCCGCCTTCGTGTCGGGGTCCACGTCGTCCTCGTCGGCCGACGAGCAGCTGGTGATATACATACGTATAACTATACAAGGTGTTACAAAAATACCCGTAAAGCCGAAAGGGGGTTAAATGGTGCCTTATAACAAGTCCATTTACAATATTTGAGAACCGTACTATCACCGTATGACTTACCGGCAAAAAAAAAACATTGTTTTTTCATTGATGTGCCAACCCTATTTCAGTAAAATTAAAGAGTAAACTACGCAGAATGTTTATGTACATTTTTACCTAATTCGTGAAACAATCAAGAGACATACTAACAAAATGTACAGAACTCGATAAGATAGAACTTACAAGTCGAGTTTTGGAGTCGTAATATTCTGAGTTAGAAAATATCGTAATTTTGGAAAAAACACGAAACAATTGTAGAGTATCGATAAGAAGATTGAAATTGACAACATATTTTTTTTTAAGTCTTGACGTTTTTTGAAGCCAGTACTTAAGCATAATGACATTATAGTATTGAACCTTTGTGGATGAAAACCAGATAAACCATTAAAGTTGTCAATTATTAAATTGGTAGGTTGGCCTCTCTGTTAAATAATCGATGCTAACTCCGGTTCCCTGACATGACAGCTTACTAGGGTTGACAATATTTTTGGCTTTTATAATTAATTAGATTTTTTACGGGGTATTTTGAAACACGTTGTATAATATGTACCTCAGGGCCAGTGGTCGCTAGATGGCGCTGATGATACATAGAAGGCAGGAAAAGGATTCCCAAAGTTCAAAATTGGGCTATATTTTTGCAGATATTTTGTTTTATGTTAAAGCATCAATGGGAGTTTTTTTAGGGTTACGTAGGCGAAAGGCGTCCAACGGGACATTAAGTCTACGCTGTCCGTTTGTTTGTCTGTCCTGGCTTTAAAGAGTTGTATCTTTTGAACCGTAATAGATAGCGGGTTGTTTTTTTTTAATTGAATATGTGTTAATACGGCGAATTTACTAAGAAATAAAAAAAAAGTAAAAACCCGTTTTCACCCTTGTTTTTCAACGTATTTTTTATTTTTGTTGTTTAGTAAAAACGGTAAAAAATTTCAAACGGTCTAATTTGGTAAATACAAGTCCAGAAGAAAAACAAGAAATACTAAAAAATGGTGAAGTGTGAGTTGGGCTCGCGCTGATTCGATTCGAAACGAATTCGAAGTTCGACTCGCACTTGACCGGTTTTTTTAATAAGTAATTTTTTAATTATAACAACACAAAAGAGAAAATCTGTTATTATGGGTGAGCGTTTGACAACCGCTTTTGCCTTGATCAAGTATTTATTAAAACCGTGCAGTTTTGTCACAAAGTTTGGAAACCCTTAAAGAAAACACGAGTGATCGTCTAAAACGGTATTTATACATAGTTATAGTTATTCATCAACATAGCGTCGGTATTACTGTACTACGGTAATAACAAATTGAATAAGGAGCAAAATGCACCTGACTGACAAAAAGTCGCCATCAATAGAACTTGCGAATGATGTAAATTATGGTTTGATGAGTTAACTAGTGATTGGAAAAGTAGACTTAGATTAAAAATAGCTTAAAATGTGTTTTTTTATGCATTAAAGTGTGCATTTTGCTCCTAATTAAATAAGTTAGTTACGCCGTGTAGCAGTATGACGAACGATAAATAAGTTATTAGTTATTGGAGACTTACAGCTGGTCGGAGTTCGGGCGACACCGGCCGAAGTCAGCCGCGGGTTGCGGCGCGCTAGAAACATGACACACTGCAGTCCGAACACTATACACTACACACTAGAACACTACAGATAAACCAACCACCTAGTGGTAGGTAGGATAAAACATAAACATTGGGGGATGATCTTTCTATTTTATCTTACTTGTTTCTAATATTATAAATGCAATAGTTTGTTGTTACTTAATCACGCCACAGTGACTGAACGGATCTGGATGAAATTCGGCACAGAGGTAGATTATAATCTGGAAAAGCACATAGGCTACTTTTTATCCCGGAAAAAATTATAGTTGTCGAGGTAGTAGCGATTAGAGACCTACTCGGACGGAGTCGCGGGCAGCAGCTGGACCACTATTCCTGAGATTTAGTTATAATTTCGACACTATTCAAATCTAATTAAGACGTCATATTGATTGATTTTCATGTAATTTGTAAAGTACACGAGTCGTCCTGAGGATAAAACCGAAATAATTTACCGAGTCCTAAACTACTCGTGGGCTCTGTAAATCGATATATAAATAGTTAAAAAGATGTATTGAGTGAATGAAAACAATTACAAAATCCAGCCAAGTGTTTATTCAGGGTTTATTCATTCTTGTTTTAATGTTTCACGCAATTAAATGGCAAAATATATAAACACTCTGTGAAAGTTTCAACTGTAATAGGGTCCCGCTGGCACCTTTTGGGTAAGAAACCCTAAAAACCGTGTCCCAGCTGGATACGGATAAAGAGGTAACGAATTCTATACTCAGAACAGCCGTGTACCGTTTTTTAAGTACTAGGCTTTTTGTGGTAATTGAAGCTTTAAGGATTAAGGAAACGTCGGTTTTTTTAAAGCTACCTTATATTATTTTGCCTTTACATACGACGTTTTAACCAGCTTGTCTACATTTTTTAAAATGAATAAGTTCTTAATGTCAGCTTTTAACGTGTATAACGTTCGGACTGAATAAAAAAATGGCGCCGGCGTCGCCCTACCATCAACCGTGTGTTGTATTGTACATCCGCACGTTAGGTTTACCCTTAATGGCGGATATATCCGCACCACAAGTTAAACATCAACGACGGATATATCCGCACCGCAGGTTTAACATCAATGACAGATACCGTTTTAAAATAGTGATTATCATCGCAAATATTTTGAAATTTTAATGCCTTTAAATTTAATAAGGAGTTGAAAATTAAAAAATGAGAGAATATTCAGTTTAAAATTTAACCAAACGTTAAGAATTTTTTTAAAGCTTAAAATATATCTGAGGCACGTTGAAATTTGAACAGGGCCTCTATTCAACACGGTAAACACAATATCGTTTTTGATCTGTTATCGTATTGTCACGGTTTTGATAGCTCTTATTGACTTGACAGTAATGGCGTCTGACGTCATAACAATACCATAACAGGTTAACTACGATATCGTGTTTACCGTCGGGAATAGAGGCGCAGATTACACTACAAACACCATTCTCGATCACGTGACAGTTAATATATCCACACACCAAAAAAGACGGGTAGTCTTTTGAGACTAATTATTTTTATTTACCAACCATGTTTAAATTTCATCGTGCCTAAGGAACTGGTTCTACTGTAAGTAAGTAAGTATGTAAGTATGTATGTATGTATGGATGTATGTATGACTCACTATCTCCGCGAGCGCTTGGCGCCGGGCAGCTTGGCGAGGTCCGCCGAGCCGGAGGACGAGGGCTTCGAGTCCAGGCCGGAGTCCGGGGGCTCTTTGCGTTTCTCTGGAATACACAAACATATTTCATTGTAGAGGGTCATTCATTAAACACGAAACACAATGGATAGACGGTAAATGTTACAAGAAACAGTTGAGTGGCGGCTTTAGGGGTCCAGGGGGTCATGTTAAACAGAGACCTGAACTGGGTCATTATTTGGGCGTTTGTTCCGAATCACTTTCGTGGTCACATTTTTGTAGAAGTGGCTGCAGATTTCGATTTCGTTTCGGGTTAGGTATCTAAGTTTACCGGACATCTAACAAATGTCCAAAAACGGCATCAAAATATACGCCCAATTTTTCAAAAATATGTCCACAAAAGTGAGGCGGTTGAAACGCTAGAATAATGACCCAACTAGAAGGTGTATTAGCTCGAAGGCAATGCCCCCCCTGAATTAAATTCTAGGGCTGGAACTGAAACAGCTGGATACTTGACATGCACGTTTAATAAGACCAATCGTCGCATGGAGAACTTTGGGGAAGGCGTATTTCCAGAAAGCAACTGTTAGTGGTAATGACGATGGTGATGATGGTGCTGGTAATGGTGATGAAGATGTCAAGTTATAATTAATAAGATTATTCGTTTGAAACGATCAGATAAGTTTCGGGTTCTTTAGTCGTTCGTTAGGGAATGAATCCATTTAAAACTACGAGGCATTTGATAACTCCCTTTTTTATGCTACGAAGAAGACAATGAAGCACTCATGCCACCTGCCATCTTACACAGCTGACACTTCGCTATATATTGCACAATCGACGAGTTCCTACTTCACTGAGGTGAGGTTCATATAAGCTACGCATTGTACACCGAAATCCCACAAGTAATTTGCGGTTCTCAGCTTTGTGAAATATTGCACTTTGTGAAATATAGACTTTTGCAATCTCAAGTCTACAAATTGTCGACCCTGTGGACTATGATGGTCTAGATATGTGGTGGTATAGTCCCTTGATATTTAGATTAATGAATGGAATGTCTCTATGCTAGTACATACTGGTATTGGGCAGGACGTGGCGCTCCATTTTGACCGGCGGCTCCGCGTGCAGGTGCGGCAGAGGCCCGCCCATCCGCGATACTGCAACAACCATCATGTCACCATCGTCATTACTCGGACACCGTCATTACTTGGACACCGTCATTACTCAGACATCGTCATAACTCGGCCACCGTCAGTAATCGGACACACCGTCATTGCTTGGACATCGTCATTAATAGGAAATCGTCTTTAATCGATCACCGTCATTAATCGGACACTGTCATTACTCGGACACCGTCATTACTCGGACAACGTCATTACTCGAAACCGTATGAATCGGACTCCGGCATTTATCGGACAACGTTATTAATCGAACATGGTCATTACTCGCACACCGTCATCATACGGACACGGTCTTTACTCGGACACCGTCATTACACGGGCACCGTCATTGCTCAGACATAGTCATTAATCGGACAAGATCATTACACGGCCACCGTCATTATTCGGACACGGTCTTTACTCGGACACCGTCATTGCTTAGACATAGTCATTAATCGGACAACACCATTACACGGCCACCGTCATTATTCGGACACGGTCTTTACTCGGACACCGTCATTACACGGGCACCGTCATTGCTCAGAAATAGTCATTAATCGGACAACATCATTACACGGACACCGTCTTTAATCTGACACCGTCATTACTCGGACCCTATCATTTCTCGGACACCGTCATTATTCGGATAGGTACCGTCATTACTCGGACACCGTCATTATTAGGACACCGTCATTATTGGGACACCGTCATTACTCGGACTTCATCATTACTCGGACGTCGTCATTACTCGGATGCCGTCATTACTCGGACGCCGTCATTATTCGGACACCGTCATTACTCGGACATCGTCATTACAGTCAGTGAAATACGCAGTAAGCCTATTGGTAGTCAACCTAGCCCTCGTGAGGTTAAGTTTAGTTTGCACGTTATAAATAAAAAGGTCGATAATTTGCGTCTGTAAATTCGAACGGCATTTTCTGTCTAGACAAAGTTATGTCACAATTGAAATAAGACCAACTTCAACAGTCTGGCTGACGGTTCTTATATCAAACTGAGGACGCGTTTTATTCGTTTCTTTAATTTGGGTTAGCCGAGGTCTAAAGGCTATTCACCCTTGCACGGGGGGGCAAACCCCCCTTTCGCCCTAGGTTTGCACATGGCATTACCCCGCATCCCATTATAGCCGTAGTTTCGTTTGAATCTTTAAACGGCAAGTAAATTGAAACTGCCATAATGGAATTATAGAATGTCGGAGTTTATATTTCGATCGAAGAACAAATATGTAAAAAATCGGCCCAAGTACGAATCGGACTAGCAAACGAAGGGTTCCGTTTTAATATATCTTAACTAATATTATAAAGAGGAAATATTTGTATTTTTGTATGTTTGAAACGAATAAACTCAAAAACTACTGGACCGATTTCAAAAATTCTTTCACCATTAGAATGCTACATTATCTATGAGTAACATAGGCTATGTTTTATTTTTCTGCGCGGAAGGAGTCGCGGCCTACAGCTTGTATTTTAATATTTTTATAATTTGTTAAAGTAACTGCAATAGAAATAAACACTGTGACAATTTCAACTGTCTACCTATAGACGGAGGAACGGACAGCGGAGGCTTAGTATTAGGGTCCCGTAGGCACCCTTTAGGTACGTAACCCGTCGTGTGCGAGTCCGTCTCTCGCTTGACCGGTTTTTTCTTTGAATTTTCCGAAACCAACCTAGTGTCAGCTACCAGGATGTCATAAATGGCGGGCGTCAACTCACCGGGCGGCTGGTGGTGCAGCGGCGCGTCCTGCGGGTACAGCTCGGGCGCCTCCGCGTGGTTGCGCAGCACGTTGATCGCGTCGTCGAGCCTCTCCTCCATTCTGGCGCCCTGGTACACACGAGCGGTAAATTAGGTTTTAAAAAGGTTAAATTGCGATACTAAGTGGGTAAGAAATATTGTAACTGGCTTTTTAGGTAGGCTTTAATAGTATCCCACTGTTATAGGTTCTTCCTCGGATTTCAAACCTATACGTGGTAACGGTAGCCTATACGCATTGCTAGATCACAATAGTATTAAGTCAATATACAACTTAATTTTAATATTGACTTTAGTACAACATCTAAGAACTTTTCTCCGACAAGCTCGAAAATTGGAACTTTTGTAAGAACAGCCCGAGAAGTTTTGCGTTCCTGTCCAAGGCAAATTATAAAAAGAAATTAATTATTTACCAATGGCAGCGGCGCCGACAAATCTATGAACTTTAATTATAATTATACCCCATTGTTTTTTCATTTTAAATCCATGTTAGGACTATGATAACTAATTCCAAACAGCCAAACGCTCGTACAATCAAAGGTCTTTTATGTTAATTTTACTTTTTAGCTCATAATTCAATCGCGGTCAATAAAATACCTTAAAAAGTTTTAGTACATGATGTTACGAGTACAGCAAAAAAAGCTTCAAACCAATCCATGCCACGATACGAGTATATCGCTGCTCAAATACAAAAGCAACAAAAATAAAAAGTAATTTTGATTTGTGGTACTTTTGTATTTAAGCAACGATATATAAACACTATCCCTCTTATTCATAAACGCGCAATAGCTAAAATGTGCTTAAAATATGCTCTGTCCTTATCTGTCATTGTGGCATTTGAAATGGATAGAAAGGGACAAAGAATACTATAACTAAAATAGGGGTTGGGCGTTTATGCTTTAGTGGGTAACTTTATTACAAGCTAACTAAAAGAATGCCAATAAAGAATGTCAAACTACGCACCAATGAAAAAGTCAATGATTCAGACAGTCGAATATGAACATTACAAATTTAAAAAAACCTGTCCCAGACCAGCGAGAGGGACACAGCTATATGACTGCTATAACTCTGTCCCGTTCGCTGTCACCTTTTTTATGGCAAGGAGAAGGCAACGAGCATACTCGGCCACCATTCCGCGTCTATAGGTCCGGGGAGACTTTTACCGTTCCTTAATTTTAGTCCTTAACACTTTTTTTGAAAACCGCCCTGGAAGGGCCTGCCTCCCGACCTTACACCGTCTAGAGTCCGACCAGTAAGTGGTGACACAAATGTTGGCGGCAAAATTAAAAAATCACTAGCTGAGGCCCGTTTCACGAAGCTACAAGTTACAAATTACAAGCGGAAGTCTCTATCTAACTCCTTTTGCTAGAAAGAGAGTTCCGCTTGTAATTTGTAACTTGTAGCTTCGTGAAACGGGCCTCTGGTAACACGAAATGTATAATGACTGGATAGGTACTTACAAAGACATTTACTTGAGACTTGTTACCTCGAGGTAACAAGTTTTGCATCACTTTTTTGTTCGCTATGCCCCTTCTATTACATTTAATGTCTTTGGGTACTTACAATGTGACAGTTTGTTTCATAGGGAAAATTGTTGCCATGTGAAGAATTAGAAAAAAATACTCGCTGGCAGAGGCGTATTTAAAGATTTGGCGCCCCGGGCCAGTTAGATTTGCCGCCCCATAAAGTATCCAAAAAGTATTTACAGTAAAATATTCTCGGGTACCTATCATGGCGGCGGCGTTCGGCGCCTGAGAAACCTGCCGCCCCGGGCTATGGACCCCGGCGCCCTGAGAGGGCTGCCGCCCCGGGCCATGGCCCCCTTGGCCCTAGGGTAAATACGCCTCTGCTCGCTGGTCAGACTCTAGCTATTAGATATTAGAGGACGCCCGCGACTTCGTACGCGTAGAATTAGTTTCCCGCTACTCCCCCCATTTTTTTCCGTTGGGGGTCGATTTTCGGAAAATCCTTTCTTAGTGCTCACTTACATCATGAAAGGAATCCCTGTACCAAATTTCAAGTTTCTACGTACAGTAGTTTCGGCTGTGCGTTGATATGTCAGTCAGTCACTTTTGCCTTTTATATATATAGATTAGAGATACTCACTCCAACGTCGGAGTGTTCCCGAAGGAAGACCATGGCCTCGTCGAGCTGCCGCTGCTCCGCCGGGGCAGCCTACGTCACCAGGGCATGAGACCAGGGCCATCGGACCGGGGAGCCGACCACTTACCCCCCCCCACATAAAGAACAGCCTATGGTATTGTTACGTTTTTGAATTTCGAAGAGTTGTGTTTGAAGTCTATCTGCACTCAGAGACGTCAATCAAATTTAATGCTTGTTGAGTGACGTGTTGTCTTATTCTATAGCTATACCAAAGAAAGAGACAGCAGCAACTTTAGTCAAACATTAAATTTAATTGACGTCTCTGAGTGCGGCGGTATGTCTTGTCGGTCGTGTCATAGTTCCTAAACGAATGGACCTTGACAATTGTTTTTTTTTAAAGATGTTCTGAAAGAATCATTCTTATAGAGTAGGGAATGCAATTTAACCGGTTATTAACCGTTTTTGTATGAAAATAACCGGTTATAACCGTTTATTTGCATTCCCTATTATAGAGCTTTGTTTTAAACTTTGTTACTGAGAATATAAATAAAGAAATTTCTGTTAATGCCTAAAGAGCTTAAACGTCGTATGGTCTTTTCTACGTCACAGCTCTTGCTACAAAACGCGGTTACAAACAAGATGACGTCATTCCGACCACTAGTTCAAAGCGGGCGTTATATTTGTTTTCTCAGTAAATAATAATAAGAGAAAAATGGAAAAAAAGTATGATTTTGAGACAAAGCTCTATAAGCATGATTTTTGTCAGAATCCCTTTTCAAAAAAAATCTGTTGTCGATAGGACGTTTTTGTTAATAGATTAATAATTTAACTGGAGTGGATCTTAGACAAATTTGGTGAAAATCTTTTTTTATGTTCCTTGGGAAGTTAGCTTTGAATCATACAAACATTGCAACAATGCAAAATATACATATGTAAGTATGGTTCTTATTTTCCGGGACTCAGACAAAAGAATGCATAACAATCTAAAAATATTTTTCATTTAGGGTCGTAACTGATTTTTGGATGGGAATGACGATTAAAAAAAGGTTGTTTTAAATGAGAAGCAACGCGTCTAGACTAGTTGATAGAGATGAATGTTCGTTTTCCTGTTAGGATGAGAAGCTAGCTACTAAACCACACGCTAACACTACTCAAAACAACTAGGGGCAATGGTTCAAGCTCCACACAGGCCGATGATTAGAAAAAAAACACAAAATCAACAAAAACATAAAAAACATGATATAACTCAAAATATTACAACTTCAATATTTATTTGGTTCTTTGGTTAAGTTTTATCATATTCTTTGAAAAATTAAAACAAAAATCAATTCAAGATGTTTCACATTTTCCCATTTTAGTCATTATTTACAATATGTACAAATTGTATTATGTATCGAAGAATTTAAATGTTTAGCAGGTTGATTTGATACCATACGTAAATTTGCCGGGTTATACATTTCCCACGTATAACACAACTAATTTAGGTATTAAACCAAACTGCTAAATATTCAAATTCCTTGATGGTACTTATACAGAAAGATGCTCAACATGACATAATTATTAAAATATATTATTTTCAACCCACGACGACGCGCCCCACCACTTAATTTGGGTGGCAGGGTGCGTCGAATTTAAAACACTATAATCTGTAACTAATTCACGTTCCAAGTATAAAACAATAATATAATAGCAAAAGTAAGCTCTACATGTTTTTTTACACAACTATTTATTTCTAATGCATTACAGTTTATTGACTATGATCAACGACTAGACTGGCTACTACTGGTATTTAGACTTGGATCGTTTCAAATGTTTACGAATAAAAAACCTTATTAAAATTAGAAACATCCATGCCAGAAACATGCTGAAAGAATCAAAATTCTAAGAGGCACTATCAATTATTGATCAATAAAAAAACATTTTTCCTATCAAAAGCATTTTATTACAGCTCTTATGCTTTGGGGCTCTATTCTTCTCGGTAAAAAGATATTGTATTTGGTTATCGTATTGTCAATGCTTCGTTTCTAGTTTCATATTTGACAGCTATTTTTTTGCTGGTGACTCACTTGGTTGCCTCGTATGGTAACGTTTCCAAACGCGTCAAAGATGACAGTTCTCTATGACTTGACATAAACTTTGATGGACACGATTATTCAATTTGCAACTATGCATAATTTGTTTACTCGCCTATAGAAACTGTACTAAAATTAGATGCAGTTAAAATCACGCGTCGAACTCTATCCAATTTAAAGTTATATGAGATTATGCACAACCGATTTAAATTATTGAGCCACCATAGAATCTTGTCGCAGAATATCAAACGTACAACTTTGCCCTAATTTGTCTCTTGCAACTTGACATTGCATTATTATCAGGGATCGGAAATTCGGATCGATATTTACCTAAAGTTGGCAAAATCCCGGAAAAAGATAGGCGAACATGGCGTCGGCTTCTTAAAAATATTATTTTAATTATATCAGTTCCGGGATTCCGTGATTCTACAAAACATTAATAATTATTATTATTTTACATGTAGGATAAAACGTTCCGTTTTGCTCTTATAAATTCGTTAGGTCAATGAGTTACAGGTAAATTAAATAACATTTGGTAAATCTATACATGGAAAATAACTTCAAATTGTTAATATAAATACTTAATTATGAATTTATGCTGGCGTAAATTATTTATTTAGAAATCCCGGGAGTTTTATTAATGAACTATATGATTGAGTCCGCCTCCATACAACTGAACAACAACGCCGCCGCGAAAGTTTAGGTAAATATCGATCCGAATTTCCGATCCCTGATTATTATGTAAGAGTCTGCGGTGATTCAAAAATTAAAATCAGTAATGGTATATCGTGACAAAATAGAGTTTGGACAAAATGAAGGTGCTGTTCGGAGTGAAATTGGCAACATGATCCATTTTTCCCAAAAATCAATGGTTGTTACTTGAGAATATTGATGCTTCATCTATCACGACTATTAACTGTTTTTTCCCAAGTTTTATAATTAAAAGCCTCAACAAAAGTACTAGGGACTAATGTAACTGTAGGAGGTAAACCGTAAAGTACTCACCATGACGGCTGGCGGGAACACAACGTGCTGGTGGTGACCATTTGGCAGACCTGGGCCGGGCAGGGCGTGCGGCGTCGACGCGCTTGGAGGGGAGGAGACGCCGCTCGCCACCCAGCTTGGTTGCTGTGAATAGGATGGGTTTATGAGCTCCTTGTATGAAGCTATGAGAAAAGAGTACGGTCAAGAGTTTATTGAAGGCCCCTAAGGAACTAGTCGATGACCAACCAGCTCAGCACCTAGCGAATTTACGAGTTTCAAGCCGTGAATAAACTAATCTTCTAGTGATCCTATCGCCCTGGTACCTGCAGCTGGTAGTGCCTACCCAGTGCTTGTGTCAGTTTACTCTCTCTTAGCTTTGCTATCGCCCTTGCCATAGTGGCCACTCGCAGGTAGCGGGTGGTGTTGACGCCTTCTTAGGGCTTATGTCATTAACTCCCCGAGACCCTGAGTGTACCATCTCCTAACTCTCCTATCGCCCTGGTACCTGCAGGTTTTGGTGCCAACCCAGTTCCAGCTCCCCAAGTAAACTATCATCTCCTAGCAGTCCCATCGCCCTGGTACCTGCAGGTAGTGGTGGTGCCAAGCGCTTGTCCGTTGCTAACCGAGACCCTGAGTGTAGTTATCTCTAGGCAGTTCTATTGCCCTGGTAACTACTCTATGCTTGCGTTACTTGCTCCCCGACTCTACTAACTCCTAGCCCCCCTAATCGCCTGTGGTGGGTCGTATCTAGTTTTTGTGTCAGTTGGTCCCCGAGTGTAGTAAACTCCTGGCGTTCCTATCGGCGTGTTACCTGCGGATGGTTGTGGTGCATATGGGGATGGTGGTGGTGCGGCGAGTGCTTGAGCGGCGGGTAGAGCCGCGCCGGCAGCGGCGGCGGCGAGTGCACCGGCGTGGACGGCGACGAGCCGTACGACGACAGGCTGCCCGCCTCCGCGCCCGCTACCGTCGGCGTGCTCGCTGACGCGTACATCTGGAACGTGCGGTGTGACGGTACAAGTGACTGATTGCTTGCTGAGTTAGTGATTCATGAGAATGCTTTTGTACCATCTCCCTATTAAAAACTAAAGTTTACTTCGTTAAGTGTTAAGCCGGAATTCCAATGCGGCGCACGCTACGCGCGCACAAAATGTATGTAGATATTCCAACATCGGCACACGCGCGAAATGACGTCAGTGATACACGAGTAGAACAATTGATCCACGTGGCTCACGTATGTAAATAAAGTCTAACAAATTAAATGTAAGGTGTAGCATGGTATCGCGTAGCGGAGGCGTTTTTTGTATTGGTACGCGTCACTTCCGCTCTCGCCCCAGGCTTCTAATGCGCACTAAACAACGATAAACATACATTTGTAATTGTATACATTTTGCTGTGGCTGTAACAAAACATTCAAGTACACTAGCGACATCTAGCGACAACTCCTAACACGTAAGACACAATGACCACCAACGTCAGACAGCTCAACTGCTCAACTAAATCTGACAGTGCGCTGCATCATGCTATCGATGTATTCCTAGTCACTTCCAACTACATCCCAATAGACTTTGGTCCCAGGAATAATGCATAGGCACTGCCGGCGAGAAAGCGATTCGACTATTTTCTCGCTCAAGAAACGAACATCAGAAATAACTAGATCCCGTGTCAATAAAAGAGACACAAACATTAATAGTTGATCACTGGCTCTACTCTCTTCCCGGTCATCGTCTGCGGTGGGACAAGTACCTAAAGAGAGAAATCTCTGTTAATCTCTCCTCCTCAAAGTATACTTACAGGCTGTAGCGGAGGTTTGGCGACCAGCATGGCGTCGGTGGGGGAGTGGTGGGGCGCGGCGGCGCGGAATGAGGACATCGGGGGCAGGGGGAGCTCCGCGCCGCCGCCCGCGGGCTCGCTCGGCGCGCCGGGGAGGCCTGGGTACAAAGTTGATTAGTTAAACAAAAACACATTGTAAATGTTCATGGACGTTACTTTCAGATTTGTGTTCGTTTGAGCTCATTACCAATATACCAGAATTTCAAAACGTTTTAATGGATTCCATTTCAAGAAATTTTGGGAAGGAGTTTGTCATCCTCTTGGCATAAAAACAGTCAGAAAATAGAGATACGATAGCCGATGGAACCAGTTCTGATGATGATAGCTAAATATGATTGTTCCATCCGATGTACCATTTCACCGAATTTCACATTTCATCGAAAGCTATTTTTTGCTAAAGCCCTATTGTTTGCAACCCAAAAGCGTTGCCAACCCCCTTATCGTATCGTTTTTTTTTTAGCGATCCTGGCGGACCATGCTCAAGGTTTACCACCACAGATAGAATAGGAACATCCAGGTACAATGGATACTAAAATATATACTGTGGGAATCCTGTCAAGGATCCTAGCGGACATTGTGATGATGCATATCTTACCCGGTGACGCGCCATATGTGTCGTGCTGGTACGGCGGGGGCGGCTGATAGTACCCGCCCGCCCACTCGCTGCCAGCGTAGTAGGGCTCCTGGTAGGCGCCGCCGCCGGCGCCCTTTGGCGACGCGTACCGGCTGGGCGAGTCGTGCCCGAATTCGTCGCTGCCATACTGCGGAAGAAAGAGGTGGTTTAATACATGTGCTGATTCAACAAACATAATGGCCGGCGTTGCGGGCCAAGTCCGAAAGCAATACATTCCATTCATCCATAATTTCCTTCCAATCACTCAGATCCATTGCTTGCTTGTCTGATCCATTTCTTTCCCTATCATCTGACCATCGGGCAGGTCTAACAATATTGAAAATTTAAAACAACGTTAACACGTGATACCGCTTGGTTTAAACTCCAAGACTTATCGGTAGCTCTGGGTATTTGCTCGAGACCGTGGAGTATCCTGAGCTCTGACCGAAAAATATCGTTCCGTGACACCCTAATAGCAGCAGCAAGAGTTCAGCTTTGACAAAATAGGACCACGCTATTAAGGTAAAGGTATTTATTTATAGACTATATCAAATAAATATTGGTATTTATTATTTATTATCGTTGGGGGTGTTGAGATGGGCATTGCGTGCCGTTTTGACCATTGCTGATCTATTATTGTGGAAGCCCTTCGAGCACAACGCAAAGGCTCGTTGCGTCCAGGAATTTCCAGATGCTTTGAGCAGTGAGGTATATCTTGTGGGTCCATGATATACTCTAGGTAGATACTTATTTTGCGCGTTAGTGGTCTCCTCTTTCGCCTGACAGAACCTACATGTCGCGTCTAATACGTCTATTGGTATGCACAGTCGCCGAAATAAGTGATCAATTTTGTCACAACTTCTATGAATTCTAGTTGCTAAGTCGAACCTTTGCGGACGCGTCTGATTTGCCGTACATGGGAGTTCAACCTAAAGGTGGCTGTACATAATATAAGTACGTTAGGTAAATGCGGAGCTCGTAGCCAAATATAAAGGGTGCTCCACTTGTATTACTCCAATTAAACGCGTCCAATAACTCTCGCCAGTTGCAATAAACCAGACAAACTATGACCAATCCGTTCCAAACGAGTCCGCAGTTGCGAAAGCTGCGCTTTCGTGGGCTTTTGTGTGCTTTTTAAGGGCACTGTAATTGTTCAAATGGGCACAGGAAAGGCGAAGGGTTCGCGTTTATGGTAATTAATTATTACTTTACATTTGTGGTTGTTTAGGCTGTGGTTTCCGGCAATATATATACGTTACAGCACCAGGGGCTCTATGCTCGGTAAAACCATGTTATCGTATTGTTTCACTCGGCCGCCATTACTGTCAATTAACAAGAACAATCGTAATGTTGATATTACGATAACATGTCAAAAGCAATACGGTTTTGCTGAGTAGGATAGAGCCCCAGAAATAATATATTATATAGAACCCAGACTTTTAGGAGACGAAACAAATTAGTGAGCTGTTTCACTAAGTAATATTAGAAAACTGGCGCACACCATATGGCAATGAAAATATATAATATTTTACGTGTAGAAACGAAAAAGAAAACAGACAAAGGTATAAAAAATAAATAAATTGAAGGACGTCCTTACATAAAAATGCTTTTATATCAGGAATAGGAAAAATTTAAAGTTAAATATAAAACATATAAACCTAAGGCTTACCCATATTTGTAGTCAAATAGAACCTTATCGCGTTATATTCTCGTTGTTCTATAAACCCTGTACTTATCCATACTAATACTATAGGTAAATGCGAAAGTAACGTTGTTTGTTTGTAACCCTTTCACAGTTAAAGCGCTGGACCGAAGCTCGAACCCTGGGGAACTCATATGGTTATTTTATAGTTCGCGAGGGAATAGCGATTAACAGTCTTCTACGCGGACGTAGCCACTGGCAACAATTAGTACGTGTATAAATATTAGGGAATCCAAATAACCGGTTATAACCGGTTAATTTCATACAAAAACGGTTAATAACCGGTTAAATTGCATTCCCTAATAAATATTCAAACAGAAAAAGCATTTTTTTATGTAATTTATAGTATCTCCGAAGTTTATATTGTACAAAATACAGATATCAATCTTCATAAACAACGTTGACTGTTACAGTTAATGAGCATGTCCTAAAAAGCCAGCGGAATAAGTGAATAAAGATATAATCGCCAGAGGGCGTTGATTACTTGTCCATACGACGCTAATTGAACATTACTGGACCGGGCTCAGGGTTGTCGACAAAAGAGCAGCTTTGGATATTTTATCTCTTTTAATCATCTGTAGATCCCAGGGGAAAGACAGAGCAAATGAATCACGAATAGGGAAAAAACGCGACTCGAAAAATTACTACGCGGAATTATCGACTTTGACAACAGATACTAGGGAATGCAATTTAACCGGTTATTAACCGTTTTTGTATGATAATAACCGGTTAAAACCGGTTATAACCGGTTATTTGCATTCCCTAACAGATACTCAGGGTGTGATGTACAATCGGCTAAATGAAACCCTGACGATTGGAATTATGACGTCACTGTGACACGGGGTCGTGGTGGGTCAGGGTTCTATTTTGCCGACTGTACTTTAAACTTTGTATAAACAACAGGTTTTCGCACACACGATCAAATGGCGTATCGTTATACAATCAATCATTGTCATAGCATAAAACACAAACATGTTACAAATATGCTTTAAGATACTATTAAACGCCCAGGTTCACCTTGTCAGTATTCCCATTTCGTCCACATTCTCATCTCGGTTACATTCCCAACTCGTCCACATACCAATCCCAAATTGTCCACTTCCTATCTCGTCCATATTCCCAACTCGTCCTCATTCCCAACTCGTCCGCATTCCCGATTAGCCCACATTCCCAACTCGTCCTCATTCCTAACTCGTCTGCAACCTACCTTAGGTCTGTAGGGTTGAACTATATCAATTCTATCACTTGGTTGTTCACTAGTTTTTGGGAATGTGAACGAAATGGGAATGTGGACGAGATGGGAATGTGGACGAGATGGGAATGTGAACGAAATGGGAATGTGGACGAAATGGGTATGTATACGAGATGGGAATGTGGACGAGATGGGAATGTGGCTGAGATGAGATTGTGAGATGGGAATATGGACAAAGTGAACCTGAGCGCTATTAAAGTTAAATAAACTAAACATTTATTAGCACTTAATCACTTTAATTTGTTGGCAAATAAATCAAGTTTCTGTAATAATACTAAATATATTGGTCCCACCAGGGGAGATGTTGCAAAGCGGTAAAGTGCAGTTAACACTATACTTAACATGTTCAAGACCCACCCAAGCTCGTAATTAGTATGGATTTTTGACGCACTATAGCTTCATGGAGAATGAATGTGTGGTTGAGTTTATGAACCATGTGTCGACTCATAATCTTGTGGTATACTATAAGTAGCTGAATACTTGAGTATTTTCATTTATCAGTCCAATCTCTGGAACGAAGCTTAGACATTCACGATCAAATTTGGCAGAACGCCGCGCCATCGATGAATGTCAAGTTTTATTATCAGACCGTTATGGGATCCTTTATAAGCAGACCTAGGAATATACGGGGCAAAATTAAATGACAGCTAGGGATTGCCTACATCGATAATCTCAATTATCGATGCTTTTTCCATATACTAGTGACCGCTCCAAGTTTTGTTTGAAAAAATAAATTATTATTGAAAGAATGCAAATGAAACAAAATAGCAACATAATTTTGGTTATTATTTATTTTAAAAGGATTTTTTAACCCTTACTCAACATCATCATATTTTTTTTCCTTATTGGTTATTTCAGAATGATTGTCCCATTTACTCTTCTTAAAATAAACGAACAGAATATGTTAGGAGTAAAAAAAATATGATGATGATGAGTGAACGTTAAAAAATCCTTTTAAAATAGAGAATAACTAGAATTATGTTGCTATTTGGTTTCATTTGCATACTTTCAATAAAAAAATATTTTTACAAACAAAACTTGGAGCGATCACTAGTATATGGGAAAAGCATCGATAATTGAGTTTATCGATGTAGGCAATCCCTAGTTGTCATTTAATTTTGCCCCGTATATTCCTCGGTCTGTTTATAAGACTCCGCAAAGAGCTGTACGAATCCAACGGATAGCCGTTTAGTTTTTTAACAAAGAGTAAGTAAAATAATAAGGGATAACATTTCCCCGTATAAGATTTTCTCAATATTTTTTTCATTTTGCTTAATTATCAAACGGTATCATAAAAGCGAGAAATTAAATTTGTTATGATTATAGTGCAGACCCTAAAGGAAAACAATAAATATTTTGGTGCGCGAGTCCAACTCGCACTTTACCGTTTTTTAAAAGTGAAACAAGCTATCGCCAACCCTACCGCAGATAGCTACAAGCGCGCTCGATTGCACCAAGCGGGCGAAAGCTCTACCAATTGAGCTTATTCTAGCTTATGCTTTTGTGCACTTGCGGCCAATGTCCTCGAATCCAAACGAACTTTTAAAATGTTGAATCTTTTTGTATTGGGGTGACCATACGTGGGGAGAGATCGGGGGACTACCGTCCCTAGCCGATATTGTTAGATTCAAAATTCAAAATATTTATTCAGTAAATTGGCCACATGAGGGCTCTTTTACACGTCGGTAATATGTAGTGAATCTACTAGCGCTTCGGACAAGACCATCATTGCGGAGAAGAAGCGCCGCAAGAA
Source organism: Acleris cristana (assembly GCA_948252455.1). Lineage (NCBI taxonomy): Eukaryota > Metazoa > Arthropoda > Insecta > Lepidoptera > Tortricidae > Acleris > Acleris cristana. The sequence continues at coordinate 469,555 of OX411799.1, forward strand.
ACTCCAGCAGAAGGTCATTTTTTCAATCATAAAATACAATAATACTTAAAAGTAACATTACAAGGTAATAAAGTAATAAATAATTATTAAAAAAAAAAGACTAACACAAATAAATCATTACAAATGTAAGCTCAATTAAATTAAAAGATCAGATCAATTCCCAAAATCGTTATTTCTTATTAATCGAACGTGCTGTAACTATAATTGTCGAATGCGATAAACATTGCAGCTCTCTATTTTACTCGGTAAAACCATATTGCTATTCACAAGTTATCGTATTCGTCGTTTTAACTCGACCGCCGCTACTGTCAAGTAAATAAGAGCTATTATAACGTTGAAAATACGATAACATGTCAAAAGGATTGTGATCAAAAGCTGTATTGAGAATCGTGTTTTTCCCCGAACGCGTTTTTTCCTATCGCGTTTTTCCCCATTCCAGATATCAATTTAACAATCGACGGAGCGCCGCCTTCCCGGGGCTCCTATTTCCGGGCACTTTGGCTTTCTGGGCCTGTTCTCAAACTAACATGACCTACACCCACAGAGCAATAGATCTTAAAATATCCTGTCTCAGCTCTTAGCTTAGGGTTTGTACTCTCTTCTCACTCGCTCTCATATCCGAAATACTTTTTACCCCTTTTATAGTTGTTGACAACTGTCACAGCATTCGAAAACAGAACTACGACATTAATTCATAAGATTAATTTTAGTTTTATCATGGCAAAATATTGCACTGTATCTACCCATTAAAACCTAATTAGAAGTGAAAAAAACAGCCTTATTTTGTTTTAATTTGCTCAATCTTTCGGGTAATCCGTATTAGTTCAAATATTATCGGAGCCGTCGAAAACTTGTTATGATCATTTAAATGGGCCATAAAATGGCAGTTAAGCCGGTCACAACTATATTTACGTAGATGACATAACAATACTGTTTATTAAGGCTGAAGCCAGACGAGCGTATTTTTTGAGTTGTGAGTCGCGTAATTTCTGCTCCTCCATTCATCATACTACTACTACTGCTATGAAACTGAATGGAGGAGCAGAAATTACGCGACTCACAACTCAAAAAATACGCTCGTCTGGCTTCAGCCTAAAAAGTCTTTGAATCAGTTTTATAGGGCACTCGCCTTTGTTGCGGAAAAATATAGCAACGCTTCAACCTTTCGTTCGATTTTTAACCCCCATAATAAAAAAGGGGCGTTTTAAATTTAACGTGTGTATCTGCGTTTGTGGCATCGTAGCTAGGAAACGGACAATGGGATTGCTCTACTAGCTTTCGCCCTTGGAGGACGTCGATTTGGTCGACGATGAAGCGAGCTCACCCAGATATTATCCTAATTTTAATAGGTTCATAGGTTCTCGAAATACGGACGCCGAAAGTGCATTCCACACTTATGCAGTACGCGTTTTTAAATAAAGTTTGTTTAATCGGGATTGTGCTTAGCTAGGTTTAATTAAACGGTTCGGTAGGGGTCGGTTTTTATTTATTTACTGTCCAAAAATTTACTATATTTTATATTGTACGTCCGACTCGGGCAAACTGTTGAAGCTTTATATTCTTAGTACCATCTAAATTGTACACAGTTACACAATAAATACTTTGACTTTGACTTTGACTTTGACTTTCATCATGATCATTATCAGTCCGTATTAGTCCACTGCTGGACAAAGGCCTCCCCCAATGCACGCCACTGCTCCCGATCTTCAGCTTCTCTCATCCAACCTACACCGACCCATCTGCGCATATCATCGCTCCGTCTCGTCCCAGGGCCTAATATAATATGACTACGTTTATCACGTGACAAAATGTAGATAAAACATCCGTCAGTTTCTGACACGTATGTATGTATATAAGTAAGAGAGTGACGGATGATTTATCCATATTTTGTCACGCGTTAAACGCAACCATTTTAGACCCGCAGGGCGTCCTACACGACGTTTGCCGAGGACTATATTTAGTTTATTAATCTTAAATAATATAATATAGATCTATCAAATCCAGTGCTACGAAGCAATTATCATAGATAAGTAAATGAGTCTTAATGTAGTCGGTTTAGATAAGTCTGCATATTCTTTCCGGTCAAGGTGAAGTGACTCATGACATAACACAAGTATATGCGTTACGCGTTGCTATTTAATCTGAAGCAACAGTTTATATTGAATTGGAGATTATATTTGGATTAATAGAGAAATGATCTATTTGTATTGACTTATTTAAAATGAAGTAAGGCTTTGCCTAGCTGTAGATAGATAGATAGTTACATTACATAGTATAAAGCAAAGTCGCTTCGCGCCGTCCGTCGCTCTGTATGTACGCGCGCTTAGATCTTTCAAAATACGCAACGGATTTTAATGCGGTTTTTATCAAAAGGGGATAGTACCTAAGTCTAATATAGATAATATAATCTCTCTCCTCATCAACTCTCTGATAAATGTTACACCTATCTATACAATGTAATATTATTTAAACGTTCTTCGAGTCGTCCAATGCAGATTTTTTCTTTATTTTCATACTAAACATTTGTTTAATAAAATAAAACTAGGTTTTGCTTATATTTTTCATCTATTTATTAAGGAATCTAGTTAACATTTATAATATTAGTATAAATGTGCAAAAAGGGGTATTTCAGGCCTGGAAATCGTTTTGTCAACGGTTCATTTTCAACTGTTACTCGACCAGCTAAAGCTATTACAATGATTATCTTATTGTGCATCTAATGTTGTCCAACAGTGCACCGTAACAAGGCATTGTCTCTTGCATTGTCCGGTGCAGCCATATGCAATCCTTACAAGTCGATAGGGAAATATACTCGAATGGTCAACTTTGGACACGAGCCCATAGACAATTGTAGTCAAGAATTAGGACAAAAAATCGGCCAAGTTGCTCCGTCTTTAACAGTAGTTCAACACTTCTACCGATATATGTATATAGGTACAATCTAGCGGTCCAGTAGACGTGAAATTTGGTACAGAATTAGTTCCGGAGACGGATACAGGGTCCATTTTTACGTATTTTGTCGGTAGGTACAGTCAGCTGCAGAGAAAAGTAACCCCCCCTGCATACAAGTTCCCTAGCAAAAGGGGCTACATTTCTCTGCAGCTGACTGTACTATGCTATTTAGTATTTTTAGGGTTCCGTACCAAAATGGTAAAAAAGGAACCCTTATAGTGAGACTTCGGTGTCTGTCAGTCTGTCTATAGCTATGTCACAGTAGTTTTTCTCTGATACTATAGAAGCTATCAACTTGAAGTTTGGCATAGTTGTACGAGTATAACTAGCTTGCCCACGTCTGTTTTTAGTAAAAAGTATATAAAAATATTTTTCTAAAGGGTCGATTTGATTAAAGCACACGGGGTGTCATAATATGAAAGGGCTCAATCTGCACATTTCAAAACTATTTTTTTTATAATTTTCCGTGACGTACTTTTTGATTTATAGCCAAAAATTTACAAAAAAATGACCGTCCTGCCACAACCTTATCTCCGAAGTTTATAGACAAAAAAAATGTAAAAAAAAAACCTGATTTAAAGATAATTACTTATAATTTACGCGAAAAATAAAATGAAGTCAAACTCAATGAAGAAAAATTATCAAAAAACTTTGAAAAATCTGCATTAGATTTAGATTTTTTTTTCGGAATAAGCCAACCATGACTGCAAAATAAATACAATTGGAAACAAAACCTTGGTCAATATGAACTTATTTTCTTCCTGACTGCGTAATTCTATCCACACGCCTCAGCAACTGTCACAAAAAGCTTAAAGGCAAGGCGCGCAGTAAATGCATGAATCCACATGAATCATATCATCTCGTCGTATCCTGCTCCCGTCGCATTGTGCGCGGCTCGCTTCCTGTCCCCTCGAGCGCGGCGCAAGCTACAGGTCCACCGCGGATCAGCGACGGGTTCATCTTTAGGGTTCCGTTGCCGAAAGGGTACCCAACGGGACCCTATTAATATGCCTACGCTGTCCGTCCGTCCGTCCTAACTTTAAACAGCTGGGTAGTGATTCTGTCATAAGAAAAGGTGAGCGAATGCAGGAGTGAAGTCCAAGCGGCGAGTTAAGTAGTCCCGTCAGAGCGAACAAAACACATATTAGCGCGTGCATTCTCAATTAGGCAGCCTTATACGTTCGAGAAGCCATACTGCCAAATTGAATACAAGCGCTGAAATGTGTTTTGTTCGCTTTGACGGGACTACTTAAAGTACTTAAACTCGCCGCTTTGACATAACTCCTGCGTTCGCTCACCTTTGCTTTTGACAGAATCACTACCCTGCAGAAGTGCAGAGTCTGTGCGGAAAGAGAAGAGTTGTAGGATTGAGGGCGTGCCAGTGCTATTTTATGGTTTTTGCTATGCTGACTATGCTAGTTCCCATTTAATGCCACGACTCTTCTCTTTCTGCACAAACACTATCTTTTGAACCGTAATAGATAGCAGGTTTTTTTTTCAGAATAAGTGTTTTTACGGCGGATTTACTAACATTTTTTTTTCAAGAAAGTGAATTAATTAAGTCGGTCCACATACAATTTTTTCTTTCTTTTTCTGGCATCTTAAAGACGGTTAAACATACAAGCGTCGAATTTGGTATGATTATAGTATAAACCATGAATAAAAAACAAAAATACTAAAATATGGTCAAGTGTGAGTTGAGCTCGCGCTGATTCGATTCGAAATCGAATTCAAATTCAACATCCAAGTGTCCAAATTTTAATTTGTCCGAAATTTGACATGCTAGAGCTTTTTTCAATAATAACACAATTTTATTGGATTACGTTAGGTTAAAATTATGATAATCCGCAATTTTGAAGAATTGGGCTTTATGACTCTTTTTTCGTCCGGATAAGTACAGGCCCGGTTCTAGGCGGTTAAAACCATATCGTCTTTGACTTGTTATCGTATTGTCAACGTTTTGATAGCTCTTATTTACTTGAAATTAATGGCGGCTGACGTCAAAATAATACCATAACAGGTCAAAGACGATATGGTTTTTACCGCCGGGAATAGAGACCCAGCAATAGTGCTGAACCAAAAACATTAATTTCAAGTTATAAATATATGCATCAAGTTTTTTTTTAAATTGCTTGCCGCTTTGTCGTTTAAGAAAACCCCGCTTGCGCTCATGTCCTGACAACCCGCCCCGTTACTACGGGACTTTCTTTTTTCCTTTCCGGATTTATTGCCGCAGCACAATTCCCATTGCGCTATTTCTTAACAAACGCATTTAATTAATTCAACGAGCGATGCCATGGAAGCTTATGAGTTAAGATTATAAAGGCTCTCTTTACGATATGAATAATTGATTATTAATTCTATTCAGCAAGAAAACCTCGATGAGGCCTATTGTCAGCTTTTTTTACGAGTAAGAGTGCGGCTCTACTGAGGCGGAGACGAGCGGAGCGGAGCTCTGCCAATATTAACCATGCCATGTGAATTTGTAATTATTGTGAATTTTTAACCATCTCTTCTTTGTAAGGTTGTCTGGAAGAGATCGCTATTTATCGATAAGACCGCCTGTTGACTTCTTTTATTTTCTTGCATATCCGTTCCTTGAGTCTACGTGGTGTTGAATAAAGTGTTTCGTATTTTATTGTATAATGAAGCCCCTTCAGGATTTTCCAAGTAGGTTTTTATTGTTATTATTAACCAATAGCTCTACGTTAAAACTGCAAATGCGTAAAAAGATAACGTGGATGTATCGCATGACCAAATCCATTAGGGAGCGTCCCAACACGTCACCAGTGTCGGATTACAGAGTGGTTAGAAAAAAGCCGTGTGAAGTGTCTGAGCTTAGCTTTATAATGGGAGGATGATGTATTTATTTAAAAAATAATAAGTGCGTGTCGGACTCGCGCACCGAGGGTTCCATACCGCTGTACAGTTATGTACAATATATTATTACATTCCAATTTGAATTCGATTTCAATTCGAATCAAATCAACTCGAACCCAACTCACATTTTTTTGCATTAATGTAAGACGTCGACGTCAGTAGAACCAAATCAGTAGGTACTTCATTGGCTATTTGAAAAATGCTTTATTTATTTTTTAATGACGAAGTTTTTACACAATTACTAGTTTTAGGTCGAAAGGCGGGTATTTTTAAGAAAAATCTAAAATCGTGAATAACTTGAAAACCAATGAGTTTTGACCCCTAGTTGACTTGACTTAAATCATTAGAAATGAGCTGTAGAATAACCCCTTTCAAGGAATATGGCGAATTTCCTATCACCCTGTAGTTTCAGACTTTCCCATACTGACCGATCTAAATGAGCCACCCTGTACAGAGAGATACATATTAAAATACAACCAAGACACAACAAACTCGTCACTATAACATTTTATAAATAGTATGCATTTTGGACGGCTCTTAGCCAACATATATATTTAGACATAGTTATTTGCGCGTCTATATATTTGGTTGTTGTTATTTTAAACGCGGTGGGCGTACACGGCCGATATAATATGTTGTATCTTGTTTTGTACGTCTCGAGTGGGCTTTGTGAAATATGGCGACACGTGTACATCTAAAATTTGTAGCGATAATAAAATTTAACTAATGGAATTATGGCAAACGTATTTTGTTTCTCGTTTTATCTATAAGTATATATAAAAGGCTAAACTGACTGACTGACATATCAACGCACAGCCGAAACTACTGTACCTAGAAACTTAAAATTTGGTACATGGGTTCCTTTCATGATGTAAGTGAGCAGTAAGAAAGGATTTTCCGAAAATCGACCCCCAACGGGAAGAAATGGGGGGGAGTAGCGGGAAACTAATTCTACGCGTACGAAGTCCTCTAGTCTATACATATAAATTAGTTCTGACGGACAACGTACAGCCTAAATTGCTGAACATAGGGCCTTAAAGGTAGGTACTTAGGTACTTAGGTGCACTAAGAAAGGATTTTTCGAAAATCTACCCCCAACCAGAAGATATAGGGGGAGTAGCGGGTAACTAATTCTACGCATAGATACGAAGTCCTCTTAGTAGTGATTTATGTTCTTGTTGAACAATGTTGGACTTATTCCTTGAAGGAATCTCTTCCAGTTGCACTGCCATCTATACACAATTACATCATCAAATGTGTTAAGCTAAGTCAGCCATGTGTAGTATTACTCACATTAATGAATTAACAAAATAAGGGAACACGAATCATTCTTCTAAGAACCTTAATGCTGACGATTTCTGTTAACATATTGAAATATTCTGTTCAGGATTTCCTTTTATGAATCATTAGCAAATATCTCAAAATAAGTTATGTCTATTTCCTTCTGTCAGTTTGCGCGTTGAGTTCTTTTAAACTACTCAATATTTGATGCAATATTCCCACTCTGAATCTGGGGCGGGTCGCTATACTTATGCCCCTTCACACCAAACGATCGATGCATTGATCGATGATCGATTTGTAGAAAAACCTACCTTAACTGCCGCACTCAGAGACGTCAATCAAATTTAATGCTTGATTAAAGTTGATGCTGTCGCTTTCTTTCTATAGCAATAGAATAAGAAAACACGTCACTAAATAAGCACTAAATTTAATTGACGTCTCTGAGTGCGGCAGTAAGCAATTAACAAAAATACGACATGACAATGTGTAGGTGCCAAAAAATTATCACAACCTATAATATTTTAACTTCTTTTTTTTATTTCAATACAGTGCCAACTTACCCCACTCTCCTGACTGGTAGTAGCCGGCGGCAGCCCATGCTCTTCATTAAATCTCCGTCTCGCTCTATGCCTCAAAAGAGCAGAGGCATCGGGCTGTCCAAACTGGAATATCTGCTCCTCTTTCCCGTTCAAAAACCTCTCCACCTCATACTCCCTCTTCTCCCCACAAAAGTCTGTATTTATAAACTCTGAACGCACCCCGTCGAGTATTTCCGACGACATCCGTAGCGTGTCCGAAGTTTGCCGGAGATTGACGTCGGATTCAGGTCTATAGTTCTCGCATATCTGGTTGAAGGTGTTGAAGTATTCGGACGCTAAGTCCGTTTTAGGTTGGTAGTCCATGGGTCCCATAGGCGGCGGGTCCGCGGTTAGGAAATTTGAGTCCATGTTAACGTCATGCCGAAGCGCCATTTTGAATCACTTAAACTTCACTTTTTTACACTTTGTTGGACTCATCACCGTGTTCTAATGGGCATTGTTATATCACTATAATTTTAAAAATATATTTAACGTACCGTGTTTGACCACCCAGTTGATAAAAGAGATCGCAAATTATTGCAAACAACGTGGATTAGCTGTTTTTTTTTTAAATCAAAGACACCTTGCGATGGGAACGAGAGCTTAGCTTCGCTCGACCGGGAATCGAACCAGTACAAAGGAGAAAGCAGGTAAGCATCCGTCGACGGGAACGTGTCAGAATTGAACACCTATTGAAATTAAAAAAAAACACGCCTTTGAATTGGGAATTTAGTTTAAATTGAAATTTAAAACCGACTTTGATAGTCTGAAGTTACTTTGTTCCGAGTGGATTTCACAGGGGTCGCACGTCACACCACTAGGTGTAAGAATGGTAACAAAGTACTTGGGTCCCTCGTACGGGGAAAATTAAATGACCTTTTTTAAATAATAAAGAACGACTTGAACGAAGTTACAAAATATCGTGCATAATAAATAATAAGACATTAAACAATGTAATCTGAACTAAAAAATACTGAAGATTTCAAAAAAATATACATTGAATTGAATATTGATATTAGTTATACGGACGACGAGCCTAGCTGGTAGTGACCCTGCCTACGAAGCTAGCGGACCTGGGTTCAAATCCCGGTAAGGGGAGATATTTGTGCGATGAGCGCGAATATTCGTTCCTGAGTCTTGGATGTTTTCTACGTATTTAAGCATGTATTTCTTTCGCTATATAAGAATTAAATCGTTGTCTAGTACCCATAATACAAGCCTAGAGCTTAGTTTGGAACTAGGTCAATTGGTGTAACATTGTCCCCTGACATTTATTTATTTATTTATATTAACTATAAAGCTGATAGTAACAACAGCAAGTTATATTCTGATTCAACTAACATCTTAGTTTATAATGTCTACCGTCTGGTTAGACTCGTTCCATACGGGGCTCTATTCTGCTCAGTAATACCCAATTTGCTTTTGACATGTTATCGTATTGTTTTTAACTTAGCCGCCATTACTGTCAAGTAAATAAGAGCTATCATAACGTTGACATTAAGATAATATGTCAAAAGTAATATTACTTTACCGAGAAAAATAGAAGTCCTTCGTGTACGTTATAAAAACTCTTATATACTTGACAATAAGAGCTGTCAAAAAGTGAGTCGTGGGCCTAGTATGGTTGCGTCTATATCGCGTGTCAAATGTGGATAAAGCATTCGTCACTGTCGTACTTATTTACGTGTCAAAAGGTGACAGATGCCTTATCCAAACTTTGTCACGCGACAAACGCAGCCATGTTACGGCCTAAGCTTCTATTCAACACGGTAAAAACAATATCGTTTTTGACCAGTTATCGTATTGTCAACGTTTTGATAGCTCTTATTTACTTGACAGTAATGGCGGCCGAGTAACATAACAGGTCAAATACGATTTGGATTTTACCTAAAATAGAGGCGCAGTGTGATTTAATTACGATATCGATGCAACAAAGGCTCAAACAAAGGCCTAGTTGTCCTATTTGTAAACTTTAACCTTGTCCATGCTAAAGTCTTGAAACTCTGCAGGCGTTTTTAGATAAAAATATAATCAAACAACTTCAAAATATGAAGCAATAACCAAGTGATGAAACCGAGGCTTTGGGCATGCACAAAAAATATTTTTTAAATGTACAGCGCTTGCCAATTGTTGCCTTACATTCAAAAGATGATTTACATTCCGAAGCCTGGCAGGTAAACGTGAAATTGAGTTGCATCCTTCCTCTGAGCACAAAGCAGAGTAAAAACATCTGCGTGAATTGGTGAAAAAATGATTTGCAAGTTGACCGACTGAGGAACCGATCGATTTGCTGCGCGAAGGCGAAAATAAGGGTTATGAGTTTTACAGGGTGGGAAGCAGTATATCGACAGATTGAAACCAACGATTCTAGTGCCTATTTGGACAAAAAAAGAATACAAATATGGCTCGGTAAAGTCTAATTTTCGAGATTTTAAGTGTGAAGTTTTCTTTTTCACTCTTTTGACTAAGGCTTCGTTTTTTTAAAGTCAGTTTTGGACCCATGTTGATAACATTATTTACTCGTAACACCACCAGGAATCCATGGTTTAAATCTATCGGTATACTTCTTTCCCACCCTGTATATAGCCTATGTAGAATTAGCTATATAGGCCACTATGACGAGGTGACATAATATTTCAAAATGTAAGACTTCGATTTACTGTCATTAGGTACAAATGGAAAATCGTCCACGTGAAATAACCATTCTGAAAATGGGTCAAAAGTAATAGTGTCCAAAGTGAATTTAGTCGAAATGTAATTGTGCTCAAAAGTATTTACAACCAAATTTATTTTCGTTGTAAATTAATTAAGTCCCTATGGAATTTTGTCCATTATAAATTATGACCAAAATGAAATACGCACAAGTGAATGTAGTGTAATATGAATTAAGACCATATAATATAATATAAATTGTACAAATTTCAGGTAGGACGTATTTACAATTGGTCATATTTCTGAGTGTGCGTAAATACAAATAGACATATTTTTTTCGTCCAATGTCATATTGGACAATTTTACCATGGGACATGATTCCATTTTAGACGTTTTTCAAGATGGACAATTTTCCTTTTGGTTGTATTTCAAATGGTCATTTTTCTGAACTGACGTATAATTTCAAGTGGACGATTTTCCATTTGAACCTAATGACAATAAATCTATGTTATTATTATTCAGATGTTACATTCTAGTTCTTAAACTACTCGTATTAGACAGAACTTTAATAAACGAGTGTCATAGGCATACAACTTAATTGAGAGCCGGGGAGGGGAAGGCATGAGGTACTGCGGGGAGAGAGCAACGCGTAGTCGAAATTTCCTTTTTTGCAAAAAGCATCCATATGATTGTATAACTAGTTTTCGCTATCTTAATACAATGTAAGAAAATTAACGTTGCCTCAATTAAGTCGTTAAAAACAGACAATATTTTTAAAATTCATTCATAAAGCGTTTTTGGGCTTGCGTTGTCAGATGTCATAGTTAATTCGCAGCTAATATTCCACACTACCTTGATAATATTGCATTTGCACCGTTTCTGGATCTACTAAGCTTAGCTTTCTTTCTTTATTTACTGAAAACTTTAACCTACCGACTGACAGCAGTGTTCGCATTGTAGAGTTCCGGTGGGGATAAGACAACCGGTGAAATTACTAGCATAGCATTGCATCTTAGTCCACAAAGTTGGCAACGCATTTGCAGTCTTAGGATTGTAGTCTTGAGAATGGAAATGTCCATGGGTCATGGGTCCCATTCCTATCAGGAGGCCTGAGGGCCCTGCCAAGATGCACTACGCTAACTAACGTTTCTATTCGTTTCGTTTTTAAACCAATCGCGTCACTGGTAGATGACGTGATACGAAAAGTCACGTGACCTACCAGTGACGCGATTGGTTAAAAACGAAACGAATAGAAACGCTAGTTAGCGTAGTGCATATTGGCAGGGCCCTCAGAGGCTCGTTTGCCTTCTTTACGCCATAAAAAAGTGCAGATAATTCTCTTTAAGGTACTGAGAAATGATCATGAACAACGCATTGTTTACAAATTCTCCGAAGCTCTCTCCTGTAATCAACATACCGAAAACCAAAAAGCACCAAATGTGTCCCCCCCCCTACCCCCTACGCACGCGGCGTGAACGCGTGCGCAGCTTTCAAATGACAGGTGAATCCCGAAGACCTGCGAGCCAATTTGGCTAACCTACATTCACGCCTACCAACTGCTCATGCCCTGGTACTTATTTTGTGAAAACTATGGCTTCTCGTGTTGTGTTACTTTTTAACTTGAAAACAATGCGTAATTTATTTAATTGTAAATTAGGGGTAACATTTTACGATAAAAACAAACTTATTCGCTATAGTTATAAAATGGAAAATAAAAATTTAAATATGCATTTCTCTCTTCTGTCCAATCTGTAGGCTTAACCAAAATGCAAACGCTACAAAGGTTTCTGTATTATCGAAATGTATGGAGTTGACATAAGCATCAGTTTACGTCAATCCTATACATTTTGTCGATATTCTAAAATCGCCTAGTTAGCTCTATACATCTGGACTACGCCTTCTGACCGGAAAGGTAAATAAAGGAATAGTTTCCCTAGTCCAAAAATGTGCAAGTCACACTGTCATCCTTAGAAAAACTGTTTTTCGATCCTGCGGTCCTAGTCAGGGCCTCTATTCAACACGGTAAAAAAAAAAATCGTTTTTGATCTGTTATCGTATTGTCACCGTTTTGATAGCTCTTATTTACTTGACAGTAATGGCGTCTGACGTCATAACAATGCAATAACAGGTCAACTACGATATCGTTTTTACCGTCGGGAATAGAGGCGCTGGTTACATTATACGGTAGCCTACGACTTTCGAAAACTGCCAAAATATCTGGAAATTACATATTTAAGCGCCCGACGCAACCTTTTTCCTTGAGTTCCCACGTCTACTTTACGTTTCACTGCTTAGTCGATCTCATTGGCAACGCATTAGCAATTTTAACACCATGTTGGGTGCAGATTCCCACCGCCCGGTGGTCGGCCACCGGCGTGGTCACTCGACACCGGCGTCAGCTAATTCGTGGCTGATAGCGTGTCGACGCAGCTGTTAACGCGTGATTGGTCAATATGGGAACTTTGTTAGATCGCGCAATTTATGAGTGCTTGGTAACTTGTTTAACATGGACATTTAGTTACAGTGTTTTTCAGCTAGGAAGGGTTCTGTGACGTTTCGAGTTTGACAGTTTTAGAGATGTCCTATAATGAAAGCCTATCGACTTTTTTATCTTTTTTTCTAACTCATCCTACTTTTGGAGAGATTTCAATATATTTTATCAGATTCGATGTGGTTCAAAACCTTCTATCAGCGTTCGCGTACACTAGTATGATACGTGTAAACGGCGCGTTGCTGTTCAGTGCATTTATATGCAATTTTTTAAACTGTCAATGTAAACGTCAGTAATACATTTAATTTGTAGTATCCAAAAATCTCGATAAGTTTTGTTCAAAATTTCAAATATCTACTTATTCACTGTTATCGAATAATGAATCGTGGCAATTGTCGATTCTGTTGTGTCCCAACTCTACTCTGTTCCGTTTCACACATTGCGTACTTTAAAAAAGAAATATTTTTCTATCGTATTCAATTAAATGTAATTAATAGACACAGATTTTGATATATATTTCAAGAAACATAGTTTTTATATTTTTTTTCTACAAAATATAAGTGATTGTTAAAAAATATTTTGCGAAAATAGTATGCGTAATAAATTTTAAAGTGTCACAGAACCCTTCCTAGCTGAAAAACACTGTAGTCCATCGGGTCAGTCGGCGGAGTGTCCTGCCAAATTATATCAATCGAAATATTGGATTGATGACGCACGGATTTTTCATATATATAGCCGTCATTCGCCTTCTTACGGTATTCCGAGCCCATCTAAGAAAAGTTAAGACAAAGAAAACTTATGACGCTGACTCTGAAACTCCAAGGCCTCATTCTACATTGTTTTACATCTTGTTATCGTATCGTTTTAACTCGGCCGCCTTTACTATTTAGAATTTAGAATTAATAAAAAAAATATGTAGAATAGAGACTCAATGCGTAGTCTTGAATATAGAACATACAACTTAAAGGTTATTCCAGACCATGAATATTCGCGTGAAAATAGATCACGTATGCATACTGCCAACACAATCAGAAGTTAAATGGGCATAGTATAAAATAAAGGAAAGAGAGTACATTACATAGATAAAACTCCCATATAATGATTAATGAAGCACCCTATCTTCAGGGTGATTTGCATCAAACCTAGCTAGGAACCACCATTCCATTCTAAATCAAACACCCCTGTGTTACTTTCGTGAGTTACACAAACACGGAAAATCATTTAAAAAAACACCCAACCACTTCCATGTATGCCGTTAGCTACCAGGCGGCCATAACAACTGACAGGTGCGCAGATTCGCAGATTTGGCAATCAGCTGATCAACTGTGCAAACTAGCAGGCCACGCTAGCCGGGTACCAGGGCGTCATAACATCTGACAGGTGGCGCCGCAGCCGGCGGGGTCAAGGGCGCGGGGTCGACGCTCGGGATTTTCATACTCTAATGTTATGTTACCTTGGTATTTGTGATGGGGTGAAAGTAGGAAAATGTGGTTTTTGCAATTGAAATTTAAAAGAAAAAAAAAGGAGAATTCCGAAATTAATGTATGGCCAAAGGTGAGAAGGACAGTGGGGCAATACAGGTGAAATAAAAAAGTTTAGATGACGCATTTCATACTCGTAATTATGCTAAGTTTATGTTTTTAAGTTGCACTATGTAAGATTTAATAAAAAAACAATTATTAAGCATAAATTATAAACAACAACATCTGAAATGTTAGTAGATGACTACTTTTGTACCTTTTCCTTTTTACTTGTTTTTATGGCAGTTAGAAAATCTATGGCTATTGCCCGCGAGCTGTTTAAACATAGCTATAACCTCAAAAACTGTATGATTTTCCGGAATAAAAAGTACCCCTGTCCATATCCAGGGTAAAATTATCCCTGTGCCTTCCACATCGATCAGCCGAGGCATTGATCCGCAAGACGGAAGAAACAAACTAGCACACTTTCGTATTTATTGAAGTAATTAATAAGATTTCATACAATAAACATAAATAGCGTGTTTTTAAACAATGTATTACTCGTATTTTTATTTTCCTTCGTATCCGGGTCCATGCCAACCGAACGCGGCTAAAACCCTATCTTCATTCCTATGGATGCACAAATAGTAAACTTTTTATATACGTCCCTATAATTGCGCGAAAGAACTCGTGTGTTTCGATATATGCAACACATTTTTGTCGCCATAAATATTTTCTTATCGACAAAAAAAAGCAATGCGAAAGAATTCAATAAAATGTTAGATAAAAAATGAACGAAACACTTATAAATTTAATCTATCTTGAATCGTCACGCAGCATTGCATTTTTATACGAATACACAAGTCACCTGGTAAATGGGATCTGAGACACATAGACATTTGCATTCACAAGACTGCAATCTTAAGACTGCAATCTTAAGACAGTAAATGCGCTGGCAACTCTGAGGACTAAGATGGAACGCCTCTATGCTAGTGATTTCACCATAAATTCTTATCGGCAAAAAAAGCAATTGGAAAGAATTGTAAAACAGTGCTAGATAACAAATGTGACGACACTTATAATTTTATCTATCTAGAATCATCACGCAGCACTGCATACGTGATACGCAAAAATTGCAAAATATTCATTTTTTATTCTTAAAAAATGTCGGAAACAGAGCTAGACAGTTGGAATTTTCACAGATGATGTAAAAACAGAATAAAATAAATATTTAAGTGCTCCCATACAAGAAATGTTTTTTTTGCCGTTTTTGGCTAATGTTGTACACATAATGGTACGCAACCTACGTGCGCGAGCCGACTCGCACTTGGCCGGTTTTTTATAGGCGTATAAGGCAAACGAGCAGACGGACCACCTGATGGTAAGCAGTCACCGTCGCCCATATTCATCAGCAACGCCAGAGGCACAGCGAAGTTGCATTACGGCAGCGCTACCCCATACACGGTTGGTGCGGACCCGGCTAGCAGCAGAGCCTTGAATATATACGCGCCGGACAGATGTTCCAGCGACAGGTGTGGGGTTCGGTGCCCGGGCGAAACGCGTGGCCGGTACGAGTTAAACTCGTTAAAATATCATATATTTGGGCCCGGTTATTTATGGCGCCCAGTTATACAGGTATTAAGATGAGCTTATCGTCGTATATAGTCATAATGGCGATGTTAGCTATATGTAAGGAAATAGTGGTAAAAAACTGTTTGACAACTATTATAGTGTGTTTTAACGTCACTGGCATGTTATGCATAGGATGCAGTGGATGATCATTTTATCCACAGAACAGAAAAAGTAGAAGTGTCAAGTGGGCGTGTAACGTGTGGCATAGTTATGCGGAGTTCCGCATAACCTACCATACTTTTGCCGCGATCGCTTATTTCGATATTTCTAAAATAGGAAATATCCAGAAGCATGCCTTATTGTGCTATTTTGGAATGTAAAAACGATAGCCGTACCTACCAAAAACATTTTCCATGGTGGCGTGTTGTTTTTAAGATAGTTTGAGTGTTAACAACAACAGGTCTGATACTAAGTGAAGCTCATGCCACTTCCACTGCTTTTTCTATTCCGTGATTTTATCATACTACAATATCTATGTTTTAAAGAATAAATATTTTGATTTAATTTAATTTAGAAGGCAAACTAATTGGTACACAGATCACCTGGGCCTCTATTCTACAGGGTTATTAATTATTATAGTGTTTTTAACTCGGCCGCCATTACTGTCAAGTAAATAAGAGCTATCAAAACGTTGACAATACGAAAACACGTCAATTAGGTTTTACTTTACCGCGAAGGTAAGTGAGGCCTATAGACATTTCCAAAACTGAAAATGCATTGCCAACCCTGAGGACCAAGATGGAATGACTCTATGCCGGCTGTCTTACTCATCAAACGGAACATAACAATGCGAACAATGCTGCTTGGTGGCAGGTTAAATGGTAGCTCTTTGGACGGACTCTACACAAGGATATATCTATATATATAAAAGGCAAACCTGACTGACTTATATATCAACGCACATTCGAAACTACTGTACCTAGAAACTTGAAATTTGGTACAGGTGTTCCTTACATGATGTAAGTGAGTACTAAGAAAGGATTTTCCGAAAATCGACCCCCAACGGGAAGAAATGGGAGGAGTAGCGGGAAACTAATTCTACGCGTACGAAGTCGCGGGCGTCCTCTAGTAATATGATATATATATGATCCTTTAGGTAGGAGATGAATTTCCAAAAATCTGAAGGAAACTGGTCACCGCCGCCTATGGCCATTTGCAACGCCAGAGGGGTCACCAATGCGTTGCCTTATACCTAGTAAGTAGTAGGTATAGTTAATTTTTGTGACACGATGGACTAATGTTACCGTTTATTAATTTAAATCCTTAAACATGTACACTTTTTTTTAAAGCCGGCCGCATGTGAATTCTCGAGCGTCTAGTGCCGCTGTATATTAGTTGAAATATAAACACATGTCTCAATCTTCACATATACCGACAATCATCAACATAAGTATACTAATATCTCTCTCATTATCAACGGGCATAACACGAATACCAAAATCCAGGTCACCACTGCCCGGGGCCGGAGTCGAACCGGTGTACCGGCAGGTGCCTCGAACGGGTTATATTATAATTGAAAGTTACTATGTAATTACTATTAATAGTATCGTGGGTACATGTAAGAGGTATTTGGAATAGTATGCGAGTTATTAGCGGTTTAGTCTTCCTTTTGACGACGAAACTAGCGGTCCCGAGTTCGATTCCCGTGAGGACAAATATTAGTTTGATAACCACGATTATTTCCACGTCCGTGTGTCTAAATGGGGTAGGGGTCTACTCGCATACATATTTTTACGCATAATAATCATTACGCATAAAAAACGATTGTCAAAAAACGGTTTTTACAATAGAAAGGGTTTTATTTTTATTATTATTAAAAACTAACGTAACCTAACCTAATCTACACAATACATAGATGTTTATTAAATTTTGCAATGTCAGCCTAAAAGGGTGTTATAGCAATCGATTTTTATGCGTAAAAAAATATGCGAGTAGATAGGCCCCTGTCTAAATGTATACACGACTCTAATCTCCTGACAATAGAGTCTCAGATAACTTTAGATGCATTTGATTCTTATCTTTGCAGCTGACTGTATCTAAGTATTAATTTTAGTCAACCGTGACGGATTTATCCGTCAATGGCGGTAAACCTGTGGCGCGGATTGATCCGTCAATAGCGTTGAACCGGTTAAGGCTAAAACTAGGAAATTGAGACATTTTTATACTCAAAAATACAATCTGAAGACCGCAATCCTAAGACTGGAAATAATTTGCCGGCCCTGATCAACTGATAGGCCAATATCGGCAGGCGTACTGCATGTCTGTGCTGCTCTTTAAGGTACGTTAATTTGAATCAACATTGCTAATATGACTAAGAAGTAAGAAGTAAAGTAGTAACTTGCTATATTATGCGCGTGGGCAAGTCGGATTCCAACAACGATTTAATTCAAATCCTTGTTCTGATTGACGACACACATACACATTTACACACATACATGTATGTTTACTGATCCCATGCAGACTGATTGACGCCGTACATAATAGCTTGTTAATTAGTTTAACTTTGTGCCTTGTTCTATGATGTCGAGGATTCATTTCACAATGTAACATTTAGTGGAGATATGACTAATATATAACTGTTGATAAATGATTCAACAAATAATATAAGTAGTAAGTAGGAGTGCTACTCGTAGAGAAGCAGTTTTTATATAAAATAGCGAATGCTTGCGACTTTGTACGCGTAGAATCAGTTTTCCACAATTCGTCCCATTTCCTCGTTGGGGGTCGGTTTTGGAAAAATCCTTTCTTTGTGCTCCGTTAGGATAGCAAAGAAATATTCCCACGAAATTTCAAGTCCTTAGGTTCAAAGGTTTGTTGTGCGTTGTTAGTCTAGTAAGAGATAACAAAGCGCTTAAATATATCGCACTTTCGGTAGAACAAGGGCAGAATGTACAGTCCCCAGCAATAATATATCATTCAACATTGGGCGCAAAAATATCTGAAACGTCTTTATTACTAGAGGTTTAAGAACGTGTCAGATATTTTTGCTCCCAATGTATATATTATTGCTGGTCACTGTAAAATACGACAAAAAGCGCAATTGTGCCCTTGTCCTACCGAAGGTGCGATATATTCTTTGATTTTGTAAATATAAAAAAAATAAGGGAATAGATTGTCATGGGCATGAAATGTGGAGAAATAAAAGTTGTGTGACGAGAAGAGTTTTAAATATGAATGTGGTGGGCTATGGAGGCTGTATGGCATGATACTCATGATCTATCTATCTATCTATCTATTAAGCCAACCTTACTAATATTATAAATGTAAAAGTAATATCTGTTTGTTACGCTTTCATAGCTAAACCTAACTCGATAAAATTTGGTACGGAGATAGGTTGGTACTTATTACCGCGAGTAGGAGCCAAAGACAGCTAGTTGTGAAAAGGTTATAAAATAATCAAAGAGGAAAGTCACAAATTAGTTTCTTATTCAAAATACCCGTGTAAGCGTAGGAATCCGATAGAAAACGTTAACTCGAGTCGCTTGGTCATTCATTAGTCATTAGCATAGACACAGAAACATACAAACGACCGGACAGACCGCGGGCCGCCGTCAGGGCATTCCTGCATCGTTATGTTATCACCAAGACGGACATGTTGTTTATATCTATATATATAAAAGGAAAACCTGATTGACTTATATATTATATATCAACGCACAGCCGAAACTACTGTACCTAGAAACTTGAAATTTGGTACAGGAGTTCCTTCCATGATGTAAGTGAGCACTAAGAAAGGATTTTCCGAAAAACGACCCCCAACGGGAAGAAATGGGGGGAGTAGCGGGAAACTAATTCTACGCGTACGAAGTCGCGGGCGTCCTCTAGTGTACGTATAAATCTCTTAAAGTAAGATCCGATCATTGTGAGGTCAACGAAGACGATGACTAAGATAGACGACACGTTGCTTGGCCTAGGTGGTGGGACACTCTGCCTACGAAGCTAGCGGTCCTGGGATCAAATCCTGGTAAGGGCAGATGTTTGTGAGACGAACTAAAGTGTTTTTCTTTATTCTTGGATGTTTTCTATGTATTTAAGTATGTATTTCTCTACACAAGTCAGTTTACCGTTGTCTATTGCCCATAGTACAAGGGTCGGGGTTTAATTTGGGACTAGGTCAATTTGTGACTGTCCCCCGTTTATTTATTAATTTAAGATAAGAGCAGACCCCCCTTCAGACCAGATAATGGCTAGAAAGATGATGATGATGATGACACTCATACCATCAAGGACTTTTAAATATTGTTCCACCATAGAACTTTGTCAATATGACAGCGTCAAGTGAAGAGAAAGAAATTACATAGGAATTAAGATAATCGTAGGTTTTATGCGACAAGGTTCTCTAGTGGTTCATCAAACTCCGTGACCGTACATATGAAACTGTTCCTTGTCGACTTACTCATTGACCAACAACGCTGAGCTTTAACCGCTGGAGCTAGGGACTTGAAATTTGAATGGAATATTCCTCGGGTACCCCAGAGGTGCACTATGGAAGGATTTTTCAAAAATCGACCCCCAACTGGAAGAAATAGGGGGAGTAGCGGGAAAGGTCTAAAAGTTAATCAACCCAATCACAAATTTGAACGTTTATATTATAATATAAGGACAGACGCCACACCGAATGCTTGCGTTCACACGAACCCATAAACGCTTATAAAAATGTATTTTTCAATAAAAAATACTGGCTAAATAACCAATCTAAAAAGCCCACGTAGGCCCACTAAATAATGCACACTGTTTCTACCACCAACGGACACGGGCCACGTCAGGGCGTAAACTAGTCATTACTGCACAAGGGTAAAAAGTTCTCACGTTTAAAAAATAAATTCAATATAACTGCGTTTCGATTTGTGTTTTATACCGTTGAATTAAGGATGCAGTGGATGTTTGTATTTTATATTTAAAGTGATAATAGATAGAGTGGTAATTTTAAATAATTGTGTTATGATTGCTAAAGAAAGGGGTATCATTATAATAAACTAAAACAATGCATATTGTACGAATTTGTATGTCAAGAAGAGGCAGCTTACGTCAATCGTGTAGTTTTTTATCCTACGTATCCTACTAATATTATAAATGCGAAAATTTTGTGTATGTGTTTGTTTCTTACTCCTTCACGCTGCAACGGCTGGACGGATGGGGATGAATATTTTAAATAGAGACAACTTATACCCTGAATTAACACAGGCTACTTTTTATCCCGGAAAATTTAAAAGTTCCCGAGGGAATAACATAATCGAAATCTACGCGGACGAAGTCTCAGGCAGAGGCTAGTAAAGAATAATTTTCTTTTTAAAATTCAATAATTTTCTTGGTAACAAAACGGACAATTATATATGTTTTTTGGGAATACATCGAAAATTCCATCTATATTAACGTGCAAAATTAATTTTAAATCTGAACCAAAAAAATACTGTCTATGGGCCAGTTGCAACAAAAAGATAGTTCTAGATTTAGGCCATACTTTAGAGTTTTAGACCAAAGCTGGAATCTTTTTTGTGCAAGTGTCCCGACAACGGACACTTAAGTCCCCATTAGTATGACCCCCGGATCATTAAGAGAGTCTAACTGTTGAAATTGGAGTCTTCATTAGTCGACGTTTTAGCAGACAGCGACGTACGCGCTTGGAATTTCGACAAAGTAATCCATAATTTAAAATACCTAACGCGTGTTTACTAATGGTTTGAGTGGGATCATAATATGGTACGGTGATCCAAAGTTGTTTAAAAGTTTCTTACTGGGGGCCGATTTTTGACTTTCGAGCTGGCGCTCGAAAGTTTTACTCGGAAGTGAGAAAATGTGTGAAACCGTATTTTTGAAATTACGAGCGCTAGAAAATTTAAAGACGAGTGGTCCACACCATTCGTTTTCAATTCTACCGCTCGTATTTCAAAAAACGGTTTCACAGATTTTGCTTACTTTTGAGTGAAACTTTCGAGCGCTCGAAAGTCAAAAATCGGTCCCCTGTCCGCTTGGTTACCAAAATACGTTTCTCGGTAACCAAATGGACCACTTCGGGAAGACTTTTAACAGTCCAAAAGCAATATGGTTTTACCGCGTGGAATAGAGGGCCCCGGCTACCTGATGGTTAGTGTGATGTCAGACCCATAGACAATTGGATTCTCAAGATTGTAAATAAGTTGCCAACCCTGAGGACTAAGATGGAATGCATTTTAGTTTTTACACCGGTTGTCTTATTCCCACACCGGAAAACAAAAATGCGAACATGGCTTGCGGAATACTGAAAAAAAATATTGGTCGATTCTAACAAGATTGTATTTGTTGTGAATAAGCGTCTTGATTCCATACGAGCCTGACAAGACGTTAGATACATCAACTAAGATGTAAGTTGAATCACTAAAGAAATTGGTGTTGTTATTATCAGCTTTGGTTAATATAACTAATATCTTGACTATTGTATTCATTTTTTGTCAACTAAGATAAAATCTCTCTTTGTTGGCTCTCATTTTTTTGAGTGTAGGATTAAGAGTCCTACCACAACTTAACCAAATATATCAAATAGTGTCAAAAAATGCCAAAAAAAAGCCTTAAAATTTAGGTCAAAAACGAGCTAACTCTTCTAAGCCAAACGGATCCACGGAAGTTCACATTAGTATGGCTGTTTCATTAAGTGTCTGACTGTTGAAATTCGAGTCTTCATTAGCCGCCGGTTTAGCAGACGCAGCGTCGCACGCGCATGGAATATTTATAATGATTTACGCAGTGATTTATTTATATTGTACCTGGAACGGACGTGGGCACAATACGATTGGGAGGGAAGTAGAATAAGGGGCTATATTTTTTACTAATATCTGATTGTGTATCACAGTTTATTGTTAATATATGTCAGTAGGTACTTAGAACCGAGTAAAAGTTTTCAATACAATTGGCAAACTTAAAAAAACATAGTTTTTATTGAGACGGTTGCAAGAAACCGCTCATTCCCAAAATTCCAGAATTTGAAGATACCGGTTTACACTTTATACCGGATTCCCGATACACAAAATTCAAAAACTCGGGTATTTTTTTTTTGTTTTGAATGATAAACGTTATACCTACTGCCGCACTCAGAGACGTCAATGCCGACGTGTTGTCTTATTCTATCGCTGTAGCAAAGAAAGTGACTGCAGCCACTTTAATCACGCTTTAAATTAAATTGACGTCTCTGAGCGCGGCAGTAATTGAATTAAAATGGTATTTCGGGAATGAGCGCAAGGCACTATATTTAATTTTTCTTTAAATGGGGCGGTAGTGTGGAGATGTTTGTTGTGTTACCAAAATACGTATTGGATTTTGGTAACAAAACGGACATCTCTATAATTTTTTGGGGGCATATCAGACAAAACATAAATATCAATATGAAAGCAAGGTGGCTTAATCAAAGTGGAATAGAAAGCTCAGTTGTAAATGCTATTTGGCAGACACTATATCATCGTCGAGTGACTCAGCAACCCGTACGGGTTCGATTCCCGGCAACACGACGCGACACTTCCGCTCAGTTTCACATCCGGCGATCGGAGACTTAATATTCGCTTCTTCCTTTTTTTATTTGTGTAGACGAAATTACTTTAATAACATGTACGAGATTGTACCCATAATGTATTCTTATGAGATAAGTATCATCTCATTTACAAATAATTGGGACAGGTAAAGTACATTAAGGGAAATTGAAAGACGTACCATTTTAGGTCTTATTCACATTGTGAAAAGAGCGAAAAAGGTACGTGTTTCAGTTTCCCTTACTGTACATATACAAAATCAAAAAATGCGTTTATATGACGTAGTTTAAGGCATGAATTCTCGGTAAATAGTCATTATTAAACAAAAAAATGAGACGAGATCGATCGAGCGAGCAAAGCTATACGAGCGATTTCTAAGCTACCTAATTGAGAATTCTGTTTGATTCGCTAAAAATAGTTTTTTAATTCATCGACGACTTATTTAGTAAGCTTAATTACGACTAAATTTTATAATATTTAACTGAACTAAAGAGAACTTAGGTTTGACATGTTATCGTAATGGCGTCAGGGTTCAAATCAATACCATAACAATATGTATAGGTATGGACCAAGTAGAAGGCATCTGAGGTGACATTCTCTTAAAAACAGCTTCTTGTCGAGCGATCGATCGAGCGAGCAAAGCTATACCGAGCGAGTTCTAAGCTACCTAATTGAGAATGTTATTTGATTTTCTTGCTTTTCAATCATCAACGTTATATATGGACTCAACAATTAACGCTGACCGAATGAAGGCTAACTCAGTGGAAAGACGGCGCCGCAAAATAAGGAAGGTCGATTATAAAACAACATCAATGTCATTGATAACAATAATATTAAAATAAACTAAGCATTTCCTTTTCGTACATTTTTCCTTAGTGACTAATAAGAGTAAAGCATTTTTTCGATCCGAATCCGAGAAAATAAACTCTGATCATTTTGTGTTCCACTTTATATTGCTTTGCTGAAACTGAGGACTAACACCCGTATTCACAAACAATACTTAAGGGATACTTCACTGAGTAAACGCACTGCGTTCAATACAGTTTTGTGATTGGTCCTTTTTGACCGACCTTTTGTTTATGAGACGATTTGAACCACCCTGTGCGTTCGTAAGCACTGTGTGACCTCATAGTGACGTTTGTGAATACGGGTGTTAGATGGAATGCCTCTATGCTAGTAATTTCACCGGTTGTCTTATCCCCACGGAACACAACAATGCGAATGCTGCTTGGCAGCAAAGGGCCTGATAGACGGTCGCCAACCAACCCTTCCGACAGTGCGACTTTGGAGAGACCGACCGTGTAGACAATTGTTTCCAGCAAAAAATCGAATTTGCCGACGGCCTTGGTGATAAGCCTCCGACCAAGGTCGGTTCATCAGAAGCTTGTTGGTGACCGTCTAGCAGGCCCTTAAAGGATAAGATGGCGGAATACGATCCAGACGGACCTTGCACAAGGTCCTATCACCACACAATCTGCTTTAGAGAGCCCATTTACCATTAGGAGACCATGTTCTTCGTTCTAAATTAGAAATAACTTTTCACATTTTATTTCAGTAAAATGTAACAAATAATATAATTTCCTTCGTCGTGGAAAGGACACAAGACACGCCTCCTCAATCCACCTCAGGCCTTCATATTCCAACGAGTAAAGTTAGACCACGTCAACTCACCCAATGACGACGGTGCATTCTAAACGAGTAGCGAATAAAATCGATGCATTTTGCAGCAACAATTAGAGCGATTATTTTATAATATGCCTAGTGAGTATTGATTGGGAAATACTGACGTTTAATGACAATAATGATGCAGTTAGCCTTCGTTTTTTTCTTCACATTAGAGTAATAACTGTCAAATTCGAAAGCGTTTCTTTAATAACGTCGATAATACTGAAAAATATGCATATATTCTGATTGTTGTTATTATTTACTCGTACTTAAAGAAGAGACAATTGTATTGTGCATAATAATGACCACTTATTCTAATCTTGACAAAACAAAGTCTCCCTGCCTATGAAGTTTACAAAAATGTCTGAATTCCGATACGACTGAATTCTGAAAAGATCTGAAAGGTCAAAATGTCAAATGAATAAATAATGGCATGATAGTCATGCAGTCATCAAGGAAGCTTAATAAACTTATTCAAATTTCGGGTGTTTTGGAATTTCAGGTGTTTTGTCATTATTAGGGATCCGATGATACAAAGTCGTTTAAAGATCTAGACATATTTCTAACAGAATCCATACTATAGTATTATAAATGTGGAAGTGTGTTTGTCTGTCTGTCTGTTACCTCTTCACGCTTAAACCGCTGAACCGATTTAGATGAAATTTGGTATGGAGATAGCTTGAGTCCCGGGGAAGGACATAGGCTACTTTTTATCCCGGAAAGTCGGACAGATCCCGAGGGAGCAGCGATAAACGACTTCTACGCAGACGGAGTCGCGGGCAAAAGCTAGTATTCTATAAGTAAATAAATCGAAATGGAACCTACTCCATTTATCAAGTAAGTTGATCGTTCTCTAATAACCAAAGTACAAGCCTATAGTTTAGTTGGGACTAGCTCAATTTGTGCGAGTTTTCCCCCTGAATCGAGCCCCAGGACCGCTAGCGTCGTAGGCAGGTTTATTACCAACTAACCACCCGCGCCAACTGTGCTCGAAATACTCAGTTAATTGCTTAAGTATATACCATATATTATAAATCTATATGTATAAAAGGCAAACCTGACTGACTTATATATCAACGCACAGCCGAAACTACTGTACCTAGAAACTTGAAATTTGGTACAGGGGTTCCTTTCATGATGTAAGTGAGCACTAAGAAAGGATTTTCCGAAAATCGACCCCCAAAGGGAAGAAATGGGGGGAGTAGCGGGAAACTAATTCTACGCGCACCAAGTGGCGGGCGTGCTCTAGTATTATAATAAGACACAAATCATTTTGTAAAATCTATGTGTCTCATATACTTATATAGACTTATATTCATGTCTGTACATCATTTGACCATGGTATCGGCGTTATATCGATAATTTGATGAATCATTTATACAATTCAATATAAATAACCCACAAACCTAGATAATGTATGACGTACAAATTGGACGTATTTGCATAAATGAACGGTGCGGATATAATAAAAATAGGCTTAGCTTTTTATTTAAAGGTAATAAATTATTGTCAGCGCATAATCGTGAAATATAAACAACAACGAATCATAGATTCTTAGCTCAACATATTTTTAGGTACGAAAAAGAACATTCGCCTTTTTCTCGACGACACGTTAGCCTGGTTATTGTAGTGACCCTGCCTACGAAGATAGTGGTCCCGGGTTCAAATCCCGGTAAGGGCAGATAGGTGTGTGATGAGCACTAGCAGGTAGTTTTCGTGTGAGTCTTGGGTGTTTTGTTTTCTATATATTTAAGTATGAATTTCTCTATAAAAGTAAGTTAACGTTGTCTAGTACAGTCGGATTCATAAACACCGCACTGCTAGATCAAAACAGTATCAACTCAAAATCCGTGCTAGTTTTGTTATAAATTCATAGAAGTAGTATTAAAGTTGATTTTTAAATACCGTTGTATTTTGAGTTACAACTGTTTTGATCTAGCAGTGCGATTGTGTGTACACTTAGTACCTTGTCTATTTAATGTCATGTTTAAACTGCCATACAGGAATTGCCATAGCGATTAAAGTGACAACGTACTACAGTGTACACATATATATGAACTCAACTGTACCCATAGTACAAGCCTAGAGCTTAGTTTGGGACTAGGTCAATTTGTGTGGGACATGTACCTAGTTAAAATTGTGCCAAACTTTTTTTTAGGAGGTTGTCATAAATGTCATGACACTATAGTGCTCAATATTTGTTGCCATAGCAACATCAAACAGAGCCTCACGCCAATATCTTAAACATAAAAAAACAAGTTCACATGTAACATTAACGAGGGCGATAAAAAGGGACGGAGCACGCGCTCCAGAAGAGGGAAAGAGAGGGGGGATTTTATTTGAAACTAACCCCTTTTAAAGTTGAATAGTTATTGTCTCGCAGACAGGATCCCGTATGGGGTAGGGAAGTGGGGACTCGGGACCACCGTGGCAGGTTCGCGTATAAGTACTTGTTTGTATCAGGGTACATCGTGTAGTAAGTATCCGATAGAGTCACAGAACAGAAAAAACAGTAGAAGTGTCAAGTGGGCGTGTAACGTGTGGCATAGTTATGCGGAGTTCCGCATAACCTACCATACATTTGACGCGATCGCTTATTTCAATATTTCGATATTTCTAAAATAGGAAATAAATCCAGAAGCATGCCTTATTGTGCTATTTTGGAGCGTAAAAACGATAGCCGCACCAAAAACATTTTCCATGATGGCGTGTTGTTTTTATGATAGTTTGAGTATTGGCGACAACAGGTCTGATACCTAAGCGAAGCTCATGTGACTTCCACTGTTTTTTCTATTCCGTGGATAGAGTATAGAATAAGGGGGTCTGGGTTTGATAGTGGTTGAAGCCGGTTATCTTTGTGATTTTACAAAGTTTTGGGTACTAGGCGATCAAAAGGCAATGAAGGCGAGATTCCTTTTTCACCGCAGCACGTCAAAAAGGTTTTTGATGTTTAAAGACTGAGCGAAATTCGATTTTGCAGTGAAAAAAATGCTGAGAACTGTGCTTGGTCAATATAAATATATACATGTGGTTTATTTTTTTAACCTTTAGGTATATGTTCTCGCCGCTGAGGTGAAAAGTTGTATGTGCAACACGAGACCAAAGTTATATTATAATGACGATGATGATTTGATTTTGGTGAAATATCAAATCAATTTAACATCATCATTCATTTAAAAATCAACACCAATTGCAAGTAAAGATTTAAAATAGCATTATACAATTTCTAAACAAAATCAAAAAGGTAAAAAAAATATGTTTAAAAAAAAATGTTTTCGAATTAACATAATAAATTGTAAACATATGTAATATCTTAATTCTATAATAATAAGGTGCCACATCAAAAGTTTACGATATTTTATTACATACTTAAAACTAACTTCAAAGCAAAGTAATTTCTGCCGCATTACCAACGTAACGACATCTATCATATTTTGAACACAACTCAAATCGATCCTTCACAATAATATCGATCCGTCATGAATTAATGAAAAACGTTTCGAACTCTAATTTTAACTAAAAGTATGAGGTAATAACTAATATTAGACTGTTGCGATTAGTCGTCCAACTTTGATAATTATCATGAATAATGAACAAACGATATTCAATCGATTAGTTAGTTTCA
Source organism: Acleris cristana (assembly GCA_948252455.1). Taxonomy (NCBI): domain Eukaryota; kingdom Metazoa; phylum Arthropoda; class Insecta; order Lepidoptera; family Tortricidae; genus Acleris; species Acleris cristana. Next base: position 498,267 of record OX411799.1, read on the forward strand.
TTACGAGTTTTAGGCACGGTAGAGCTGAAAGCCAAGTCTTCGGGCCGTATCACTACGTGAACAAAATCCCACGCCGTTTCAGTATGTTCGCGATAATCTCAAAAACTACTGAACGGATTTTCACGCCGTTTTCACCAACAGTTAGATAGGGCTATGTATTGACATATAGTATGTATGCCCGTTCCTATGTTCGCCCGTAACTACTCAACGGCTCAACCCGATTTTGATAAATGATACGTCATTTTATTAGATTTGACTTGATAGCGCGAGCGTCATTGGGTTACAAATCAAGATGGCGGATTTTATGCCCTTAAAGATTTTAATCTAACAAGAACAGAGAAACATGGAAAAAGTGAGGTGAGGCCTTTGCCCAGCTGTGGGACACGTCAGGCTCGTTATAAATGTTTATGTTTTTAATATATATGGACCCAAAATAAAAAAAAGCAGTCGGGTTTTTATAGCTTGCTTTTTAATTAGTTACTAAATATGCCTTTCTTGCTATCAGACTATAGTAACTAAGTGTTAATTACAAAAATACGTCACAGTTACCATCCTACATTGACTGAGTTATAGTAATATTATAATATGGTTAAGTTATTGTAATGTTGCGAAATGTTACAACACGGCGACTCACGCGCATTGAATCCGAGATTACATCTGCACTATAATAATATTATGATACACCATAACTTGCTGATTAAACTTGTTACGTAATCTATAAAACGGGGAGTGATCCTTTCTTGCTAATGGGAATATTTTTTTCTTTTGATTATAATTTATATTCATTCAAAATTTAATATTTATTCAGTAAATTGTCCCCATGAGAGCTCTTTTACACGTAGTTCAGACTCTTTTACTCGTCATTAGAAATGCATTAAAGTTTAATATTTATAACAAAATAACTTTTTTTAACTGAATATATGTTATTACAGCTGAATTAACAAAAAACGTGTCCCCCCCCTGAAACATTTTCTTTTTAACATATTTTCATTTTCGTTGCATCTTAAAAACGGAAAGACATACAAGTGAGCTCCTAAAAGTTGGGCATGTTATCACGCAATTAAATTTTCTATGAATCTTGTCCGTTGTGACACGAAAATTAGCCATACAATTGTAGGGATACTTTTCGTCGCACAACGGAACTTTTTTCGCCATCTTTGCTTGTATGATTAACTACGCTTAATTATGATCCAACTTTTTGGTCCTCACCCACAAGCGTAATTTTTGGTATGAATGTAGTACAAAGCCCTAAAGAAAAACATTAGCTAAAAACCAGTGAAGTGTGAGTTGGGCTCATGCTTCAATAATACCTACTGTGCGGCAGTAAAAAACCCTCAGTGCGCGAGTCCAACTCGCACTTGACCGTTTTTTATATTAGACTCATAATTAGAACGAAGGTTTACAAAGTTTTGTTGACAATTCACTTTGCTGGCTTCCCGAGAGAACAAAGAATACCCTTCACCTCGGGAAATTACTTTGTTCCGGAGGAGCAAAAGACCAATTTTCTTTTGCAGTGTATCTGCTAATTTGGTGCTTTGGGCACTTGAGTAATGAAATAAGTTTCTCAGCAAAAGAACTTGGCTCTAATTTTATTATTATAAGCACCTTGCACTGTTCGTATGTTAAGGGGCTTCTAAACGAGCCATATTTTCACTGCAATATGTGACTGGCAACTATTGGTGTCCCTCTCTTATTCGTATGTTAGAGAAAGACACCAATAGTTGCCGGCCACATATTGCAGTGAAAATATGGCCCGTTTAGAATTCCTTAAGTTGTTCGTCAAAACTTGCAAGTAAATTTTGCACCAGTTTCCGTTAACGTAATGGGCTGAATTTTGGACCACGTATGGAAACCCGATGACAATGCAATATTATGGTATCTGCGAGCTGCGGGGTTACCATGACATACTAAAGCAGTTCAGTTTAGGTTGAGTGAAAGGGACAGAGCTATAGCAGTTACATAGCTCTGTCCCTTTCTCTCAACCTAAACTGAAGTGCTTTTGTAAGTCATGGTAACCCCCCTGATCTGATGATGAAGTCGGAAGGTGGTGATGGGATCTCCGCTATACTTAACGTAGACCCACCGTGTTGGGACTCATTCGTTTGGTCTTGATAAGCAGAAAACGACTTTGCGAAAAGTCCACCACAAAAGCTTGTCCCAAAAATGAAATATTTGACGGAAACTTATATGCCCTTATAAACATGGAGTAGCTAAGCCATGCTTTGTCCTTATTCGACGAATTCAAATGTCACAACGACAGGTAAGGACAAAACATGGCATAGCTACTCCATGGTTACTCCACATTAAGCAAGTCTATAGAGGCCGCCAGCGACATCATACGCGTAGAATAAGTATCCCGCTAATCCCCCTATTTCTTCCCTTTGGGTTGGGGGTCGATTTTCCGAAAATCCTTTCTTAATGCACCCCCAGTGTATTGGTTATTGGGTGGTTCCTCGATGACGAGTTTTCATACAAAATCTGTTTTTGAGTACGGTGGTTTGTCAACTAATGTTTTTAAGGTCATGAAGTCCTAGTACCTACTAAGGGTCTTACAGAATATATTCCGGAAAAATGTACCTGTTCCTGAAAGTTTCTTCAGCTACAATTTTCAGAAAATCTCTAATCCCTATTTTTTCACATAATTTTACTTCTGTGACAATTAAATAAAAAAATTGAATTTAAATGTTTTTTTGAAAACATGGCGGGATCTAGGTAGGTATTCTATATTAAGTACATAAGGTTCGAACGCGTAGATATTTTTTTTATGGCGTTGAGCACACTGAGCACTCAGGACGCTCGGACGGATTAAATTATAAACATTTCGATTTCTTTACAATGGCTGACAGATTATTTTCTACAATACGTGTAGCCTACGTTTTATGTCTACGCTGTATATTTAAAACAGCTATAAATTTTAGTTTCAGCTAAGCCGTTGTCTTTTTTCTTTCAGTAATTTCAGTATGCATATTTTGCTTATAACATAGGTAGAAAACTCCAATTATGGCAGGTTTTTATAATTTTTATGCGATAATTTGAATCTACTTGAAACTGGAGGACTGAAAACTGAAAATTTTACACAATTTATTTACAAAAAATTTTTTTTTTCTGATTTTTGATTGGTCCGGTTTTTCAGTTTCAGGAAAAAATGCGTACATAAAATAATTCAATCAAGACTACAATGGAATCCTAGAAAAAATATAAACGACAACCGATTATGAGAAAGCAGAACTTATACACGAGAACCCTTCTTCAATAGTAATAACGAACACAAAGAAATGGCGCAAAAACTTTTACCAGCATTCGAAAAAAAAAAATCAATTCCAGAGCTCAACTACCACGCTGAAAAAAAAACCTAGTATGTCCTGTACTTCCTAATAATTAAAAAAATAGAACGCTCTTAATAATAAATACTGGCCACTTATATTCTAACTTTTTTACGCCTTCAAAACTTACAGCAACAATCCAATCCAATTCAAAATTCGAACACAGCGTTACAGAAAAACAACGCCAAAACTCGTAGCACTTATCACCCTAGCATTCGTGGAACAATCAAACACGGAACGTAAACACTAGGACTGTGCTAGGACAATGCAGTTTTCACACTGTTGATAAGTTTTGTGGATAACGTATTCAGTTAGTTACATCACAGAAACTTTGTACGAGAGTTTCGAGCGCGCGCGACGCGACTTCTTGCAACGCGCCTCGGAGGCCGACTGACTACCATTCACTCGGACGGTGTTGCCACACTGGCGCTGTTTACCCCGAGGAGATTAGGAGTTTAATCGGGGCTTGCAAAACTTTATTATAAAATTTTAAAGTTAAAGGGGAGAATAGTTTGTAACAGTGATTTGGTAAATACGTCTTTTTGTCATTACCAAAATATGTAATAGCTTAAGAGATAGAGTAACAATACCGGGTAACTGGATCATGAAATAAAACGTGTCTAATCAATTAATTGTGCAACGCCCCAATTTAAAACAATGTATTTTAAATTATTTCACAAGTACCTTTATTAAAAACCTTGAAAATCTAGAGTAACAATACAATACTCGGGAATAAAATCATGAAATAAAACGTGTTTAATCATTTATTGTGTCACGTACCAATTAAAACAATTAACCTTTTACCAACTTATTTTAATGTGACCACGATTTAATTGTAAATTTAGTAATGTTAATGTTTGTCACTAGGAAATGATTTGTGCTAACTGTCCCAAAACATGTTCATATAAAAACTAAGAATAGACATTTCATAACATTATACAGTTAAAACTGCCCTCATACATACAACATTATCAAAAAAAAACTTTTATGAAAAATTACCCCATAATTCCAGAAATAAAAGCTCTTCTCATCCTGGCAACTCTACGGAGAGCGACGTTGCCGCTCCGCTCGCCGCGGCGAGCGCGCGTTCAACAACGCGAACGTTACAAATAATGAGGTTAAAGTTTCTGAACGTAACTTTTTTTTTCTTAAATTTCAGTGGCTTAGGAGATCCTTGCTCGTCTCATTGTAATGTAGGTTACGTTATAAAATGGGAGTTCGTTTGAAAGTTAGATTTTGTTCGCTAAAATAGAGATAAATATCGCTTTGTTGAATCGCTATCTTCCACTGTTTTAATGTATTAATGAACTTTTGATAGAGAATTAAAAAAAAAACAGAAATGTGTTTAAAAAATACAGCCTATGAACTTTATAGAGTTTAAAGACTGTTTAGGCGCAAACATTAAAAAAAAGAAACTACTGAAAGGGCTAATGTTGAAGATTCTTTCAGTTGTTAGATTGACCTCGAAGATAGTGTAATTCAGGAAGTTTATCTAAAGTTGCAAATTCTAGACGTGCAATATGGAGCCATTGCATAAAATACTAGCTTTCGCCAGCGCCTTTGTCCTCGTGGATTTTGTAGTTTTGGGACATCTTATATCTCTGGCTTTCGTCATAGCAGGAAGTTAAAATATACCTACACAAGGATATAGTTTAATGATTAGCTCGTGTTTGAAAAACACGTTTTGTTTCAATGAATCTGGAGCTTTTTGCGTGATGCTCCAGCAATAAAACAGACAACTGGACAAACTAACATTTATTAATTAGTGATTTGTACCACCCAAACCACCACATTTGTGCGTTTCTGTTTTTGTTAATATCGTCAACATACAGACCCTTTTGTATCCATATTACCGACGTGTAAAAGAGCCCTCATGTGGCCAATTTACTGAATTTTGAATTTGGAAATTTTGTAACAGAACTAAAGAATGCAATTTAACCGGTTATTAACCGTATTTGTATGAAAATAACTGGTTAAAACAGGTTATAACCGGTTATTTGCATTCCCAAAACAGAACAGACTAAGATGAAACGCCTGTTAACTATAGAAGCTCGTAATTTCATCGGTTGTCTTTACCTTACACTGGAACAACACCGCAGCAGTTCCTCGGAACACTCTCCATGATTAACATGCTTAAATACAGATAAAATACTAAGGCGGTCTTTTAATGGCGATTAATACTAATTTTCCAGATTAAAATCTAAGAATTTGACAAAACAGCGGTACGATATCATATCATATCAAAATAAATTATTTCACAAAATAATATCTTACAATATTGATAAAAAGCTTTCTTTTGGATAATCCAGGAAGGCATCAACAACAGTCACTGATGATGATGACGTCACAATCACTTGAACATACCGTGATAACAACAAATGTGATAAAATCATTAAGGTTTATCGTAATAAGGCCTATGCCTTGCGCAAGAGTTCACTTTCCAGCCAAATGTACCCAATTTGTATACATTTAGCCGCTGACCTTATTGAGATATGCTTCAGTCATTAGTTTCAGCTAACGACGACCAAAGACCACTAAATCCAAGTGGCTCACACTTTTATTTTCTCAGCTGCCTTATGGACCAAAGTTGACCAACCAAACCATGTCTATCGCTGTAAGGGGATAAAGAAAGAAAAGGAAAGGAAGGGAATTGTCGGAAAGGTTTTTCCTTGTTACTTCCTTCATCTTCTTTCCTTCGATCATTGCAACGATCTGTCGACTTGCACTTTCAATTCAGAGTCATTGGTAATCCAAAGATAGGGGGTAGTATTCAAATATTAAATGAAATGTATGTCCTTAGCAATTTTAATTGTAACAGGCTCCAGGCTCCCATATACTTTCGCAACTTCAAAACTGTTAATGCTATGCAAACTCTGAAGACTGATGGAATACTTTTATGCAAGTCTCTTCTATTGTCTTATCCTCACAACTGAGTTGTCAGGGGTTCAACCCTCTAGCCAGTATTTTCCTACAATTGCTAGTTAACATATTCCGGAGATATACACTCACCGTGTGATATTTACAAGTGGCTCATCAAATTGTTTTACTATTTTAGATAGAACTGTCAATTCCAGGATACGTCATGTTGCCTGCGATGCGATTGCGTAACTTGTTGGACTTAGGGACATTATGCGGAATATTCCAGAGGCTTTGTTTATGTGTGGAGTGAAAGGTTAAGATTACGTAATACGAGAGGATTTGTCAAGATTACGAGGCTCTCGTCTTTTTCATGAAAGCGTAGCTACTTACATCATTGAAATAGTTTGTGTTCATGATTACTATCAAAGCAATGTATTCCTTGGTTGTGTTAAACCTAGAGATGTAGCGCTTATACATTTTAAGGAAACTACGTAGTAAATTAGTAATATAAGATTTAGTATCAACGAGACATTAGCCACGATTACCTTTTGAAATAAATATGAGATTTTTTCAAGCAGTTATATGATCGCAAGGGGAAGTTGAATTGAATTGAGAAAATAATGAGAAGATTCAAGAAATAAAATGAGGAAACTGACAAGGGAAAAACAATGCATAGGTATAGTAAAGTAAGGAAAGGTTTCTCCCAAGAGTTCCTCATAAACCTAGATTCTAGTCCGATTTTACAAGAAATTTTCTAGACATTTTTTTTGCAACCTTAATACTACAATCATTCACATTTCAGAATTTCCGTTATGCAATAGATATTGAATGAGTGAACTTGATTTAATCAAATTAATCCCATACTCAGATCTAATCATTTCGAAATAACGAAAATCGATTACGCTACCGTTTTAGTTATCGTATTTTTTTCAACTTCTTAAGTTCTTATTTCACTCATGTATTTTTTTTTGGTTTCAAGTTCAAGACATAATTTTAAGCCAATTTAAAATAATCATCTATACATACATACAAAAATCAATTGCCGTGCGTTAGTTTCGAAAATCTCACAACTGAATCGAGCTATTAAAAAAAAATGTAATTGTCAGGAAGGATTGAACTAAAAATATATACACACATAAATTCTGGTGTATATACGAGTGTACCAAGCGAAGCGCGGGTGGCTAGATTGTAATAAAAGGCCTGGCTATCAAATGACGCCTGTCACAAGATAACTGAAGATTACGATGATAAACAAATGTAACAAGAAGCAAGCTTTGAAAACTCAACTACCAGGGCAGCATCAGGACAGAGGAAGTTCTAATATAGCCCATGACACTCCTTGAATAAGCAATACTACAGGTCACAGAGAAACATGGATACATTAATACGGTCACGGACGTAAATTTAGGACCCGTAAATGCTTGAAGTCGTCAAAGTCATTAGAGACGCCAAGTCACTTGTAGCTGTAGGTAGAGTATCAGATTGACTTTGGACCTAAGCTGGGTCACAAATTCAAGTCTTTGACTCTACACACGGAAAACAGTTTATTGGGTAGTCGAAAACAAAGATGGTGTATCACCATTAGGTTCGAATGGCCATCTACAATTAACTCCCCTTTCAAATAGCCCCGCATCTAAATCATAGCGGAAGTCAAACAAACACTGTTAATCGGAAGCAATTCCGCGGATCGAATGAAGTGAATCACGCGCAGATACCAAATTCTTACACAAAGGATTTAATTTTTAATTTTAAATGATTCCATCGATGAGAAAAAAATCCGGACAAGGCGAGTCGGACTCGCCCACCGAGGGTTCCGCACATGACACGGTCAATTCAATACAAAATTTGCACCGCCGTCGTTCCTTGCATAAAGACCCTGTTTTTTTTTGTGATTTAACTAAAAATGTACAGATTTCAGATTTTTTCCTATACTTGTAGTAAAAGACGGTGTTACTTGCCAAATTTCATAGTTCTAGGTCAATGGGAAATACCCTATACATTTTGATTCCCTCGAGAGTGTCAAAATACACGTTTTTTGCGACATAAACGGCCGTATCTTTTTTTTACGTAAATGCAGAAGTTTGATTTTTTTACATCTTCAAGGGACTGTAGATTTGAGTATATGGTTTAAATTTCAACTCGATACCTCCATGCGTTCCCGAGATATTAAAGGGTCTTGACACACAGACAGACGGACAACAAAGTGATCCTATAAGGGTTCCGTTTTTTTCCTTTTGAGGTACGGAACCCTAAAAAAGTAAGCGAATATTAGGTCCTGAGTCTTTGATATTTACTATGTATTTAAGTATATATCTTACTAATATTATAAATCGGAAACGTTGGACGGACTTGGATGAAATTTGTAATGGATATAACTTATGCCCTGGATTAACACATAGGCTACTTTTCATCCGATAATCGAAATGCACCCGGGCGAAGTCGTGGGTAGAAGCTGGTTCTCTACATAGGTATGTTTATCGGGGAGTAGTACCTATAGTACCTACGAGCCTAGAGCATAGTTTGTGACTAGGTCAATTTGTAAGAGCTTTTTCCCTGATATTTATTTATACTCGGCTTTTCATTACCCTGCCTGCCCACAACCTGTCAGGTTTCGACACAGCCTCTGGAATTTCCATCTTCTGTGTCGCTTGCCTCTCAATGCTTAAAACGTGCCGTAACGTAACACATTCAAAATCACAATGGCATCTATATTTGCTCTTTTTAACTGCTAGTGTTCAGCATCCACTTTCCCAAATAATGATATCGAATCAATTATGCAGCTACTTACACGTTTTGCGCCGCGACCTTCGATTTTAATTACAAATTTGGTTCAAGGCAAGGTTTTTGCAGTCTCAGGATTTAAGTCTTGAGATTGTAGTAATGTGAATGCAAATGTGTAATTGTCTATTGGTCGCAGATTCCGCTTACCATGAGGTGACTCGTGCGCCGGTACCATAAAAAAAACTGAATTTTAGGTCCTTCATACAGCATTATAGTACTAAAATATCTTTGTTGTATTGTTTTGCTATACAATAAAGTGTTTACATATAATACATAACACATATCATCTTAAGTACCCGAAACCAACGTGCATGCATGACTCGATGTATGAATGTGGCAGAAGCGAAAGAGATTTGTCAGGATCGTAGCAGGTGAAAAGAAGTTCTCTCTGCTCTGCGCCTACCCCTCTGGGAAACAGGCGTGATTTATTGTATATAATATGTGTATGTATGTGTCATTTTTAATAAAAAAATAACCGACTAAAGACCCCCTTTATAATTGTTCAAGTCAAAATACACCAAAGAAAACATCATCTGTAATTAATAGAATATTACATAGGACAACTTGTTCAACTTAATAAAAATGACCTTTCATATTCGTCCGATCATTGTTGCCAACGTCGACTGATTCAACGTTAGTAATTCCACATATCAATGGATATATCAGATTTCAGCTGTATCTTATCTGTGACGTCCGGGCACGAATACAATTCAATTATCAATACTCTTATTAGTATTATAAACCGTCCCCCTCGCTTGTTTATCAGTGGTTTGCCGTTGGATTTATACGTTTGATAAAAAAATTGTTTTCGCTTTCCCGATTTTAGTGTCACATATATATTGACAGTAAAATCACACTAACTAAACATATGATATGATATTAAATTATTTTTTCATTAAAAACAAATTATGTGATGATTAAATATAAAGTAAGCCATGCCGTAAATTTTATAATAATTATAAAAAAAAGCGTTAAATATTTTTTCGTGTGTAACGATAATCTTGATTTGTTTTAATTTTCTTTTTAGAAAACGTTATTAAGCTTTTTTTTACAGATATTAAAATAAATAAATACTTTATTTGTGTTACAAATCTTCATTACATGTTTAGTTTTATTATTGTTTTCCTTGAATATTGTCAACCAAATCACTATAGATCCGTAGTTCACCGTTTACTGAAAATAACCACGTCAAAAAGCTTAAGCATTTCAGAAAAATCACTTAGCGTAATAATTAATTTTAAATCACGAAAAAACAAAATGGCTAGCCATCTTTAAACATAGTCGCTCCAAATTCTCACATACGACGTTTTGATACACTCGTTCTAAGAACTAGAGTACCATTTCCTATAATTTTATGTTCCCAGCAGACCGTAATTTGTTTTTTACGACCGAGCTGAGGTCGCATCTCTCCGGGGATTATTAAAAACTCATTGTAGCCATTTTTTACTGCGCGATTGGTGATGCATGTAGATTTCGTGAGTGAAGTACTTCTGTAGCCATATTTCAAAGTTTTATTTAGAATAAGGTTTTAACTGAAGAAGCGACGTTAGGATAGAGATAAACCTCTACATACGCCGGCTAGCTGACACCGCGAAAGTGTAAGTCATGTTAATTTCAAGTTATGTATATGTATTTTAGTGTAAGGTACTTGTAAATATAGAGAGATAGATTTATTTATTCGGCTGTTAAATAAAAACAAAAACACGCTTTTGAAAAAACAAACACAAAAGTAACCAAAGTAATATGGGCTTTGTTGCCTGAAATAAAGTTATTCTAATCTATTCTATTCTATAGAAAACATGATCTAAGTAGACTTAAGCCATCTAGTTACAAATATATCACTTACGAGAATCTCATACACATTTTCCATATTTTATCGGCTTAATAAATTGCATCTTGGCTGAGTTCCCCAACGAATATGTTAAGCAATTTAGTGCATGGTCATAATAAACTTCAAACTGATCAAATGCCTTTTGCCTTCAAAGTTCGCCTTTGTTTGTACTTTTTTTTTGTGCAATACAGTGTTAACATACACATACATAACAATGACATTTACAATGAGAAGGTTCTAGATGTTCCATTATTTTTATTGAGTGACTCTACATACTAAGAAATAAATACTTAAAGTAATGTTTGATGTTCAATGTTGCCCATTTAAAACAATAAATGGTTATTTATATCATGTTTAAGTGTTTACTAGGGTAACAAACGGTACAATATAACTAATAACCTAAAATACAATTAAATGACGTAAACCAGTAAAGTAACCACATGAATATGTTTCTGAAAACCAATCGTGTAGGTACTGCCCAAATCATCAACACCCTAAAAAACGGTCTATGTCCAGTTTTTATTTTAGCATTGTCATATCCTAATCGCATGTCCACAAAATAATTACCACACAAAACATTTCACTTAAGGTTTGTGCTTTGTTTCGTTAAACTCAAATAGAACAAAGCTAAAAACGTTCCCATCTCAAGACGCCCCGACATCACAAATCACAAGTAACTTATTAGCTTATTACAAACAAGTTACCGAAAACCAAAACATACCTATTCCTGAAACCACTATCACAACAGTTCGCGAGAATTATAATGCTATTAAATTAAGTGTAACAAAAGCCCATCCATTCCGTACAAGACTTTTCAACTTATCAGCGTTACTCTACTACAGTCAAAACGTTGTAAGTACATTTTAATTTAATGTAGAGATACGCTCTTTTGGCGCGCTGTGGCGTTTGAGTGAGGCGACGTTGCGAGCTCGCTCCCCCCCTGTTTTGTGAGTAAGATGGGATGATGTGTGAGCGGGACCCGTGTATGGGGTGTTTTCTGCTTTCCAACTAGCCGGCACAGCGGATAGTGCGTATGAGTTGAAGGAAAAACGTCTTTTGGGTGAAAAGTTGTTTGCTTATAGGAAATTGAGGGAATTATTTTTAGTAAAGAGCAATAATTACTAGACTTTTTTAGAATACTAATAAATACAGCATAAAAATGCAATTTTAATACAAATTAAATTAAAAAGGTGCCTTTTAATCCTTATTTTTCCTTATAGTTACTAATATTATAAAAGAGAGAGAGAGAGAGAGAGAGAAAGAGAGAGAGAGAGAGAGAAAGAGAGAGAGAGAGAGAGAGAGAGAGAGTGTGTGTGTTTGTTTGTTTGTTCCGCCTTCATCTTTCAACGCCTTGGACAGTTACAAGGAAATAGCCATAAACGACTCTACGCGGACGGAGTCGCGTGCAAAAGCTAGTGATTGATAAAATAACATCCTTCAGGTGCAACTGCTACTTTATCACATTTAATACTTTAATTCGACATTTGCGTTTATCCGAGATAAAACTGATAATTTAACTAAACTAAGATAAATAACGCCTTTTTTATTTGTTTACAAACATTACATTCATACAGAAACACAAAACACAGATAAAGAGTGGCATTTAGTTGACCTTGAACGTGGAACAGATGGCCGATGGGGTCGAAGAGTTCTCGCCATTTAATTTTACTAGCGCCCCGGGTGAAACGATGCTATAGTTCAAAACAACCCTTAAGAATTGATCTTAATTATAGTATAAACCGCTTCATAATAAATGAATTTTAATTACTGAGATAGGCGTGAATATACATAAAGACATATGTGGCTGGGCGCAATAGTATAGCTATAATACTTGTGTTTAGTTTAAATACATAAAAAAAATCTTTAGGCTTTTTGTTAATGGGAGGAAAGAGATTGTTTATTTGCACTTTCTTATCAAAACAGAACAACGTATTTAAATATATTGTGCTTACCTCTCTCAAAGGATTGGGCTAGCTATCCAGAGAGGTAATGCAGCCAGTGTCATAGGGACCATGCCGCGAGCGGACCTGCTAGAGGGGGTGTTCTTTTTATAGTGGTGATTATTATTTACGTCTTTAATATTTGAGTAGCTTAGTTTTTATTTTAATTTAAATAAGTTTAGTTTTAACTTTTAATTGTATTATATTAAATATGTATCTACTTATGTATATGTATACTGTTGAATAAGGATTGTATTATACGTATTTAAGTATTTTTTTGCAAAGATACAATTTTGACAGGGCTAAAATTAAAAAGTAACTTGCTTTTATTACTCAATGTTAGGTGTAAGTAAACGCATTTTTTTCAAACACCCATAATTAACTTTTTTTATGGCGTAGAGAAGACAAACGAGCAAACAGGCCACCTGATGGTAAGTGGAAACTGTGACCCATATACATTCGCATTAACAAGACTGCAATCCTAACTGCCGCACTCAGAGACGTCAATTTAATTTAACGGTTGATTAAAGTTGCTGCTATCACTTTCTTTGCTACAGCAATAGAATAAGACAACAAGTCACTAAACAAGCATTAAATTTAATTGACGTCTCTGAGTGCGGCAGTAAAGGTTGACTTCCATGGGTAGCGGCTGATGCGACAGACGCGTGCGGCTGACGTGCGCGATAGTCGCGCGCGTCTCGCGACAGTAGTAAACACTATGAAAACGTATGGCACCGCTTCCGTAGTAAGCGGCTCAGCCGCGCACGGCTCGCAGATTCGTCAGCCGTTAACCACGGAAGCGGTGCCATACGTTTTCATAGTGTTTACTACTGTCGCGAGACGCGCGCGACTATCGCGCACGTCAGCCGCACGCGTCTGTCGCATCAGCCGCTACCCATGGAAGTCAACCTTTAGACTGCAAATACGTTACCAACCCTGAGGACTAAGATGGAATGCCTCTATGCTGGTCATTACACCGGCTGTCTTATCCCCTTAACTTATTGTTAGTTATATTCTATGGAGGCCATATTATTACATTATAAATTATACCATACAAATCGATAACTACGTAATAACAAATAAACAATCAGCATTACAATAACAAAAGTTCCGGACAACCGAACTCCCTTTCTAATAAACGATATCGGTCTCCCTCCTACGCGGGACGCGAGCGAGAGGGAGAACAAGTTGTTTCATTAGAGATAAACTTTTGCGTACGAGGTAGTAAGTTTTGGTGCCGGGACCAGGATGAGCTTTCAGACTAGCTTTTTGATAACGGCTTATCTCCCGTATAAATTATTTTTTTATGATGCAGACGATTTTTTTTACCGTTTAGGTAATATATAGCTTTTACCAGATACTTTTTCCGCATAGAATATAATTACATATTCTAAGTTTTCCGTTTTTACCCCGAGTGTTGTATTTTGAAAAATTCCTATTCTTGGGATTTTATGATACATATTTTACGACCTTAATTACTCAAGCGATGTTAAAAATATATTTAAAATGGTATTTGTAATCCTTCACAGAAAAATATATAAATAAACAACCAACCGTTCCAAAGCTATTTAATGCCTTACCCCTGAACTCCTTAAGTACTTCACACCTAAAGTAGTGTAACAGCCAAGTTCTCAGACCGGGTAATAAATAATTGCCGGGTGATTGCGTTGCGAACCACTTTCCAAGTGGAACTAGACGGTCAACAACATAATATAATATTAAATATCGGCCTAGTACTGATAACGATTGTAATCTACTGTGTAATATTGCGTTTTATTCTAACGAAACAGAGAGACACTTTGATAGGCTTTTGTGTAAGAGTGAGGCATTCCATCTTAGAATAAATTTTTTTTGAGATAAATACGGTGCAGGGTCCTTAATAATTGGGGGTAGTAATAGAACGACTCGTTCACAAAATTACCGACTTGCAAAATAACCACATCGCTTGTGCCTAAATCTCAAAATATCTGAGTCGCGAAAACTTCGTTTACGTTACTAGGTTGGTTAGGTTCGTTAAGCAGCTTCAAATGCCCGAAGGGCCAATTGCCCAAAAATAGGAGCCCCGCCTTACGGCTCTCCGTCGATAATGCTAAGACAGATATAAAATGAAAATAGCAATGTGGTCATTTTGCGACTCGGAGATTTTGAGATGTAAGAAGCTAAAAGCGATGTGGTCACTTTGCGACCAAGTCATTTTACTATTAAACCTCTTATTGTACTACATAAATATATAACACTAGCTGTTGCCCGCGACTTCCTACGCGCAGAAAAATAAAACAGCCTATGTTACTCAGAGATAATGTAGCATTCTGGTGGTACAAGAATTTTTGAAATCGGTCCAGTATTTTTTGGGTTTATTTGTTACAAACATACAAAAATACAAATTTTTCCTCTTTATAACATTAGTGAATATGTAGTGTATCCGTTGGTGTAAGCATGCAAAACATAAACACTTGAAGTTAAACATTATTATTTATTTCAGCCTACATAATGTCTTCAAACCAGGTAATCCAAATATCTTTACTTCTCTTATCCATATTAATAAAATATCAAGCCGAAAAAGTGGAGCGCGAGGCGACTTTAAACGAAGGAAAAAAGTTAAAAACTAAAACCCCCAACAACACTTAGCGGGGGGATCGATGCTGAAAGAATCGGGAAGTTTTCCGACCTATTACGTATCACGTTATGAAAACGCCAAGAAGTGTGATAACAATAACTCAATTTTTGAGACAACGTCGTCCTGTCTACTGTTACTATTTTCGCATAGACATCTGGGTAGTGATTCTTTAAAAAGCAAAGGTGAGCGAACGCAGGAGTGAATGTCCAAGCGGCGAGTTTAAGTAGTCCCGTCAAAGCGAACAAAACACATTTCAGCGCGTGTATTCAATTTGGCAGCATGGCTTCTCGAACGTATGAGGCTGCTCAATTGAGAATGCACGCGTTAAAATGTCTTTTGCTCGCTCTGACGGGACTACTTAAACTCACCGCTTGGACATTCACTCCTGCATTCGCTCACCTTTGCTTTTGAGAGAATCACTACCCTGCTTATGGAGACCAAAGTAACGAGTCCAAACTCGATAGGTACAAAGATATTGATCAAGTGCCGATGTTTCGTTTCTTTTCTCTGTCATATGAAAGAAAAGGTCAGACCTAAATTGTATCCCACAGACATTGTTATCTGGATATTACTAAATCGCCCCTAAATTCATGACATGAAATTAATTTAATGCCACTGTTTTTGCAATGTAAGGTCAGGTGGGGCAAGTGCGTCGCCGTCAGCCAACATCTAAAACTATATGGTTTATTCACTTGTCCCGTTGACGCACTTCTCCTACCTGAATAACTAAATTCGACAGATGATGCTCATGACAACACTGCGTTTTGTGGTTTGTGTACAGTAGAGCCAAAAAGTAGTCTCAATTTCGACACAACTTCCTACGAAATAAAAAAATAGTAAAGAATCCTAGTGACATTATTGTTTTATAAAGTGCAAAAACGAAATCTACCATTAAGATGGTAGACCACATATTTAGTTGACTGTAGATCGTCGGCGTTAAAATTTCTCACTTACACATTTGAAATATTGGGTAAGGATACTATGCAGATGTCGATAGCAATATCCCCATGGCGTTATCAACTTGTAACACGTCAGCGGGGCGAAGTTTTAAACGTTCAAGTTGGGCCTATGCAACTTTGGGCGTGCATGTTTTATGAAGATGTCGTGTCACGCCACGGCTCGCTTACGCGTAAGATATCAACTCTAAAGTTACACGTTATTTATTTATTGTTATCCTGAATTATTATTTTCAGGCATGGACAAGTTCAGGGACTTTTTAAATTATTTTATCATAATATTTTGTTTGACGCGAATTTTCTAATCGCATTTTTTCGCAACCTTTTTTTTCAGTCACATATTTTTTCACTTATAGGAAATAGTTAGGTTAGGTTTAGGTCATGTTAGCTTTGCAGCGGGCCCGGATGTTCAAAGCACCCAGAAATAGGAGCTCCGCAAACGCGGAGCACGGTCGACACTACTAAATTAATTTTCGAAAACTTAATTTGGGAAAATATACGAACGAAAATTATGCAACTAAGAAATAATGAGTGTAGTAAATTGATCTACCAAATCGTCCAACAAGCACATAGGCTTTAATGGCCTCTATTCTACTAAGCAATATGATAACAAATAGAATACAGGCACTGATGGTAGTGGGTTTTAAGACCTGTAGACCTTTGCAATGTCAAGACAAGATTGCAATCCATTAGGTTCAGATTCACACACCCGTTTTCACAAACGTCACTATGAGGTCTCACAGTGCTCACGACGAACGCACAGGGTGGTTCAAATCGTGTCATAAACAAAAGGTCGGTCAAAAAGGACTTATCACAAAGCTGCATTGAACGCAGTGCCTTTACTCAGTGAAGGATCCCTTAAGTATTGTTTGTTAATACGGGTGTAAGTCTACATAAACTTGGCGCAGTCGAGTCATTACTACTGATACCAGGCTACGCCAACGGTTCTTCAACTTATATTAGAAGTAAAATCAGGTCTTGACGCGATGAAAACTAACGACAGGTAAGTATACACTTACCTCGTTATTAATGCGAGGTTTTCACTTGGTTTGCCTGATTTCATATCTAATATGTGTTGTAAACGCGAAGGTTCTTAATTTTTTTAGCGCTGAAACTGTTAATGTTTATCCGAGAGCCAAAATAGCAAAATCTGGATGCACATTACTTTTTTACCAACAACCAAATTAGTATTTTACATTGTTATTAAGGCTGATTTTTCGGCGGAGCCCTTGCAGGCTTTTCGGAGCCGCAGGCCTCAGCGGAGGACAATTTTAGACGCGTCGTCTAAATAAATAATAAACCGAGATTTTAAGGCACACTTTTTCCCCTATTTTCACGCAAAGAATCTAGTATCACTAAAGATGAGATATCAGAACTTTATTACGATGCAATTAGGTAAAATAGTGGATACATCTCTTTGTCATCGACTGTACTAACATCTGAATAAAAAACTTAAAACGTTTACGTTAGCGTTAAGTATCTTGCCTAGCCTCACAGGACAGCAGCCGCAGCTATTACCGTCTTTAGTTACGCGTCCGTACGGAGCACAGACAGACGTCGGTCGCTCGATAATCTCCAGACGGTAGAAAAACGGCAGCTTACGACATGTAGACACGGGTAGCTTAGCTGGTGACCCTGCCTAATAAGCTAGAGGTCTCGGGAAAGGGAAATATTTGTGGAATGTTCAATAACAAAAAAAAGTAAAAGGTTAATTAAATTTTACATCTGAAGCAACGCTTTGTACGGTAGTGACACCTATGATGTGATTCTCTGAAGCGTATCACTCTTCTTTCCATTCAACACAGGTTATATTACCTGGAGAGTTTAAGTTAGCGTCAGAGCGTAGTTACTAAAATGTATCAAAATGGCGGAATTAAGAAAATAAACAGTTACGTAACATGCAGTCGTATATTTACAGATTTTATTTTGTCACACTTGTTTTGAAGTCAATTAAAAACAGGACCTAGGGGAAGGGAAACTGCCCTATTGTTAGCACCCTAATGATTGGCACCGTGGACTTAATTTCCAGGACAATAGAGGCGAGAATCCTACAATCACTACTGTCAGTAATTAGTGTTTTGGCTGCCAATGCCAATAATTGGGTGTTATACTCTACTTTAATTAAAGCTGACTTTAAAAAATACGAAACCCTTTGGTTCGCGAAACTCGAGTGAGGTTATTTGTAATAGGAGTACCAACAGGTAAATTACTCAAAAACTATATAAAGTTTACATACATACATACATACATTAAATCACGCCTGTTTCCCAGAGGGGTAGGCAGAGACCACTTCTTTCCACCTGCTAAAAAGTAAAGTATAAAAGTTAAAGTATATATAAAGTTTATAAAGTAAATATAACATTTTGTTTAGATCGATTGAGTATCCACCCATTTTACAATTAAAATACTTATTATCTTAAAGTTACACTTTCTCATAACATACTTGCACGAATTGGAAAGATAAAATAACAATATACACACGATGTTTTTTTTATGTGTGTAGTTAGAAATTAACCTTAAGTTTCTATAAATATGTTTTATTATTAATTAACATGTTTATTTCATTATCTAGGCATAACGCTGTGAGACCCGACATTTGTTTTATACGTTTCAGTAGACAGGCCAAAAGTTGGCTAATCCGCGTGCTGTCGCGGGACGATACGATACGATACGATAAACAGAGATACGAAACAGAGCCCTTTCATGGTGTGTCAAGGACCTGCCAAGCTAACCCCAAGGTTCCTTGCCCCAATTGCTATCTTCATATAAGCAAGCCTACACGGAACCACCGTGGCGTTGCCCGAGTAACGCGCTGCAATAATAATCAGTTCAATCAGGGTTGCCATTAGTGATGAAAATGGCGAAAGATACATGTTGTTTTTTTCGAAACTTTGTATCTTTCCTATAAAATACATGTAACTTTCGAAAAAAACCAATTAGAGGTTCGCCTGAAAAATACAATCATACACGTATAATACTTGTTTCATACTGTATTTTTCATATTAACAATCAAAGGGTAATTAATCTCGCTTATTAATATTAATTGAACAGCAATGTACTGTATGTAATCGAATCAATGTCTCGGTATAAATAATAATGCGAAAAATACATCGTAAAATACACGTAAAAAACTTAAACTTGCGAAAGATTCAACCGAAGATCCGCAACGAAAGATTCTGTATTTTATTGAAAAATACAGGGGCGTTTGAAAGATACATGTATTTTACAAGTCATTTTCAACGCTAGTTGCCATACTCGATTTTACCCAACTACGTGAAGTGAAAAGAAGATTATTGCCCTCACTTATAAACGTGGAGTTACCATGGAGTAGCTAAGCCATGCTTTGTCCTTATCCATCGAATTCAAATATCACAACTACATGTAAGGACAAAACATGGCATAACTACTTCTTGGTTTCCCACGTGGTTTTTCAAATGTAGGTACTAGGTTAATTTGTGACCCATTTCAAGAAAAATATGCTTGAAGTCGTCAATGTTATTAGAGATGTCAAGTCATTTGTAACTTTTAGGAAACTCAACCTTATTGTTGTAGAATGTCAGATTGACTTTGGACCTAAGGTGGGTACCAAATAAAAGTTCGCGACTGTACAGTGAGTCCTTCTCTCCCTGACATTGCAGTGCCCATCAGGGTTCATAATGAACTTTTGTAATAGTACCTATAGCTATTAATGAACTATGCCCTTTGTAACATTATGATATTGCAATAAATTACTGATTACGTTTATAAGTAAAGGCTTAATATGCGTTTAAAACCCATCTCAAGACGCATTGAAGTAAACTTCAAGTCATATGCAAATATTAATAAACTAGTTTTGGCTTTAATGTGCCCCTACAAATGACAGAAGTAGCTCAATCCAGTAACTTTTTTGCATACTAACTTAGACTCCTTTTTTGTACATATGACCATAATAGTACATTACTTAACAAGGGCTGTAAAAGAAAGAAAGCCCGAAATCGCAGGTATTTGAGACCCGAGCCGTAGGCGAGGGTCGTAAATATGCGATAGAGGGCTTTCTTTTTTACTGCCCGTGATGAGTACACAATTTTACGTCTTCACCTGGCCACAATGCGAGTTTTACCGTGCGCGTAGCGTGCGATAAAACTCACATTATGGCCAGGTGTTATGTAAAATACATTATTAGTGATAGATAACTGACAACCAAATATAAATCTGTCAAGCAGATTGTTAGTTATGAGCATAAAAAACAGACAGACAGAGATATCATTGATTCGATTTCATTGTCCCTCATATAGTCCCTTACACTTGTTTTTCCTTGAAAATATAGCAGTTACAGACACGAGTTTTTATATAAGTGGCAACCCTAAAGCATTTCCGCCCGTACAGGCATTAAAGAGTGCCTCAGTATAATTGTTTTTTGAATCATTGAAACTGTTGGTTTGTTTGTTGTTCGAATCGGCCCAGTTAATTATTCGACAGCTTTGGTTTAAGTATATCGACTCCCGGGCCTATTGTAGCTACAGTCAATGCGATATAGAAACGGATTGGTAACTATGTCAATTAACCAATTAATTTGAGAAAATTTGTTATGCCGCCTCCAGT
This sequence comes from Acleris cristana, assembly GCA_948252455.1. Lineage (NCBI taxonomy): Eukaryota > Metazoa > Arthropoda > Insecta > Lepidoptera > Tortricidae > Acleris > Acleris cristana. Next base: position 519,155 of record OX411799.1, read on the forward strand.
GTTTGCCACAAACATTGCAGGACGCAACCATACGTTGGAGTGAGATGGAAATCCATCGTGCTCACCCTAACATATAGTTGCGTCCTGCCGTGTTTGCGGCGAACACCAAGCTAAATAATTAAGCACGTTTTTATTCTAAGCCAACGCATTTTTACAATGTAGATTGTCCTTTAATCACGAAGAAAATGACTAAGTTAGGACAGTCAACAGCATAAATAAGTGATCATTTATGTACCTTGTCACTTTAACGTCTTGTTTGAAATGTTATACAAAATTGTGAAAGGATTGAAAGCGACAAAGTACATAAATGATCAATCATTTATGCTGTTGACTGGACATAGGATACTTTTCCCCTGGAAAATTTGATGTATGTTTAGACTTGTGCAGCTGGTGTTCCATAGTCCCTTCCAACTCCATTGGGAGGAGTGAAGATATATAATTATATCTATATGTCATCAAGAAACAACTTTTGAAAATTGCGGGCAATGCTAGTATCACTTTAGATATAATGTCTAGTATTACTCATTAATAATAGTCAAGTATTCAGAAAGGCCTTCGACCAAATGTTATCTAATATTCGTATGATTAGTAGGCGCTGTCTGCATGTCCGCGGGCTGTGCATGGCTGAGCCTAGTCGCGCCCTGTTATCAGCGCTATTACATTATTATAAACGATATCATAAGAGATTTATAAAGCTGGAACATTGGTTTGGTCTTAATCTTGAATTATCAAGCTTTTTTGAAGACTACGTACTTTTTTGCGCAGATATTCTGGGTCAATTTAGGCACAAAATAGATAGGTACAGAAGTCAATCACATGTATGTACTTCACTTTTCATACCTACGCTCGGCGGTCGCTCTATGGTTGTCAACTATGGCTTATGCACAAAAAACTATCGTGGTAGTGGCACTCGTAGGTACCTAGTTGTTTGATTTATCGTTGAGAATTAAACGGGAAGAATGTACTTAAATATAAAATTAATAATAATAATTTTATTTTTATGTCACTTTAAACGGATTACCCTAGTTAGACAATTTCTATTGCCATATCCGTTTTAGACCTAAACCTGTCAAGTCAAATGACACTAAAAACAACACAATATCTACACAAACAAAAAAATATGTTTTCAACTTACGTAAGGTGGCGTGAATTTACCTTACAAAAATTTAGTTACTTCGTTTATACTGATTCAAAATAGGAAACTATTATAAAATCGATCTTACACCGTTTAATATTGAATTTAAACAACCGTCCACTGAACAGTTATAATTACTTTTTTTTTTGTTGCTCCATTATTGCACAAAAAAGTTCACAGACGCGTGTCTCAAGCGGATGGCATTCGCGCTCGCACTGGTCCTAACCGGTCCGAGATATCGTGTCCGTGAGCAGTGTCTATATGTGCGTTGCTCGAGCGCACTTTGTATGTAGATTGACTTCTGTACCTATCTATTTTGTGATTTAGGTTTAGTGCTAATTATTAGTACCGACTTAACTGCCTTGGGGTTACCCAATGGTTATGATGGGAAAAAATAGTCAATCTAACGTTTGAATATTCTACAGGCTTCATACTTGCGATTAGTATGTTATTGGTTTATTAAACAAGCAATAGCAATTTTTAAAAAAAGTTCATTTTTTTCATTTTATTTTTTATTATGGGCTGTACTGGATTGAAATTGTTCAGTCAACCTATTCGCCATATATATACTTACTTACCATAATTATTAAATTTGATATAAAATACTTTTATCGTATAAACAGCTGGTCGTCTCCTATTCGAATCTCATACTAAAACTAAAACTCTGGACTAAATTTTACATCGATCTGTTAAGGCGTTTCTTTCATTTTTAGGGTTCCGTACCCGTAAAAAACCCGACGGGACCTTATTAACGCCTACGCTGTCCGTCCGTCTCCTAACTTTAAAGAGTTGTATCTTTTAAACAGGAATATCTAAGTAACGGGTTGTTTTTGAAATCTATGTTCGCGTATAACTTCCGAAAGATAGCCACCAAATATGATACTTAACTCTTTTTTTGTGTTTGTTATTGTCAAGACAAGGTTTATATGACAGAAAAAAAAACCCACTTGGAAAGTCGGGAATTTGCAGCGGGGCGAAGCCGCTGCTGGCCGGTCGATAGTTTATATAATATATCAAGTAAGAATTAGGAAGAATATAGTAAGTTTGTAATTAATTATGTAGGTACATATTATTTTTTAAATAAACTAGTCACAACTCACAACTTCTTATAATTAAGTAGACCCTTAATTGAAATTTTGCAATTATGTTTAACCCTCTGTCACTCATGAACTCCGTTTTTTTAAATATTTTAGATTCGAGTTAATAACAAAGAAATAAATAAATATAAAAAAAAAAAATACCACAGGTGACGTCAATCCTTTACAGTTCCTTAAATTTCGGAGATCATTAACGTTCATCTTTTGTTTTTAACATGGCGTAAAGGCAAATCGATTTAACCACCATTTTATTGAATTTTTCTCGCAATTACAACCATATTCTTACTGATTTTCCTCCACCTTATCTCCCCTCCCTTTCAAACCGGTCGTCGACTTCGAAACCCCAACCACCTGCGCGCACGCACGCGTCCACACGACAGATGGGCGCGCTCGGGAGTCTTCGGGGGAGTTCGGAAATCTTCGGGTTGCAAAGGAATGGGCTTAGGGGTTGTGTGATTTTGTTGTGGTTTTCATAGTTTTGGTTCAGGGAAAGCATGTAACACTGATTCACTAATAGTACCCTAACTACGAAGTTACTAATATAATATTTTTTTTCGTTTTATGTTTACGAAAAAGGCTCATACAAGTTTATTTTTTCAGTACATACAAAATTATCAGTAGAAAATAGAATGAATTCTTACTTTCATAAAATAAAGTTAAGGGTCGATCAAAAGGCTCAATCTAAATCTAGTTTTTGTACCATCAACAAAAATATTAAGCTAATTTAACACAACATTCTTTAAAAAGCACCGCTAAATAGAAACGCCACTTTCAAACAAGCGTATGCAAACCCATGTAGAGTACACGTTCCCTACCAACAACTACCATTAGTGTCAACTTTGTAATGGGATAAATTAGCCAGGCACCGAAGCGAATGATCCTTGGTAGCGTCGCGTGCGCAGGGCAGCAATTACCGCGGGCCCTTTGTGTCGCGGCTATTCAGGATCCCCTTTGCGCCTGCGCAGAGATCCGCGATCTACAGATTCCGCGGGTTTAACACAGGATTTTAATCGCATATTTTTTGTTGTAGATAAAATCGCATTGTTTTGGTGGAAAAAAATCGGACCTTAAAGTGCTAATATTTAAAATGCGAAAATTTGTTTGTTAGTCTTTACGGTTCGACCGCTCGATGTGAAATTTGGTGCAATCGACTATAAAGGAATGTATGGAATCCACTAAACCTTTTAGCATTGTACTAAAGTTCAAAAGTGGATAAGTCTTTTTGTAATCGACTGTACCTACAGAGATATAGGACATGTACTTTTTAGCCTTTCTGAAATTCTTAGAGAAGAAATCTCTCAAAATATATGGAATGCCACGTACGAGAGGTAACCGTCAATGTCAATCCTACTTTTCTTTGATTTCTGCAATCAGTAGTGTAGTTAGGTTGTAGGTATTTATGGGTAACGCCAATGACATAATCTGACCCCCAAGATCACCAGACCTGTTCCCTGTCTTTTCAATGTACGATGGCACGTCCCGCAACCCAAATTGACGTTGCAGGATTAAACCGATTTTGATGAAATTTGGAATGGACATAGCTTGAGTCCTGGGAGAGGACGAAGGATACTTATAATCCCGGAATATTAAATAGTTTGGAATGATGTTAACCAACTTCTCGGACGAAGTCGCGGGCTACAGGACTGGTACCTATATAAATAAATCGAACTAATCTGTGATCTGCTCTCAATCCATGATAACTGACCCAAAAAGAACCCTCCCCAAAAAACCTATCCCGCTTGCCCCATGCTCGGTCATTCAACTTGCCTTTCGAAAGGGATTACTCCTATAGAGCTTTTTAATAAAACCTTTAGCCCTTTAAAAAGGCATGAATCGATTACAATCACCCTTACACGTATAGAAATAAGACAGGTTTTTATAATTGCGTTTTATGTATTTGGTCTGGGTTTATTGTACGTCTGTTTTATGAATTCGTCTGAAGGTTGATATGAGCAATGCATACCGAGGAATAATGGAATGAATAAAAAAAAATAGTCTGCAGCTTTATTAAATAGTTTATTGAAATGAATAAAACTGAGGTAGATGGGTGATTTATTATTAACTCGTTATTAATTAATTACTCATAAGAATAATAAGACAACCGATAGTTGAAGTTTCCATTTAAAAAGCTAAATGAAAGTCAAAGTCAAGTCGGAAAGTCAAAGTCGCCGGATATCCTTTATATCTCGAAATCATGCACTATTCCCAAGGGAATCGCCGATGAATCCGCGGGCAACAGCTAGCAATACTAAAAAAAAATGTGTCTGTACGTTACGCTTTCACGTCTAAACCGCTGTACCAAATTTGTTTTTTTTTGTGTAGAGATAGCTTGAATCCTGACCAAAGACGTAAGATATTTAACTACACATTTTTTTTATACTCTCCAGTTAGAACACGACAAACAAGTTCTACACAGACGAATTCGCGGGCTAAAGCTTGTTGCTTATACTGCCCTCCTTAGAAAAATGGGGCGTATGTCTCGTAGAACCGTGTATGTATTAATTACCTTATTTCTGAAATTGGAGGGTTAAATTTGCTTTGACTAACAAATTGCACATACGTTCTTTTTACTTAAAAGGGCAGTATAAACGCCGCACGCGCATAAGACAATGAATACCTCGCGTGTGCAAGCGCAGGTGCGCCGAGCCAGTTAGGATATTCTTTCAAACAACTAGCTTCTCGGTTCATCAACGAATTATATTATAACTAGCGACCCGCCCTCGCTTCGCTTCGGTTTATTTGAGTATTCTGACACCGGTACATTCACATTCTCCTTGAATCACTCTATCTATTGATGAAAACTGCATTCAAATAGTTTGAAAGATCTAAGCGTACAATCGTACATACAGGGACAGACGGCGGGAAGCGACTTTTTTATACTATGAAAAGCAAGCTTATAGATTAAGGTGTAGGTATTTCGATAAAAAAATGCCTTCGTCCTAAAAATAAATACATGTAATTTTATGTTTTAAAACTATAAAATTAGTAAAAATATGTTTTTTTTTCTAGTTTATATCAATGACTTGTGTTTTCTCCGCACTTCACCCATGGAGCACGTGTTCCTCGATACCCCGAGCATCACCCAACTCCAATTACTTTATCTATCATGTCACCTCCACCGGGGGCTCCATTGGGTCACAAAACCCACCAGACCGCACACCTGGCCGCATTACCATACGCGACCGCAACTAGTTGTCTCCTCCACCAATTAAAATATTATTTATAGAGACATTAATCTCAAAGTTATTGGAACATCTTGCAGTCTTGGACGGCTAGTGAACGGGAAAGTTTTGGTGAAATGCAGTGGCAGGAGTGGTAAGTGGCGGTTTTATAGGGGAGGGGGGGGGGCTTTACATAAAGTAAAAAAATATCTAAAATATCTACGTATGTTGATCAATCGTTGAATGATCGAAGTAAATTCTAGAACCGCCACTGAGACTACCTTGACACCAGGAAACCACCCAAGTATTCAAAGCTAGCACGTCCCTTCCCCCTTCATTACCCAGCCCCGCTAAACCAAAAGGCTAAGGGAGGGTCGCGCATAAACTTGTCGGGCTATAGGGAGCAATGATGTATAAAACATCTTAGAATGTGGTTGGTTAATCGCCTATGCTCTTGGAGCCTTTTTTTTCCAAGGACAATCAAGCAAACACACGAGCCTGATGGAAAGTGCTTTCCGCTGTCTATAATAGACATTAACAACAACCGCGCTACCTTATTGGCATTGGCAGCCTAGAATAATTTGTTAGGCTTTCAAAAAACACCTACCGCAGGAGGAAAATCAGGATGGTCGCCGAAAAGCAGATATGTTATTCCGAATTATTTATTGTACTCGTACGCGCAAGAAAAGTCCTCATGATCCGCTCCGTGGAATGAGCGCAGAAGTTCAAGAAAATTCGATATCTATATATCTTCTTTTTAAACATGGCTCACAAAGAGTTCTTACTGTGTCAGCAACTTGGCTGTACCGCTGGTAGATAACGTCTACTTTCATCAGATGACATATCTGGTCGTTCACTTTTAATGACTGTAACAAAAAAGATTGCGCTCACGTTTGTAACTTGGGTGTCAGTTGCTTTGTCATTCAATTGAACACGCTTGTGCACCCTTGCAAGCGAGTCTCAAGCGTTCCAACCAATCACATTGTCACGACCTCTGCTGCAGATTTTTCCACAAAGTCACATAATCCGTGAGCTATATGAGAACCGGCGGTAAGACCGGCTCCATTCATCAATAATTTATTCCCATCTCGCTATAATGTGGCCATTCGTATGCCGTGCGGTCGCGAGAAACACTATACCTCATCACCTGTATATCAAATTCGTACGATTTTGAGAACAAATCGACGTATTAAATAGGAATAAAAGAAATAAAACTAGTGGCCTCGTGTATATTTTTAATTAGGTTTAGGCTAGATGAGCGCAAATGAGCAAATTAATGATATGCAAGCAATAAGCACCAGGAAATCAGAAGAATCAGAAGACTTGCCGGACTTACAGAAATAGGGAAAGTGGGAAAACATGTCAGGGAAATTCCTGACTGGTGCCTCGACCTCAATGACTTGATAGTTCTGTTATAATACTATTTCAAATGTCTGAACACTGGTACTACAGAAATATAAAAAACAGAACATACTGAAATATAGTAGGCAGTATTTTTCTAGCAAGCATTACTCTTCGTCAGCTACCATTTCGAATTTCACAACATTGCGACCTCTACCCCACAAATGACAAGTTCCTTAACCCCAACAAACAGAATATCGATTTCCAATATTAATCGAATAATTGATAACGCTATCGCCCGCAAATATTGGTCGCGTCAGCACGTGTCTCGTGATAAACCGAAAAAAATAAAGACACCTTTATAGGATCGTGTTTTGGATCGGTCAATATTTGAAGATCAATCAGGTCGTAGGACTATTTTTAAAGATTATTTATATGCTAATTTTCATTTTATATACAGATTGCGCAACACATGTTGGAATCTTTTTAGTTGCTGACTTATATTGACAAATGCGTTTTTGTTATAAACTTTTATTTGACTTTATGTGTTTGTTTGTTTAGGCCGAAAATGCAAGTCAATTTGAACCAGTTCCCATTAGTGGAATAAGCTGAAATTTGGAAAACATAACTCGATGACGTAAGTTTAAGAACTACGTAGTCGGTAAAGCATTAAAGCTTGACCAGAAAAATAAAAACAACCTATAATGGGGTAGCCACTAATACTTTTTTAGCAATAGAAATAACAGTTCATATAATTTCGGCAATATGGCTCATCATCATCAGCCTATACTAGTCCACTGCTGGACATAGGCCTCTCCCATTGCACGCCAACGAGCACGATTCGTGGGCACTCTCATCCAGCTCTTGCCAGCCACCTTGCGAAGATCGTCGCTCCACCTAGTCTGAGGGCGTCCTACACTACGTTTGCCGATTCGCGGTCTCCACTCAAGAATACGATAACTCCAGCGATTATCGATTCTGCGGCACAAATGACCGGCCCACTGCCACTTCAAGCCGATTATTCGATGGGCTACGTCGATAACCTTAGTTCTCTGTCGGATCACCTCATTCCGGATCCGATCCTTCAGAGAAACTCCCAACATAGCCCTCTCCATCGCTCGCCGAGCGACTTTAAATTTGTGAACCAGCCCTATAGTAAGGTGACAGGTGACAATTCGCAATACATTGCAAAGTTAACAAGTTTTCACATCAATGGGATCCATATAAGCTGCGCCATGTACACTAAAAAGTCACCGGTCACCTGTCATTGTCAGGATGGTGAAATGGGGCTGTATTTACCTTGCGTTTTGTTATTATTTTTTCTACTATTCAACCGCCGTTTACGCGCCGGCGCATGAAGTGTTACGTCCATTCCGCAAATTCAAAATACCCGCATGTAATTTTTGCGGCAGTTTCTTGACCCGGCTATTTCCGACGCGGGAATCGAACCCGCGTTTTATCGCCGCGGCGGTGGCTGCGGCACGGGCGGCGGCGGGCGCCACCGGAAATGACTGACCGGTAACGTTGGTTGTTATTTTAAATTAACTTCAGGATATAGGAAGCTATTTATTATATTATATTCGGTCAAATAGTTGTGTATGTTGTTGTGCAGGTATCTATTCCAGTCGGTAAAACGATATCGCTTTTGACATGTTATCGTTTTATTTTTAACTCAAATAAATGAGAGCTATCGTTACGTTGACAAGAGTTTAAACAATACATTACTTATCGTCTATGTAATCTGACTTTTTAACTCAAGTTTTAAAATTCCGTTAGCATTTCGATCACTATAAGCACGTCTGTGCGCGAAAAGCGCGTTTAGCGTTCACAACAGAATATGTATGACTTGTATAAGAACTTATTTTAAGTTTCGTATCTTAGATAACCCTGTAAAGTCTTTAATAGGTTGTAACTCTCTAAGCGTGTCACATTTCAACTCGCCGCAGCTCATATTAACCGGCGAGTTTAAGTAGTCGCGTCGGAGCGTACAACACACATTTTAGCGAGTGCAATTTCAATTAGTCAGCTTTATACGAAAGTATTATTATTATTAAGTATACTATAAATTGTATCTTGTTTCACAGTTACATAGAGTTTTTTAGCTCCGTGGAAAACTATAAGGAAACCATTAGTAGGTTTTTTTTAAATAAAGTAATAACCAAACGCATTTTTTGACAGTTGACCTCTCTTCCGCTTGTAACTTGCTCCAGACGCTCCAGAAACCTAGTCAAGATGCATAACGCTAAGTAGTTATTTTCAAAAACCGACAAAGTAATTTGACGTAAGCATGACCAGGACCTCTATTCTAGGCGGTAAAAACCATATCGTCTAGTATTGTTTAGCCGGCATTACTGTAAAGTAAATCGGTTGTAATCGGTAAAAGGTGCGGCTCCACTGAGGCGGAGATGAGCGGAGCAGAGCGGAGCTGTGCCCATATTAACCAATAGAATCTAAACTAACGTGCGGAAGGGCCGCTCGACGTGACCGCATGCGCCTTCTATTGGTTAATATTGGGACAGCTCCGCTCCGCTCATCTTCGCCTCAGTGGAGCCGCACCCTAACAAGTCAAAGACGATATGGCCCCAGATCGCGTTGACCGTTTATGACAACTCCATACATTCCGAGTCCATCAGAAACTTTAGCAGCGTTTGCATCTTGAGCTGGGTCCACATTTGTATCAATTCGTCGTATCGTATCTCCGTCGCGTTGCACCGACGCGTATCAAGATCGCTAGTGTGGACACAAAAACAGCGAGATCATGCGGCGCGCCGTATCTGACCGCTCGGGATCGATGTTGATACGCGTTTATTATATCACCCGTACACTCGCGATCGGATACGCGTATCAAGATCGGTAAGTATGGACTTGTTTTGATACTGTATCACGATACGAAGTTATGATTTGATACGCGATACGCCGTAATCGCTCTCGAGGCGGTTTTTCCCCAATCATCAAAGGGGATACGGATAGCGTCCACACTTAATGATACGGCGTTATGATACGATACGCTGCTACGCTACGGTTAGTATGGACTCATTTTTTCACGCGACGATGGTAGTGATACGGTGTGCCCAAAGTGAGCGTCCATACTTAGGATACGCGAGCTCGATACGATACGCGTGATCGTGATCGGCAAAATGATACAAATGTGGACCCAGCTTTGGCTAGCCCTACAGTATCACTCACCGCGTCGCTCACGCTTATAACTTACAACTTGAGATAACGTTCACCGCTCTAACGTTGAAAACAGCACTTACCTGAAACGAGAAACAAAAATCAGTACGTGTGTCATCGCAGTGTGAATGACGCGCACGTGTCTTGGGTCATAAAATACCCCTGACTCAAATAGTGGGGTTTTAGGGGTCATGGCCATAGTGCATTAAAACTAATGTCAACACGTAAATAAATAAATATTAGGAGACAATCCGACACGAATTCACCTAGTGCCCAACTAAGCTCTAGGCTTGTATGTGTACACTAGAGGACGCCCGCGACTTCGTACGCGTAGAATTAGTTTCCCGCTACTCCCCCCATTTCTTCCCGTTGGGGGTCGATTTTCTGTCGATAGATAGACGAGCTGTTACGTGCCTACGTCGTTGGGCAATAATCTTTTTTTTTTGGGTTAATATATAGCCTATGACACTCACAAATAACGTGGCTTTCTATTGGTGAAAGAATTTACAAAATCGGTTCAGCAGATCCAGAGATTACCCCCTACAACGTCACAAACTTTACCTCTTTATAATATTAGTATAGAAGTAAATAAATAATAAAAAAAATGTTTATTTACCAAACATTATCGTACATAAAAATACATAGCATATGACATGACCACCACACTAGGCGACGCCTGTCTCGTGGGGCCAGAAACCACGGTTACCAATTACAAATGTCCTGCGCATGCGCTGGTTAAGATATCAAACAATTTTTAACTACTTTAAAACTACTATTATTACTACTAATAATTAACTACTTACTTATTTAACAAAAGCAGAAGGCTCGATGATGCCGCCGGTGCCAGAATCTGCTGAGTTGAGTACAACTAAAGGTGAAGTCAATGGTGTAGAAAAAGATGCATAGAACTACATGCTTCCAGTATAGCTATGACTTTCCGGGGTTCATAGCAATCATAACCTCAAAAACCAAGATATTCGCGTACTACCTGTAACCTACCATATGTCTTAAAAGCCCGCGTCCATTGTAAAAGCCCGAACCGTCAAGAAAAAAAAAACGATCTCCGAAACATCTGGCACAAACACCCCCATAGCTACACCCTCGACGAGAGAGAGGGGACCATGCAAGGTTCATACAACAGAGCGAGAAGTGTATATTAAACAAAGCACCCTAGGTCGAGAGCAAAAAATCGTAAAATTGGACGCGCACACGCATATAAAGGTTCCGTTTCCGAATTCGAATCTTTTGATTCGTCGTGATACGCGTTTTTTTAAGTTAATTTAATTTGTTTTCAGTTTGCAAGTCAGTCACGCAGTTTGGTACATAGTTAGTTAATATTTCATTAATGTAGGTTCTATTTTTAAAGATAAAGATAAAGATCGTTTATTTGTATAACAGAACATAGATCGGTAACCGTAACTGATTAATTCCGCGTAGCAAACTTTTCATTCGCATTTTCCCCATTTAATTTTTTCTCCAATCGCTTTTCTTGCCGTTTTTTTTTATTAATTGCATATTTTCCATTTTGGATTTTCCCCACTTCCATGTGTTCTCAATTCAAAATCAATTTCACTGAGCCGACGGAGCTCCTATTTCTGGGTGCTATGGCCCTTCGGGCATTCTGAAAATCTAAAAATTCAAAATGGGAAACAAAGGGATCGGCGAAAAATTTAAATGGGGAAAAAGCGACTGGAAAGTTTGCGGAATGAATCCATTTGAGAATCAGATCTCACTATCCAGTCTACGAATTTAGCGATCTCAGGTTTGTTTTCCGATATCTCAGGTTTGCATTATTTGTGTTGAGTACGGCCACGAACTTTAATTTGTGACCCATTTCAAGAAAAATATGCTAATAATTATTGTTGTAGAATGTCAGATTGACTTTGGAGTTTGGACCTAAGGCAATTGCTCTCAGTGAGAACGCTCCTTTAGGAGAATATCGTTTTTAGGGTCCGTACCCAAAGGGTAAAAACGGGGCCTATTACTAAGACTCCGCTGTCCTGGCTGTATCTCATGAACCGTGATAGCTAGACAGTTGAAATTTTCACAGAAGATGTATTTCTGTTGCCGCTATAACAACAAATACTAAAAACAGAACAAAATAAATATTTAAATATTTAATCCCATACAACAAACGTGATTTTTATGCCGTTTTTTGATAATGTTGTATAGATAATGGTACGGAAGCCTTCGTGCGCGAGTACTACTCGCACTTGGCCGGTTTTTCTTATATATATTTTTTTTTCATTTTATGAAGAAGAATAATGAAGAAGAAGATAAATGGGATCTGAAATCCATAGACCTTCGCAATCTCAAACCAACTTAAAGTTAGCGGAGGCGACAAACGCTTTGAACTAGTAGTAAATATCTTCAGTACTAAACTTACTGTTTCCAATACACACGTGACTCCAAATCTCCCTCATGGCCCACCGCGATAAACAGATCCAAACCCCATTAAAATGTAATAAATAACTTATTAAACTTAGATAGTGCGATTGGTGACGAATTTAAATTTTAAATCGGATTTACATATGTTTGTTAGGTCGGAATTATACTACGCATGTGCTGGTATATGAAGATAAAGTACCTAATAAAGTAGGAAATTATAATATGTGGCGTTATCTATGAAAAGGGACCTTATTGTTGATGGCGCTTCCGCCATTATTAACGATGCTCCGATATAAATATAACGTCGCGTGACGCAGGCCGGCGTAAGCGCCATCGACAATAAGGTCAATTTCATAGATAACGCCACATATGTTAAACTATTTGGCCTAAATAGGTACTTACTGTATCTGTTCACATCTTATAATATTAATGCCATACTTAATACAAGCCTAGAACTAAGTTTTGGAATAAGTCAATTTGTGAGAGATTGTTCCTAGGGTCTTTATTCTACTGGGTAAAACGATATAGCCTTTGACATATCGTACTGACTGATAGCTCTTATACAGTAATGGCGACCGAGTTAAAACAATACCATAACATGTCCAAGTGTGGTTGCCGGGTTAGAATAGTGCCACTCCATGTCTTCCCGTGGATGTCGTAAGAGGCGACTAAGGGAATAAAGGCTTGTAGTATTACTGTTAGGCGATGGGCTTGCAACCTGTCACTAATACGCCGGTAAACATCTTAGCCTTATTGTGCAAAATGTGGTTACAGAATTATCAACAAGTTTTTAGAGTTGTTGGTAATTCTGTAGCTCTGCCTAATAGTTGTGCCCGCTCGGTCTTTAACGGGAGCGCTCCGATCTCGGTCAATCGTCTTTTAGTTCCTTTAGCTCCTTTAGCTCCGGAGCAAATTTGAGATCTGAGCAGGACATTGAAATAGATACTATTTGTCTCGTTCACATCTAGTGCCGTGCCGTGCGCTCTTTACTAGTTCGCTCTGTTTCGCTCATACGTTCAACAATTTGCTACTGACCTAAAGGACCGAAGACCGATTAAGATCGTTTACGACGAACTAGTTCCTTTCGGTCCGTGACGGGAATTCATTCCTTTTATTTCTTAGTTCCTGACCGACACAAGCCTCCTGCCTAACCCACTCTGGAATTACAGGCGTGAAGGTATGTATGTGAATGTATTTTCGCAATTGACACCAAAACATCTGCCAGCTAAAACAAACGGTGTCATCTTTTCGAAATCATAGACAATTCCCACGACCGCCAGGAAGTGAGAATAGGCCCTAAGCCTCCGTAATTTAAAAAAAATACACCCGCATACAAAGCATGCGTCCCTGAACATCTGTCGCACTAACACACAGACAACAACCATCCCTTTCCCTCCTACAGGCATTTGTGTTTGTGATCCTTGTCGAGTCAGGTACTTGTGTACCTGTGTGCGTGCACGTAGCTATTTAAATATTGGTGTGGAATTATTTATCGATATTTTTTTAAATTGGTAGGGTTGCGTCGGAGAGGTTTTTAAGATGGTGAAAGATAGAGTTAGATGTGATAATATACCACAAACTAGTTTCTGATTGCTTTCTGGAAAAATACTGTAGGTATTCATAGTTTTGCATATTTAGGATAGCATAGTGCATACTTTTTACACATGCCGTTTTAAACATTAATGTAAAGGGCGAAAGTGGAAGGGGAAGACCTAAGAAGGGATGGATGAAATGTGTGAAGAGCTATATGAAAAAACAAGGAACTAAATACCGAGATGCTGTTTTCTACGTGTACGAAATCGCGGAAATATTTAAAAAAATATATGTTCTCAAGTAAATAAGAGTTATCATAGAGTTGTCGATATATACGATAGCACGTCAAAATTATTGTGGTTTAACCGCGTTTAATAGGGGTGTGGTTGCCGGGTTAGAATAGTGCCTTCCATGTCTTCCCGTGGATGTCGTAAGAGGCGACTAAGGGAATAAAGGCTTGTAGTACTGTTAGGCGATGGGCTTGCAACCTGTCACTAATACGCTGGTAAACATCTTAGCCTGTTTGTGCAAAATGTGGTTGCTAAATTATTGACAAGTTTTTAAAGTTGTAGGTAGTTCTGCGGCTCTGCCTACCCCACATCTGGGATTACCGGCGTGAAGGTATGTATGTATGTAATAGAGTCCTTGTCCACTTTATCATCTAAAGATGAATTGAGGATCTTACCTATCTATCCCTGCAGAGTGAAGATTACCAACTCAAAATACATACAGTGGTCAATCAACCAACCATTGACAGCATCATAAAAAAAGTTATTTACGACTAGCCATAAACAGTAATCATTGCTTAACACCTTGAGTCCAAAACCGGTATTTTTTCAAGCCGCAATATTTTCTTATTGTCTTTAATTATTACTTTACTACTTCCTAATGTGAATAGCGCACTAAAACTCCAATTACTGTCTCAGTCCTGTGATTGTGCCACGGCAAAAGAGTGATAGAGATGGGAGTAATGGTTCTGTACAGTTATGAAGCAGGTAAGGTTATGAAAGGTGCAAAAATGGTGGCGTTCCCTTGGGAATCGGTAGAGAACCCTTTATTTGGAGACACAAGGTGTCACTTGATGAATTCATGGAAAGAATGTGAGCTCTGCAAAGTATAGGTAGTTATGGTTTCATTGCCGCTTTTTAGGGTTCCGTACCTCAAAAGGGAAAAAACGGAACCCTTATAGGATCACTTTGTTGTCCGTCTGTTCATCTGTCTGTATGTCAAGACCCTTTATCTCGGGAACGCGTGAAGGTATCGAGTTGAAATTAAAACCATATATACTCCGGTCTACAGTCCCTTGAAGCTGTGAAAAAATCAAACTTCTACATTTACGTAAAAAAAAGATACGGCCGCTTATGTCGCCAAAAACGTGTATTTCAACACTCGAGGGAATCAAAATGTATAGGGTATTTCCCACTGACCTAGAACTATGAAATTTGGCATGTAGCACCGTCTTTTACTACAATTATAGGAAAAAAAACGGAAATCTGTACATTTTCAATTAAATCACAAAAAACAGGGTCTTTATGCAAGGAACGGCGGCGGTGCAAATATTGAATTGAGTTAACCGTGTCATGTGCGGAACCCTCGGTGGGCGAGTCCGACTCGCCTTGTCCGGTTTTTTTTATAGTATGGAGAAGGCAATTATAGCGGACAGCCATCTGATGGTAAACGGACCACAAATTTTAAAATATACAAAACAATATGGTCGCTCCTAACATGATAGTGATTGTTTGTTCATAAGTCTTGATTCTATACGAGCCTAAGAAGAAGTTTATTTGAATCCTTAAAGATAGCTTGCTGTTGTTACAGTCAAGGACTTACTGCCGCACTCAGAGACGTCAATTTAATTTAATGCTTGATTAAAGTCGCTGCTGTCACTTTCGTTGTTTTACAGCAATAGAATAAGACAACACGTCACTAAACAAGCATTAAATTTAATTGACGTCTCTGAGTGCGGCAGTTAATTGTTATGCCACTATAGAACCCTGTCATAATGACAGCGTCAAACCACATGAAAGAAATTACGCCGATTACTATCAGCTTTGGTTGATATACTCGTACTATGTATTCACTTTTTTTCAACTAAGAGAAAAACTTTCTTGGCTGGCTCTATTTTTTTTAAATGTATGATGAGTTTGTATGGTTTATATATTTATTAATAGGAAACTAACTCGACTACTCTACAATTACAATGACGTCAAACTTGACACTAAAAAAAAAAACCTTGAAAACTAAAAATAGCTTTTATAACTTCACATGACTTTTACTCAAAATCAAACCTTAACAAAACTCTACAAAGTTCAGATCAAAGTGGAAGAGCACCCCTACAGGTTAAAACGGCGTCATTTTTGTTGCCTAATTTCAGCCTTATGATAAGGGGCTAAGGTTGTTTAATAGCTAGCGTTGTAAAGATCTACGAAGCGTAAAGAGGGTCGCAGGCGCACCCTACTTGTCGCAACGCGGGGTTATATTGAAATTTCAATATTGTTCGGTGTAATTAATTTGAGGGTGGTGTAAAAAGAGTTAAAAAAGGCAACTTGAAAACGATAATTTAATAAATAACAAACAACAATATTCAACTCTACAGTTACTCGTAAGTTATTACTTCCTAATATTATACTAGCGATCAGCCCTCGCTTCGCTCTCTGTAACACCCGTTCATAATCCAGAATTTATCCAACTAATATTATAAATGCAAAAGTTCGTGCGTGCGTGCGTGCGTGCGTGCGTGCGTGTGTGCGTGTGTGTGTGTGTGTGTGTGTGTGTGTGTGTGTGTGTGTGTGTGTGTGTGTGTGTGTGTGTGTGTGTGTGTGTGTGTGTGTGCGTGTGTGTGTGTGTGTGTTAGTTTGTTACTTCTTCACGCTGCGACGGCTGGACGGAATTGGATGAAATTTGGAATTGACATAGCTTATACCCTACATTAACACATAGGCTATTTTTTATCCCGGAAAATGTAAAAGTTCCCGAGGAAAGAGAGAGGAGAGAAGATATTGAAATTTAGAATACATACTTTATGTAGAAATGTAAAGGACCACTGAATTCATTTGTCGACGTTCAACCAGTAACTAAAAGAAATAGTAGAATAATTAAATTGACTCGTAGCAGCTAAGATGACTTAATTACTACGGCCTTAAGACTGCAAACGTGTTGCCAACACTGAGGACAAAGATGGAATTAAAAAAAACCGGCCAAGTGCGAGTCGGACTAGCCCCCTTAAATATTTATTTTATTCTGTTTTTAGTATTTTTTGTTATAGCGGCAACAGAAATACATCTTCTGTGAAAATTTCAACTGTTTAGCTATCACGGTTCATGAGATACAGCCTGGTGACAGACAGACAGACGGACAGCGGAGTCTTAGTAATAGGGTCCCGTTTTTACCCTTCGGGTACGGAACCCTAAAAAAACAGGAGACCATCTCATACAAATTGACAAAGTCCCAAACTAAGCTCGAGGCTTGTACTATGTGTACTAGACAACGATATAAATACTTATATAGAGGAATAAATACTTGAATACTAAGAAAACATCCAAGACAGAAACAATGCCTCTATGCTAGCAATTTCACCGCCTTCACATTTTGACCAACATATCCTTTACCAAGGATCATTGCATTCACCCCAGCGCTATAGTTGACTACAAAGAGATGTTAATTTTTAACCTTATTGTCATGTAATAAATAAGGTCCAAAACTGGATACATCTATTTGTATTCTACCTACTCATAGTGTGTAAAACTTCCGATCGGTCAGCAACACATTACCAGCAAGACACGCCGAAGCGTCGTCGGCGCGAGCGCAGGATTGGCGCGCGGCGCCAGGTGCGCGGGACCCTCGCGCTGGCGCACTAGGGCGGGGGCGCGCGTGTCGATAGTCGACAGGATTGATCGATAACGTGTGTCCATAGTCGATAACCACAGGTGTAACCCTCCGAAAATACAGGTAACGAATGCTCATATAACATATCGATAATCACCAATCTGTACAAGACAACGCCCTAGTTAGTCTAGTTACAACTTGAGTCTTACTGAAGTTCATTGATATAAGAATTTCCGCCAAAGCCATTTTAATCGTTTAGCTACTATTGAACCTTATCAAATTTTACGTCGTCGCCGTCGTGACGTACGTCAAAATTTATTTTTAGCATTTCTCTGACAGGGCTCTATCTATATTTTGACTTTATATTCAGCTCCAAAACTGTAGTGAATTGAGTGCAATAACAAATTGAAGAGGAATATCAACACGTTGCAAAAAAATATATACATACCTCTATTACTTTCTACTATTTCTTTAGATTGACCGTGAGACCACAGTCCTTATTTACAAAATATACTCATATTTCAATAACTTTCGCTCGTCTCTCAATGACTGTCTAAACCACAACTATGTTCAACAGCATCCTATTCAATAGAGGAAGTAAAAATAATTTATTGGTATAAACTAAACCCACCAGGGAAGGAATACCGCCAAATTAAAGGACATGTCTGACAGGACAGACTGAAGATTAGGGCAGCCGGAGAAGAGGCAGACCAAAAATAAGATAGCGACTAATTAGATAAATTCAATCTAGGCTGGTAAGAATTTTAATGTAGAAATGAATGCCAGAATATAGGGAAAGGTAATTGAAGTAGATATAATGGATTAGACACTCACTGCCTAGAAAATGTACAGGTTTGAGGACTTCGTAACACGGGCTATAAGGAGAAAAGGACACGTTATGTATGTAAATGGTGAAATCGAATTGAAAAAAAAAAAAACATTTAAGTTGCTTTGACATCAAATTTTGACACTGTTGATATTTTACTTCATGACTCATTAGGCATGATGCGGCTTAAGATACCTCAACCTGCGTTTTTGGAAGCAGAAACAGCTATGAACTTAGTGACGAACGACTTTAATCGCAAACACTCAATTTAAACTTTAACTACTATCCTAAGATGTAGTGTTATTTAAGTGGAAATAGCACTGCACTAAAGTTTAGATTGAGAAAAGTGATTTCAGAGAACTGCGTTATTATTAATCGCTCAAGAGCCAGGCGTCTATAAAAACAAGTGCACGTTCTGATTATCGAAATAATGTAGACCACACATGAAGAAACGACAAAAAATGCAATCTCATTATCATCATACAAATAAATACTCATAAAGAATGCTCATTAAGTGAAGCAGTTTTTGCAGACATGATTATGAAATTAAAAAAACAGCAACAAAGATACGTGTTCATATTGCAATCGCATTTATTATGTTGTATTTTAAAAACAATTAAGAATAAAAAAACATGTTTTCAGATCATCATAGGTCAGACAAACTCAAATCAAATTATTATTTAAAATCAAAAAAAGTACTTCAAAAGTGTAAAAATTATTTGATAAAAAATATATCGATAGATTCTCCCGTCACTATTACGTAGGGAATGCACAAAAAACTGGGAACGTGCCCTCTCCTACAGGTATAGATGACATAAATAGCACACCGACCGGCGAGGGATTTGACGGGAATTTAGCAATGGTGTCAATAATGTACGTACACGCATCGACACTAAGTACATAATAAAAGTAAATAAATATCAGGGGACAATGTCAGACCAATTGAACTAGTCCCAAACTAAGCTCTAGGCTTGTACGGTCAGCGTTATAATAAGCTGTACACTTTGGTGCTATGTCACTAGAACGTTATTTTTTAAAATGCTGTTGGGTAGAAGTACCGGTTTTGACCATCTTAAGACCGGTTTTGGCCACTCTAAATTTTTATTAATATGTAAAGGATTATGAAATTACAATATTATTTTTAATTTTACGGTATTTTTGATACTAATTTCAACCTTAAGTGGCCAAAAAGGGTACGTGGCCACAAACGGTACTTCTACCCTACCAGTCTGTCAAAGGTGTTAAAGCGACAAGGTACAAAAGTGGGCAGACACTATTAAGGCCGACTGTACTATGGGTACTAGATAACTATAAACTTTCTTATATAGAGAAATACATACTTTACTTAATACAGTGACGGCACTAATATTGGACACTTTTAGCTAAAGGCACCAATAATGGACACTTAACTCTTAATTCAAAGGTAATAAGGTTATAAATTGACTGTCTCAAAATAAATAAATAACCCTTATCTTCTGTACCATAAGAACCAAGTGTCCATTATTGGTGCTTGTTCATTACTGGTTCCATCACCCTACATGGACTCGACCAAACGAGAGTAAATATTATTCTTAGGCCGGCATTACACCTGTAAGTTATTACTGTAAGTTTTGAGACGCAACTATGGGTAAGAGTGAGTGGCAAATAACTGCATCTCTCTCTTACATATATCTTTGTTTCAAAACTTACATCAATAACTTCCAGGTGTAATGCCGGCCTTAGAATAAATCGCCAGTTAATCGAGAGTAAATAGTCTTGGGAGACCTTAGTACGAGTATTTGTCTGTTCTAGTTTGTTTCCCTGGTCCAAAAATGATTTAAAAAAGTAAAAAACTGTGATGTAATGAAATTTTATACAAATTTCTTGGCTGCTACGCGCTGCTACGCGAAAATACCAATTGACTTTGTTTTTTTATTTTATTTTACGTTGTCCTGCAACCAATAACTTTGCGGACTGCGTTTACAACAATAAATATTCATATAGGTCATCACCATCACACATCCGAGACTCAGGAATAAATCGCGCGTCACACGTATATACCCTTACCGGGAAGCGAACCCGGGACTGTTCGCTTCGTAGGCATTGTAGTGAACTCAAGTAAGCATTTCTTCGGTATTAATTTCACGGATAGTTTATTTGATCGGAATGCCATTTGCTCTGGCAAGGGTAACGTGTTCGATTCCGAAGGGTCCGCCCACAAGCCGGATGTAACGTGTCACAAATAACAGCGAAGTTGCTAGGAAGCGTACAGTACAGACTTTAATTTTTATGCCACTATGGAACCCTGTCGCATAACTTTAATCATTAATTTTGGCGTAATTTCTTTCATGTGGTTTGACGTTGACATAATGACAGGGTTCCATAGTGATATAACAATTAAAGTCCTTGAGTGTACATGAGCGTGGGTTCGATTCTGGCAGCGACATGTCAACCATGTTTGTAATGGATAGTTTGCCAATATCCGTGGATAATTTCACATATTAGTCTAATTGACGACGCGTTAGCCTAGTTGGTAGTGACCGTGACTACGAAGCTAGCAGTCCCGGGTTCTATTCCCGCGGTAAGGGCGCATATTCGATAAGTGCTAGTATTGAATATTAATATGTCTAAACTATATTAAAGCGAAGTTTTTCCGTATTTATACTTCTGTTTATTTAGAATTAGAAACCATAACAACATTGTATTGCGGCCCGTGATCTCTTTACAATTTGTACTAAAGTAACAATTGACGACACGCAAATAAAGTGACATTAAAACAATTTTATTTTGCGGCTCTCAGACTATTGTAGTTACTGTACTATTTGCTAGGTAATAAACAGTTGACCAGACGCAATATAATGTTATTGTGGTTTCTAATTCTAAATAAATTGAAGTATAAGTATATATGGCGGAATTTTCATTTTTTGGAACTTTAAATGATGTTGGAGTTATTTTAGATTTTTTTGAGAGAAACTTTTTTTTTCTACCACTCACTAACATACATTCAGAATTAACTGTTTGTTTGTTTGTATTGTAACGCTTTCACAGCTAAACCGCTGCACCGATTTTAATGATATTCGGTATGGAGATAGCTTGAATCACAGGGAAGGACAGGTACTTATAATTAATTAATTTATTTATTTATTTATAATCCCGGAAAACTGGACAGTTCCCGATTTAATTACAATAAACAAATTCTACGCAGACGGAGTTGCGAGCAACAGCTAGTTTATATCAAAATTGCAATATATTCGTCATTATCACCTGTCACAGCCCACGTGACAATGTGTCAACTGTACTGTACGACACGTGATCATAAGCGTGACTGCTACGCCATCTATCAGCCTTTCGTTATCGACATCACGTGAGACAGTTGCTACACGGCTAACACTTGACATTTCCAATTTTAAAGTGTTTTCTTAAGGGTATTTCACCATCCTGACAATGATAGGTGACAGGTGACAATTTGGTATAGGTACATTGCCGAATTCACAAGTTTTCACACTGGGATTCACATCAGCTGCGCCATGTACACTAAAATATCACCTGTCACCTGTCAATGTCACGATGGTGAAATAGGGGGCTGGTTTACTACAAAACTTATAGTGACAGGTGACAATTTGAAATACATTGCAACATCGACGACTTAATCACTGGGCTTACTTATATTACTGCCACGCAATGTATATCGAATTGTCACCTGACACTGATAGCTTTAATGTTACTGGGACCTGATGGGACTTGGCGGAAGCGCGTGGAGCTAACCCCATGTGCATGTCCACAAGAGAAAATAATATTTAATTTATTTATTTATAACTAGAGGACGCCCGCGACTTCGTACGCGTAGAATTAGTTTCCCGCTACACCCCCCATTTCTTCCCGTTGGGGGTCGATTTTCGGAAAATCCTTTCTTAGTGCTCACTTATCATGAAAGGAACCCCTGTACCAAATTTCAAGTTTCTAGGTACAGTAGTTTCGGCTGTGCGTTGATATATAAATCAGTCAGGTTTGCCTCTTATATATATAGATTTTGTTATTGATACAAAATCCACAGCATAATAAATAACAATTTAAAAAGTATACATCACTGGCCGATTACGGATTTACATTTTATAATACCAAATTACCGAACAATAAAATTGCACTCGCATTTTTTATCCATGTTTTAATTTCTCATATAACCCCATGAGAGTGTCTATAAATAACTCGACATTCATTAAAAAGTTATTGACATATTCAATCCCATGACTGCTAATGCGCTGCCCACCCTGAAGATCAAGATAGAATAGAATACCTCTATGGTATAGGTATTTTTTTAAGAGCATGGCTGCTTGACCACGCAGTTAGCAAGTAAGATAGTGAGATCCGGAATGACCCTGAACAGGGTCCTACCACCAGCAAGATATCTCAATAATCTTAGGATGTTACCATATCAATCGATCGTCAATCAATAGCATGGATCTATTTTTTATTCCCGACGCAACGTATCGTAGCTCTTAAACGGATGGACCGATTCGGATGCGGTTTTTTTAATAATAAAGCTCGTTTCATTGAAGTGGTTTTTAGCTAAGAATTATGAAAATCGGTTAGGCCGTTTAAGAGATATCAGCTCTGAAAGGAGTCGCCATTATATCGATG
The DNA here is from genome assembly GCA_948252455.1 of Acleris cristana. Taxonomy (NCBI): domain Eukaryota; kingdom Metazoa; phylum Arthropoda; class Insecta; order Lepidoptera; family Tortricidae; genus Acleris; species Acleris cristana. The sequence goes on from OX411799.1 coordinate 542,252, forward strand.
GTTATCGATTTATTTATCGACCTTAGAATCTGTCGATCATGGAGGATTTACAATTTGCTTACGCTTTTTAACGCGAAACAGAAGGATAAACATTCTGATGTGTAATATAATATCGTTTAGGTATAAATAATTCTATGAATCAAAACACCGAACGCGTCGTACGTGCGCAGACAAACGTACACGTTTTGTAATGTTAGTAGATAAATACTTGGCTGTAAGATAGGTCACGTCTCGGCGATACGGAAAGCAAAGTACGATTGATTGACCTACAAACATACATACATTTAATGTATCAAATATTAATTGTTATTAAAATTAGGTTATAGAAATCGATTGACGGTGTGGGAAGGAAGACTACCAAACTGAATTGGGACTGGGCTAGATATGTCTGCCGAATGCATCCGGACCGATGGAGCCAGATCACAACCGACTGGGTGCCAAGTAACAGAAGCCGGAGTAGAGACAGACCAAAAAGAAGATGCCGGGACCATTTTGGATCCCTCAGGAGCAACATGCACAAAACGCAAAATGTACACTACACGCAAAATGTAACTAATAGCAAAATGTACAATTCGCACAATGTACCCCAAGCATATTGTGAAATACGCGGCACGTCCACGAAGCAAAAAGTACATTCGCAAAATGTACATATCGGAAAATGTATACTACTCGCAAAATGCACATTACGCGAAACGTGCAGTACGCAATTAGCCGCACACGTAAAATGTACAAAAACTGAAAAGACTGCTATTCAAGTGTGGCGTCATCTATTGATGTACTTAGTTTAGGGAAAAGGATCCAATCCACGAGACATCACAATTGAAATGTGTGACTTTTGCTTTTGGCAGAAGGTTCCAAACCCAAATATTACCTATACTGTGTGGGTTGGATCCATTTCCCTGAATTATGGCACTTGTGCGTAACCTAGTCTGATGTATAAGATCACCAACTAGTTACCAGTTCGTTCCCTTAATGAATTTTTGTACATTTTGCGTGTGCGGCTAATTGCGTACTGCACGTTTCGCGTAATGTGCATTTTGCGAGTAGTGTACATTTTCCGATATGTACATTTTGCAAATGTACTTTTTGCTTCGTGGACGTTCCGCGTATTTCACAATATGCTTGGGGTACATTGTGCGAATTGTACATTTTGCTATTAGTTACATTTTGCGTGTAGTGTACATTTTGCGTTTTGTGCATTTTGCTCCTGAGGGTTTTGGATAAATAGATTGAATGATGCCGTGTGGTGCCGGGTTTAGAACTCGGGCTTTGCCACTCCAGTCTTCCCGTGGATGTCGTAAGAGACGACTAAGGGACTAAAGGCTGTGTAGTGCTGTTAGGCGATGGGTTTGCAACCTGTCACTAATACTCTGAATAACATCCTAGCCTGGTTGTGCAAAATGTGGTCACAGAATTATCAACAAGTTTTTGGAGTTGTTGGTGAGTCTGTGGCTCTGCCTACCCCACTCTGGGAATGAAGGCGTGAGTTTATGATGATGATGATGATGATGATGATGATGATGATGATGAGATTGAATGATTTAAATATTTGACGCTGATACTAGACGATGTAAAACGACGACGCGGTAGCCTAGTTGGTAACGAGCCTGCCTACGAAGCTTAGCAGTCCTGGGTTCGATTCCCGGTTTGGGCAAATATTTGTGTGATGAGCACGAATATTTGTTTCTGAGTCTTGGATGTTTCCTATGCATTTAAGTATTTATTTCTCTATATAAGTATGTTTATCGTTGTCTAGTACCCATAGTACAAGCCTAGAGCTTGTTTGGGACTAGGTCAATTTTTCTGACATTGTCCCCTGATATTTATTTATTTAATTTTTTACGGATGATTTTTATGTATAATCAATGCTGGATTATGTACGGGAGTGTGACATGTTCCCGTGATATTTATTTATATTTATTTATTATTAAAAGGTGGAAAATCCTTATGTGTGCTACTACATTTGCGCAGAGGTTTAATCCATTTATTGCTCACTTTATTGGCAAAAAACTCTGTGACAAGTTAAAGGATGCTCTAAAGTCACCTCATAAGCGCAGGGTTACGGAGTTGTTAGCACAGCTCGATTACCACAAGACCTAGAGTCTACTAGTTAGTTGTAGTGCGTTGAGAGCACAGAACAGAAAAAAACAGTAGAATTGTCAAGTGGGCGTGTAACGTGTGGCATGGTTATGCGGAGTTCCGCATAACCTACCATACTTTTGCCGCGATCGCTTATTTCGATATTTCTAAAATAGGAAATAAATCCAGAAGCATGCCTTACTGTGCTTTTTTGGAATGTAAAAACGATAGCCGCACCAAAAACACTTTCCATGGTGGCGTGTTGTTGTTATTGGCGACAACATGTCTGATAGGTACTAAGCGAAGCTCATACCACTTCCACTGTTTTTTCTATTCCGTGGTTGAGAGGAACCTGATCCTAAAATAATTATTTATTACCAATCTAACTGAGAAGGCAATATTAATACAGACTTTAGACCAGATACGATGTCGTAAGTTTATTCAGTTCATCTGTAATTATGTGTTAAATGACTTGAATTGTTTACGATAGACACGTGTAAACACTTACCTTGTTTTTTTATCCATACGCACATTACGCACGGTAGTGTTTAGGGCAAGTTCAGAAAGCATGTTTAAATTTGAATAAAACCAGTCAAAAATAACCACGTAACAATTTCTATAATGACAACACACATGAGCTCAATATATATTCTACAAAAAACAATAAATAAAAACAGGTGCGAAAACAGTGCTTACAAAAACGGTACAACAACAGTGCTTTAAAAAAACAGCTTACTTACTTTGTTCCTAAATTAACAACCAAGCAAAAACAAAACGACAAAAAGTGCAATAGCCAAGTTGAAGGTGTTCACAAAGCATTATTGACTGCTTACCGTTGGCAACTAAAAGAAAGAAACACTTATCAACTTAAAGAAGAAGACACGGCCAATCCTGTACGACTATAGCTTGATTTTTCTCGCTTGTAATACGTTTCTTTATTCGTGTCTTCAGTCGCGAGTCGTGTAAGAACGCTTGAGCACTGGAACTACTAGACTTTACGAGTAAAAAAGCAAGTGTAAAGGCCAATTGACAACGCACTGACATATCTAAGCTACAGCTTTAGCTGTGCTGCAGCCAAATCGCGAACAAAAAACATAAACCAAAACAAAGTGCTACAACTCAAAGCCAACATGAGCCGGGTAGTGCGACAGCCAAGTCCGCTCACCCATTGTGGTGGTACGTCGGCGTGTTGGTGGTGCTGGTGGTGCCGACGGTCGCCTTGATGGTGTCCGTGGGGCGCCGCGCACGTCGCCGCCACGCCGTACTATGTGCAAACAACATGGTTGGAACTTGGCTTGTGTTTTACAGATATTACACCACAATGAAGCTAGGGGTCGATACGATAGAAGATGAAGTATGAAAGGTGAACCTTAAAAATGTGAAGTTAGAGATAATGCGATGAAAACGTTGAATTAATATTAAATAATCCGCGATCCTTGTAAAATTAGTTGGAGAATTTTATTTATTAACTAGAGGACGCCCGCGACGTCGTACGCGTAGAATTAGTTTCCCGCTACTCCCCCCATTTCTTCCCGTTGGGGGTAGATTTTCGGAAAATCCTTTCTTAGTGCTCACTTACATCATGAAAGGAACCCCTGTACCAAATTTCAAGTTTCTAGGTACAGTAGTTTCGGCTGTGCGTTGATATATAAGTCAGTCAGGTTTGCCTTTTATATATATAGATTATAAAGGTAGTACAATATATCCCAAACGCTACCCAACTGCTAGCGTATTAAAAATCGCCCACCCGTCCTTATCTCGTATACGGCGCAGTAAACTGTCCGTTCTGGATCACTTAAGTAAATGGCAGTAAAAACGGTCGCCGACCTTTAGTTTTATGCCGTAGTTTGGGATCAGGGTTGTAGGAGATTGTGGGCCCGCTACCGCCAACGCTCCGCTTACAGAAAGGGTTTATACAGGGTAAGTACATTTTTTTTACAGTGCAATTTTTTTTACGTACCTACCTACGGTTTTGTATCGTTAATATAATATATTACAACAATAAAATGAGGTTTTTTTTGCAAAATATCAAATTTTTAAGTTCTGTTGCACCAAGTCATACTAGAAAATGACTTACTAAAAACTCAACAGTAAAAAAAAATTTACAGCACGCTCCTCTCCTCGCACCCATGCATTAGAGGGTCTATGAATATCGTTAAGTTAGTGGAATCATTGAATCGGCAATACTATCTCTAGTTAATGTTTTTTAATCTAGAGTAAAAATAACACAACATGTGTTATTGATCAACAATAGCGAAGCAAATATTAAAAAAATACCCTGTATTTGGGTTGTCATTGGTGAATGTATTTATTTATTTCGTTCATTCGACCGACGATCTGGGCCTCTATTCTACGACTAATCCATTCTGACATCGATCGACGATCGATCGATTGGTCTGGTAGGAACTATCGATCCACGATCGATCGATTGGTTTGGTAACACCCTTAAACCATATTGCCTTTGACGTGTTATTGTATTGTAACTGTAACATATTACTTTGTCACCTGTCATAGGCACTTGTCCCACCGCCGACGATAAGCGGAAAGCGAGTGGAGCCAGCGGTCAACTATTAATGTATGTGTCTCTTTTATTGACACGGATTCTACATCTTATATTTCGACAAACTAGTGTAGAGAGATCTCGCTGGCGATGTGACCAACTATTAATATACTTATGTGTGTCTTTTATTGACACAGGATCTATCTTTTGATCGTTTCTTGAGCGACAAAATAGTTGATAACTAATAGCTTCCTCGCCAGCAATGTCACAAGTGTCATAAGCTGAGCGGTTTCACAATGAGTTCATTCCCTAATTCCCTTACAAATACCCTTCTAATCTTTTGCAGATATACTCGGGCTTCAGGTAAGATGTGTTTTCTCTTTTGGACTCTCTCTACAGTTTCCCTCTTTGTATTTTTAACTAGCTGAATACAATGCAACGCAAAAGCTGATGAAATATTAGTTTTTTCTGAAATTTGTTTCAAAATCACACATATACTATGTAGATCGACGATGTTCTACCTTTTATACCGGCGAATCCTTCTTAAACTCTAACCCCCTATTCATCAACGCACTATAAACCTAGTTTAGTTAAATTAAGCTTTACCACTTTCTGTCAGATGCAGATGTCACAATGTCACAATTTTAGCTAGCTATTGGGTCCAATTCGGATAAGTGACGTCTAAATTTAAATTTAAGTTAAGAATCTGTAATTTTAAGTTACGTCATTTTAGGTTACACGCCAATTGGTATTCGGATTACCGCCTATGTTGAAGTTGCCATACATTAAAATGTCTTAATTTAGAGAATCGCTTAAATTTGACGTTTAATATATTTAAATTAGAGATATCGCCAATTTGGTATTCGGATGCACATCAGAAACTTCAAATTACAGATTTTTAAACGAAATTTTCTGTAAATTTAGACGCCACCTAAACAGTGCCGCGTAAATTTATACGATAGGTACTTAGGATTCTAAATCGGATCGAAGCCTTACTGATCTTACCGTTCGTAAATAGGATCCTAACTGTTTTAATTGCATTTTTTTACGTTTTCCTAAATTCCAAAAAGGATTCCTATTAATTGAATAGTGTAAAAAGTGTCCTGCTTCTAGTGAGTGTCTGTACGTATTTTGCAAATTTGCAAAACGCAAATGATACGGTTATGTTGTAGAATCAATGAATAAAATGTGAAAACTGAGTGAAACCTAACCTATCGTGAAAATGAAAATATCAACAATCACAGGTGCTTTATGTAGGTACCCACCTAACACGTTATATATAAGAGCATAAGTTTCATTGAAAGAAGTATTGAAAGAAGTAAGGGCTTGCCTTCGAGTCAGCTCGTTCGAGACCGTTTGCTGCACAAATGGATTTTATTCCCGGACCATCAAAGGTAAATACTATTTAATACTTGTGCAAATAATTAGAGAGCTAGTTTTAACATCTCTTTGTGAAATTCTTTAGACTTGCTAAAGTTTTTTCTCTACTATTACCTACCCATTTATTTATATTTCTTACAATGATAACTTATGATTTACCTACTAATAAACAACTAACCACCAATTTCTGTCTTTCTAGTGTGCAACAATGTTATGACAAAGGCACTAAAGTAAATGATGCAGTGATATATTGCACCCATGTTATAAGATAAAACACCAGACCAACACAAGGAACGCTGTATCAGTACATAGATACCTGTTGGTAAGTAGGGACCCGTGTTATGTTATGAACTGCCTTAAAATGTAAATGGTTTTATGTAAGAGGGGTGATCCATAAGTTTTGATAATCGGTATTAAAAATGGGAAATATATAAATCGTTATATTTTAATTGGAATAAGCACACTTTCTATATTTCCAAACACTTATTAACTTCATTCAATTGTTTTATTTTGCCACTATAAAAATAATTTTACTTTTGGAGTTCTAAATGGTCAAATTTTGTACCTTCCCTATGTCATCACCAGCTCATGATTATTATATAGTTTTTTTTGAACATCGGTGAATGAGAAGTAGTAGTCGAAAGTTAGGGCTAAATAACGAGGACAGCGGTTATCAGTTCTGATCTTTGGTCGATGAGCAGCACCCTTGTCAATTAGAAGGCTCTGAAGCACAATTCCTGCCGCAAATTCGTTTTTTTTTTCTTCATCTTATTTTTAATATTTTCCCATAACTATGATAGAATAATGTTATATAACTCTCCTAGATTATTTGAACTCAATGGCTAAAAACTAATGTCACATTATTTATTTGTAGGCCTCAATAGTCCTGGATAAGGCCGAAAAAACCACCCTAAAATTTGGTTACAGAGCTGGAGATAAAAATACCACTGCAATGATAACTTATTAATCCTTTAAATCATAATGATAAATCAAGGTTTCATTTTTAATAACAATATTTTTTATTAGTGTAAAAGAACTTTCTCCACACCGCTCCAAAGTATTACAAAACGAACTCTTATTTTTGCCGTCTTGTAAAATTGTTCATACAGATGTTTTTTGTTTAGCTGTCGCAGAAAAACAAATGAATAATGTAAAAATTTTTTTTCTCTAATTTAATTTTGGTTAGTGCCGTGGTATATTCCACATTAAAAGAATATCATTAAGTGGATGGTTCATACTGATTCTCAAAACTTATTGATCACCCCTCGTACCTACCTAAGTGTAGGATTGAAATTAATTTTATTCTCTAAGCTATATTACTAGTTGTGAGTCTACCTACTAGCACCTATTAATGTTTCCTAAAAAAACACTTTTGAAATGAACCACTAAAATAATAATATCCTCAATATTCTAATACATTTTTTCAATTTTCTACATACATTGTATGTATCTATAAATGCTCCATACAAACAACATGAATAACTTCAATATGAATATACTACAATACAATACACCTACCTTCCATAATTATGTATTAAACAAACTATTATTAAATAGTATAACTATCATGTTGATGCTGAATGCTGTTTTTTTATGTAATCGATTTTTTTATTATGAAATATAATGATCATTCAATAATTTTATTATAAATATAAATTAAATTAGTATAAATACAAGCATTAGATAATTTACATTGCTATGTAACTACATAATTGTTTGTTTCCCATACAACTATGAAATATTGATGACTCAATGCTGGTATTTTAATATTACTTACAGTACAAAAAGTTTAGCCCTATCCTATGTTAATTAAAGTTAGTTATAAGTATAATTTAGTGACTGAAAAAAAGCACATATTTTCTTAAAGTACCTAAAGTATGATCCAACTCTAATGCATAATTTTATCTTAAAATGGGAAGTGCCTAGATTATGGTTTAACAATTTAACTAAAGACATGCCACAATTCACTTGGACCCAATTTTTTATTCTTATTGCTTTAAACTTTATTGCCCTTACATAAACGTGGAGTAACCATGGAGTAGCTAAGCCATGGTCTGTCCCTATCTGTCGAATTCAAATGTCACAACGGTAAGGACAAAACATGGCATGGCTACTCCATGGTTACTCCTCGTTTATAAGTAAGGGAATATAATATTGAAAACCTGCAATCTTATATTATACTTAATTATTTTTTCAGATTAATAGCTTGGTGTGCTGAAAAGAGCGAAGAAGGCAAAGATTGTTGCTGTATAAATGCCAAGTCCAGCCCCATATGGATTACTGCTGTCATCTCTGGGCGGGAGCACCTGAATACCAGCTCGGGCCTTTTGACTCGGTTATGTTTTGGGCATTTTGATATTGGCTACAGTAACAGCTTACTATCAGGCGGGTGCTAACGCTTTTCTGTTTGCAGCTAGTGTAATTTGTATTTCCAAATTAAATGTTATTGTTTAATAGTTATTAGGTAACATGATGTGTGTTTTATTTATTATCTTTGAGAAATGGCGAAAATAGATATAACAAGAGCTGATTTGGTGGCTGTATGTTACACAAGGCAAGTATGTCACTTAGAATTGTGTCAGTAGGTGATAAATTGGTGATAGTTTGCTGAGCTTGGAGTATGTACAGTCACCAGCAATAATATATGATTCAACATTGGTCGCAAAAATATCTGACACGCTCTTATACATCTAGTAATAAAGACGTGTCAGATATTTTTGCGCCCAATGTTCGATAATATATTATTGCTGGTGACTGTACTAGCTGCAGTCCCAATACGGTACAGTCCAGATAGTCTTATTCAAGGTGCTTTTCCAATGGCGAGGCAAAGCTAGACTATAATATAAATTTGTATCAAAAATCTATGAACATCATCCTAGGTGGAAATGGTTGTTTAATACAAACGTTTAAATTAGGTACACGCTGCCTAGCGCCTCGGATCGCCAGTGGAAAAGCACCTTCTTTAAATTTTAACCTTAAGCTGATGCCAAAATCAGGATAAGTCAATGATATCGTTGCGATAAGTAGGTAGGTTAGTGTTTTGTTTCTTTTAGGTAGGTACAGCCCGATATTACTCATCATAGGTGTCCCTACAGTTATTTTATTACACGAGGACTGTAACTAACTTAAATTTAGTCTAGTATACAAAACTAAACTGACAACCGCATACAGGAGAACGACTATAACACAACAACGAAGTTAGTTTTCACGAAGCATGCTAATGCAGGAGTAATTAATTGTATTATGCAGCTGCGCCCATCCATAGGTAAGACTGAATTACTGCCTAATGGCTGCGCCAAAATATTAGACTTGTAGAAAATTATAAAATTATAATCGTAGTTCGCATTGCTCGCAGTCCACATAGGTACATTCCAGGGAAAACCACAGATTATAACTACATGATATGATAAGAAAATAATCTTGCGTATTTTTTTAAGATTCTTAAAGCCCGCTCCACATTCTCGACAAAACTACACGAGACTTGCCGAATACGAGAGTGTGGAGTGAGTATCCGTCTATGTTCGTATTGTCTCGCGTATGTTCGTGTTGTCTCCATTTCGTGGCGGTAAAAAGGCCAAACATGAAAGGGCTCTCGTGAAGTCTCGTGTTTGCGCGAAACTACCCCTCCACACTCTCGCTGCGCTCCTGTCAGTCGGCCGACGGCAACCGTAAGAAGCGCAGTATCGCATCTATCGATGTATCGCAGTCATCCAGTATCTTCGCCTATTCCACCGTCTTTTGATAACTTTTTTTTCACGGATCAGTAAGTCATTGTATTACGCTACAGCGCATAATACTGCAGCGACAGAAGTTTCGAAGATGTCCATTTTGGTTGAGAGTCCAATTACAACTGCGCAAGGCGAGAATGTAGTGGGCCGCGCTCGGTTTCGCCCGATCTCGGCAAATATCTCTACAAAACCTATCTCGTGTAGTTTTGTCGAGAATGTGGAGCGGGCTTAAGCCGTATTCACATGCTTGGTGTTTTCCACAAACTACAAATTACAAGCGGAACTCTCTTTTTAGCAAAAGGAGTTAGAAAGAGACTTCCGCTTGTAATTTGTTGCTTCGTGAAACGCGCCTCAGGACGCACGTAACTCTGCGTTAGAGTGAGATAGAAATACGTCGTGCTCACTTTAATATAATAGTTGCAACCCTCAGTGTTTGTGGCAAGCACCAAGCATGTGGGTACGGCATTAAACTGAAACTATACATAGGTATTTGTTTGTTTACATTACATTGTATATAGGCATGATGTACCAGGCAAACTAATAAAGATGAAACAAAACAAGGTGTAAGTAAGTTATTACTAATGTTGCTAATTGTATCAAAATAGTAAATAAAAATAAATTATGTTTTTCGGTTTTTTTTTTTCATAACAACTTGGTTAACGGTAAAAGGTATGATAATATTTAAAATACTGTAATAAATGAGCAAAAAAGTAATTAGAATGCCTATTGTTTTATTTTATAGAGTCGTCGAGTCTGCCGGTAATTTTCTTTGAATATAGCAAAGCCGTCAAAGGCTGACAACTACGTTTCTAGGGCCTTCCAAAAAAAAAAACCGCTTTATTTAAACTTAACTTTTAAATCTATAAATTTAGGAAATGTCACTTTAGGTTACGCGCCAATTGGTATTCGGAAAAACTCTTAAATAAAATTCACTTAAATTTATAACTTTTTAGCCGTAAATGACAGCTCTAAATTTAGAAACTACTCTCTTGTCTGTGGTTGGTTCTGATAGAATTAAGCTATTTCATATAACGAAAAGCGTTTTTTTTCATGTAAGAATGTATCCTAAAGATTTTTCTAGTCTCAAAATCTATCTACAAAGTTTCAAGCGGCGCTTAAAATTGCAGATAAAATTATAACGTAATGTGCGTCCGAATACCAAATTGTAATCTACCTATAAATTTAGAAATGTCAAATTGTAATCCCTATAAATTTAAAAATGTCAAAGTAAGGTGCCTCTAAAATTAGGGATTTCTGTCTAAAATTAAGAATTCCCGAATACGGATTGAGTTTAGACCTGTCAAAATCGAGTTTGACGTTTATAAATTTAATTTTACAGACGTTTAAAATTAGACAACGGTTATCCGAATTGGACCCATTGTGCGTTTAATAGTTTACAGAGCCCCAAAAGAAGCAATACCTGAATAAATGAATTTAAAAAAAAGGATACCCCATGTCTATAACACCAAGTGATTCCTAGGGCTCCGCGAAGCATACTTTGAGAATAACTAATCCAGACAAATAAATAAATAAATAAATATCAGGGGACAATGTCACACTCCCAAACTAAGCTCTAGGCTTGTACCATGGGTACTAGACAACGATATAAATACTTATATAGAGAAATATATACTTAAATACAGAAACATCAAAGACTCAGGAACAAATATTCGCGCTCATTCACACAAATCGGGATTTGAACCCAGGACCGCTAGCTACGTAGGCAGGGTCACTAACAACTAGGCCAGCGCGTCGTCAAATGTCAATACCTTTTGTCTCTAACAGACCCTACATGACTTCAAGAGTTCTATACACTTGTACATCTACGACAATCTCAATTCACATATAGCTCAAATAGAACTCTGAAAAATATCTTAACACTATCTACATAAAGTCCAAATCCTAAACAAACCGCGATTAAAATAAGACTTTTCCAAAGTAACAGAGCATACAACATATAGGGGAATGAAAGGCAGACCTCTGTTGAACGAAAATGAAACGTAACACCATAGCAATAGAGACGATAATATATTTCGTAACTATAGTTATATATACTACACTATTACGTAGCATTAACTCAAGATCCTTCTCTTTTATAGGCTTCAGGCTCTTTGTACATTGTGCCAATAAAAAAACGCTTTATCCAACAAAAACTGCTACAGCATATACGTTCTTATTCTTTACGGTAAAAAGTTCAATTTAAATTGTCCTGTTTGGTTGGTACTCCCTTTTTTATTGGGATGAGCGGTACAGTCGCGCTCGAATAACGATCTTATTGACAAAATAGGTTTATGATGTTACGAAACTTGGGAAAGATGCAGTGACACTTGTAACAGTTAACAACGAAAGACGTTAGGGTAATGATTTACGATTGTTTTTTTTTAAATAAGAATCCATAGACTATTGAGAGGTACATAGTTTTTGAGATTTTTGACAAATTTGTGCCAAAAAACATATTTAACACATTCTGCGATTGTCCAACCAACATTAGACTACTTTTTTGCCAAATAGTTTCGGTACAATTTTACATTTTTAAGATTACATTTTTTCGCAGAAGTTTCAAAAAATTTACGGCAGGAACTTATTTAAAACGAGTTCTGAAAAAGAGAAATGGTTTGTCTCAAAAGCGTACTTTTATTTTTAATTTTATGTTCATTATTTACTGCTTAATTAAATAATCAAATTTCTGCTAATGGCCAATGAGCTTAAGCGCCACATGGTCTTGTCATACGTCACAGCTAATACTTCGTAGCCAGTGATGTGCTACCGAGAAATTACGCTCTTACGATCATTCTCATCGTGTAAAATTACCGTAAATTACAGAAAGTTCCCGAGAAACTTAAGACTACTTTCTCCATAATTACCGTTACGGAGAACATTCCGAGAACGTTACCCTAAAATTCTCTCTGATCTCGTATGTTAAGTTAACGGTACATGACTATTTGTAGCGCGTACGTACTAGCGGTTACAGACAAAATGACGTCATTCTAAGTCCAAAGATAGCGTAGCAAACACTGATAATAATAAACATTCTTTCTCTCAGTAAATAATACTTAATGAAAAAAAGCTTATAAGACAAACCTCTATAAGCATGAGTTTTCCACAACGCCTTTTAAAAAAGCTCCTATTTTCAATTGCCATAAACTCCGCCACAAATGAAAATCGCTGAACATAAATCCAGATGAGAGGATATGAATCCGTTTATATCGTCAACCCAACAGACAGTTTATTTAGTTGTACATTTTACAACAAATAGTCCCACTTCTAACAGACTTTTACTAGTCTAACTGAACGTACAGACAAAGGGCAGGACCTTGAATTACAAGCCTCCCCCTTCCTTAACCCCCCAGATGTACTATTGTCTGGGCCGATTACTGTATTTTAGCTGTAGATAGAATAAGCTAATTAGTTAGCTTTATTAATAAAATGTCTTAAGAATCTGGAAAATCATTTTAAGCATTGCGTCCCAATTATGTCCGTAAAACCAGGGTATTATCTTTCTTTTGTTTGTTTTCATTTTACTAATATTGTAAATGCGGAACTGTTTTTTTTTTCTTAATTAATGGCTTTCACTCCTTGTTTTAACAAGGTGTATTTCGCCAGTATCGAGTTTTAGACAATCGCCATGAACTTATTAGAGAAACAAGTCCATGGATATCACACGCGAGGACAATTGTTCGGTTAAAGAGATTTACTCTGGTGGACTAAACAGAAGCACATGGGGTTAGCTCCACGCGCTTCTGTCAAGTCCGGAACTGTGTTTGTTTGTATGTTTCAGCGATTAACTGTCATTAGGGCCACAGAACAGAAAAAAAAAAAACAGTAGAAGTGTCAAGTGGGCGTGTATCGTGTGGCATAGTTATGCGGAGTTCCGCATAACCTACCATACTTTTGCCGCGATCGCTTATTTCGATATTTCTCAAATAGGAAATAAATCCAGAAGCATGCCTTATTGTGCTATTTTGGAGTGTTAAAACAATAGCCGCACCGCCCGCACCAAAAACATTTTCCATGGTGGCGTGTTAGTTTTATGATAGTTTGAGTATTGGCGACAACAGGTCTGATACCAAGTGAAGCTCATGCCACTTCCACTGTTTTTTCTATTCCGTGATAAGGGCTAAACGGAAAATCGTCTACTTGAAATGACCATTCGGAAGTTGGATCTAAAGTAATAGAATTCAAAATGAGTTTAGTCACAACACAACTCACAATGTAATCATTCATGCTTAAAAATATTAAGGGACAAAAGATTTATTTTTATTAATCCTGATTGGAATTTTGCCCTTTATAAATAAGGTGCAAATTTAAATAACACAAAATGAATGTAGTCTAATATAAATTAATAAAAATATGTATGCTGCTTCAATGTGCCGTTTTGATGATTGGGCATATTTCAGGTAGGACGTATTTATTTCTGAGTGTACGTAAATACAAATGGACATATTTCTCGACCTGAGGGCTTATTGTCTAACAAACTCGCAATCACGATCGTTTTCATTTTGAAAATCGAAGGCTTGTCTGCATACAAAATGAAAACAATTGCGCCGCTTTGAAGCCCGTTGGGATTGCGAGTGCGTTAGACAATAAGCCCTCTGTATCAAAGCGTAGCGAGGATTGCATAAAAAAACCCCTTTTTCATCAAATGTTTACTGTATTTTTTTTAATACGAGCCCTTATGAATACGATTATTTCAACTAAGTGTCAGCTTTCTGTCTTTGTTATTTTGAGACATAAATTAAAAAAGATATTTTTTTTCTCCAAAACAATCTAGTTGGTACTTCATACTCAAAGAAGGAAAAATAAATTGAGTGCACCCATACCAGCACGAAAGTTAAGGTCAGAAATAAAATGATAAAAACTAATAAATGATAGTACGGAAGGCCCAGATACTTCTCTCATTCTCTCCAAAGTCGATATCATTTTTTTTGTAGAGAAGGCTCAGATACGTACAGTAGAGTTCATAAATATGTACACTTTAATACCTTGTCACTTTAAGCGCTGTGACAATTCATGTATGGCAGTTTAAACAGACATTAAATAGACAAGGTACTATACCGAATGGAAATTACTTTTTACCGACAGGAACATAGTTCAAAACTCCGTCAAACAACTAATCAACGTAATTCATACACGCGTTACACTTGCGGCCAATAAAAACGTAACCCCCCCCCCATACTTCAGCAATTACTGCACATCTGCGGAGCCGGCTTATAGGGACAGGTTTGCTGAATAAAGAGTTGATACAACCGAACAACGGACTAGGGATGCCATTGCGCTATATGAAACTGGAAAAGTCACCGAAAACTCTGGAAATTTTAATTTAATCGAAAAATGAAAAATATGAAAAAATTGCATGATATGCAATAATTATAATAGCATGAAAGTCGTATAAATGCAGTTGAAATGCGCTCTTTGCGTAGTATGTATGGTGTGTAACTGACTGATAGAGTAAGGAATGAAAAAGTCTGAGAGAAATGTGGACTAAAAGAAGATGTAGTGACTAAGATTGAAAAGGGCATGCTTCGATGGTTCGGTCATTTGGAAAGGATGGATGAAAGAAGATTGACGAAAGAGATATACAGAGCGAAAGTGAGTGGAAGGGTGGGAAGGGGCCGCCCTAGACGTACTTTTTCGAATCAAATCGGAGAAATACTGGAAAAGGGCCGAATCTTAAGTACCCGAAACCGATGTGCGTGCATGACTCGATGTATGAATGTGGAAGAAGCGAAAGAGATTTGTCAGGATCGTAGCAGGTGGAAAGAAGTGGTAACTGCCTAGCCCTCTGGGAAACAGGCGTGATTTACCTAATGTATGTATGAAATGTATGAAAAATATGAAGATATTGCGACGACGCGTCAGCCTAGTTGGTTGGTAGTGACCCTGCCTACGAAACTAGCGTGATGACCGCGAGGATTTGTTCCTGAGTCTTGGATGTTTTCTATGTTTTTAAGTATTTGTTTTTTTTTTCATGTAAGTATGTTATTGTTGTCTAGTACAGTCGGCCTTATAAGAAGCTGCACACTTTGTTACCTTGTCGCTTTAACGCCTTTGACAGATTAGTGCAGCAGTTCAAACATGACGTTAAAGTGACAAAACACTAAAGTGTGCAGAGCTTCTTATAAGTCTGACCGTACCTACTCATAGTACAGTCTTGAGCTTTGATTTGGGACTAGATCAATGTGTCAGATTGTTCCTTTATTTATTTATTTATACTAGGATTAATCCAGGAACAACCCTACAGATGGCAGCCCCACAGCCGCTAGTTTCATACGGGTTTTAGTTTGCGGTTTTGGTTAGTAAAGTCAATTAAAGACTCGATGTTTAGCGACAGTCTGCAGAAGGTCATCGGTTTAGCTCAGTATTGAATCGTCTATGTAGAAAAAAAACAAATTTTTGTCAAAATAAACATTTTTGGGACAATCTTTTGTTGCCGACTGTATTTTTTTTTGCTTTGTCAAGTTAAGAGTAGTCAAGACTACGCACTTACGGTCATTCTCTATGTGAGAAATTACCGTAAGTTCTCGAGAATTCTCTCTGTTCTCGTAATTTACGGTAACCGTTCATCACTAGTCAAGACCAATCCATTGAATCCCAACACCATAAGAACTGATGTGATGGCTCACTATTAAGTCGTCTATGTTGTAAAATGTTGTAAAATATTCGGGTGTAAATATTTTACGCCGAATGTATGGTTACACCGAATTTTGTTTTCGCATAATTTTGATTAAACGGAAAATATGTTTTAAAATGTTTTGTGTAATCCTGGTAGAATAGAGTAGGTTAGGTTAGGTTATTTTATAACTTTAAAAAAAAGGTATCAGTATAATAACAATTATGCAAAACTAGAGGACGCCCGCGACTTCGTACGCGTAGAATTAGTTTCCCGCTACTCCCCCCCATTTCTTCCCGTTGGGGGTCGATTTTCGGAAAATCCTTTCTTAGTGCTCACTTACATCATGAAAGGAACCCCTGTACCAAATTTCAAGTTTCTAGGTACAGTAGTTTCGGCTGTGCGTTGATATGTCAGTCAGTCAGTTTAGCCTTTTATATATATAGATTAGTATTCTGCGAAATCATACATTCGGACAATCTTGATTGATCATGCGTAAACAAGGGGAACAATAATGTTTAGGACATCGGATTTTTGATGACCAAATCGTACAATCAACGTTAGTCCATAAAGCAACACGGCTAGATAGCAACATTAGCAATATGAACACATCAAAACGCAAAATGTCCAAATCGTATATTTTCTGTGGCAGCAACAAATGTGTTTTTAGCTTCTTGTAAAATTTATTTTTTGGCCATTCTACTTCTTTTATTTATTCTACTTGGATTAACTGCTTTTGAAACGATTTGATCAGCTTTTTTGTCTTATTGTATTTTGGACATTATTCTACTTAGGTTAAATACTGTTAGTGTTCTTCGTTAAAGTCATTTTATTACGTGTACAAAGTGCTTGTGGAACGCTTGACATTTTGCTACTTGGCCAACTTGCGTAGCGGTCAATACAAGTTTTTTTATTAATTTTGAAATGTATGTTCGGGTCAAATCTTGCAAGGTAGATATGAACCACTTCCAGGGGACCGACCGCGTAACTTCGAGGACAATACTATAATATGGAACCATCAAACTGGTCTGATGATGAAGTCGGAAGGTGGCGACAGGATCTACACTTAACGTAGACCCCCACCGTGTTGGGACGATAGCTTGGTCTTGATAAGCAGATGAGATAATGACTGCAAAAAAAGCACGGTCGGCAATAAAAGCTCTATCGGCTAATAAATATCACGGGACAATCTCATAAAAAAGTTGCCTAGTCCCAAACTAAGCCTTAGGCTTGTACAATCACAAGGACTCCAATGGAACCCTGTCGCATAACTTCTTTCATGTGGCTTCACACTGTCATTATGACAGGGTTCCATAGTGGCTCAACAATTAAAGTCCTTGACTGTACTATAGTATAGTTAGGTAAGCACCAGGCAACGATAAACATACTTACTTGTAAAGATACATACATAGCAAACATCCAAGACAATACTCGCGCTTATGACCCAAATATTTGCCCAGGGATTCCAACCCAGGACCGCCAGCTTCGGTAGCCAGCTACTATCAAGGCTAAACTCGATATTCCGAACGTTTTAATTAGTGTAACGATAACGACGTATTTTAACAAACCAGTTAAACTAAAGACTGATTAATACGTACGTACCTGACAAAGTTTACAAAAAAAATGCCCTTATTACGATGAAATAAGGCGTTAATTTTTTATACATCACGTTCGGTCTAAATGTACTTCGAACCTTAATATCTTCAAGATACGGGTGTTATTTATTTATTGATGAAATATTGAACCAGTTAATATGCCTAGTTAATTGTTCGGGCAGGTGCCGACGGTGGCATACGAGTTTTTCGTGAATACAGGGTGTTTGGGTATTACGGTTGAGTCGCAACTACTGATGTGCAAGTTGCGGAAAGTTTCCAAAAAGTTGGAAAAGTTCTAAGAAATTTCCGGAAACTATCACTAGAAATATAGGAAATTTAAATATAAGAAACGGAAAGTTTCAACCGCCACGCACAATTGTGAGAAGTTTCAGAAATTTTCCTACATGAAATGTTTCGCAATTTTGGAAAGTTTCGTTTGGCACATCATCAGCCGCAACCGGTAGGGTGGTAAGACCGACTTCGAGAAAGGGGTCAATTGTCGAATTCAACTCGGCTTAGGGCATAGGGCCGCCTGATAATCCAAAATCGGTTTTGATACGTATAAAACCTTAAGCGGAACGAAGCTACGCTTAACAGAAAACACCTGAATGCCTGTACTAAAAAAAAACAAAAAAATCCGAGGGAATAATAACAATAACCGAATCTACGAGGACAATATCGCGGGCACAAGCTAGTATCCTATAGTTTCTTATTGATTGAGAAGTGGGACTATATAACAACATAATTATGATCACTAAAAACTACAAAATAAAAATTACCCGCCTACAAAAACGCAAAAAAATATTTATTTTCAAATGGTCAGTCAAGCTAAAGTTGGCTCCTGTTAAAAAATATTAAAGGACGCCTTCTTTAGTTAGACTGACCTATAATCTACCTACATATATAAAAGGCAAACCTGACTGACTTATATATCAACGCACAGCCGAAACTACTGTACCCAGAAGCTTGAATTTTGGTATAGGGGTTCCTTTCATGATGTAAGTGAGCACTAAGAAAGGATTTTCCGAAAATCGACCCCCAACGGGAAGAAATGGGGGGAGTAGTGGAAAACTAATTCTACGCGTACGAAGTCGCGGGCGTCCTCTAGTTTGAAAATAAGTTTTTTGCGTTTTTGATATACTAAACGACTGTTAATCAAGGGTATCTCCACCCTGTATAAGCAGACCAACAAGCTATCATCTTGCGCCGACAGCATGTTTCACACTAGCGCCGGTATTGGAGCAATTACTTTTTTGCGCAGGAGTCGAACCCATTACCGTCGATTGAGTCAAGAGCGTGCTTCGTATGAGTCGGTTAATTATGCCAACTAATATCAGATATAAATGCACGTGTGTCTGTTATTTGGAGACGCTTAATAGGCAATATGCAACCCTGACCCACCATAGAACTTTGCTACTCGACACGCTGGCCTAGTTGGTAGTGACCCTGCCTACGAAGTTAGCGGTCCTGGGTTCAAATCCCGGTAAGGGCAGATATTTGTGTGATGAGCGCGAATATTTGTTTCTGAGTCATGGATGTTTTCTATGTATTTAAGTATATATTTATCTATATAAGTATGTTTATCGTTGTCTAGTACCCATAGTACAAGCCTAGAGCTTAGTTTGGGACTAGGTCAATTGGTGTGACATTGTCCCCTGATATTTATTTATTTATTATTTATTTATTTACTTAAACAACTCGCGTTTCAATTCGTCGTCGAAATAAACTGGAAAAGGTCGTAAGCGCTTTGGCTTCTATAATTTTTTTGTAATAATGTTTTTTTTTTAATCAATTGTTGTCATATCCATATTACGTATATCGTTCGACATTATATTTAAGTAATTTGGATTTAGTGTAATTAGGTACAAATGGAAAATCGTCCACGTGAAATAACCATTCTGAAGTTGGGTCAAAAGTAATAGTATCCAAAGTGAATTTAAGTAGTTAAAATGTAACTGTGCTGACAAGTATTTATAACCAAATTTATTTTCGTTGTAAATTAATTAAGTCCGAATGGAATTTTGTCCATTATAAATTATGAGCAAAATTAAATACGCACAAGTGAATATAGTCTAATATGAATTAAGACCACATAAATATATATAAATTGTACATATTTTAGTTAGGACGTATTTACAATTGGTCATATTTCTGAGAGTACGTAAACACAAATAGACATATTTTTTTCGACCAATATCATATTGGACCATTTTACCATGGGACATGATTCCATTTTAGACGTTATTCAGGGTGGACCATTTATTTTTGTTGTATTTCAAATGGTTGTTTTTCTGAACTGACGTATAATTTCAATTTGACGATTTTCCATTTGTACCTAATGACACTAAATCGTAATTTGCATCCGTCAGCCGCGGGTACCTATTATTTTATCGAAACACTTTTCAACGAACTTATCATTACGCAGAATTTTCATTTCATCGAAAGGCATTTCTCGCCGCATGCTTTTTTTTTTTTTAATTTTGTCAATTTTAACCAAACCTAACCTACGTATTTAATATTTAAGATATCCTGAAAACATCTTGGTTTCAGCAGAAACTACCGTTCGACAAAATGAAATTCGATGAAATGATACAATCGATGAAGTGAAATTCGATAAAATGATGGGTTACCGTCAGCGGCCCATGAACTATACAACCCAATACGAGAGCGATAACGTTGTCCACATTTTGTGAGCCCTTAATATTCAAAACACCACATACATCAATTTATCTGCACCGTTACTGAAAAACAGCGTTTTATGTAGATTCATACCCTTCCCTTTTTAGGGTAAGCTCGAAAATCGCCGAGTAAGGTTATCCTTTCTGATTTGCTTCCTTTTTTATTGGATTTCTTCATGCAACTAGGGTATCTCGGGCTTTTTGTTTTTTGGTATCATTTTGCTTATGCAGCCAGCCTCGTGATTTAGTAAATTTTGATACAAAAACGGGGAAAGCGATTAGCGGGCTAATATTTTCTCGCTCAAGAAACAAACAAAAGATATGCCAGTAAAAGAAAGAGACACATTATATGTATTAATAGTTGATCGCTGGCTCAGCTTGCTTCCCGTTCCTCTTCCGCTTCGGGTGTGGACTCGTGAACGTAGGGTACAGAGTTCAAACCACAATGGTCACCATGTTCTGGATCTAAATGAGTATCTAACGGAAGTTCATTACTTGATGCTTTCACGGTGATGGAAAATAATCATCAAAACCAGCACATTCGAACAGATTAGTACAGGAACGCTTGGCGGAGCTCCTATTTATGGGTTAAATGGCCCTCCGGGCCTGATTTTAAAAACGATTGGATATAACTTTGGCGATGACAGTTTATAAGTATTATAATACGGTCAGATGCAAATATCACAATGACAGATAAGGACAAATCATATGTTAAGCATGTTGATATTGCACGTTTTTGAATAAGATAGTAATAATTCTTTAAATCACAGCTGTTTAAAAATAATCTTCTTGAGTAACTGCATAAAATGTACCTAATTAAAAAAAACGAAATAAAAAATAATTGAAGAATATGTTATGATATAACACCTTATATAAAAGATCTGTGTTCAACAATGACCAGCTATAAAAAAAAACAATTATTTTTTTATAAAATTTAATAAAAAAACTTACCATTCCATTATCCATTCCTCCATATGGTGACTGGTAGCCTGGTTTTTCTGTGACTGCAAAACAAATCACACTTTAAATCACAAGAAAACATATAAACCAACTTCAACCATATATCGTCCATATAGCAAAAACCCAAAGTGCCGTTAGTTGCCAAACTTAATTTGCACTCTGAACAAAACACCATAGAGTGCTTTGTAGGTTGACAATGAAAGGGCACTTAGGTATTTGCAGTATACGGACAATATAGTTCTGCCCTTGTTCTTTCGGTTCCTCTGTCGCAGTCGAGTGTTGGTGAACTTACCGTGATTACGTGTTATGCCATTTTTAATATGTCAGAAGTTTAGATAATGCTCAATAAAATCATCTTTACTTATAAAACTATGTCGTTACCGACTTGTTTAGGGTTTCTTACGCAAAGGGACCCTTTAAATATGCCTAAGTTATCCGTCCGAAGTTTAAAGAACTGTATCTTTTAACCCGTAATAGATAGCGTCTATTTTTTTTCAGAATAATGTATAAAGGTGCGACCCCACCGCTGCTTAAAATACGGAGACGGTACGGAATCGCAGTGACGCATCGTATCCGTGCCGTTTTTATCGCATGCCCTCCACACCGCTGCTTAACGGTGCGTATATTACGGTGCGTCAAAAACGGCGCCATGTTGTTACTATGACCCCGTCTTGTTTACGCAACGACACCGTTTTTTAAGCAGCGGTGTGGGGAGCGTGCGTCAAAAACGGTATGCATACGATGCTTCACTGCGATTCCGTACCGTCACTGTTATTTAAGCATTGGTGTGGGCGTACGTTTATTACGGCAGATTAACTAACAAAAAAAAAGTGAAATAATAAGAAACGTTTTTTTGGTATGGTAAGTGTTGTTTGATTATATTACAAACCCTGAAAAAAAACAACAAATACTCTAGACACGGTGTCTGTAGGAGAACGTATCGAAGCTTTTTATGTGGTTGTCTTGCACCGTCATACATCTTATGGATTTAACACGTTCCCCTGTGGGCCTAGTATGGATGGCGTTTATCGCGTGTCGAAATGTGGATAAAGCATCCGTCACTCTCGTACTTATGTACGACTGTACGTGTCAGAAAGTGACCGATGTTTTATCCACATTTTGTCACGCGACCCCCTGGTCAACTACGCATGATATTTTTATTTTATATTCATTGTTTTATATAATGCTATGTAAGTATTATCATTGTCATAAGTAATATTTCATAACAATAACAGACTGTTGAGTTTCTTTTCTTGCGGCACCGGTGCTTCTTTTCAGCATTGGTCTCCTCTTGAGAAGCGCTGGTATATTTTAATGTGTAAAACTGCCCTTGCGGCCTACTTATTTAATTAACACCAATTATCTCTTTTATTTTTCATGTGTGTAGGTATACAAGGCTTCTTACAAATCCCAATTACCATCAGAATACCTAACTGTTCAGAAAATAACTGGCGCAAATTTTATAAATCCGCGGCGTATCATTACTTCAAATCAGCGCACATGCAAAATTAGAAGGTTTCGTGTTGGCGATTTAGATAAACGTCGATGATTAGCGATTTCAGAGCCAAACTCTACGCTTGTATACAAAACTGACACGGTTTGGAGCCATTATAAAGTGTTAAAAGAACATTGGAAGCATACACATTTTGATCTGTAAGAACAAATTATACATTGTAGAGATCTGCAATTGCATTTAGCAAGTCTTTTCAAAAATCTTTGGCCTTCCGTAGATAACCTAGTTGGTTGTGTAAGGGTTTAAGTTTAAAGGACATTTTTAATGTTTTTTATTGCTATAATAAGAGTAAAACGCCATTTCTAAATGTATTTTTTTTATGGCATGCGCCTTGCAAAACTGCAATCTTAAAACTGCAATCCTAAGACCGGACAAGCGTTACCGACTCGGAAGGACTAAAATGTAGCACTATGCTAGTAATTTCACTGGTTGTCTTATCCCCATACCGGAACACAACTTTGCGAACACCGCGGTAACATTTCAGAACTTTAAAAAAGTTCAATTAACATATTTTTTTCTTGCGGAAAAATGCAAGAACAATCAATTCTAGCTCAAACATCAATTAAATTGGCTTCACTAAAAACGCTACAATATTTCAATAGACAATTGGCATATTTATTTGTAATTTGTTTTGCACTCGCGCGCCTCTCGCGGAGATTTTTGGTACCAACTGTCTATAGCATCTAGCATGTTTTATATGTTTTTATTACTGTTTATTTGTACCGAAACAATCTAGAAATAAAGTAATTTTTTTATCACAAATTGGTTTAGTTTCATTAATAATAACCACTAAAAAGATTACGTAACCAAAATAACAATGGCGCCCAACGTGGGGCCAACACAAAGAGATCAAACTCAATTGTCCATAAACTATTTGCATGATCTACCCCGTACATCCAAAAGGGTGTATATTATAATACTAACTATACATTCTTAGCAAAAACGACGCAACTGTACCCCTAAATCATAGCAAAACCAACACTTCGCAGCTTTGCATTAGGTTGAACGTGCAAAGCAGATTTCAAAAACGATTTATTTTATGAGGAAATAACAAGACCTACGCCATTTTAGATTAACAGTATGTTAATTTAAATCCCTCGAGATGCTATCGAATCACAATACAATTAATTTGAAGTAAATAAAAGTTTTTGTCGACTCTACGGATTGAGTTGTTTAAAAAGTTTGACATGCGCACGGGCAACGATTAGATCTTTCTTTTGTATAAAAAATTGCTGGTTATAAAACAAGATTAGATTAACTGAGTTTTATTATATTAATTTGTGGTCAGCTAAAGGGATAAAAAAGGGGAAACTGCAGAAAAAATATACAAATATCCGGAAATTAAAGAAAGTAAATGAGTTTGGATTTTGATGGTTCTCTTTCTAAATTAGCCGTGCTATACATTTCCCAACGCGACACGTGGAATTTATACAACCCGGCAAACTTACGAAGGTACATACGTATTAACTCACTGTCCAATGTCAATTTAAGTACCGAGGCGCGCATTCGTCGATTAAAAAACTATAGAATTGGTCAAAACAGAAGCAAAAGCTGAACTGTTTCTTACAAACAGAATCAGTAGCTATATTATTCCCAAATAACCAAACAACTAGACGCCCAACAAACGAGTCAAAGTAAATTAGTGACAAACTCCACGAAAACGAGACAATTATGTTAATGCTCTTTATAATTCCCCGGTTAATAGTCCCATTGCCGGCGCGACGCGAACAAAAGGCATTAGGGCAAGTAATTGTGCGTCTCCACGGTTTTTGTTTTGAGTTATTAAGAAATCTTTAGTTAATCTTGGCGGGGGTGGAGGCTTGATGAGTCGCCGTCGTGAAAACGGAGTAAGTATCTTTGAAAAGTAGTCTCGGAGTATTTTTTTAGACTTAGACAATTGCAATCTTAAGAGAGATCTTAGACAATTGGAATCTTAAGACTGCAATCCTAAGACCGCAAATGCGTTGCCGAGCCTAAGGACTAAGATGAAATGCCTCTTCGCTAGAAGAAAACATAGATCGGTTACCCGAACTGACTAATTCCGCGTAGCAAACTTTCCATTCGCATTTTTCCCCATTTAATTTTTTCTCCAATCGCATTTTTTTCTTTTGTTTTTTTTAACAATTGCTTATTTTCCATTTTAGATTTTCCCCACTTGCATGTTTTCCCATTGAAAAATCAATTTCGGGGAGTTGCTTTTTCTGGGTGCTATGGCCCTTCGGGCCTTATGCAAAACTATCTACCTATTTCGATCTATTTCGACTTAATTACAATGGAAAATTTTGCGAGTTGGGAAAAACCCTAAATGGAAAATATGCGATTACTAAAAATTCAAAATGGGAAACAATGCGACCGGAGAAAAATTTAAATGGGGAAAAATGCGACTGGAAAGTTTGCTACGCGGAATTAATCAGTTTGTGGAACCGATCTAACTATTCGTAATTTCACCGGTTGTCTTAACATAAATCCAATGCGAAAATTGTGATTAAAGCTCGCCTTTTGTTAGACTACGGAACCCTAAAAATGAACCCAAATTTGGTACACAGTGAGCACAGAGCCAACTTTACGGTAAATAATCCATTACTGACTGTAACATAATAAAAGCATACTCGAGCGGCCGACAGCGGCGATAGAGGGGTGACGTTGGGTGACAATGTTTTACAATAGTTTAGGATATTACACTAAAAAAATACTACTACTAAAGTCGCCGCCAATAGAACTTGCAAAAGATGTAAACAAAACCAAACGAACCAATTCACCATGATTTCTCGATAATCACGTACTTTTAAAGATCAAGTGAGGTCTTTGCAACGATTTACTAAAATATCATTATTTTCATATTAAGTTTAAGATGAAATAACTATTCATTACACGTTATTTTTAATAAAAACACGCTTGGTGAATATTTGAGGTTATGTGTCAAACAGTACTAATTTGTTTATATCGTTCACAAGTACTATTGACGACTTTACTACTATGATTCGCAGTAACGCTAGAAAACTACATACTTGTTAATATTAATGTAAATAAAAGTGGGGCTAATCCAAATACAGTAAAGTGCAAACCAATGTATAGAAATAATCCTCTCATATATGTTAGGAAGTTCTAATTGCACTAGAATAAGGTGAATTGGGACATATTTTTGAGATGTTGCGTTATCCTATATTTTTACACGTCAGAAATATATATTAGAAACTAGCCGACCCGACAAACTAGGTCCCGCCTCAGAAAGTTTTTCCTGTATTTTTCGTTTGTATAGTTATTCTGCTATTTGGAGCAGAGACAAATTCAACAAATCAAAGACCATAAAAATTGGTCCATTCTTAAGTAACACATGGTCAAAAACGCAGAATTGCTAAAGTATGCTTAGAGTAGGGTAGAAGTACCGTTTGTGGCCACTATACCTTTTTTGGCCACTGAAGTTTGAAATGAGTATTAAAATAATTGTAATATTAAAAATAATAATCATAAATAGACTGAAGATATGTAAAGATAAAATATAAAAATAATTTCGTAATTTCTTAATGCTTATACCTATTAGTTAAAATTTAGAGTGGCCAAACACGGTGGAAAGATGGCCAAAACCGGTACCTAAGTAATTGTTAATTATATTTCACGTGAAGGAAGTTGAATCATGTTAAAGTGTGAACTATATCCAAGGGCTGATTTACTGTCATTAGGTACAAATGGAAAATCGTCCACTTGAAATTATACGTCAGGCCAGAAAACTGACCATTTGAAATACAACAAAAAGGAAAATGGACCATCCTGAATAATGTCTAAAATGGAATCATGTCCCATGGTAAAATGGTCCAATATGATATTGGTCGAAAAAAATATGTCTATTTGTATTTACGTACACTCAGAAATATGACCAATTGAAAATACGTCCTACCTGAAATATGTACAATTTATATTATATTTATAAGGTCTTAATTCATATTAGACAACATTCACTTATGCGTATTTCATTTTGCTCATAATTTACAACGGACAAAATTCCATTGGGACTTAATTAATTTACAACGAAAATAAATTTGGTTATAAATACTTTTAAGCACAATTACATTTTGACTAAATTCACTTTGGATACTACTTTGATCCAACTTCAGAATGGTTATTTCACGTGGACGATTTTCCATTTGTACCTACTGACAGTTAATCCAAGGGCTCAAGGTTGGGGTGATCATGGTCACCCCGGGCTCGGCTCAAATTTCACGGCGCTCTGCCCCTCGCAGTCATGGTGTTGTCAGTTAGACGGTGATTTACACGGCTACAGCGGCTCAGCTGATCGCAGGGGGGGGATTAGGCTTGGTCTAGACTTAGACTGGCTAGTTTGAGCCGTTAACTTGGTCAATTGAATTTCCTACTACAAAATTAATGCCAACTATTGAACAGATGTATTCTTTAATTTAAAAAACCGGAGAAGTGCGAGTCGGACTCGCCCACCGAGGGTTCCGCACATGACACGGTTAACTCAATTCAAAATTTGGACCGCCGTTCTTTGCATAAATACCCTGTTTTTTTTGTGATTTAATTAAAAATGTACAGATTTTTAGATTTTTCCGTATACTTGTAGTAAAAGACGGTGTTACTTGCCAAATTTCATAGTTCTAGGTCAACGGGAAATACCCTATAAATTTTGATTTCCTTAAAGAAGACTCGAGTGTCGAAATACACGTTTTTTGCGGCATAAACAGCCGTATCTTTTTTTACGTTAATGTAGAAGTTTGATTTATTCACAGCTTCAAGGGACTGTAGACCGGAGTATATGGTTTTAATTTCAACTCGATACCTCGCGTTTCCGAGATAAAGGGTCTTGGCAGACTGTTTTTTTTTAATATAGAGCCAAATATTAACATTATCAGGGTAAAACGACACCCAACCCACTCATCCCACTTCTGATTTTGTCAAAAAGACATCCGCTAAGCGACACAATGCATCCCCCAGCATTAAGCCCCCTTTGTTCGACGTAATCCAAATTACACGGAGGGCCTGCGATAGCTGACATTGATTGCACGAGTTTATATTTAGCTTTGGCTAGTCTAGAGTTAAATTATAGTGTAGAGTTTTCAATAGACTGCTTCTTTTTAGGGTTCCGTATCCAAAGGGTAAAAACGGTATCCTATTACTAAGACTCCGCTTTATCATCTGTCCGTCTGTCTGTCACCAGGCTGTATCTTATGAACCGTGATAGCTAGACAGTTGAAATTTTCATGATTTATTTCTGTTGCCTCTATAACAACAAATACTAAAAACAGAATAAAATAAATATTTAAGGGGGTCTCCCATGCAACAAACGTGTTTTTTTTTGCTCGATTATTATAACGGCAACAGGTAGACGCTTGATATATTCACAGAATATTAAGTTGTATATTCACAAAAAAAATGGTTAAATTAAATTTAAATAAATATTTAAGGGGGGGCTCCGAATCCAAATGACACAGACAGACCAACAGATACACATGCTACATTTATAACACCCCTCTTTCGTCGTCGGGGGTTAAAAAAAACATTAAACATAAACCCAGGGCAAGGCGAGACGATCGATAACATAACAAAACTACAATGTAATACCTAAATGCTTTCAGGAAAGCCACAAACGAATAGCTACTGTGGCATTACGGCAAATTACCGATTGTCATTTAACTTAACAAGACAATTGGATAGTAAGTGACACTTTATAGTAAAGGGCAAGTTGCAGGAGATAGCGATTGTAATAATTAAAAAAAAAACCTATTCCAAAAGTGGTCTCTGCCTACCCCTCTGGGAAACAGGCGTGATTTAATGTATGTATGTATGTATTCCAAAACCACCAAAAATAACTTTTATAGTCGCTGAACTATCTTAATCGAGATATCTTATCGCCACCCTTGCAATATGAATCCTTGAAGAGTTCCGGTGGCCATCTGTGCTTTTCATCCTCAGTTCCACTTTACCAAATTATAGGTACTTATCTGGAATACTGGATTTGTTACTAAAAATAGTAATATCGCTATGAGTTTGCCTATAATATTTGAGGAGTTCCCTCAATTCCTCGCGGATCCCCTCATCAGATTCAGATTTAGAGACAATTGGACCACCTAGGAAATATACTCTATCAAAACGAAAAAGATTTTTTAAAATGGTTTTACAATTGACGGAGAAATCGGCTACCATTACCATACATAAAAAAAATACATGTATACAGTGGAACACAGAACCTCCATTTTTGAAGTCGGTCGAGATTTTCTGTCAAAAAGTCATTTTTGGGGCAAGCTTTTGTTGTTGACTTTTGTTTTGCTGTCTTATCTGGTGAGCTCACTTTGGGACAAGGTCGAATTAAATGAGATTGGCCACTATTTCTTATGGAGCGTAGAACAAACTCAATGACAGTTGCGCGTCCGCGGCGCGACAATCCGCTCTCGCTCATGGCCGCCTGTAGCGTAACGAATCGGTCTCTCCTATCACTTGCACCGCTACATCTACAAACGAGCAATCGATATGATATAAGCGTGTAGCGTTAACGATACAGTTAGACGTCTATTTTATCGCTAATTGGTTCAAGGTTTCGCTAATGCGCATTTATAACTAGGTGATGACGATAGCTTTTGAAATGTGAAACTATTCTTTTGAAATTGAATATAATGACGTTTTAATTCAATGGAATAAAGCACGAACTATTTTTTTGTCAGGCATCAATCTGAATAGCTTTAAAAACAATCTAAAAGATGACCCCAATTCTGTAATTCTCTTCGTTTTTCCTGACGTCAAAAAAAAAGGAGGTTCTATGTTCCGCTGATTGTATTGTTTTTTTTTAATGTCTGTTCACCGATTTTTCCGTCAATTGTGAAAAGATTTTGTTTTTTTTTCTGTTTGATAAGGTACACTTTCAAGGTGGTCCTACAGCCACCAAACACGTATGGTATCTGATGAGGGAATCTGTGAGGAAATTAGAGAGATTTTAGTATTTTCAATAACAAGTCCAGCATTTGCATTCAGAAATTATCATTTGATGAAGTGGACATACTTGATATTTACCTATATTTGCTTTCCCACAGCATTACCGGCAACAACCGACTTGTTTCCGAGAAAATAACTGCCATACCATTTCATTTTCAGTTAGTCGTTAGTTTAAGCTGTATTTGCTACAATCAAAGCAAACGCCGATCAAAGGAGATCAAATACATAAGCTAAGTATCTCAATTAAAAATAATAACAACTAATTCTCTTATCTTTTATCTTTCATCCCCTAAAAAAGACTCCCCTAATACAATCAAAAAGATACCAAATAAATCAAAGGCACGGTTAATAAAAAAAAACTAACTATAGAGCTGGCTGGATGTAAAATGTCCGAAGCGGGTCGGTTTAAAAAGAAAACAAATTTGGCGCGAAACACGTGTCGGCCGCGCGCCATTTCGAGTAGTCAATATGGCGGCGGCATCGGGCGGAGGGGTCAGTTTTGGGTGTAATTATTGACTTAATAAATGTGATTTGTCAATTGGTTTTTATTCATTTACATAATGATGTTCCGGTTGAACGATTTTACGAATTGGGGTCAACCCTTTCTTTTGTTGACATATTCAGTAAGCAATATAGGCACGTACCTACCTAGTACACAAACTTTACTACTTACCAACTTTTTTATACCTAGAGGGTAAGAATGAATATGCTGTTGGTGAAACAACGAACGTCTTCCTTAGCGAAAACGTCACTTAATTAATAGGTACTTATTCCCACTTTCAAAATCTAAGAAGTTTATTTTACTAGAATTTACCGCGAATGAAGAGAAGAATATGTGTGAAGGTATCCAAACAAAAAAGACATGGGCAAATAGTATGATTCCATTGAACTCTAGGTTTCTATGCTACTCGGCATAACAATATAGCTTTTGACATGTTATCGTATGGTCATGCATCGTTACGATACCTCTTATTATTTGACAGTAATGGCGGCCGAGTTACAAACAATACGATAACATGTCAAAGCAAAATGGTTTTACTGAGTAGCATAGAGCGTCTAAACTCAAATTAACATAATTTATTTTAAAAATACTAACAGAAACAAACCAATCTGTCAACATTAATCCACCCAATCGCATCAAACTCCAACATCAATAGCCTCGACCACTCGACAATATGGCTACTGTTCCCACTGCGCGGGAGTGTGCAATGAGACGAATCTTTATAGTCTGCGCGTGGCTGCGGCGTACCAGTGACGCGTGCGCAAACACGCTAAATATGTTAAAAAAATGGCGACGAGGTATAATGTAATTTCCTATATTGAGAGAGTGGTTTCGTGACAATACCTATCAATATTATGAGGTCAAACTAAGGTCAGGTGTTAAAGCCGGCGCGAGCCCGGCAGTTCCTGGGCCCTCCATTCCCAGGTCTCCGGAAGGGATTTTCATCTCTGCCCCTTCCAAATGTAATTTTCAATATCCTGCTAACAAAAGTAAGGACTTAAGTCTTTGTCAAATCAGGCGACAACACAAAAAAAAAACTAAGGGCAAGGTTTGTACATATATGGGTATTAGGCATTACATCCGCCATTTGTACTTTTTTTGTGCAACAAATGTTAATAAATAAATAAACATTCTTACATATAGAAATAAATACTTAAATACATAGAAAACATTCAAGATTAGAGAGATATTTACCCATATCGGGAATCGAACCTGGGACCGCTAGCTTGTAAGTTGTCTAGTACTAGTATGTACAAGCCTAGAGCTTAGTTTGAGACTAGGTTAATTTGTCCCCAGTTTTTTTGTTATTTATTTCAAGTCCCATCTCATGCTGTTTAGATCTTTCTATATTTACCAGAAG
The DNA here is from genome assembly GCA_948252455.1 of Acleris cristana. Lineage (NCBI taxonomy): Eukaryota > Metazoa > Arthropoda > Insecta > Lepidoptera > Tortricidae > Acleris > Acleris cristana. The sequence continues at coordinate 574,099 of OX411799.1, forward strand.
TCTACAAAAGGGTGTTCATTGCCAATTTCACTTTAGAATATTTTACTCAAACAATTTTTACTTTTTAATTTTTACAGATTCAGAGAGAATTCTCCACATCACCCTATATAACAATAAAGATTCGCTAACAGATGCAATAAATAAAAATCACCGCATCATCCCGCTAATGTCGATTATGCGCGCCGGTGCTCACAGCTCTCCCTCTGACTTTAGGAGGACCCACGGGAGGGAAAGGGAGGGTCGCATTAAAGGGGATTTAACGCTACATATTAGTGATAGTACCGTGAAGTGATTATGAGGGTGAGTTTTATATAGTGAGGTACGCGTTTTGAATTAATTTGGATTTGCAAATTTAATATTCTCTATTTTAGTAGTTTTTTTTTACTTTTATTTCTACTAAATACGACCAAAGAACTCAGTCTCTCGCTGGGAGCTAGCCGCTAAGATGTCCAATATGTCCATTAACCTGTTCAAACCAATTAACGCGTTCACTGCCAGCAACGCATATAAGCGTTCTCCTGACTTCCACCCAGAGGCCCTTGCCAAGATGCACTACGCTAACTAGCGTTTCTATTCGTTTCGTTTTTAAACCAATCGCGTCACTGGGTGTTGACGTGATACGAAAAGTCACGTGATCTACCAGTGACGCGATTGGTTTAAAAACGAAACGAATAGAAACGCTGGTTAGCGTAATATAATGCATCTTGTCTAGCGCCTCAGTGCCCTCAACGCATATGTGCGTTCCAGTAGGCAAGCTCCGTATAAAACAAAAGATGAGGCACCTGGCGAAAGTTCGAAAAACAGTACTGGCAGTGAATGCATTAACGGATTATATCGTCACCACGAGGCCCTACTTTAAGAAATCGAAGTTCGAACTTACGTTAGCTCCATTTCCTTCTCTCGATTAATATCGAATCGCTAACGTAATTTCGAACTTCGATTTTCAAAGTAGTGCCTCTGATTCACCGCCAACGACGGATATATCCGTCACGGTTGACAGAGCAGCTCTTAATTTTATCTGCCAATGGCAACGTTGTTAATGAACACGGCTTAACTCTAAAGTATGCTCATAAAATATTACACGATCTAAAAAAAACATGATTATAATATAAAGGCTTGAATCAAACGCATAAGTACTACTTTTTAACTATCTATGTTCATTATTTACTAAGAAAAAAAGGTTAAAAACTGATAATGGCTAAAGAGCTGAAACGCCACAAAAATAGTATGCTTTTGAGATACACCTCTATTTTTTCAGAACACCCTTTAAAGAAATCATGTCATTTTAAAAATAGTACATTAAAAGTGCACAAATATCATTCAACAGTCATTGTATTGTAAGTAGTAACTAATATTTATTTTAGGGCATATCTCATTATTTTTCCAGAACTGTGACGACACTTACGCAGTTATTTATTTTGAGCTTGCAAACCAGTCCGTCAAACTATGAACGTCGACTGACGCAACGTAGACTGTACCATTATCATAATACCAACAGTCACCCTCTGGGCGTACCGACTGTATGATTGATATCGAGGATTTCACGCTACGCTAGCCCTGCTTGGCCAGAGGGGCTGCGACATGTTTGTATGTATGTAACATTTAATGTGAACATGAAATCAAACTGGAAAAGTGGATTCACAATGCGGAATGGCGAGCGAGAAAATCCGCATCGGCACACCGGAACACAACAATGCGAATTCTGATTGGCGGTAGGTTAAGACTGCGCCGAGCAAACGTCGACCGTCCAGTGGCGCCCTCATCACTATTATTGTGTTTTCTAATTAACTAAAGAATTTCCTTGCAATCGGACGATGCTTTTTTGTAGCGCAAGTGAAAACACAATTTATGGGATACGTAACAAACTTTGATAACAATTACCCTATGAGTAGTCAGCTTAACGGAAAAAGGTGGCCACTTTTTTCCGTTAAGTTGATAACTCAAAGGTCAATTGTTATTAAACTATGTGATATGTCCTATAAGTTGTGTTTTCATTTGTAGTAATTGTAGTACAAAAATGCAGCGTCCGATTTCAAGAAAATACTTTATTTTATTAGAAAACACAATAATAGTGATGAGGGCGCCACTGTACATCCGGCGTACGCTCGGCGTAGTCTTAAAGGAGAAGATGGTCCTTGGACCCTGCATAAGGTCTTACCAACACTAAAAATGGCATGTTATTGGTCTTAGCTTTAAATGACGTTGAAGAAGTTTAAAGAGGCCTTGAAGAAGGTCAATTTGGGACTAGAGTTAGATGCATGAGATGTTGCCGTGTGGTGCCGGGTTTAGAATGTTGCCACTCCATGTCTTCCCGTGGATGTCGTAAGAGACGAACTAAGGGACTAAAGGCTGTGTAGTGCTGTTAGGCGATGGGTTTGCAACCTGTCACTAATACACTGGATAACATCTTAGCCTGGTTGTGCAAAATGTGGTCACAGAATTATCAACAAGTTTTTGGAGTTGTTGGTGAGTCTGTGGCTCTGCCTACCCCACTCTGGGAATGAAGGCGTGAGTTTATGATTGATTGATGATGAGTTAGATGCAATCTTACGCATCTAGCTCTAGTCCCAAATTGACCATAGCTTCTCTTATGCTCTCTATCATTATCAAAGGTGTCAAATCGCAAATCAGTGTTAGTATCGTACCATGGTTTTGTAGTGTCAACATTAAGATACGGCATCATCTTTTGGGGCAAATCCACTGAAAGAAATCAAGCATTTCTAGTCTAAAAAAGATGCATAACAGCAATTTGTAATCTGCACGTAACGGATAGCTGCAGGCCATACTTTAAGTCTTTGCAACTATTGACAGTGCCATCATTGTATATTTACGAGGTTGCTTGTTTTGTAAAAATAAACCTGTCCAAGTTTAAGACTCGAGGGCAAGGTGGTAAAGCCGCCGTTTATAAAAAAAAGTTTATTTGGTATGGCACCTACTATTTACAACAAATTACCTGACATTATAAAAAATGCCGATATTGTTAGTTTTAAGGTAAAGCTATCGAAATTACTGATTAAAAAATGTTATTATTGTGTAAATGAATTTTTAATAGATAAATTTTAATATATTTAATACCAATCAGATTTAAACTTTAACATTTTATACTTTGTTCATGTTATATTTTTGACATTTATGATAGCATTAGTTGTATTTCTTTATAAATTTGTACGCCTACCGGCAATTTACAGTGTTACTATACATATTTTACCATCTTTTGTAATGACCTGTAAACACAAATAAATGATTGATTGATTGATTGACCTTCTTCAAGGCCTCTTCAGCCTTAATATCCCAATGAACCTAAATTATATTCCTAGGTAAGTAAATCGAACCCCTTAACTACCCGGACCAATATTTGCCCGCGTGGCGCCCTGTAACCAAGTGTTTACGCGCCTAAGCAAATAAAGGGTTACTGGCGAGGTAAATATCACATTCTGAGCATTTCATTAAGCTATGAAAACCTTTTAACCACGAAATTGACGGACAATGAAGTATTTTAAGTAATATGGGTGGATTTATAGGGTGTAGAAATTTTGAGGACGATTCAGAAGTGGGATAACCTTACAGGGTGATCATAAAAATTAGGCTGTAGTTGACCAATGTTTTAACATTAAAGAACTCCAAGGATTAATTAAATTTAGGTTTAAAAGAGAGAAATAAATTGTATACTAATACAAATATGGAATACGATCAAAATTAAACACCCAACCTAAAGTCATAAACATGACAAATGACATTATAAAACTAAGACCTTCATGGAGTGAATTACCATACAAAATTCAACTAAAAACTCAACAAATTTAAATGAGAGGTAAAAAATCTTCACCAATTAAAATACCTATCCAGTACAATGTCATTCGCACTTCAGAATAAGGTAAAGTATGCGATGCGCAGGAGTCGATTTTTTGCCGTTTAATTAGAATCGTTTAAATCCAAATGGGCTTAAGGGCAATTGTAACGATGCACGTGTGAAGTAAATGGAGAAGGTGAACTAAAAATTTGATAATAATTATTGAGTGAAACTTCAAAAGTAGGTCCTCAAATTGGCAATTGGGTTGATAAATTGTTTTGTTGTTGTTATTCCGTCCCGTAAGCCAGAAGACAACAGTGATAAGAGTTACTTAGATTTATTTTATACTAGAGGACGCCCGCGACTTCGTACGCGTAGGATTAGTTTCCCGCTACTCCCCCCATTTCTTCCCGTTGGGGGTCGATTTTCGGAAAATCCTTTCTTAGTGCTCACTTACATCATGAAAGGAACCCATGTACCAAATTTCAAGTTTCTAGGTACAGTAGTTTCGGCTGTGCGTTGATATGTCAGTCAGTCAGTTTAGCCTTTTATATATATAGATATATACTAGCTTTCCGCCCGCAACTTCGTCTGCGGAGAGTCAGAACTTCTGTTAAAAGTACAGTTATAGTTTACATCACCTTCAGTTTTTTTATACGATTCTAGATAAATTTGCCATATAATTACCAAATTTCTATACAAACAATTAACCCACTTAGCAGAAGATTTTCGAAAATCTCCAAAGCTGAATGTTTTTTTTGTAATAGTAGTCTTAATACCCATTTTCATATTTTGCAGGTATGTAACTTTGAATATTACATAATTTCGATACAAACTTTACAGTCAGTAGTCTTAGATCCCAAGTTTTTCCCTTTGGTTATTTTTTAATTATGATGGATTTGCTCTTAACTAACTATTCCTTTAAAGTGCAAATGTTTAAAAAAAATTGAATATTGCACTGTTTTAGATGCTATAATTCATGTACCTGGCTAAAAAAAACCAAACCCCTATTCAAACTTTCACCCGCTTCTCACACTGTTAAGGGATTTTTTTAAACATTGGTTTTTATTTAATTTATATTGATGTCAAGTAACTAACTTTAGTCATAATTTTTATTTGTAGGTAGGTAGGTTTTTTTATAGGTTATCTTAATAAAGGTTATTTTAACCACCTTTGGGATAGTTTTTTCTAAATCGCCGAATGTAACATTTTTTTGTTTATAAAAACAGTAGCGTAAATATACATTTCCACATTTTTTCCCTCAAAAATTATTAAAATCCCTTACAAACTTCTACCGCCAATTTACTCGTAAGTTTCCCAAAATCGCCGATAGCAATATTTTTAATTTATAACTACAGTAGCCCTTTCATCATTTTCCACGTTTCTTACTTCAAAAATATACCTATACCGTAAAATGTTCTATCCCCCATTTTACCACCTCAGAGGTAGTTTTTCCTGAATCGAGCATTTCTACCAAGTTTCAAGTATATCAGAAAATAAAAGTATTTTTTCCTATAGAAACTTGGCAACTCCCTTACATCCCTCTAGGGGTTGAATTTTAATAATCGCTGAAATATGTGTCTCATTATTTGCGTTGAAGAGCATTTCTACAGTTTCAAGTAAATTTGACCATAAAAGTATTTTTTCCCATACAAACTTTACAACCCCCTTTCATCCCTCTAGGGGTTGAATTTTAGTAATCGCTGAAATACATGTTTCATTATTTGCATTGAAGAGCATTTCTACTGAGTTTCAAGTAAAGTTATTTTTTCCTATACAAACTTTGCAACCCCCTTTCATCCCTCTAGGGGTTGAATTTTAGTAATAGCTTTATTAAGTTTCTCATTATTTGCATTTAGTATTCCTACCAAGTTTCAAGTAAATTTGATCATAAAAATATTTTATCTATGCACACTTTGCAACCCCCTTTCCTCCCTCTAGGGGTTGAATTTTAGTAATCGCTGAAATACGTGTCTCATTATTTGCATTGAAGAGCATTTTTGCCGAGTTTCAAGTAAATTTGATCATAAAAATATTTGATCTATTCAAACTTTTGCCACCCCCTTTCATCCCTTTAGGGGTTGAATTTTAGCAATCGCTGAAATACATGTCTCACTTTTTGCATTGAAGAGCTTTTCTACCAAGTTTCAAGTATATTTGACCATAGAAGTATTTTTTCCCATACAAACTTACCAACCCCCTTTCATCCCTCTAGGGGTTGAATTTTAGTAATCGCTGAAATACGTGTCTCATTATTTGCATTGAAGAGCATTTCTACCAAGTTTCAAGCAAATTGGACTATAAAAATGTTTTTTCCCATACAAACTTTGCAACCCCCTTTCATCCCTCTAGGGGTTGAATTTTAGTAATTGCTGAAATACGAGTCTCGTTATTTGCATTTAAGAGTATTCCTACCAAGTTTCAAGTTAATTTGATCATAAAAATATTTGATCTATTCAACCTTTGCCACCCCCTTTCGTCCCTTTAGTTTAGGGGTTGAATTTTAGTAATCGCTGAAATACGTGTCTCACTTTTTGCATTGAAGAGCTTTTCTACCAAGTTTCAAGTAAATTTGACCATAGAAGTATTTTTTCCCATACAAACTTTGCAACCCCCTTTCATCCCTCTAGGGGTTGAATTTTAGTAATCGCTGAAATACGTGTCTCATTATTTGCATTGAAGAGCTTTTCTACCAAGTTTCGAGTAAATTGGACTATAAAAATGTTTTTTCCCATACAAACTTTGCAACCCCCTTTCATACCTTTAGGGGTTGAATTTTAGTAATCGCAGAAATACGTGTCTCATTATTTGCATTGAAGAGCATTTCTACCAAGTTTCGAGTAAATTGGACCATAAAAATGTTTTTTCCCATACAAACTTTGCAACCCCCTTTCATACCTTTAGGGGTTGAATTTCGAAAAATCCCTTCTTAAACGACGCCTCCATTACAAAACCAACTTCCCCTCAAAATTTCAACTTTTAATCTTTATCGGTTTGGGCTGGGCGTTGATATGTCACCCGGGACATTGCCTTTTATATATATAGATATATATATATATATATATATATATATATATATATATATATATATATAAGTCAGTCAGGTTTGCCTTTTATATATATTATAGAAGATACCTACTTCTAGGATAAAACCCCATAAAAGAATTGCCAATACATTTTTTTAGTGGACTTATATCCTATGAAATGGTAGTAGGTATAGTACAGCCGAGTTTATAAATATGTGTAAACTTTAGTACCTTGCCACTATAATCGCTGTGGCAATTCATGTATGGCAGTTTAAACATGACATTAAATAGACAAGGTAATAAAGTGTACACATATTTATGAACCCGACTGTACCCACAGTACAAGCCTAGAGCTTAGTTTGGGACTAGGTCAATTTGTGTGAGATCGTCCCTTGATATTTATTCATTTATTTATTATTTAATTACCCCTCTCTCTAATATAAAGCTGTATATTACGCAGAAGCACCTCCACGACTACCTATCCCTACTCCGTGACTAAAAAACTTTCAATAGACTTAACTTTTAACCGACTAACATATTCATCCACTAAATAACTAAAAGTACTTAATTCAAATAGCTCTTTAATTGTGAGCAATAAAATAACCTTAAAATAGCCATCTCCTTGTTTGTGTATATCTATTTAACAGCGGGATTCCAACTGTGAGGGATTGTGGAAATAATTAATTAAAATAAATAGTGCTTTACCCCCTTACTAATAAACGTTGAGTAACGGTGGTATAGCTATACAATGTTTTGTTCTTATCTGTCAAATCCAAATGTCACAATGAAAGATAAGGACAAAACATTGTATAGCTATACCACCGTTACTCAACGTTTATTAGTAAGGGGGTTAGTATTTATACTGGGATGATTTTAAATTAATTTAGTTTTATTCTTAACTAGCTTCCACCGGCGACTTCGCCTAGAATTAGTTATTCGGCCATCCCATGGTGATTTCGATTCTCGTTGTTCCCAAAGGAACTTTTAAATTTTCCGGGATGAAAAGCCTATGAGTTAATCCAGGGTATAAGCTATCTCCATTCCAAATTTCATCCAAATCCGACCAGCCGTTGCAACGTGAAGGAGTAACAAACTACAATGACAATGACATTCACTATGACAAGGTTCTAAGTATGCTCAACATTTTTATTGGGTGACTGTACTATGAACTAGACAACGATAATCTTACTTATATGTATAGAGAAATACATAATTAAATATGTACCTAAAAACCTCCAAGACTAAGAAACACATACTCGCGCTCATCACAAATATTTGCCCTCCTCAGGAATCAAACCCGAGATCTTTCGCTTCGTAGTCAGCTTCAACCAACTAGGCAAACCTCATCAACTTCAAAGCTATTTCAAATACGCACTACTAGATCAAATAGTAGTACAGTCAACAGCATAAATAAGTGATCATTTATGTACCTTGTCACTTTAACTTCGTGTTTGAAATGATATACAAAATTGTGAAACGATTGAAAGCGACAAGGTACAGAAACGATCACTTATTTATGCTGTACCTCAAAATACAACTGTATTTTGAAATCAACTTTAATACAACTTCAATGAACTTGAAACAAAACTAACAAGGATTTTGAGTTACTACTGTTTTCATCTAGCAGTGCGTATATGAACCACAGGTTTGAACCTATAACCCGATAGCTAGTAACTCTATTGACATTTGACAGCTAATTAAACGTCAGTGTGTGCTCAGCTGTAAACGCGACGCGGTGATTGGCCGGCGACCCACCAATCAGGTGCTCGGAAGTGTACTTGAAAAGTGTTAGATATTATTATTGATTAGTAATCGTTACAAGCATGATAAGGTTTTTTATAAACAGTCGTATATTCTATACAGGTTAATTTTAATACTATTTGAGTCAATTTTAAAAGTTTGCTCCGCGGAACCCTAGGTCTCTTTAACCCTTAAGCGGATTTTGTCCGTTTTAACCTCCTGCGGCCCAAAGTCCTAAATTTAGGACATTAATCAAAGTGACTTTTGACTTTAGTTGACTGATTCAAGATTCTTTTTCTAACTAATGAAATTTGACGTGGGCCGCAGGAGGTTAAAGGACACATCAATTAATTGCTCACCCTTCTAATTTCAACAAACTGTCGCATAGATTCAGTACCAACGTGGACATTAATTATTCTATATCTCTTTTCCACTTATGCATTAAGAACGACAATGCGCGAGGCGAGAACAAGACGCGAGCAAAAAAAAAAAAACAATTTAGTCACTTGAAAGCTTACATGATATTTTTCTTTTCTAACCTTAATTTCTTACTGTAGTTAAGTATAATTAAAAAAAAAACAATCACTAAAACGTAGAGAGATCATTTAAGGGTTAAGGGTTATTTAGGGGTCTTAAATTAACTTAAACAATAATCTTATGTAAAGTGTCTTTTTTAGTGTAAAATTCACTACTTACGACTTGTCCTTAGCGCGGTGAGGTTCATAGATAGGTTTTATTGGTTAGTCTAATTTTTACATTCCTCTTCTTTCTTCTTCCTTTGTACGTTCTTTTTTTAATCTTCATTGTATTGTTTTTCTTTTGTACAAGTGTTTACATGCATACATACTAACATGCATACATGCTTGTTTGGGGATCTATAAAGTCAAAGTCAGTGTTTATTTGTAAACATAGTTAAAACTAAAATAGTGGTGGAAAAATTATGGTAGAACACTATGTTTTGCCATGTGGCGTACAAAAACATAGTGAGAATTTCTCAAACATTACGCTAAGATACGATAACAAATTATGAAAAAATGAAATTAATTAAAAATGAATAATACACATTATACATCGAAATTTTCGAGCAGGAAATCCGAGACCGAATAAAATCGTAAATGTGCAGTGTTTTACAATTAAAAGGGTTCAGTTGCCAATAAAGTTTGTGACCCGCTGCATATATTCCAACTAGAGGACGCCCGCGACTTCGTACGCGTAGAATTAGTTTCTCGCTACTCCCCCCATTTCTTCCCGTTGGGGGTCGATTTTCGGAAAATCCTTTCTTAGTGCTCACTTACATTATGAAAGGAACCCCTGTACCAAATTCCAAGATTCTAGCTACAGTAGTTTGGGCTGTGCGTTGATATATAAGTCAGTCAGGTTTGCCTTTTAAAGGTTGAACACGCCAAAACTTGGGCACACTATTAATTAAATCATAGAAAATATTCAATAAATAATTAAAAGGAGTTTACTTTAAATATAAGTAAATTTAATGTATTTTAAATAATAATTACGTTTGTCCAAGATTTCTTGACGAGTAAGCCATCGATCGTACTTTTCCTCGAACACGACTCATAAGGGACTGCACCTTCACGTCGGGATACCTCTTGGTCGCCCAAGTCCACATTTTTCGCAGCTCAACCACGGATTTTACCTCTCCGCCTCTCTTTTTAAGAAGTCCCTTCATTATACTCCAATACTCTTCGACGGGCCGGAGTTCTGGGCAGTTGGGTGGATTGCTGACTTTCGGTACCACGGCCACCCCGTGTGATTCGTACCACTCCATCACGGGTTTAGCGTAATGGCAACTGGCCAGATCTGGCCAAAACAAAGGTGGAGAGTCGTGCTTCTTAATAAATGGAAGTAACCGCTTTTGTAAGCACTCCTTTTGATAGATACTGCCATTTATTGTTCCGGTAGTTATAAACGAGCTACTTCTTTTCCCGCAACTACAAATTGCCTGCCAAAGGAGATATTTTTTTGGAAACTTGGATCGTTTTTTTGTTTTACAGTCCTCAGGAGCGTCTGTGCGGTTTTTGCTGGTATAAAACTCTTGTCCAGGAATTTGTTTGAAATCGGCTTTGATGTAAGTTTCGTCGTCCATCACAACGCAGTCAAATTTCGTTAAAAAACCATCATACAGTTTTCTTGATCGTGTTTTTGCTAATAAATTCTGTCTCGCGTTCCGATCTGGTGCTGTCTGAGCTTTAAAACTTCTTAAACCTGCTCTACGTTTCACTTTTTGTACATAGGATTGGGACATTTTCACTTTTTTAGCCACATCGCGAGATGATAACTTACAATGTGAGGCAAATATCTTTAAGATGCGTTCCTCCTTTTTTTTATCCTTAACACCCTGCAATCCACCACTTCCTCGTTTTCTTTCTATAGTTAAGCGTTCCCGAAACCTCTTCAATACGGAACAAACAGTAGATTGTGGACATTTCAACCTTTTTGCCACATCCCTGTAGCTGAGCATTGGGTTTTGTGTGAGTTCGAGCAAAATAAGTTCGCGTTGTTGGAGTTGCCGGATCGACATCTTGATAGATATAAACTTTTGATAAAAATAACTATCATTGTCATATAGTTTACTTTTTTGCGATTTATATGGCATCAAAAAAGTATCCATATCTTTAATTTTAACGTAGCAGTAAATACTATTACATGCCCATGTTTTGGCGTGTTCAACCTTTATATACATAGATAACGGCAACTAGTTCACTTGCAAGATTCCCAAACATAGTTGCTAATAATAAGTAAAAGCTCGTAAAATCGCACTTAAATTGTAAATCACGTTATTCCACATAATAACACTGATAGCGACAAACGGCAACTTTGGAGACGGATCGTCTCCCGTCTTATCGACGACCCTTGACTTCTCTCGTCATCATTATAAGACGCAGTCTTAAGTGACACACCCAGAAACATGGTAAATTAAACTTTGAGCTAATATAGATAAGGTAAAACGTGCCTTATTAATAAACGTTGAGAAATTTCTATAGGATGTTTCAATTTTTATGATGAAAAATGCCTTAAAATAACAGCTGTAATTTTGGCACGTTTTTGAATGACAACAAGTTTAGTGACAAGTTGACTTGCACAAGTGTATAATGAAGAATGTCAGTAGGTACGCCAAATCGCTTGAAACTTTGTAACAGTAATGTTTATAAATAAACAAACATAATACTTTTTATTTCATTCAAATAGACCCAGTAGTTTTGATTCTACAAACGTTTGAAATTTGGGTCAATAATATTAAAGCGCTTGGACGCCATCTTGCTTGAGTGACGTCATCGTTCAACTGCGGTACGCGCCCTTATATGAACGAGTAAGTTTACAGGGCTATATATTTTTAACCGTAATAAGTAGCCAGTTGAAATTTTCACAGAATACGTGTTATTATAAAATCTATCGTTTAAAACTATAAAATGAACAATAAATCAAATCCCAAGAGGGGTCCCCATACAAGAAACATGAAAAAAAATCTTTATTTTTAGCATTTTTATACGGATTGTATTTTTATAATGGCTTCCTATTTTGATGCTATTTTAAACTTAAATTGTAGTCTAATTTTCATTGTTTACAACTAAATAGCAATCTTAAGTAAAACTTCGGCAAATATGTGACAAAACTGATTTTATCAACACGATGGTTTAGGCGGTCACCCATCCTGTTTTAGACTACGCGTGTAGTTGCTTAACTTTGGAAGACGAAATACGGGTTGTATTTGTATGATAGCTTTTTATTTCGGTGTCACATTAAGCTTAAATGATAATCTAAACTCCATACTAACATATATAGTTTACGACCAAACAGTAAACTGTAGTAAATCTCTTACAAATATGTTTAAAAGTTCCTAGTTTAAATCAACACGATGTTTAGGTAAGCGGTGGTTGCTTAACTTTGGTGGTAGGCCTTTCTTTACAAATTTCGTGTTAAGTAATGTAGAATTAATATCGCTACCGTATAAAAGAACGAACTATAAAACATGATTTTTTGATTGACCTAGTAGTAGTTCTGATACTTCGTGTATTCATTACATCGATTTCAAATTTCGCGCGCGGGCGCTACCAAGTTCCTCACTCAAGGTAGTGTATGTTGGTTTTTTTTTGTGGGACCAACGCCCTTTGTTACACTTTGGTACAATAGAGGACAATCTTGACTTCTACGGCTCCGACATTTTAAACGAGTAAGATCACTTAAAACTACGGGTACGCTGTACGAGACCGCGTATATAGCGAACTGCGTGAATCATAATATTGTTGAATAGTACAAAGATATGTATACACTTTTTCACCTTATTCCATTGAAATAAGGGCCACAAATGTATACATATCTTTGTACTCTACAGTACCTACCGCTGCAGGCTCGGCCGCCTGTGTCCCGCGTCTCGCACTTGGTTTTTAATTTTTGGCATGTTTCACCTTAGCTATCAACATACTTTATTGGTATTTTTATGTAAAAAAACGGTGAACCCAAAATTAAAAGTGCCTATTTATTATTCTAATTTTATTTAACCAACTTACTCGACAAACATTACAAACAGAAAAGCCGGTCAGTGACAGAAAGTTTGTTTAGTTAAACTGTATGTAATACAAAACAATAGATACCTAACCATAACTACCATAGTAACATCAAAACGAATTCGTAAAAATAATTACGAGTATTACGACTTACAAAGTTAAGCAACTACAAGCGTAGTCTAAAACAGGATGGGTGACCGCCTAAACCATCGTGTTGATAAAATCAGTTTTGTCACATATTTGTAGAAGTTTTACTCAAGATTGCTACTTAGTCGTAAACAATGAAAATTAGACCACAATTTAAGCTTAAAATAGCATCAAAATAAGAAGTCATTATAAAAATACAATCCGTATAAAGATGCTAAAACAAAAGATTTTTTTTCATGCTTCTTGTATGGGGACCCCTCTTGGGATTTGATTTATTGTTCATTTTATAGTTTTAAACGATAGATTTTATAATAACACGTATTCTGTGAAAATTTCAACTGGCTACTTATTACGGTTAAAAATATATAGCCCTGTAAACTTACTCGTTCATATAAGGGCGCGTACCGCAGTTGAACGATGACGTCATCATCCGTGAGCGCTAGCCGCCGAGTTTCGAGCGCCGCATACGAAGTTTAAAATTCAATATCTCGAAAAGTATTTGACGTATCGACATGATTTTTTTAAAGCAATTTTTTGTTTTTAATGAAGAATACGATAAGCCAAAAATCTAAACTGGCTGACATTCTCTATTCCAAAATAAAAGTGTTTACTTATCCCTTTGAAATGGTATAACATTGTTTGTTGTATGTAGGGAATGCAAATAACCGGTTATAACCGGATTTAACCGGTTATTTTCATACAAAAATGGTTTATAACCGGTTAAATTGCATTCCCTAGTTGCATGACAACCTTCTAAGCTTAAATTACAAGATTTAATAAACATCTTTTTTAGTTAAATTGGGTAAGGATAGTTTTGTATAATAATAATAAAAATAAGTTTCAATAATGACAACCGCTTTCGACCGACCAATGATTATGCCACGCGATATAAACCCAATAATTTTATTAATGAATAGGTATATTTCTAAAGTATTATTTAGATTAGACATTATAAATCAAAATTCTCACAGCTCTGAGGAAGAGCGAAGCGAGCACTACATTAACATCTACGACTTTTCGTCTCATATGAAATTCAAACATTTTCCTGAATATTATAATTCCAATAAACAGCCTGTTTTAACTAAATATGTAATTATTAATCGCGTATGTAACTGCTTGTTCGCGATAACCTGGGGTTACTACGTCTGTCGGCGAGGTCGAGTGTCAATTTTGATACTGCGTTAATATGCTAATTAATATAAGAGTTATGAGTTCTTTGTCTTTGCGCGTGTCATTGCGTTATGTAACAGGGCAACAGGGGGTTATGTTTTTGATGTTATCTACAGGGTGGTGTTAACTGGATATGGAAGAATATGCAATACATATTCAATTTTATTTTGTCTTATATTTCAAACTTCATGGTTCAAATAATTCTAATTCAAAATTAAAAATATTTATTCAGTAAATAGGCCACATGAGGGCTCTTTTACATCGGTAATATAATATGAGTGAATCTACAAGCGCTTCGTTCAAGACCATCATTGCGGAGAAGAAGCGCCGCAAGAAACTCCAGCAGACTAACTCCTAACTACTAACCTAACCTAACCTAACCTAACCTTGTATTTTTACTGTATTTTTTACGTAAAAAGAAAGTTTTTTATTTTATTACACATAGATCAATGATTAACGATTAGTGTGTATCAAACTCTTTATTATAATTGTTATATTAAAACAGTGAAATACAAAGGCTACATTATCCTAGATGATTTCATCAAGCTAACAATATTACTAAATTAACGAATTTAGCCCCTAGAGCACAAAACTCAACTTTAACTCCCATAAGTACAAAATTGTACTTTGTATCAGTGACTTTTTCAAGACTTGTGAGTCACGGCGCGTGTTAAAAATGTCAAATGTCAAGTGTAAACAAGCGATAGTGCAGGTTCGAAGCCCGCTAATCATTCAATTAAACGCAATTTAACACCACTCCAATTAATTAGTTATTGCTCAGATAAAAAATGTGAAATAATAAAAATTAGCATCGCGTGTAATCTGAATTTAAGTCGGACAAAATTTATTTTTCATTTTATTTTCATGATTTACTTAGGAATATATCGATCTAGTTAGTGTTTCAAAATCTTGAAAATAGGTAAAAGACATCTCTAATCCTACTCCTCCTAAAACTTCTTGAGGAATTTTGTCTTCCTATCACGGACAGACGGCTAAACCAATTTACGTAAGGTTGGGTAAGATAGTCCTAGCGATCCTGGTTCTTCCACCACAAGAGGCAAAGGAGCATGTCAAATATTTTTGAGTGCATTGCTGTATAATATATTATTGCTAGTAACTGTACAATATTAAAAGAATTATGATTTATAATGTACACGGTTATTAAAACATAATGGACTTTACAGATTAGCTATAGCCTGTTGTATGTCCTTGCGATCAGTAACATAGTATGTAAGGGAACCGCTCTAAAGCCGCAAACACACTAAGGGCAGAAGCGGCGCGGTACTAAACAGCGTTCAAGCGTGGCGGAGGCGTTTTAGTACGGGGAAGATAATTCTCTTAGGGCCTGTTTCACAATCGTCAACTAAAGCGTATCTGACACATAAATGTAGCCCTTTCCTTTTCTTACACTTGAACATAGACAAGGAGAGAGCTAAATTTAACTGGCACATAAATTTACTTGTCGATTGTGAAACAGGCCCTTAACCAACTCTCTTTTAAACTCGACGATCTAGTTATCAAACGGCAAGTAATTTAAACGCCAACGACGGTTATTTCCGTCATGGTTAACAGCGCAAAGTAGACCTGAGTGTCTATGATACAAGGTTGACATTAGCTAGAGTTTCAAGCTGTCAATGGCGTGTGAGGGACATTTTTTTTATTTGTTATAGCGTTGAAAAGGTCGAGGTGTCCCGTCAGAGCGTACGAATGTGCATTATCAATAAGGTAGCTTAAAACTAGCTTATTCGACCATTTGACAAAACATTTTTAATAGAATAATATCATAAGTGCGTTACCGCTTGAAACAGTTTCCACCACGCTTAGGTATATAAAAAAGGGAAACAATATGGCTCCAGTGGCGTTGTTTCGACCGTGACGGAAGCGGTTTATCACACTTAGCGATTTGCAACCGGTTTTCAAGCGACATAAAGCCCTATGGGAACGGTAGCACCGATCCGGATCCGCTCGCAGTGTGTAGCGCCTTCACCCGCGAAACGCGAACGAGGTCAAACATGGCCGCTGGTTTATAGCTTTAATTAGGCTACACATTAGCTTTTAGAATGGCTTTTAAGTGTCCGAACAATACAGAAGTGCAATTGCAATTTTCAAAATTGTTTTCTAGTTTTGATGGTTTTTATTTAACGTTAACTGCGCTTCTATTCAACACGGTAAAAACAATATCGTATTGTCAACGTTTTGATAGTTCTTATTTTCTTGACAGCAATGACGGCTGACGTCATAACAATACCTTAACAGGTAAACTACGATATCGTTTATACCGTCTAGAATAGAGCCGCTGGTTAGCTTAGTTGGTAGTGCCTACTGAGCTAGCGGTGCTGGGGTCGATTCCCAGAAAAAATACCTATAGGAGTTTGGACGTAGGCCTTCCTCAACTACTCGGATGCATCGGCTTCCAGCAATCTTCACCAGATCATCGGTCCACCGTGTGGAAGGCCTGCCAACACTTCGCTTACCGGACCGCGGCCGCCATTAGAACTTTTCTGGGGAAGCCCTATGTCCAGCAGTGGACGTCTTTCGGCTGAAATGATGATAATATATGGCGTTATCTATGAAAAGGGATATCTGTTCTTATTGTCGATGGCACTTACGCATGCGTCACGCGACGTTGTATTTATATCGGAGCATCGTTAATAATGGCGGAAGCGCCATCGACAATAAGGTCCCTTTTCATAGATAACGCCACATGAGTTTGAGTATGTTTCTCGTCTAGTACAAGCCTAGACCTTAGTTTGGGACTAGGTCATATTGTGTGAGATTGAACCTTGATTTATTAGTCATTTAATCGGTTTACTGAGATCCGATGTCTATTGAAGATAAGGAAAATATAAAATATAAATCAAACAAAAACTAGACCAATAAATCCTTCTAGGGCGTGTAGTAATAAATTTGTCAATCATAAGTCTTAAAGACATTGGTTGTCAAATAAATCTTAAAAAGACGTGTACAGTCACCAGCAATAATATATTATCCAACATTGGACGCATAAATATCTGACACGCTCTTATACCTCTAGTAATAAAGACGTGTCAGATATTTTTGCGCCCAATGTTGGATGATATATTATTGCTGGTGACTGTACATGCCCTGGTTTGATCTAAAATCTAATGTAATAATTTCATAATCTCAAATTTCGTTTGCTCTAAAATCAGAATGTTTATACATCCGGTCAAAATCTATAATGTTCATTTAATATTAACATAATCCAGAAACTTCTAGATTCTAACCACATTTTGTATGTTAGAGATTTAAAAATCATGTGAAGTAATTGATGACAGAACTAAATACACACGTTCATTAGGTACATAAATATTCTCCCATGTTATGAATGAAGTTGAGTAACAAGGGGCATTGGTGTTTTAGCCGGTGCGAGCCCGGCAGTACCTGGGGCCTCCATTCCCAGGTCTCCGGAAGGGGTTTTCATCTCTGCCCCTTTTAAATGTAAATCTCAATATCCTGCTAACAAAAGCAAGGACTTAAAGTCTTTGGCCCTTCAGGCGACAACCCAAAAAAAAACTCCCATACCTTTTAGTCCAATAAGTGGTGTTTTTTATGGCAAGGAGAAGAGAAACCAGCACACAAGCCTCCTGATAGTAAGTGGGATCTTAGAACCATAGACATTTGAACTCTCAACACCCCAATCTTAAGACTGTATTCCGAAGACTCCATATGCCTATTTACAAGTAATTTCATTAGTTGTATTACACCTACATCGGAACACAACAATGCGAACACTGCTTGGTGGTAGGTTAAAAGACAAGATGGTGATCCGGACGAACCCTGCAGTTTCTACCACCACTAAATATATTTCAGGTAAATCTTTTTTTTTATCGACCAATCTGCCTTTGTACAGTTGAGGAATTTGATTGTTGAGCAGTTTGTCATAGTACGTCATTTTGCCGGGTTATATATTTTCCACGTGTCATTAGTCAAGTCACGCCGAGAAATGTATAACACGGGTAATTTACGTATTATGTCAAACTGCTAAACAATGTACTATATGCATACCTACATATAAACATAATATTACGAGCTTGTATAAAAATCCCGGTTGACTCAAACTTACTAGTGACTTTCAAATTCTCAAGCATTAATTCGAGCTTAAAATTTCATAACTAGCACAGCCTGTATAGTCAACATTATATCTCACTTTTGTATCTTATCGCTTTCACACCTTTAACGAATCCATATAACATTCTAAACACCACGTTAAAGCGACATAGTCCTAAAGTGTAAGATATTATATTGGCAGGTACACTCGGGGACAATTTTAGAGGAATGCAAAGAAGTACTAACTAGTGTTGTATAACTATTTAATTCAAAATAATATTTTCTATGGTATAATAAAAAAAAACACTCTGTTTTTTCATTTTCCTAATGTTTCGTTTTCTGTGATAGTAAAATCGTTTATTAAATAAAAAAGTTCATGTTACAATACAACACAAATGTATAAAATTTGCAAATGCTTAAACTTAAGAAAAAACAAAATAAGTGTCATATTACATAATACATAACGTTAGTACATTATATAATATATGTTCGTAGTGACGACGTGTTGGCTTATGTAGTGTTGACCATACCTATGAAGCTAGCGGTCCCGGGTTCGGTTCCCGGTATGGGCAAATATTTGTGTGATGAGGGCGGGTATTTGTTTCTGAGTCTTGGATGTTTTTTTATGTATTATGTATTAATTTCTCTATACATATAAGTATTTATATCGTTGTCTAGTACCCATAGTACAAGCCTAGTCCCCTATTTTTTTTATTTATATCAGATTATTTTAAAAGTTAAATAACCCTCTTGTTTGAATAACTCCACGGGCACGTTTTATAAAGCTACAAGTAACAATTTTACAGGTCAAAACTGGCAACGCTGCTCAAATGGCTGGTTGTCATTGGTCGAGCTTGTGTCAAATGGAAACTTGTAACCTGTAAATTGTAATTTGTAGCTTTATAAAACAGGCCACAGCTCTATCTAACTTACACCGTATAAAATACCGAAATACAACTTGTTGTTTGGGCGCTCCTCTAACTTTGTCCCCGAGTGTACAGCATGTACCATGGGCCACATATCGTGACAGTCCGTCTATGATCAATGCGCGTCCCGTAACACTTTCCACGAGCCGTGACGCACCTTATACGGCGGACTTGTAGCTACAGGCTGTACAGAAACTAGACAAAAATATTTCAGTGTAAAGCACGATATATACTAGCAATAAAAAATTCAGAAATTGATTGCTGTGTTACTTTAACTTTAGTTATAAAGAAGCACGATTTTGCTTATATTTCTAACATAAATGTTGGAGTTGGAAAGCAATAAACTACTGCAATTTTGATTGCAAATCTAAACCTCGCTTTATGGGCTAAACTTGCCGAATGGACCCGGATAGGTCATTAATAGAAAATTCAACTTAACGGTCTCAGTATGGTTGCGTATTTTTTTGTTTTGTACTTTAATAATTGTACAGGTATGATTATTGGGAAATAAATAAATATGATAATGATATGATATGATAGACGCCGAAGCAGAGGTAGGCCGGCAACGCGATGGTGGGACGACATGGACACATTTTATTTTAATCCAAATGCGTTTGCAGTTAATAGGGTCGAATGGTGCCTTTAGTTAGACATTAAGTCCGCCGTATGTACCTATATTTTTATATTTTTTAATGTATCGAGAAAAAAAGTAAAATTAAAAACTATATGACGCAGTAAAGACAATATGGTTGGCGAGGCCTTTGTCGTACCATTAAAGACTTCAATTCTTGCCACCACATCTTAGTTTTTATGGACATAATGACGTCGTCATCAAGAAAGGAAATTACGTGACAATTAGTCAGTTGTTTTTCTGCTACAAGGTTCTAGAGGCTCAGTTATTATTAACAGTGATGTTACTTCTTTAATTTAGTAGATAGGGCCGTAGTAACAATAAAATTATAATGGGGATACATAATGACAGCTACAATTATAAATAACGCTTAGACAAAACCGAACAGCACTGTTGTACGATTTTCAGTAAGTATATTTTTTCATCAAGTAATTTAAGAAAGCACTTAAGGTTTTTTTTAAAGGAAGATAGAGGCTGCAATGCTACATTTATTTTACGGAAATACGCAGTATTAAGAAATATACACAAATTATAATTAATAACCATAAAAATAAGGAGCAACCTGTATACAACTAAGTAATGCAGTAAATAAATTAATATTTACAGGTACAAAATATGTCGAAGGATTGTAAAACTTGTCACTACTTCATAAGTCACAAGCGGTAGCGATTTTAAATAAAAATTCGTTGAAACTTTTCCTTAACTATTTTAACTTGAAAATTTAATTAATCCTTGCTGCTTTTTGCTACAATGTACAATCGGCAAAGAACTGTCACAGTGACGTTATAAATAAAATCGTAAGAGTTGTCAAACAAAATATCACTGTGGCCCACTTCTATGGTGGGTTAAGGTTCCATTTTCCCGCTAAGTACACGACACCCTGTATATAATGAATATATTCACTGTTATCATTATTTTAATTAATGACTGTTGAGATTCTTGCGGCGTTTCTTCTCAGCAGTGGTCTCCTCTTGGGAAACGGTGGTAGATTTCTAACGTGTAAAAGTGCCCGTGCGGCCTACTTACTGAATAAACACCTTTTTATCTCTTTCAATAAGGTGCAAAAATATAAATTTTGCAATTTTTTAAGCTGATTCAAACATAGTCACTTTCACATAGTTCTATAGTGGCCTATGATTCAAATTGGTAAACTGATTGACTGTACCTAATGCCGATGATAGCAATAACTATCCAAGTTTTCGCCTTCGTGAAAATAATGCGTCAATAGGGAATATGCATGAATTTTTAAATAGCATTTCTCAACATAGGTTACTTAAAAAAAAACGTAAAAGAGATCACCAAAAGTGAAATTACAATTAAAATTTGCCAAGAAATACGGATGATACAAGCATTTTAAACTGCAAATTAGACCTGATATACACTCTGACGTAATGTAACAGGTCAGCCATACAAACTCTGTTCAATTCTGTTTTGCTAGAAAGAGATACGAACTTATCTTTGTTGGTATATCTTGGTTATTTTTATAGCTATTAAAAAAAACTCACCTGTTTGTTACATGAATAAGCTTTTATTGAAGCTGACAAAAAGTCATGAATAATTCCTATTCAAATCCGCGACCTCTTGTCCCCAGGCCAGCCGCGCAGCGCTCACGTCGCCCGGTTCTAATAAGGCGTGATGCTCAATGGCAGTGATTACTAGGTTTGTCACTGGTTATATTTAGGGTCCCGCAAGCGTGGTCAATAAAAATAATTTTTGTGTATCTTTATGATTTTCTCGCGGGCAAAAGCTAGTTTTTTTCGTGTGTTTTTTTTGGAACGTGTCAGACGGAGTGAATTAAATACTAAGGGGCTTATATGAAGGCTAAATAATGAGATTTATGATAATTGATTAATTCAATTTAGGGCCTGTTTCACAATACTCAAGTAAAACATATCTGACACATAAATTTAGCCCTTTCCTTTTCTTGCACTTGAACATAGACAAGGAGAGAGCTAACTTTAACTGGCACATAAATTTACTTGTCGATTGTGAAACAGGCCCTTACTATTATTTACTATTATTTTGTTATTATTTGAACATCTGAGCCTGATAACTGATTGTGCACAATCTGATTGCAGAATCATCGACAAGTTTTTAGAGTTGTTGGTGTATGTATGTATGTATGTATGTATGTATGTATGTGTTTATTATTTGACACACAAAAACATGCCTAGTCGCATTTTTTTAAAGTAAGATTTTAATCTCGCAATATAGATAGAGTTCGCAATACTTACAAATACAAAATATTATTAAAAAAAAAACACGAAAGTAACTTAAATAACGTACGAAATTAAATGAATATACCTACTAACTTTCGAACCGTTATGACAAAAATATTTGCCCATACTGGGAATTGAACTTTAATGTGTTATGTTCTTCTAAATCAATTTGTACATTGCTTACTCGATGCACAACCTTGCACTTTTCTCAATCTCTCAAGGGTTAGCTGGAAGAGATCCCTTAAAGGGATAAGTTCGCCGTTGTACAGTCGAGTTCATAAATATGCTTACTTTAGTTCCTTGTCTATTTAATGTCACGTTTAAACTGCCATATAACATTGTCACAGCGATTAAAGTGACAAGGTACTAAACTGTACACATATTTATGAACTCGACTGTACATATTTCTTTTGTATAATAAAGTGTTTACATACATAATCGTCCTGCCACATTCTTTTAAACAACTCTACATAAACGAAGTCTCCAAAAAGCAATATTTCGTACCGTTTAAAAAAGATCGCGTAACATATTCACAAACAAAATGACCTATTATTCTATCCGTAATTCCACTTGGAATCGAACACGCACATGTGGCGACCTCGGAGTACATGGCGACTATTAACTGCTAATTCATTAGCCGCGCAATTAAACTGGATAGTTTTCCCACGTCGCGGTCACTAAATTCGACTAATGCGGGGCTAGCCGGTGCCCAATAGCGAATATCGAAAGCGATAAGCTGGGTAGTGATTCTCTGAAAAGCAAAGGTGAGCGAATGCAGGAATGAAGTCCAATCGGCGAGTTTAATTAGTCCCGTCAGAGCGAGCAAAACTTAAACTCGCCGCGTGGACATCACTCCTGCGTTCGCTCACCTTTGTTTTTGAAAGAATTACTACCCTGGGCTCTACTCATTCTACTGGCTTTTACTGGGTCTCAACTTTACGATAACTCGATTTATCGATTTATTTGACTGTAATGCCGACCAATACTATTATCTTGTATTGTTTTTGTTTTATTCTAGGTTCGAATCCTACCTAAGACTGACGATTTTTTTTCGCTTTAATATAGTTTATTATATTGTATTTTTACCAATGTCAAAGGCAATATGGTTTCAACCAGTAGAATAAGAGGCTCCGTTCGTTATCGTAGTTTTTTCGAAAACTGTTATAGTGTATGGAGCTGACGTAAGCGCTTGACACGACCATCTGGCAGCTTACGTCAATCCAATACAATTTCGATAACGATAGCGATCTCGAAATGCATCTTTTCTTTTGTCTTTTGATGTCAACTGATGTCTTAAATATTCATGAAAGGTTTTTTAAAGGTTGATTTTGACATTTTATAACTAGGTCTCACCATGTTCGCTGTCACAGTTGTCAGAGTGCGAGTGCATGTGTGACAGCAGTAGCTAGCCAAGCGCTATTAAAAAGCGGGAGCACTGTTATATGATTTGATCAAGAATTATTTCTGGGGTCTTCTGAAGATCAAGTGAAAAAGGGGTTTAAGTCTAGTTAGTATAAAAATAGTATGTCTCCGTTCATGTATATACCCTTTTTTATTACTAGTTAAGTCGACTTGTACCCTTTTTCACTAGAACCCCAGATTTAACGAGACTAAAAATTCTCCGTAGCGATATCGCTTCAACAATCGACAGAGCCCCCGCCAACCCCGACCCATCACAAGTACTATAGTTTTTAACGCCGATATTTCTCTGGCGCGTAAAAGCTGATTTATACCCGCGGAACCGCTATTTGGAGATTTTTTAAATCGAAATTAACTATAGATTTAACGGTGGGATAGTGGTTGGATTGGTGCCATGGTGCGCGTGCGCAGTGCCGATGATTATTCACAAACTTAGTCTTATTTACATTAACAATTATTAAATAGATAGAAACTCAGATGTAATAGCGATTCGCGATCTCTACATTAATTGTTAATTTAGAGCTAATTAAATAACTCTTACTGCCGCACTCAGAGACGTCAATTAAATTTAATTCTTGATTAAAGTTGCTGGTGTCATTTTCTTTGCTATAGCAATAGAATAAGACAACGCGACACTAAACAAGCATTATATCTAAATGACGTCTCTGAGTGCGGTTAAACTTAAACCTAAAAACTTTAAAACAAAACACGGGGTCGCGGTTTTTTAACCAACTTTAAAAAAGGAGGAGATTCTATGTTCAGCTGTATGTAGTTATGTACCTATGTTTTTTTTATGTACCGTAAAATTTGCCTGGGGTAACTATGCTCCATAGTAACTATTTTGTTTGTAATTAAGTTAAAGTTGATGACAATTTTTCTAAAAACAATCGACGTATACATCCAGCCACGCAGTGAATGAAAGCAATATAATGATTTACAATACAGATTACCTCAATATAACCATCACCACACCATGTTCACCGGTTGCTCCGTCAATTGAGGACTCGATTCGATTCCGAAAATTCTTTTTTTGATTGATCGGGTATAGTTTCTTTCGAGGTGGTCCCATTGTCACCAAATCAATATCTGATGTGCGGTGCGGATCCGTGAGGAATTGAGGGAACTCCTCAAATACACATAAACGTTTTTTCTTACTTTCTTTCTTTCATGTCCTAATTTTTTCGTTCGACCTTTTACGATCTGCTAATAATGGGTTTTTTTTAATGCTTGTAGAGGCAAACTTAAACTGATCACCGCTGCCCAACAACTGCAATGCAACACCAGGGGCCTGTTTTATAAAGCTACAAATTACAATTTACAGGTTACAAGTTTCCATTTGACACAACCTCGACCAATGACGACCAGCCATTTGAGTAGTGTTGCCAGTTTAGACCTGTAAAATTGTAACTTGTAGCTTTATAAAACGTGCCCCTGAAGAGGAATTTTGCAGCTGCATTGCCGGATAAGTAATGAAAATCGCCAAGCAAAACCAAAGACTCTAAAGAATATTTCATAGTTTTTTATACAGTAAACTATCGATATAGTGGAAAAAATAGAACAATTTCATGTTCAAATCGAGCGTCGGTGCATGTTGACTTATTTAGCAAGCAGTTTGCACAGGTGTTTGAGGTAATTTATTCGAAACAAAATCCACACATTTAGTTACGCCCTGTATAGTTCAATAAGTAAATTCTGGCATACTCTGGGCCCAAATTCTTGCACAAAATATAAATTTACTAGCGACACGCCCTCGCTTCGCTTCAGTTTATGTGAGTTTTGTGTAACACCCCTACATAACACAGAATTTATTTTACACTAGAGGACGCCCGCGACTTCGTACGCGTAGAATTAGTTTCCCGCTACTCCCCCCCATATTTTCCCGTTGGGGGTCGATTTTCGGAAAATCCTAGTGCTCACTTACATCATGAAAGTAACCCCTGTACCAAATTTCAAGTTTCTAGGTACAGTAGTTTCGGCTGTGCGTTGATACATCAGTCAGTCAGTTTTGCCTTTTATATATATAGATTATCACTTTATATAGTGATGAAAACAGCATTAAAATCCGTTGCGTAGTTTGAAAGATCTAAGCGTACATACAAAGGGACAGACGGCGGGAAGCGATTTGTTTTATACTATGTAATGATATATACAGCTAGCGGTCCTGGATTCGATCCCGGGTATGGGCAAATGGTTGTGTAATGAGCGCCAGTAAATAACCTGGAGTTTGTACGTTTTTATCTACCGCACTCAGAGACGTCAATTTAATTTAATGCTTGATTAAATTTGCTGCTGTCACTCTCTTTGCTACAGCAATAGAATAAGACAACACGTCACTAAACAAGCATTAAATTTAATTGACATCTCTGAGCGCGGCAGTAAGTGTGTTTCTTTTAGTATGTTTATCATTGTCAATCTTCCATAGTACAAGCTTAGAGCTTAGTTTGGGACTAGATCAATTATGTGTAGATAGTCCTTAACATTTAATTAGATAAATAAATTACGTCATTTATGCAAAGCTAAAGGAGGATGCCCGCAACGTCATACGCGTAGAGGTTTCCCGTTTCTCCCCTATTTGTTGCCGTTGTTGGTTGATATTCGAAAAATCCTTTCTTAGTGCACTGTAAGGTACCCGAGGCATAAGGTACCCAAACCATAGCAGAAACCATATTCGACGCATGAATTGGATACATGTTTCGTTGTCGACTTTACCACTTGCAGGGACCATTAGAACTTTAGGACAAAATTGATTAGAAAATACCATCTCCCAGGAACGAAACCTACAACCTCTAGAAACGCAATCACGCTACTAAGCCAAACATACATTATACCTAACTTATAAGATATCAGTCATCCTTTATCCCACAACCGCGAGTAAATCAAATCACAACCTTATTACAAAGCGATAAAGTCGTGTTACGCGTCGGTAACCTCAACATAAAGGTACTCGACCACGTGACTAAGGAGTCGCGGGCGCACGCCATCAAGGTTTCCCACTCTAATGAATGACGTTATTGAATGGAAGAAAGGGAGAGAGCTATCTTATGCGACGTCTATTGGTATTCTCAATGGAACCATCCGACTTTTGTTGACGCATTTTTTTTTTAGTGGTTATGTTAAATTTTAATAATACAAAATTTTGTATGATGTTTGTTTCTTCTTCACGCTGAAAAAGCGGTCGGATTCGGATGAGATAGCTTATACCCTGATTTAAAACATAGGTTACCATTTATTTAAAAAAAAAACCGGACAATGCGAGTCGTACTCGCCCACCGAGGGTTCCGGACATGACACGGTTAACTCAATTCAAAATTTGCACCGCCGCCGTTCCTTGTATAAATACCCTGTTTTTTTGTGATTTAATTAAAAATGTACAGATTTCAGATTTTTTCCTATACAAGTAGTAAAAGACGGTGTTACTTGCCAAATTTCATAGTTCTAGATCAATGGGAAATACCTTATACATTTTCATTCCCTCGAGAGTGTCGAAATACACGTTTTTGGCAACATAAACGGCCGTATCTTTTTTTTACGTAAATGTAGAAGTTTGATTTTTTCACAGCTTCAAGGGACTATAGACCGGAGTATATGGTTTTAATTTTAAACTCGATACCTTCACGCGTTCCCGAGATAAAGGGTCTTGACAAACAGACAGACGGACAGACGGACAACAAAGTGATCCTATAAGGGTTCCGTTTTTTCCCTTTTGAGGTACGGAACCCTAAAAAACATTGTACTCACAAAATGGGAGGTGTGGTCAATAAGTAAAATAAAATAATACCTAGGACCTAGATGTAGTTATATTATCTGTGAAAATGCAATACCAAGTAAAATTTCTCTCCAAATTTTAAGTCCCTAGATTGGGCGGCAAAGTAAAGGCTGTGAGTGCATTGTCTGCAGTCTGCAGACTGTTGCGGATTATTAACAAAATATAACATTACTAATATTACCAACATACATTAAATTTCATACCAATTACATTAAAGAAACAGAGAGTTTAAAAACGAACCAACAACCAACACCAACGTCTAGAGAAATTGGAACCTATTCCGATACAAATAGATTTAATTTTGCTTTATAAATGATCCAATTGTATCGCCATCAATTATAACAATCAATAAACATGCAGACAATCTGATATGTCCTTGTTCTATTTTCTATGACACAATTAAGTTTAAGCTTTGATATTAATTGACGAGTAGTCAATTTGCTGATGCAGCCAGTCTAGGTACTGTCTGTAATTACTGCTTATGAAGCCGTTGGTTGATTTCCGAACAGATAAATATAGGTGTGTACATATTTCGTTTTCCGTATGTTTATCGTTGTATAGTACCCGCAGTACAAGCCTAGAGTATAATCTGGGACTAGGTTATGGACTAGGGACTAATTTATATGAGACTGTCTCCATATATATTTTTTACACCGATTCACTAAAGGTAAACCATAGCTTTAGTGAATCAACATTCCACATTTTTTTGCATAATATATATTTTTATTAATATGTTTATCGTTGTCTAGTACCCACAGTACAAGCCTAGAGCTTAGTTTGGGACTAGGTTCATTTTGTTTATGATTGTTACTCATATTTATTTACATTGACTCACTAAATGAAAATGTTTTATATGGTAACAGGTGGAGCCCCAAGTACCCAATGAAAAACATTACATGTATCCTTCAGCAGTCGGGTAATTTTCTGCATATTCTACTAACTATAAGGCTGACATTTTAACATAATTTTCTGATAGACTTGTCAATTTAATAATTGTTCTTATTAGTAACAAGTTATGACTTATTTTAGATTGTATTTCAATTCACCCCGCGAATCTCTATTCACCCCATCTTACGGTATAGAATAAAATCCAATTGAAAAATAATAATGGTAACATTAATTAAATAGTAAAGCAATTAGATATTCTTAAATTAAAAGATCAATTTAGGACAATTCAAAGTTTAAAAACATAAACAAAGTTTTAAACAATAGTGTTGAAAAGTAGAAATTAATATATGAAGAAACAAAAACAACTTTTTTATAGACATAGAAGTACCAGGCAAAGGTTATGAAACCATACAGCCTATTTTACACAAAATGAACTATAAATCAACCTTTTGTTTATTTTCAGCCAGCATCCAACATTAATCCACCAAGTAGATAAGTATGCATAAATAAAGTTTCGATATTTTCGTACGGCAATAGAATAATGAAACCGTTTGTATATTTTTTCTAACGTTTGTTTACGAATTCAGGGTTCTTAGTACGTAACTAGTCAGGTCTATGTATGCCATAGATTGTTACGTCCCGAGTCCGCGCGGACGAGTAAATAAACAAATTTATACTGTAAACATGGGCATAAAGAGAACATAAAAAACGGCAAATCGCCATCTATATACCATAACGCCAAGGATACGAGTTGGAGCATAAAAACGCTTCCTAAGATTAAAAAAATAAAAAGCAAGTTTTTAGCATTTTATAACAATACTGCGGGTCTTTTAAGCCTAGTTTACCTGGTTAAAGCGTCACTGTATACGTCAAAGTAAATAAAACTCGTGAAACAATTCAGCATTGCTCTGAAAATCAACCGAGCCACAATGGACAGGCAGACTTTGACAATACACTGTGTGATCAAAACATAGCCTTTGTAGGCCTACAAATCAACGTAGATGCCTTTCTGACAATTGTAACACCTTCCTTGACTATCGAGCATATTGAAATAATTGGTTTGAAACACGTGAGAGTAAGCTTTTGGGCGTATTTTGAAAAAATGCTGTTGCGTTTCGACACTGAATATGGCATAACACGCAAACACTTTGGTCCATTTTCACACTGAAACACTTCACTTGACCGCGACAGTTTGATAGAGGAACGCGAGACGGGCCACGGTATGCATTTTCTCACTCACCTTGTTGTTTATTCGCTATTTTATTGAAACAGTTTTGAAAAACTTCATATAAATGCATAGGCTCGTCATCGCTCGTCGCCATTTTGGATTTTACTGCCAAATATATCACAGACAATGTAGAAGTTTAATTACCAATTGTAAAAAACTCTCAAGAGATGTCTTTGGATATAAATGAATGAAATAAAATAAAAAGGAGAAATAAATATATTTTTATTACTTAAAATATTATCAAAAATTCTTGATACACTGTTTGTACCTGTTCAACTATTAGATTATACATGACCGTTAAATAGGCGCTGTTTATATTCAGTTCAAAAATTTACTGTTGCTATAGACATGTGTTGTTCCCTATATTGTTTTAATTTATTTATTTTAAACATCCGAAATAAATTGGAAACGAAACCATTCTCAGTATTTTATAACAAATTTCATTAGAAGTAGCAGTATAACAAAATTCTTATCAAAGTCTGACCCATAGAGGTCATAGAAGAAAATGTGTCGGTTCGCCATATTTTGCTACGAAAATTAAGTTTGACGTAAGACGTAAGAGCCTACAAAATTTTCGAGTGCACTCGTGAAAAAACAAATCCATCTACATGTAACATGTTCTCACTGAATTCTATCAACACTCAAAATCAGGTAAACCTTCGCGGTTGGCTCAGGAATTCACAATCCTCTAATTCTAGTATTCATTCGTCATTAACATAACCTTTGTTTCGTTACAGATTTTAGTTAGTTTTAGTCAATTCTCGTCACGTTACTCCAGTGTTTTTAAACACAGGAGGCATAGTAATGTCAAAAATAAAAATTACAAGCGAAAGGAAAACGCTTCAGCAATAAATGATGCAATTATTTGTGAAGAAAGCCTTTCAGAGGTAGTCAAAAACTTTGACAAGGATGCTATTCAGACGATGCGAAAAGTTGACATCCGCTCGTTGGCGACATTGCAGTCTCCGAGGCTGCCCCAGCGGCGTTTCTCATCAACCAGAAAGGTCTCGTACATATCTTCAGAGTCCTTTGAAAAGAATAAGAATGGTTGGTCCCCTCCAACTGTGACAATCAGCTTACCATCGCGTAAACTAGGCGGATTTACGGATCAGTTCATTGGTTTATTAACTAACAGTATTCAGAGTAGCTTCAATGTGCAAGTACGGAGCTTCAAGACAGAGCGAGGCATTCATGCAGACCTCAAGAGGAACCCCACCATCATTAATAGACTGCGTAAGTTCTTCGGTTAGTATTAATAAGATAAATATGTGAGAGAGTAGACTGTAGAATCATACTTTGTACTCATATTCACTACCCTTAACCATGATTTGTATGGATTGGTGACACAATGTTGGCATGTGTTTATTTATATTAGTGTATTTGAAGAATCACAACATGCGTAACATGTTTTATTTATTTAAAACGGAATTACAGGCCTAAAGCCTGTCTTAAATAGAATTGAATAGTGTCACAGTTTCGCAATTATAACTAAACTTCTTTATGTTTGGTCATCAGGAAGTCAAATAATAAAGTATAAATTCAAATAAGTATGGCTACCTTGTTCAAAGTCAGTTACTTAACTTTTTGGTGTGCTGGGACTGCAGAAATGATGTTACGACCCTGTGCCATCAAAACTATATTGCTACTAGTTTACTACCTACATGCAAATTCACGTTCAGGCAGTTAAACAAGATAGCGAGGATATACATTCGGGCTCACATGATGGAATAGTGCAATATGATGGAAACCCTTGATTTTATTAGACGGAAAAATATAACTTAGTTTATAAATATCTATTACCAGACATCACATAAATATCACTACTTTTTATGACTATTATTCTGATACTTTGACTTTTTATAAATATACCAAATTTATGCAAACCTTATGTTGACATTCAATTCAATTCAATTCTTTATTAAATAGTAATTGAAATGTGTTTGCAATGTTAAAAGTGTTTGAAATTATGACATATTAATTTTATGGTATTTAGATTTCTGAAACTCTACTCCTAAAACAGAAAATAAATATAACATACTATGTATGTTGGATGCTGGTCTTTTAGTGTATTACTAATAAGAATCAGATTACTTTTAGACAAAATAAAAACAATGTTTTCAATGTTTTTAAAGGAAATATGTAATTTGATCACTGTTAATTGTTATTTGTTAAGAAAACATAAGTAAAGTTAATTTGAGAAAGCATTCCCAAATAATGTATGTTAGAAGAGTTAATTGTTTTGATTGTGGGTGTTGTTTAAAGGTTTGGTCCATCCGTCATTGGATTTTTTTTTAGACATGTATTTCGTTTGACCCTCTAGCATTCTGTAATTACTCTTTCTAAATGATCTGGTATTAAACAAATTATTCCAGGCTTTGCGTCAGAACCTACCCCCAACAAGCCGGCCTCGCAGGCCATGGGTCCAGACGTAGCTCCGAGGCTGGAGAAGCTTCTCAATGAGGACTCGGTACTGACGCATCAGCAGAGAGACAAGATCAAGATTGCCTTCGCTGAAGGGTATCTGGCTGGTGAGTGTAGAAACATGTCAGAAGCGTAACAATAGAACATGGTGAAAAAAAACTGGGTTCATAACTAAACTGTTTAGGTTTTAATAAGTCAAATATAGAGAATGTTATGCTAGTTCAATTTGAGGCCCGCTCAAAATCAAAATGGTATGTATATAATAATTAGGAAATAGCGACTCCGTGGATTCTAAAACCACTGTATGATACCAAGAGTCTAGACCCTAACTATTACTATGCATTTAGCTGCCTTCTTTGGTATCACGGGTGATAGGTCGGCATGTCTAGCAAAGGCTACTTGTAATTCCTGTTAAAATTCATAGAAATTAAAGTTTTATTAATTCTCTTGCAGGCTCACATCCGGATAATGCTCGCAGCACCAAGGCCTCCAAGTACCTGAAGGTGGTGCAGCAGCTACTCACCATCGTGCTGTTCCTCGCCATCTTCGTCAGCCTCATGGCGTCCGTCAGCGGGACCGTGTTCCGGTAAATATCCACTTGAGGGTTCTCCTGTAAGCTCTCATCCCGATTACAACCTCAGGACCAAGGCGTCCAAGGCTTCCAAGTGCCTGAAGGTGTTGTGGCTGATTCCATAACTTGATTCTGTTGGATATTCTTTGACCTGGTACAATATAACCATCAGTTTAAAAACCGATTAGACCAACACACAAGCAGTACAAAGAACACTTGATCGAGGAACAGCTGGATACAGGCATTTATCAGTTGTCGCAACTGCCGCCTGATAAAATAAATAATAATAATAATAATAAAATATTGGCAAAACGGAACCCTGACCTATCATTGAACTGTGTCACAGTAACATTATGTTAGACAATTCTTACAATTTGATTTATAACGTCACCGTGACATGGTTGTATCATCATCATCATCATCATCATCATCATCATCATCATCATCATCATCATCATCATCATCATCATCATCATCATCATCATCATCATATCAGCCGAAAGACGTCCACTGCTAGACATAGGCCTATGGTGGGGTCAGAATTCATTTTGCCGATTCTATCAATATAAAGTTTAGATTTAATATTCTCATGAATCAAATGCCTTGAGTTTAATTAATGTACCGTTTGTCATTCGAGTAGGATCCAACTGGGCAACCAAGTTGAAGTGGACCCTGAAGACATCTCTGTCACGTTCGATGACGTCAAGGGAGCTGACGAGGCCAAGCAGGAGCTCAAAGATGTGGTAAGCACATCTGTATATTTTATGCTACCCTAGTACTTAGGATGTGAGTAGATATGTTGTGGACATTCTAAAGGTCTCATTACATTTGAAGAAGTGAGCAAATGAAGCCAAGCAGTTATAGCTATGTGATTGATAAGCACCTCTGTATTCATGCTACCCTATTGAATACTACTACCCCTACTACTACTACTGCTACTATATAGCCTTTTGAGAAAATTTAAATTTTATTACATTCACCTATTTTTTATGCGATTGTCTTTGTTAACATTTCTTGTAATAAGTTTCTTCACATGAAGTACTGTTTTTTTCACAGGTGGAATTTCTGAAATCTCCCGAAAAGTTTTCCACTCTCGGTGGAAAATTGCCAAAAGGTGTGCTGTTGGTGGGTCCACCTGGTACCGGCAAGACGCTGCTAGCGCGGGCCGTGGCCGGCGAGGCGCATGTGCCGTTCTTCCATGCGGCCGGGCCGGAGTTCGACGAGATCCTGGTTGGCCAGGGCGCGCGCCGTGTCAGGGATCTCTTCAGTGAGTTTGATATCCTGGTACTTTGATTAGAATAACTTTTGTATCAAACAGCTCATTCATCTCTGAGGGCCCTGCCAAGATGCACTACGCTGACTAGCGTTTCTATTCGTTTCGTTTTTAAACTAATCGCGTCACTGCTAGAGGACGTGATACGAAAAGTCACGTGACGCGATTGGTTTAAAAACGAAACGAATAGAAACGCTAGTTAGCGTAGTGCACCTTGGCAGGGCCCTCTGGATAGACATTCAACTTGGCCAGGGCGCGCGCCGCGTCGTGGAATTCTTCACATAGTCTGCTGTCCTAATACTTTGATCCATCATCCTTTCTCATGAAAAATACGTTTTTTCCGGAAAGGAGGGATCTCTTCAGTGAGTTTGGTGCCCTCTCTTTATTAAGTTATCTTACAATAGTAGTAAGTACATATTTAAACCACCAAATCCGAGAATTGTACTGCGATGTAATCTTTTAAATCGTAATTATAAATCATCGATACAAACGCTTTACAGAAGCGGCAAAGGAGCGCGCCCCGTGCGTAATTTTCATAGACGAGATCGACTCAGTCGGAGCCAAAAGAACTAACAGTGTTCTCCACCCTTATGCCAATCAGGTGAGTTTCGTTAGTGAATAATTATGGCTTTATGTCTATAACATTCCTTAAGAATTTTCAAATATATATGTGATAAATTTCAGGTACAAAATTTGAAAATTACTGAAATAGTACATTACTGCACAGACCGGGAAATAGGCCGTTGCGGGACGAGTAAAGTTAGCGTGGCCGAGACGCAGTCGAGGCCGCGCTATATACGAGTCCAGCAACCGCCCTTCCCGGTCGAGGCTTGTATAGTGCTTTTCTCCAACAATGCGAGAAAATATAACACAAATTGTTAAAATATTAAACATAGGTCAAAATTTCCTTGAAAAAAAAAGAACAGCAACACGTAGGATTAAAAGTACTGAAACAAAGCATTAAATAAAATCACAAATTTAAACGTAATAAATTCAATTTCAATAAAATATGGTTTAAATTACAACATTTATTACGCGTTTATGTTATTTCGGCAATTTATTTTGTTTATGAACACAATTTCTATAAAAAATACGTCGAACTGTTTGATACACTTTTAAATACGCTGTAAACGCTGTTTGAAAATGTTTAACTTTTTAGTCTATGACATTTAAAAAGTAAAATATACAAGGAAGAATTTTAATTGCACGAGTGTTTGGCTGTTTGGAGTTAGTTATCCTAGTCCAAAAATGGTTTTAAAAAGTAAAACACCAGGTACGTAATGTTTGTATACATTTTCGCGGCCCCTGCCGCTGGTAAATAATAACTTTTTTTTTTTAATTTTGCCTGGGCCTGGAACTCAGAACTTCGCGGGCTGATTTTGCGACTGTAAGGTTAACATTTCCGAGCATGTGGGAGAAAAAATACTTACGGAACAAGTTGCCAGAATAGACTTTCATTTTAGATTTTCTTGTATATTACAGACAATAAATCAGCTACTGTCAGAGATGGACGGATTCCACCAGAACGAGGGCGTCATAGTATTAGGGGCTACCAACCGGCGCGACGACTTGGACCAGGCGCTGTTGAGGCCTGGACGGTTCGACGTTGAGGTGAGCTCTCTTGGTTTATGTGAGCCTGGTATTTTGGATTTTGTTATGTTTGCAATCCAAGGCGGAGGCGGAAAGGCGGAAGCCGCCATTCATATTGACGTTATAATGCATTGTGGCGTCATGTTCTAAAAAAGTAGGTCAAACGGGGTGATGAGGTAAGCACTTAGAAGCTTTGGAAGCCTGGTACTTCAACGTTCAGAGGATGTAGCGCCTGGTGGCTTTTAAGTACATTGTGTGAGCGTGGAAGGTTCAGTCAATCATATATGCCATGCCACACGTTCATATAGGTAGGTGGCCTCCCCCCTCAATCGGCTTTTTAGGGTTCCGTAGCCAAATGGCAAAAAACGGAACCCTTATAGATTCGTCATGTCTGTCCGTCCGTCCGTCCGTCTGTCCGTCCGTATGTCACAGCCAAATTTTTCCGTAACTATAAGAGCTATACTATGGAAACTTTGTAAGTAGATGTATTCGGTGAACCGCATTATGATTTTCATACAAAAATAGAAAAAAAACAATAAATTTTTGGGGCTCCCCATACTCAGAACTGAAACTAAATTTTTTTGATAGGTCTTCAAAAATGATATTGAGGTTTCTAATATATTTTTTTTCTAAACTGAATAGTTTGCGCGAGAGACGCTTCCAAAGTGGAAAAATGTGTCCCCCCCCCCCCCCCCCCGTAACTTCTAAAATAAGGGAATGCTAAATGTAAAAATAATATACATATGATGTACATTACCATGCAAACATCCACCGAAATTAGTTTGAACGAGATCCAATAATTAGTTTTTTTTTAATACGTTATAAATCGTAAATATTTATAAATATTTTATAGTGGTACGGAACCCTACGTGCGCGAGTCCGACTCGCACTTGGCCGGTTTTTATCATTCTCGAATTAGACGATAAAGATTAAAAGGGGACACGAGACAACGATTTGGATGGCTGATATAAAATTAAGGAACTACGTCTGAGGCATGTGGAATCGTGGTATCGGATTGTATTTAAAATGGTTATGGTTTGAGTTTTAGAGATGAAACTTATCTTCCCTACCTTAAAAGAATGTTGTCCCAGGTCATATCGGATGCCACACATCCCTAATGGTCATAGGCCTCCCTCATGAATCGCCTTTTTTTTACCATATACTTAGACGACATAAGGTTAAAAGACGACACTGATAGGCAGTGACTTCGCCGTGCTTTATTACTAGTTTTATTGGCTGATATTAAATTAGGAAACGACCTCTGACGCCTATGGAATCCTGGTACCGGATCGAATTCAAAATTGTTATAGTTTGAGTTTTAGAGATGAAACTCGTCTTAAAAGAGTGATGTCCCAGGTGAACGTGCCGACGCCGGACTACGGCGGGCGGCGCGAGATCCTGGAGCTGTACCTGGGGCGGGTGACGGCCAACCCCGACGTGAACAGCGACGTGCTGGCGCGCGGCACCACCGGCTTCACCGGCGCCGACCTCGAGAACATGGTCAACCAGGCCGCGCTCAAGTGAGTATACTACAGAGGGCCCTGCCAAGATGCACTACGCTAACTATCGTTTCTATTCGTTTCGTGTTTAAACCAATCGCGTCACTGGTAGATGACGTGATACGAAAAGTCACGTGATCTACCAGTGACGCGATTGGTTAAAAACGAAACGATTAGAAACGCTAGTTAGCGTAGTGCATCTTGGCAGGGCCCTGGGTTTTAGGCGCATGATTGGACAAAAAAAAATGCCGAATAAGTGGTGCCATGTACTACTTATTCAGGCCTAATAAGAAGGAAGAAAATATTTTTTTGGCTTGTTCAAAGAAATGCCAGATTTCATCATTTAAAATCAAATAATTAAAAAGAAACATGAATAGAACCGCCAATTTTTTTTTTTGTGTCTTGACTGTTGCTATGTTCTGTGAGTGTTGATATCTGGTGCAAATAATTACTCCAAAAAAGCTCAAGCCACAGTAAAGTTTTAAAAAGACGTACATGGAAACTAAAAACCCAAAAAACCATAGCTTTAAAAAAAAAGGAAAAGAGTTTAACCACTTCAAGTTCTTTCAAAGCTTCTCTGATTAATGCTCTTCCCAGCGATGTATCATATGCGTAGATTTTATTTTAACTGGAGTTATTTGCCAATTTAGCTGGACACTTGGCAAAATACTTGGGCCTTGGTCCTAACATGCTTGAAAGTAAATAGGAGACTTTCAAAATCCGTAGCACGACCCCTTAAAACAGACTCACGTTCCCATACATTATTATACGTATACTTCATCTTTACTACTCGTTGACGATACAAAAGAGAACGTCAATGTCAACGTGCTATAATTATTATTTTAGTACGTAACATGACCACGGAGCGCTATAAAATGAAATCACCATGTTTTAGCCTAACTATTGACTCATTATGGTGAAATCTAGATTGAGACATTTAAGACCTCATCCGATCCCTTACCTAATTCATCCTTTTTGGCATCCGCAGGGCAGCGATAGACGGTGCAAAGACAGTCACAATGAAGTACCTGGAAGACGCGCGCGACAAGGTTCTAATGGGCCCGGAGCGGCGCTCCCGCCTGCCCGACGAGGAGGCCAACACCATCACCGCCTACCACGAGGGCGGGCACGCGCTCGTGGCACACTACACCAAGGTGAGTCTCCTTAGTGTCTATGGCAGCCTGGTACTTTTGCTGAAGCAACTCAATGTAGACTTGCTGCGAGAGCTGTTCGGTACAATAAGTAAGATGGCGGCTAACGCCTGGGTCCTTCAAGGTCGAGAACTTGGATTTTTATTAACCTGTCATACATAAACAATATTGTTTCAAAACATTTTCTACGCCACCTTTTGTAGAGCATAAATACCTACTGACTGGACTACAACCGAGGTGGGTCGCCTTAACGGCTATGGGAGCCTGGTACTTCTGTTATAAGAATTCAGGGGGGAAATAGGACGAAAGTTTTGTTCTTCTTGGCCCTTCTTGGTCAACGAGGCAGGATAACGCGCTTCTCAAGCGTTCTAGACTACTGTGGGATTTTCTAAGTGGCTATGGCGGCCTGGTACATAGAAGACGAGTGTGATAAAGTTCTAATGGGCCCGGAGCGGCACTCCCGCCTGCCTGTCGAGGAGGCCAACACACCATCACCGCCAACCACGAGGGCGGGCACAAGCTCGTGGCGTGGCACACTACACCAAGGTGAGTCTCCTTAACGGCTATGGGAGCCTGGTACTTCTGTTAAAATAATTCAGAGGAAAAGAGGAAGTAAGCTTAGTTCTTGGTCACCGAGGCTGGAGGATACGCGCTCCTGAAGCGTTCTAGACTACTGTGGGATTTCCTAAGTGGCTATGGCAGCCTGGTACTTAGAAGACGCGCGTGATAAGATTCTAATAAGCCCGGAGCGGCGCTCCCGTCTGCCAGACGAGGAGGCACCATCACCGATCACCGCCTAAGGGCGGGCATGCCCTATAGTGACTATGGCAGCCTGGTACTTTTGCTGAAGCAACTCTGTCATGTAGTTTTTTCCTGGGAGAGCTACTCGCTAAAACCGAGGTGGGTCACCTTAAAGAAGCCTGGTACTTCTGTCAAAATAAACAGCGGCTTGACAGGGAGCAAGATGGACTAAAAACCAATTGGAATACAGCCCCAGTACGCCAATACAAGGTATAGAAGTGGCTGTGTAAGCCGAAATCTATCTCCTTCACAGTTTGGCCATCCCGTTCGGAGCAGATCCTTGCGAGTTCTGAACTCCTGGAGATAGGGTGATTGAAGATCCTTATTTATGAACAAAACGAGGTTAAAATCAGCCATTTGTTAAAAGCAGCTCTCATTAACATTATCAATCGACGAAGGCGCGCCCCTCCAGTCAAATTGACATTACACCGCGTCAATATGCGAAGGATTTCGTTGATTGAAAAAGCCATATCCTAATAACGCAAACTTTACTATGAATAACTTGTTCGTTCTGTCCAGGACGCGCACCCGCTACACAAGGTGACCATAATGCCGCGCGGACCGTCTTTGGGACACACCGCCTACATACCTGCCAAAGAAAGGTAATCAGTCTATGTCTATTGCCAATAAATTACTGGCCAAAACTTAAGACTACGCCGAGCGTACGCCGGATGTACAGTGGCGCCCTCATCACTATTATTGTGTTTTCTAATAAAATAAAGTATTTTCTTGAAATCGGACGGTGCATTTTTGTACTACAAATGAAAACACAACTTATAGGACATATCACATAGTTTATAGTACATTACTGCAAAGACCAGTAAGTGAGCCTTCCTGGACGAGTATGAGTTAGAAGCCCGAGCCGCCAGGCGAGGGCTTTTATACATACGAGTCCAGGATGGCTCTTAATGGTCGAGGCATGTATAGTGCTTTACTCAAAAATAGAACAAGTAGAATTATTTAAAAAAAAATGTTAAAATATTGATGACCACATGTGCACAACCCTCAGGGCGCTAGTCCGACTCTTAGCCGGTCGCTTACCCGGTTTTTTTCATTTTTTTTAACGATTCCCAACTCGTCATACCGGCCGAGATGTACTAGGCGCACATAAAACTGAGATGGTGCGGAGCAAGCGATGCTGAAATGAAGAGAAATCGCGCGATGTCTGGTCTGAACGAGATAACGCTTTTGGTTTCTATGCCCTGGTACTTTTGGAGCTGAATGATCAGCTTTTCATGTAGTATAAGTAGCCTTTTTGAAGGCTCTCACAGTCTTTACAGATAGTTCCAAATTCAAATAATATGATATGTTATGGAATTTCCATACTTACTTACTGGACACTTTTTGATTCCAAATTCGAAATTTCTCAACTTTACTGGACACTTTTCCAGTTGTCCAGGAACGTCAACCTACTGGCTCCGTTTTACTGGTGTTATGGCAAGATTACATAGCATTTTTGAGTAAATTACAATTGACCTTTGAGTTATCAACTTAACGGAAAAAAGTGGCCACCTTTTCCCGTTAAGCTGACTACTCATAGGGTAATTGTTATCAAAGTTTGTTACGTATCCCATAAATTGTGCTTTTACTTGCGCTACAAAAAAGCATCGTCCGATTGCAAGGAAGGTTTGCTCGGCGCAGTCTTAATATTTGAGACAAGCTTTTGTTACCGACTGTTTTTTTATTTGCACAGTCATTATCTGCTCAGCGAGACCAAACTAACGAATACAAACTCGGTAGGGTAACGATACAATAGGTAATTGTAATCGGGTTGATATATTATAATGTATCCTATATTTTAACTGGTTCAAAATTGAGTGCCACTGCTAGTCTCGGGTCGTGGTTATCCATTAGCAATGTCAATTTTTTTTTAGTGTTCCGTACCCTAAGGGTGTCAAACGGAACCCTACTACCTTCGAAGAGATTTCACAGAATGTGTTACATATGGTTTACGCTTGTTTTATGACACTCATTTCATAGACACTATCACTTCGCAGAATTTTCATTTCATAGAAAACAATTTTCTGCTGAACCCTTGTATATTTCAGTTTATCTTGTGATGGTTACAAGTCTAACCTCATCTAACCTCCGTGAATCATATTTAAGATAATGAACACGGGTTCAGAAGTAAAAAGTTTTCTATGAAATGAAAATTCTGTGGAGTGATAGTGTCTATGAAATGTTTGTCTATAAAAGAAGGGGATCCCAACGTATTCATGTTTTTTTAATAGAACATGTTAAAACAATAAATAATAAAGCCAGGTGCGAGTCGAGCGGTACGGAACTCTGTGCGCGACTCCAAATTGCACTTGACCGGTAAAGCATCCGTCACTCTCGTACTTATTTACGTGTCAGAAGGTGACGGATGCCTTATCCAAACTTTGTCACGCGATAAACGCAGCCATATTAGGGCCCCTGGTAGGTATAGTGGAGATTATGTTGCTAACAATCTGTATAGAACGCATCCAAGTTACATCTCCCTATTTATTGATGATATTTATATGTATCTGATGATGATATGATGTTTGCAGGTACCACGTGACGAAGCAGCAGCTACTTGCGATGATGGATACGATGATGGGCGGCCGAGCGGCCGAGGAGCTGGTGTTCGGACCCGACAAGATCACCTCGGGTTTGTGCTTCGTTCTTGTTTTCTTATTATATTTATCGTTTTGCTTTTCATAATTATTACAACGAAGTTTTGGTGTATGTAGGCTGGTGGTAATAAGTGGTGGAGATTGGCAATTTAGAGTGTGTGCGTTGACAACCCTGAGGACAGGTAGGCCCTTGCCGGGGTTCGTTCCAATCGCTAAAACCATCTTAGCAAACCTACCGCCAAGCAACAGTTAGTCTTCAGGGTTGTCAACGAATTTGCAGTCATAGGATTGCAATCTGGTGATTGGAAATATCTATCTAAATAGGTTTCTCGTTTTTTTAACGTTACCTTGTATCGTTATAGGTGCATCCTCAGACCTGAAGCAAGCCACGTCAATAGCGCAGCACATGGTCCGCGAGTGGGGCATGAGCGAGCGCGTAGGGCTCCGCAGCATGGAGTCCGGGCGCTCCCTCTCAAACTCCCCCTCGCTCGGACCGCAGACCAACGAGCTGGTGAGTGAACTCCTGCGCGCTCATGCGGCCCTGGTACCGTCGCAATAGAAGCAGCCACGTAGGGCTCCGCGGCATGGAGGCCGGGCGCTCCTTCCTTGCGGACGTTCTCTCGCTCGGACCGCAGACCAGCGAGCTGGTGAGTGAACTCCTGCGCGCTCATGCGGCCCTGGTACCGTCGCAATAGAAGCAGCCACGTAGGGCTCCGCAGCATGGAGGCCGGGCGCTCCTTCCTTGCGGACGTTCTCTCGCTCGGACCGCAGACCAACGAGCTGGTGAGTGAACTCCTGCGCGCTCATGCGGCCCTGGTACCGTCGCAATAGAAGCAGCCACGTAGGGCTCCGCGGCATGGAGGCCGGGCGCTCCTTCCTTGCGGACGTTCTCTCGCTCGGACCGCAGACCAGCGAGCTGGTGAGTGAACTCCTGCGCGCTCATGCGGCCCTGGTACCGTCGCAATAGAAGCAGCCACGTAGGGCTCCGCAGCATGGAGGCCGGGCGCTCCTTCCTTGTGAACGTTCCCTCGCTCGGACCGTAGACCAGCGAGCTGGTGAGTGAACTCCTGCGCGCTCATGCGGCCCTCTTACCGTCGCAACAGAAGCAGCCACGTAGGGCTCCGCAGCATGGAGGCCGGGCGCTCCTTCCTTGCGAACGTTCCCTCGCTCGGACCGCAGACCAACGAGCTGGTGAGTGAACTCCTGCGCGCTCATGCGGCCCTGGTACCGTCGCAACGGAAGCAGCCACGTAGGGCTCCGCAGCATGGAGGCCGGGCGCTCCTTCCTTGCGAACGTTCTCTCGCTCGGACCGCAGACCAGCGAGCTGGTGAATGAACTCCTGCGCGCTCATGCGGCCCTGGTACCGTCGCAACGGAAGCAGCCACGTAGGGCTCGGCAGCATGGAGGCCGGGCGCTCCTTCCTTGCGAACGTTCTCTCGCTCGGACCGCAGACCAGCGAGCTGGTGAATGAACTCCTGCGCGCTCATGCGGCCCTGGTACCGTCGCAATAGAAGCAGCCACGTAGGGCTCCGCTGCATGGAGGCCGGGCGCTCCTTCCTTACGAACATTCCCTCGCTCGGACCGCAGACCAGAGCTGGTGAGCGAACTCCTGCGCGCTCATGCGGCCCTGGTACCGTCGCAATAGAAGCAGCCACGTAGGGCTCCGCTGCATGGAGGCCGGGCGCTCCTTCCTTACGAACATTCCCTCGCTCGGACCGCAGACCAGAGCTGGTGAGCGAACTCCTGCGCGCTCATGCGGCCCTGGTACCGTCGCAATAGAAGCAGCCACCTAGGGCTCCGCAGCATGGAGGCCGGGCGCTCCTTCCTTACGAACATTCCCTCGCTCGAACCGCAGACCAGAGCTGGTGAGTGAACTCCTGCGCGCTCATGCGGCCCTGGTACCGTCGCAACAATCGCAGATCAC
This sequence comes from Acleris cristana, assembly GCA_948252455.1. NCBI lineage: Eukaryota > Metazoa > Arthropoda > Insecta > Lepidoptera > Tortricidae > Acleris > Acleris cristana. The sequence goes on from OX411799.1 coordinate 617,464, forward strand.
GTAGGGCTCCGCAAGAAGCCGGGCGCTTCGCCCTCGCCTGACCGTTAGACCAACGAGCTGAGTCACTGGTACCGAAGCGGGACTGAAGCGACAACGTTTCGAGAGCTTCCGTTTCACAATCGACGAGTAAATTAATTTGCCAGTTAAAGTTAGCTCTCTCCTTGTCTATGTTCAAGTGTAAGAAAAGGAAAGGGCTAAATTTATGTGTCAGATATGCTTTACTTGACGATTGTGAAACAGGCCCTTATTCTAATGACAGTTTGTAGATAATTATAGTAAATAATACTGAAGTGCTGGTATCTCGTTACAGGTTGACACGGAGATCAAGAAGATCCTTTCGGAGAGCTACGAGCGCGCCAAGAATATTCTACGCACGCACGCCAAGGAGCATAAAGCCATAGCAGAGGCTTTGCTCAAGTAAGTGGCAGGAGCGGAAGTACTAGGAGTAAGATTGCTTCTCCATTGACGAGGCGAAGAGAACTGTTACATCGCCGCCCCATTGTTACAAAAAATTTACAGCATCAGAGTGGTGTTGTCGCTCAAAATTTTAATCTACTACAATCCAATTTTCTCGCTTTGCGCTTCAGGCACCTTTATTGTGGCGATGGGGCTATTTTAATGAACTAAGGAACAAAATAATTACGAACAGGATTTCAAGGATTTGGAAGAAAGTAGAGCAAGGGAGTTTTTCTCGCGGCGAACGTGCCGCGCCATCAGAGATTTAAAAATTGAAGTTCGAAATTACGTTAGCTCAATCCCTGTCATACGTCAATCGAGGTTAAATCGAGAGAAAGAGCTAACGTAATTTCGAATTTCGATTTTCAAAGTGGCGCCTCTGATTTTGCTAAGACCCTAATTAAAGCACGGCAGGCTGAACACAGTTTGTGCGTTACAGCCGTGGTCTACATACAGCTCTTAATTAAAAGTCTACACTTTTCGTCGTTCGTTGTTGCCGCGGGAGCCAACTCGGATCCCGAATCGAGTATCGACTGGCCTTTGCCGCGCCGCTAAAAATTGACAGAGATCGGTTAGCCGCCACTCAGCTGTCTTCTATCTATATATATAAAAGGCAAACCTGACTGACTTATATCTCAACCAAACTACTGTACCTAGAAATTTGAAATTTGGTACAGGGGTTCCTTTCACAATGTAAGTGAGCACTAAGAAAGGATTTTCCGAAAATCGACCCCCAACGGGAAGAAATGGGGGGAGTAGCGGGAAACTAATTCTACGCGTACGAAGTCGCGGGCGTCCTCTATTCGTCTTTATATATAGATGATCGTATTGTACTATGGTGTGTATAGGTACGAGACCCTGGACGCGGAGGACATCAAGGCGATCATGAACGGCGACAAGGTGAAGCCGGACCGGCCGCGCGCCGCCGCGCCGCCCGCGCCCGCTCCCGCCCCCGCGCCCGCGCCGCTGCTGCCGCCGCAGCCGCAGCCCGCCTAGCGGCCCGGCCACAGGCGCAGGCAGGTACCTCGCTCCAACACCGTCTGCCATCCTTATCACCAGAGCCCTTATTTACAATACAGGGTGTAATGCAAGTCGAGTGCCAAATGAAAAGGGTGGGTAGCTAGGGTCACTTGCAACACGTTTTGGGCCAATTAACACTCATCCTGCCCACGGTGTATTTTTAATATTTTTTTTAAATAAAATCTCGGTATCTTCCAAAAGTTGACCATTTTGTTTACCTATCTTTTTTTTTTAATGTGACAGCACTAAAGTATTTGTATTTTTTTTATCTCTAATGTATGCGTATTCTAATGAAATGTTATTTTTATTCATATAGTAAACTAATAAAAAAATATTAGCCGACAAAGTGTGAAGGACAGAAAATAAAAATCGTCAAGGTCAACTTTACGGCACAATTAAAAAAAAAGTAGACGCTCCTCAGATCTTCCAACATCATAAAAACTTCTCCAGTTCCTGACCATTCTTACGGTATACCACATGTCTAGAATCACGTTCAGTTTTTCGGCAAAATATGGTTTCAATCTAAAATGGTGGGTTACATTACCTAGTACTTCTTTGAAACTACCTACTTGAAAGTAACGTTTGATAAATGAATTGAGACTATTTTTTTTACTAATAATAAAAAAACATAAAATAGTCATCAAAAATTATTGAAATCCTAACAATAGTATTCATTTATTTCAATAACGAAGTATACGATAGGTACGCAAGTTACGACTAGGTAACCGTCTACCAGAGGGGCTAGACAAGATGCACTACGCTAACTATCGTTTCTAATCGCTTCGTTTTTAAACCAATCACGTCATTGGTAGATCACGTGACTTTTCGTATCACGTCATCTACAAGTGACGCGATTGGTTTAAAAACGTAACGAATAGAAACGCTGGTTAGCGTAATGCATCTTGTCTAGCCCCTCAGGATACAATTGTTTCTAATTGCTGGTAAATTCTTCTTGCTTCTCGGGCCACACAATAGCTCTGCCGTAAGCCACTAAAATATCAGCGTATTCTTCTTCTTCTTGCTGTATGTAACCATGTCAATAAATGTCGATAACAACAATAAAATTAAAATAATTCTTATCTCTGTTTAGTTAAATGTTTCCACGCGCAAATAACTTTTTTATTTTCATTTTTATTAAGTGTATTTTTCAATTACATAGGTATCATATTTACCATGCAATAAAGTCAAACAAAAAAACGTTATTTTTGGTCGTAACTTGCGTACCTATCGTATACATAGTTATTGAAATAAATGAATACTATTGTTAGGTTTTTAAAATTTTTGATGACTATTTTATGTTTTTTTATTATTAGTAAAAAAATAGTCTCAATTCATTTATCAAACCTTACTTTCAAGTAGGTAGTTTCAAAGAAGTACTAGGTAATGTAACCCACCATTTTAGATTGAAACCATATTTTGCCGAAAAACTGAACGTGATTCTAGACATGTGGTATACCGTAAGAATGGTCAGGAACTGGAGAAGTTTTTATGACGTTGGAAGATCTGAGGAGCGTCTACTTTTTTTTTAATTGTGCCGTAAAGTTGACCTTGACGATTTTTATTTTCTGTCCTTCACACTTTGTCGGCTAATATTTTTTTATTAGTTTACTATATGAATAAAAATAACATTTCAATAGAATACGCATACATTAGAGATAAAAAAAATACAAATACTTTTGTGCTGTCACATTTAAAAAAAAAGATAGGTAAACAAAATGGTCAACTTTTGGAAGATACCGAGATTTTATTTAAAAAAAATATTAAAAATACACCGTGGGCAGGATGAGTGTTAATTGGCCCAAAACGTGTTGCAAGTGACCCTAGCTACCCACCCTTTTCATTTGGCACTCGACTTGCATTACACCCTGTATTACTAGGTCACATTAATCATGACGTGATCACCTTCTTGATCAGCATTATTATCATGATGATGATCATTTCTAACATGTTAATGATCATTATATCATTAATATGGTGGATGATCGTTTCTAACATGACGATGATCATTAATTTGATAATAATTTCTGACTTGAAGATGATTATTAATATGATGATGATCATTTCTAATGTGATGATTATTTTATTTATAATGATAAATGATAATCATTACTAACACGATGATAATCATTAACATGATGGTAATTTCTAACACGATAATGATCAATATGTGATAATTATTTCTAACAAGATGATTATTAATATGCTAATCAATACCAACACAATGATGATCATTAATATGATAATATTTATAATCATTACATGAAGATGATCATCATATCATGATCATTACTAAAATTATTACAATTATTTTAATAGGATACTGCCGATGATGACCTCTTCGCTAAGTCGTGCCATTGTATTGGCTTATACCCAGTTAAAGCTGAATTAATTATGGGATTTTTTTCCCAGTTGTCCGCAGTGTGAACAAAGAGGTACGGACTACTGGGAATAAGCCAATACAATGGCACCACTTAGCGAAGAGGTCATCATAGGCAGTAGAGTCGAGCCGCTAATTCGGCTCTAGGGTGCGGACTACTGGGATTTTTTTTCCCACTTGTCCGCACTGCGAACAACTGGGAATAAAAATTCCCAGTATTCCACAGTGTGAACAAAGGGGTGCGGACAAGTGGGAATAAGCCATTGTATTATTGGTTGCAGGCGTGCCGCGCAGTCCTTACATGTAACCAGTGCAAGTGAAGAAGGTGTCTTTGAAAATTTTGCAGACCACCCGTGGTGTAGCAGGCGTCCAAAACAATAAAAATAAGTAAAACTGCGAACAGACATGTTTCAATGTAGTTGCCTTGATCGGATCTGAATCAAAAACAATTAAATTAAAAAAAAACTTGTTTTTCAGCTAAAATTACATGAGAATTGTTTTGATTTTCTTTCTAGTGTCCATTATTAAAACATGGATCTTTTATATTTATGATCAAGGTGTAATTAGAAAAATATAATTTGTAGGGAAAAGTACAATCCGAATTACATTTTTAACACAAAGGGTGTTCATGGTATTGTTTTTTTTTAATTGTGCTTGGGAAGATTATAATTACGTGGCGCGTTCCTTTTTTTATTATTAATAGTTTCGATAAAGAAGGAAATTTTTCATGAATTACATAATCATTTTTAATCGATGTTCTGAAGTTCAAAGTAAATAAATTGCTAATGTAATAATAATAAAATATGTTTCAATAATCTTCCCAAACATAACTCGATATTTTGAGTTATTCCCACCTGTTACCACCAATTTGTTACCACTGGTAACAGCTGAGAGTTTTCTTCTCATCTTTTACCAGTGGTAACTAATGGGAATAAAAATTCCCAACTGTTACCACTAACTACTGGGATTTTTTTCCCCAGTAGTTATCTCCAAATATTTTAGTGGTAACAAATGGGAAAAATATTCCCAGTTGTTACCACCGAGTACTTTAGTGGTAAAAGATGAAAAAAAAAACCAGCTGTTACCAGTGGTAACAAGTTGGTGGTAACAGGTGGGAATAACCCGATATTTTAAACAGAATCTTACTTTAATTATATTATTTTAATCTTTGTAGTGTTCAACAGTATCATAATCTCAGTCAATAAAGTAATAAATTATTACGCGAAAGGATTCAATCCAGTCTCTTTAAATTTGAACTCTATTGCTATGAGTACAATGTCAAATTTTACGCTTTGGATTGAATCCATTTCTTGTAACGTCCTTATAAACTTCAGAAACAAAGCTGTATTACAGAAAGTATAAAAAAATATTCAACTAATGAAAACGTATCCTACTAACTCATTTTACTGGTGGCTGTGGATATCCACATGATTAATAAAACTTGCGATTTTCCGTACACTTACCTACAAATATGATTTTTCGATTTGATATTAAATGAAAAAGTTCTTGACAAAATTGATTTTGAGTTACGCTCATTATTGTTATCTAATAAAGTTTAAAGTTATGTTACATTAATCATTGAATTCGTAGCTATTATTTTTTAAATTAAGTTTATGGGTTTTTATATGTTGGCGAACCTAATAAAAAAATATACTTTAAGCCAAAGCGTTTACACAAAGTTTAAAAAAAATTTTTTGGTCGCGTATGCAAATTTAAATTCCTATAAAATAGCAGGTCCGTTTTTTAAAGAGGTTCATTGTAACATCAGTTTAAAGCTTAGTTAATGATAGTAAATAATAACTAGCAATAAAGTTAGCATGTTTTATTGGTTAGTTCGGTAAGTCATATTTGTAGGTAAAAATGGGTGCAGACCCACCCTAGCCATACCCCTGCAGGTAGGGTGGGACTGAACCATACCACCGTAGTAGTGCTGGGTATGAGGTAGGTTCAGGTTATGTTAGATTTTCAGCCGGCCCGAAGGGCTAAAACACTCAGGAATAGGAGCTCCGCGGTAGCGTAGCTCCGTCGACTCTGTTAAATTGGATTTTAAAACATTAAAACCTGAAAGCATATTATAGTGCACAGCACTACGGTGGTATGGTTCAGTCCCACCCTACCCCCAGGGGTATAACTAGGGGTATGGTGGGTTTGACATGGGTAAAAATGCAAGCAATTCTAATTATTTGACCACCACTGTGTACTTACGCTTAAAATGACGTGGTGGAGCGCGCCTTCGTCGATAGAAACACTTTATTTAAGTATGGCAGCAAGGTTTTGTGACAGACTTAGTTTTTGGAATACCGCCGGCGAATCGGATGACTTTTGCTGAGAAAATGTCTTCGCTAGATTTTCAGTTAATGTAGGTGAAATTAAAAGTTTATAGCCATAAAAATAGTAGAAAAGATGTAGTGATTCTAATAAAAAGGGGAACGTATCAAAATATATAAAGTTGAAAATACGTACTATTAACATTTTAGGATTTTTTAAAAGGCAATTCTATCTTAACCATTAGGTTAGGTTATGTTTGTTTTATAACAATCCTGAAAAGTTTACGGTTTCAGAAAAAAAACATGATTTAAGACCATTGTTACGACTCCTTATGTATTTTGAACTTTATATATTATAATTCGTACCCAATAAAACAGCATTTTATTTGTATTAGAATCATAAAAGTATCATATATGCGGCATTTCATCAAATTGTTGGGTGGGTTCTATTTTGTTCCATGGAACACGACGTCATCGAACAAAATGGTGGCATGATTTCCATTCGGTTCCATGACGTCACTGAAAAGTGCTTTCTGGTTGAAATGCTACTAAGTTTTAATGAAATATAAGTAAAAAAAAATGTCCAATGACGTCAAGTTCCATAGAACAAATGGACTTACCGTTTTTTTTACTCTTCCACCATTTTAAATCGTGGTAAAACATTAAGATAGTGTCAATAGATCTTCCGATTTTCATATTCCCTTAGACTGTATATAATATATTATATTAATAAAATTATAGGACGCTATAAGCTTGACGAGTGACTAATATTATTTATAAAATAAACTGACCATAAAAGATTTTTGAGCAATAGAAAATAAATTGTTTTCGTTCTTGAACTGTGAACGACTGAAACAGCTTTATTTTATCTTGCCGTCTCTCTCGCATGCGTAGCTCATGTCAAATTATTATAATTTGTATCGATTTTCTATCCCTAAAACTACTTTCCAATCTTAATAAAATTGACATCTGTGTTATATCCAGAGGCCGATTTAGGACTTGGGTATCTAATACCTGGAAAATGTTATCAAAAACTATAAACTATAGGTAAAATGAAAAATATGGGATGTGTATTTAACTTCCATATTTTTACTCTTGTCATACATATTTCCTATGATGTTTGATGTATGACGTGACAATAGTAAGTCTTGAACTGGGGTTTTATTCCACATTTAGCTCACCTTGCCTCTACATTGTAGTTATATCATACTAGAGAACGGTTATTTCCCTCTACTCGTTGGAGGCTAATTTTCGAAAAATCGTTGTATTTAATGCCCTAAAGATACAGTAAGGTCTACTTTGATTTAGCCATATCTGCTTCTATATTGAAATCTCACTGTTGACGATGACAGCTTGATACTTGACATCTAGTTTCGATTTCGAAACATGATACTATAGTAGAATAAAGTTCCTGTAATGTCAACAGAATTTTGATGACCTAATATATTAAAAGCAATATGAGCTAAAAATTGTAATAAAGCCCCAAATATGAAATAGAAGTCATTGGTTAGTTCCTATCGTTAAAATGTGGAATGGATGTGATATTTTTTCGCTGGTCAAGTGTGATGACGTCGCAAATAAACCGTTGACTGTAACTGCCTTTTTTTCTTTGACCTTTCGCTTTAAGTCCTAATTTTCCCGTTTATTCCAATAGTTCCGTGGGACAAGTGGCACTAATATTTAAAGTTCATTTTTTTCCCAAAATCCCATTACCGTCATCACCGTATAATCTCTTTTTTTTTAGCCGTGTCGTGTCTCTTCGCATTTTTCCTCATTCCAGAAATCTATTTGATAGAGTCGACGGAGCCCCGCTGGCGGAGCTCCTTTTTCTGGGTCGTTTGGCCCTTTGGGCCTGATGTTAAACTAACATAACCTAAGCCTACCTGAGATTTTTGGGACAAATGTGTTCGTGCCGCTTGTACCATAAAGGTCACAGCTCATTAGAACAACCCGGCACCCGACCCGCACCGCCTCGCCTCGGGCAGTTAGTATCCTTTATATGGATTTGTATGGGCATGCGCTCACTACATCAACTACGCTACGCAACGTTTTTAATACTAACCGCGAGGCGAGGCGGTGCGGGTCGGGCGCCGGGTGCGTCTATGAGCTACTGTGACCTTTAATCTGAAAGGAAGTCTCAGTAAGTGTGACAGCGGTTCTGTTGCTCCTTGATCGACCTACTTTACCTGACACTGTAAAAGCTGGTACTGAGGAAGTAAAGAAAGATGATACTTGATTTCTTGGATGGAGTTTCTTTCCTCGTTATAACTAGTGCTCTTTCATATACCTCGGTACCTTGGTGCGCTGCGTCTGCCGTCATGAAGAGCGTCGACAGCGCTGAGACTCCGGCCGGGGCTTTTCTTTTTTTTAACCGACTTCAAAAAAAGGAGGAGGTTCTCAATTCGACTGTATTTTTTTTTTTTTTAATGTTTGTTACCTCAGAACTTTCGACTGGGTGAACCGATTTTGATGATTCTTTTTTTATTTGAAAGCTGGTGCTTCCCATTTGGTCCCATTTTTTTCAAAATGAAGATTTGATGATGGAGTCCATGAGGAATCGACGGAACTCTTCAAAATTTAAAGGCTCACCTATAGCGATTTTGGTATTTTTCATTGTAACTCGTGTATTTGCTCTTGGAAAGCACTATTTGGTAAAGTGGAACTGATGATGAAAACCACAGATGGCCACCGGAACTCCTAAACGGTATATATTTCAAGGGTGGCGACAAGATATTTCGATTAAGATAGTTGAGCGACTATGACGAAGCATATGTACGTTTAAATATATGACTATGACTTTCCCACGGCGTTGCTTGCGGCGAGATTGAATTTCAATGTTCTATACTTTCTTATTAAATCTTATTAGGTAATTAAAGTGGGACTACATAACAGCATAATAATTATGACCACTAAAAAGTATAAAATAAAATAAAAGTTTAAAAAAACAAAAAAACCGCCTTCAAAAAGCAAAAAATAACTTCATTTAAAATGGTCGGTAATAGGTCAGTCCAACTGAAGTCGGCGTCCTACAATATTTTAACCAAAAGCAGACTTCAGTTGGACTGACCTATTACCGACCATTTTAAATGAAGTTATTTTTTGCTTTTTGAAGGCGGTTTTTTTGTTTTTTTAAACTTTTCTTGGCCAGTTTCATATGAGCAAACAAACTTGGTAGGTACTTATTATGTAGTGTTTCGTCCCTTTGGACTCTGCTATTTGGATAATTTTTGATGATATTTCCGATTTGGTAATAGTTCTGAAATACATTATTTTAGACGTCGGAAAGTAGGATATAGATGGTTGTGTTATGTAGAGGGCTGAAATTGTATCTATCATATTTAACAGGTTCCCTAGAGTATCTAGGTTGGTTACTTGGCACTAGGAATGAGGATCTGCCGAGTCCTACCAAAATTTAGGCGTCCCACCCCCATTAGGGGGGTATGGGCAGGGGGGAAATTTTACTAGACGAGTGAAGTGTAATTTTCCATGTAATTTTTTTGCGCCAAGTTGAATGAGACCCTACCCAATACTTATAGGATCAATATTTTTCTAGTATCGAGATACAGTTATAAACAAAGTGACATCGATATACATATATTGTCTCCAAAATATGCTACTTTTCTTATATTAACACGTTCCCTGTCCAGGTGCCCGCAATGTGGGGTCATGAAGCTTTTTTTTTCAGGAGTCCGCGTGCTTCCACTATGGGGCCACATCCCCATACTGAATGCATAAGTTGGACTTGTGACATTGCCAGATCGTTTTTTTTTTAAGGCACCCATGTCATAACTGGTGGGAAATACAGCCGAAGGGAGCTCGTTCCACATTTCCACTGTACGAGGCAAAAAGTGCCGAGTGAAACGCACGGTGGAAGAACGCCATTCATCAAGGTGATGTTGATGGAATGGCTTTACGACGAGTAGTTCCATGGTGGAACTCAGCGGCCGGTAAAAGTCCGAATAATTCTTCAGAACACTCCCCGTTGCAAAGCCTACACAACACGCAAAGTGAACCGATGTCCCTACGGATAGAGAGGGAATCCAATCGGACGGAGATCGCTGGGTCGTTGACGATTCTAACCGCTCTGCGTTGTATCCGGTTAAGTGGAAGATGGAGGTATCGGGGTGCCCCAGCCCAGAGATGACAACAGTACTCCATATGCGGCCGGACCTGAGCCTTATAGAGTTGGAGGCGGTGGTCAGCTGTGAAGTACCGTCTCGCTCTACTAAGCACAGTATTATGGGGACAGTGAATGTGTTAATAGTACTATTTGCCGCTACGCTGGCGTGTGATTGGGATTTTTTTTCGTAGGCTCGGTAGGCGGCAGTGATTGTGTTAAACTAAGAGTTTGAAGGTAGGTAAATAAAAGTCATGTGGTGGGTTGCGTCTATATTCCATCTGTGGTGTGCTTGCGCGGCGCGCCCGTCGCCCGGCGCGCCAGCAGCGCCAGCCGCCCGCCGGCCGCGCCGCGCGCCAGCTGCCGCGCCGACAGCGCCCCGGGGCTCCGGCTGAGGACGGGATCTATGTTAACGAATTGTACTTGGATAGCCAGGCTTCATCCAGCGGTTATCACCTGGATGACAGCAGCGGAGGACCGATTGCTGTGTGAAAACCTCGGGGAAGACCTTTCAACAGTCCAGCAGTCGATGATGATTATGAGCCAGGCGTACAGTCAGGGACATTCGCGGTCGTCCGCTTAATAAAATTTTGGCTCGTTCGTTGCAGCTAGCTGATCCTACAGCGTTCAGGTCGTTACGCGTCGAACGCGCAAACGAATATCACCCTAGAGGTGGTCGACCGGGAATGTCCCTGACTGTACCTGGTAGTGGTAGGAGCTGTGGGAGCTCCTAGATGTCTGGGGCCCCTCGTCTTCGTACTCCACAGGCCATATTATCCTGGATGCTCGTAGGTCTCGTGTTCGCTGGTCTGCTTTGTGAATTTCTTGGGGAATGGGTTTCGCGACAGGCTCAAGCAAGCCCTTTGTTCGGGTGAATATTCGGGCGTTTCAACCGTCGTCATTGTTGTATTCAATATATTGACGAAAATAATGATAACTACCAGCAAGTTTTGACGTCAAAATCAACGGACCCGGGGTTAGTATCCATTCTATTTAAAAGTACAAGAAATTTATGAAGTTTATTTTGAATAATATGCGAAGACAATAATGACAGCGGCTAAAACGCCGAATAATGACCCTAACAATGCGGACAAGTGAGTTTTTTTTTTATCCTTGTTGTCCACACCCTAGAGCAGAATTATCAGCTCTAGGGTGCGAAATTCCCAGTTGTCCGCAGTGTGAACAAATAAATACTTAAACATGCAATTTGACCGCTAATTTTTTTTAACTGTTTATACTGTGATTTCTTGATTTGTTAGACCAATTTCCTAAAATCGTTAATTAAATTCGCATTTCTTCCCTCGAGTTATCACAGACGTGTTTTTCTTTGACGTCGTTTTCCATTCCAGAAATAAATGAAATAGTTTCGACGAAGCTCCGCCTATTTCTGGGTGCTTCGGCTCTTCGGGCCAGCTGCAAAACTTACATAACCTAAACCTACCTATTTCGACCGATTTAGATATAAGTGGAAAAAATTGCGACTGGGAGAAATTCGATTCAGAATATATGCGACTGGAAAAAATGTGAATATACATTATGCGTCAGTAGTATACGAGGGTAAATTACTAGATAAATATCAAGAGACAGGCGGACAATCTCACACAAATTGACCTAGTTAGTCCCAAACTAAGCTCTAGGCTTGTACTATGGGTACTAGATAACGATAAACATATGTACATAGAGAAATATACAGTGTCCCAAAAATCAACGTCAAGCCGGAAGGAAGGGATACGGCAAGCAAAGATAGAAATGAGATATTTTTTTTAAGTCAACTTCTTAAAAATATATAGCCACTCAAACAAATATCGAGTAATTGATACTTTGTGATGATCTTCCTAGTGCAAATCTTTACTTTTCTCCCTTTTTTTGTAATGTAACCCTGAATAACTCTTCTGTAAATTACAGTTTAAAATTATAATAATAAAATAATAATAGCGTTCTTATTTACCATAAAAATGGCACCAGTCACGAACAATGCTCCAGTCATGGACATTTTAAACATAAATGGTAAAAAATAAGTAATCCTGTATTTACTTTCACTGGTAACACTTTTTTCAAATGGCTACATCTTCACCGCCATTGTTCATCTCATGTCGCACTCATCACACAAATATACGCTCTTACCGAGATTTAAACCCAGGACCAGGCAGGGTCACTACAATCTAGGCTAACGCGTCGTCGATCTAGGGAATAAATAAATAATAATAATAATTATTATTAATAAAGCCTCACCCGGTCCAGACGGCGTGCGGCGCGGCCTGCGGCGGGCGCGCGGCCGCCAGCGCGCTGCGCACCAACTCCTCCGAGAAGCTGCGCAGCGCCGACAGCAGCACCGCGTGCACCGCGCTGCGGCCGGACAGACACACCGATATACACATCTAATATCACCACAGTTTATAATACAACACAATAGGCAACTGGAAAAAATATGCTTATAGAAGTTTGTCTTAGAAGCATACTATTTTTATTGTTTATTATGTACAGAGAAAATAATTAAACTAATTTCTGCTAGTGACTAAACAGCTTAAACGCCAAGAGATCTTTTTTACGTCACATCTAGTGCTTAACTTATTATTTAAATTCATTTCAGAGCTAGTAACATTTCGCGTAAATTCAATCAGATTTTAACCCTAAACCAAGATACTCAGGTTGAAATTGTAAATAAACCTTTGTGGTTTATATAAAGCCTCTATCTGAAAGAGGGTACAGCCATTCAAAAATATTTTACCGAGCTTTGACTTATCAGTTTTATGAACACAAAACCAATAAAAAAAGCCTAGAGCGTCTTTGGCTTAGGGGGTCGACTCGTGATCATAACTATCGTAAGGTACCGAGTTCGAACCCCCGCGGTCACCATGCACCAATGAGTTTTACTAACTTAAGTGCATTACCAGATGCTTTTACGGTGAAGGAAAAACATCGTGAGGAAACCTGCATATTCGAACAGCTGAGTGTGTAAGAGGGTAATTGCACAAAAGATCCTAAAGGGTCGAAGTGTATCCGAAAGGGCCCATCTGTAAGATAAGATAAGATAAGATAACATAATAAAAGAAGCCAAAAAAGGCGTCAAACTTACCTATAAGAATACCCGTTCCCCACATCCTCATTTCTCAACTCTATCCCGATATCCGCACACTTTCTTTCTATAAACATAAACCTCTGTCTATCCTCTTCGCTCTCCACCGGAATCACAACCAAACTCTCCGTTGTCTCTTTCTTAACCTGAACTTTGACCGGTACAAAATCATTAACAATCTCAACGTCCTCATCATCGGAGACATTAATCGATTCTGTGATGGATGTATTGAAGTCTTCGGGTTTGAAGACACTAATAGTGCTGAAGTCAGACGTTGATGGTTCTTCGTCCCATGACCACTCGGTGGTCTGCAGGGATTCCTTTCTTACGGGCTGGTAGCCATGAAGCCGGGAGAAAATAAGGATTTGCTTCGTTCGCCATATGGATTCAGATGTCTTGAAGTGTTCCGTTAGAATTGTGTTGACTAGTTTTGCTCTGGACCACTGGAAAGGAAGTTTGCGCTTTGTAGCAATCGTTACGATTTTTAAGCTAACAAAACTTAAATAAAGATTAGAGAATTCAACAATAGGTAGGTGTGGCGACACGTCTTGCTGTTTCATACAAAACCCCAGGCAGTTTTTTTTTCTCAAACAAGTCTAATGAACAGCAAGTTTTAAAAAACCCAACTACTGTTTGGATAATGTCGTCAAAATAATGTTACTTATCATGTACTTATACATTTTTCATTTCGCCAATTTCATATTTAAATAATTTTAATATAGCCTATGACACTAGTGGTTAAGACGAATATAACCATGTATAATTTATAAAAATCGGTTTACCCGTTTAGTAGTTACGAGGGGACATAGAGTCGGACATATATATACAGGTCAAACACATAACCCTCCTTTTGGGCTTTGCCGCAGTCGGGTAAAAACTGTGTTTATAGGTCTGTTGCTTATTATGATAAAAACGAATTAGCTTTCTTAAAAATTGGTTCTTCACAATCACCAAGAGAGGAATTTTAGCACCTTATTATGATTAATTTTTGGTGTGATTTTCTAGTAAATAATTTAATTTCTTACCTACTGGCCAAGAAATTGTGTCAGACAATTAGATTTTTAATAAAACTATAAATCAGGACATAATATGGGGGCATGGAGCTCTCTCTGCACATACACTGATTAGAATTTTTTACATACATACCTCTTTATTTCTCCGCTTAGCAAAATCCATTTTCCAAAACCGCTCATCAGTCTCCGTGAACGGGAAACACTTCTTGAACTCCGGATCCCGCGCCTTATCCGTTATTATCGGTATCTTCTTCAACATATAGTTCACGGCAACCCGCACGCACGTCAAACGGGCCACTGCCGCACACAAACACTCATATAAAGTCTTTTCTTTCTCCGCAACCACTTCTCTTTTCACTTCAGGCACACTAAAATTAACATTCTTGATCCATGAATTCCCTAAATAACAATGATCATTCATTATATGCGTATAACTTTTCACTTTCTTCTCTTTACTATTTAACATATTCTTGATTTCAGGTTTCAACAATGACTGGCCCTTCTTAACCCTGCCGTTGACCGGTTTCACTGGACTAAGCTTCGCAGTTTTCACGTTGCCTTTGGAATTATAAACGATTCCTTGTACTTTACTTAAATCTAACTTTCTATCCATCTCCAAATAATAAATTTTCCCTGTCTTCGGATCTAAATATTTCATTATCCGCTTCTTCGGCGATGCTGGTTGACTCAAAATCTCATTGGGAATAGTTTCCGAGGGATTCTCAATGCTTTTATCCGTACACCAATCCATTTTAACCTCTTCCAGTTTCAATTCTTTTTCTAGCTCAAGGATATCAGGCTTGACATCTTTTAAATCCTCGTCTTGCATTTCTATGTTATTTTCTATCGGTGTGTCCTGTTTCTTCACTGGTTTGATGATCATCTCGTCTACGTCTAGTTCTTTGGTGTTGCTGGTGAAGAAGTCCAGCCAGCTGTCGGTGGGTTCGGTGATGGGTTCGGGTTCAACGGGTTCCTGTTTGGGGACGATGGGTTCCTCTATTGGGGCTGGCTCCGGTTCCTCCTTGAATTCATATTCGAGCATGTCTGGGGTGCTGTAGAGCCAAACATCGACCAGGGTTTCGGCGCCTGGAAAGAGAAATAACAAATTTCAAATAATTTATTTAGCAAGTAGGCCCTGCAGGCACTTTTACATGTCTGAGTCTACCAGCGCTTCCAAAGAGACCACTGTTGAGAAGAAGCGCCGCAAGAAACTCAACAGTAAGCCGTTTTTTCCAAATAAATCACTTATTACAATACTAAACTTAAGCTACATAATTTAAATGTCACAGGGATGTACAGGTCCCAGTAGTAATAATAATTAAATATATCAAAATGTCAGAGTATAATAAATAATTACAATTACTAGTTACGGTTAAGGTTCTGAAATTAGTTCTATCTCTGGTTCTTGTCATCTTAGCAAGATTAAATTTTTACCAGTTTTTTAATCTAAGAATAAGCTTTAAAATTGTTTTCATCAAAATCGCACCAATTGTTAATGAATAATGCTCGGACTATCGAACCGACCAAAACAGAGATAAATAATGCAAAAATGGGTAATTTAGAGTAAAAGGAAAAGATAAATCGGTATTTTAGAGTCACTCGCAAAGATAAATCAGTATTTTAAAGTCACAAGCAAAGATAAATCGGTATTTTAGAGTCACAAGCAAAGATAAATCGGTATTTTAGAGTCACAAGCAAAGATAAATCGGTATTTTAGAGTCACACGTAAAGATAAATCGGTAATTTATAGTCACAAGCAAAGATAACAAAAGACGGTAGTAAACAAAAATAACAATTGACTATCAATCCCCTATAGATTGTACTGTGAATGTGTTACCTAAAGTTTGCAGGCCCGTGTAGTTCCGGTCCAGCTTGATCGTGTGCTCTATGGTCGCGGGGCGGTTCCGGTCCGGGAGCCGGAAGTGCAGCTCCACTTTAGCCGGAAACTCGCCCCAGCCGCGCCGCGATATGTGAAACGGTGGTTTGCTATAATAAATATTAGTAAATATAATATTACTTTCCGGGGTTTGGTTTCATAGAAAGTTCTTTAAGGTACTTTGTAGTCGACGTGACTCATTTTATGGATGGCGTCACCATGGGAACGACGTCACTTTGTGGACGACGACGTTGCTATGTAATCGATGTAATTATGTGGGCGACGTCACTTTGTGAACAGCGTCACTATGTGGACGACGTCATAATGTGAACGACGTCACAATGGGAACGACGGAGGTCGATATTGGGACAACTCGCTATCTGGACGACGTTACTATGTAATCGATGTATCTATGTGGACGAACTCAATTTGTGCACGACATCATTATTAGGATGGCTTCGCTATCTGGACGACGTCACTTTGTAATCGATGTAACTATGTAGACGACGTCACCTTGTGGACGACGTCATTTTGTGAACGACATAATTTAGTGGATGACGTCAATTCGTGGAGCACGTCGCTTCGTAAACGACGTGAATTAGCAAACGTCGCGACTCACTCGAGCTGCACGCGGTGGTGCGGGGCGTAGGAGTGGTGCAGCGTGACGGTGACGGCGCGCAGCAGCCGCGCCGCGTCGGCGCCGGCGCAGCGCGCGTACAGCAGCCACTTGTGCGTCGACCGGTCCAGCGCCGACGCCGCCGGAGCGTACTTCGATGTGTTACCTGGAACCATAGTTACACATCAATCTATATAAACAAAAAACCTGTCAAGTGCGAGTCGGTTGCTTAAAAAACTTCTAACAGTCTTATTTAACTTTTATCTAAAGGGAGAAAAAAATCGAATGTAATTGGAGTCCTCTTTTTGGCCTTGTCTCACCACCAATTTTGACTATTTGTTGCCATATATTTTGAAAAACAAAGTTAAAGAACCAGTACATTTGAATGTTCTGAGAAAGCCAACTACTTTTTAAAATAAGATTACATTTTCACTTTTTTTTTTCATTTTGGTGTAATATATTTTCGTTCGATACAGAGAAATATTAACAATAATACGATACAAACTAAAAAGTACGAATTAAAACTACAACTATGTCAAATTAAAAAATAAATTAAACCATAAATAAACCTAATTATAGCACGACTAAATATACAAACAAAACACCTATCTGTATTAAAAAACAGTTTGTTTTGAATGCTCCAGTCAAAAACCAAAGAAATGTCCTCCTGCAATTTATCGCAGTCCGCCATGCTCCATACCATAAACCAGCTTGAAATGGTCAGCGTACAGTACACCAGACACCTTGCATGGTTAACAGCAGTTTCCAGGTCATTAACCAATAGTCCAAACAATAGGGGACCCAATATGGATCCCTGGGTGACACCCGACCGAGTATGATATGGATTTGAAACGAAGTGTCCATGCCGTACACATTGCTGACGATCACGCAGATAACTTGCAAACAACTTTAGAAGCCTAGGAGAGAGACCTACGTCATTGAGTTTATGCAACAGAATGTCGTTATCTACGCGATCGAACGCCTTCCTAAAATCAAAGTAAATAACTTCAACCTGGATACCCCTATCAAGATACCCAGAGATGATGTCAATCAAGACCAGGAGGTTTGTATCAACAACGCGGACGACGTCGCAGTCGCAGGCCAAAACTACTTGTAGTGTAATAATTAAAAAAGATTGTAACGTAGTTAAGGACTTAATTATCAACTTCGTCCTACGTAAAGAAAATTAGTCACACATTCAGATGATTAATTTTTGTTAAGTAATGGAAAAAGCGTTAGGTTGTGTTTTTTTAATTAAATCTTTAATTACGTACGTTTTTCGCTCATCTGCGATGTTGTTACACGTATTGCAATAGATATAGCGTTACAAATTTTTAGGCAAGATAAATACCGAAAAACTTTAAAATCGGTAAATTACCGTCCTAGGTCTGCCGAAATAGGTAAATTACCGATTTTTATGTTATTCAAAGAGAAAACTACTAAAATGTGTAAATACATGTATCTTACTCATAGCATCAATAATCGGCGTTTTTGAAGAAGAAGCGCTATTAAATAAATAATAATAAAAAAACCATTCTTTCTTTAAAATCTTATTTCATTTAAAAATCAAAACCAGTTGTTTTCCACTAAATTTTGTACAACAAAGTGCCCTTAAAAATCGTTATACTCATTAAACATTTACAATTCCGTATATAACTGGTTTTCATTATAAATAATTTACCGAAATATAATAATAAATAAATTTCGAAATCGGTTCATTTAAAAATATTTCGATCGATTTTCATTTGTACTACTTTCGTGTGGCAGTTCATTTTACTGACGAACATGTTGTTACTGTCACTGCAATGGTACCTGACTGGCTTAAAAATACTGACATTCATGTAGACAGCCCTAGCATGTGTACAAGCGAGGGCAGTATTACTAGCTACTAGCAAGCTATCTACCTTGCTATCCTGGCTTGAAAAACAAGCCTCGTGTATCCCGGCCATATGACGCGTATTATTTCCAGGTTTTTTATGGTTCCCTGGATGGCCTATTCCTGGGGCTCTACTTTGAAATCAGTAATTCGAACTTCGGATCGCCCCGTCACTTTCTTGCAAATTCGTAACGCGCCGAGAGCAAAAGGGATAGCAATAGACGAAGTTCGAATTACGGATTTCAAAGAAGAGCCTCTGGATTTCTCAGAAACTTACCAATAATAATCCTGTATCGGTGCTTCATCTTGTTCCTCGTGACCTCATCAACCGTGAGCACGTTCTCCGGCCGCGGCTCGATGTGCCGCGGCACGCGCGCGGGCGGTAGCGGAGGCGGGGGCGGGAGCGGGGGCGGTGTGGCCTCCCCGTCCGGCCGGAGCGAGCGCGTCGCGTCCGCCGGGATCGTGTAGTTGCGGGTTTGGACCATAGCCTTGGGACAATGACGAACATTCCGTTGAAAATCTAAGGCATGTTGTGAATTAAAAGTAAACAGCGTTATTTGAATTGGACGGTGCCATCAAAGCGCGGAAGAACATAAAGCCATCCCTTTTCGTTCTTGTAAGGGCGTGGCACCATATGTGGCCTTTTTAAGTTGTATAAATAAATCAACGACCCCATTCACATCCAAAATAAAAAGGGAGCATGCGCTATTTGATAATCAAAGTAAATTTAACCCCCTACCTTAACAAATAAGGTCACTAATACATACGTAGTGCTATGAGACAAACGCTCTTTTTTCCAAGGAGCAGCAATAGCTTACCGAGTAGTCCTTCCGTTTGTTCCTGGTGGCGAGGGGGCGGAAGATCTCGTCGAGGTCGGCCGTCGTCTTGCCGAGCAGCTTGCGCACCGACGGGTGCAGCCGCCGCTGCCCGCTGCGGAGCGACGTCGACGCCTATACGCGGCGATGGCAGAACGACAAATAATATACACACTAATACGTAAACACTCCAGAATATTTTTATATCGAACCAGACAAAAATCTCATAAAATTGCAGTTTTGAAAGAACCCAAAAGTGAAATGGAACTGATGATGGAGACCACAGCTGGCCAGCGGAACTCCTTAACGGTACTTATTTCAATAAGGCGATAAGGTATCTTGATTAACGCATTCACTGCCACCGACGCATATATGCGTTCACTGCCATACAAGTTTGTTCCTAGGCCACGCCCTCTGGCAGTGAATGTGTTAAGGTAGTTGAGCGACTAGGACGAAGCACATTTAGGTTTAAATCTATGACGTTGACGTTGCTTGCGGCGAGCTTGAAATGCTCTACAGTTTCTCCGTAATTAAGAAGTGGGACTACATAACAGCATAAATAGGCTCACTAAAAAGTATTTAATAGTATTTTATGTAACTGATACATAAAGAGGGTCCTTAAAATACGAGTGTGGTTTTATGAAACGAGCTGAAGGCGAGTTTCATAATAAGATCACACGAGTGTTTTAAGGCCTAATTATGTACAGTTACATACATTACTTTATCTACACACATATTATAAGTACTCAAAGATGCGTTCAGTAGGCGGCAGAACAAACATGGCGGCAAAGCTAACCTGGGTCACGAATATGAATGTTTTTTTTAAATCATAGACAAACTAACAAAGTCCCTATTCTAATGTCATTCGAAATCAAAATGGCGTACGACACTTTACTTCAAATATACCGAGTCGACGTTCAATTGATACTAGAATTGGCACACTGTTTGAATTTTGTTGGTTTTGGAAGATGTTCCAAATTTGAACAACATTACTTTATCAAAAGTTGTATCGTAATTTTAACTTTTCATTACAGCTACAGATAAGAAAACATATCATAGTAAAATTGTATCAAGTAATGCTGGTCATTGTCTACGGATTCTGAACGCATTATAGAGAACTTATGATATGAGTGTAGATAAAAAAATGTAAACATTTATTTACGGACCTGTTTTTGATGAAACTAAATTCATTTCTAACATCCAGCGGGAGCAATCGTCCGGGGCGACCTAGTATTTTCAAATAGTTACCACTCAAACGTTTCGCCGCTCGTGCGCCCTCTTTATTTAGCAAATTGATAAACAAGCGCAGAGATCGCCGGATGGTCAATGGATTGAGGTCTGAATGCATCATTGGGAGTCATTACATATAGTTATTTAAGATGCAACGAATCGTCGTTTGACTGGATACTGACTAGCGTTGAAAATGACTAGTAAAATACAATTATCTTTCAAACGTCCCTGTATTTTTCAATAAAATACAGAATCTTTCCTTGCGGATCTTCGGTTGAATCTTTCGCAAGTTTAAGTTTTTTACGTGTATTTTATTTACGATGTTTTTTTCGCATTATTATAATTATGATAGTGATAGTGATATGATAGTGATTAATTATTAAACCAAAAATTATAACGTCATATACTAGGAGTGCATAAACATCAAAAGTAACCTACAGTGCTGCGCCGGTGCGCCGACGCGTTCTACGTCATCGCCTGCGATCTTAGTTGCGCTACGCATCCCCTAATTACCGCTGCGCTCCTGGTTCTTTATTTAATCTTTTTGGCTGGATGAACGGCTTACAACAAACCTATTAGTTTTTTTCGAAAATTTCATGCATTTTATAGGAAAGATACAAAGTTTCGAAAGAAACAAAATGTATCTTTCGCAATTTTCATCCCTAATACTGACACCCGTATTCACAAACGTCACTATGAGGTCTCACGTGCTCACGAACGCACAGGGTGGTTCAAATCGTCATAAACAAAAGGTCGGTCAAAAAGGACCAATCATAAAGCTGTATTGAACGCAGTCCGTTTACTCAGTGAGGGATCCATTAAGTATTGTTTGTGAATACGGCTGTGAGTATCCGGCCGGCGGTCAGCCAAGATTCTAGGCGGTTAAAATCCAAGGTGGGGTCTTGTAGACTGGTTAGATTAGTTTCTCGAAATAATTTATTTCCTGAAGCGTATTTTCCAGTCGCGTTCTTTCCCATCCATCAATTTACACCAGTCGTTTTTAGGGTTCCGTACCCAAAGGGTAAAAACGGGACTCTATTAATAAGACTCCGCTGTCCGTCTGTCCGTCTGTCTGTCACCAGGCTGAATCTCGTGAACCGTCATAGCTAGACAGTTGAAATTTTCACAGATGATGCATTTCTATTGCCGCTATAACAACAAATACTAAGAACAGAATAAAATAAATATTTAAGGGGCTCCCATGCAACAAACGTGATTTTTTGCCGTTTTTGGCTAATGTTGTATAGATAATGGTATGGAACCCTTCGTGCGCGAGTCCGACTCGCTCTTGACCGATTATAATGTTAATATTCTTTTATCTCAGTGGTTTATTGTTGTGAATAAATGTTTTTTTCTTTCTTTCATTCTAACGCCATATCACATACTCTAAGATAATACGAGAATAACAATAATACTGATTAATTTAATCTTTGCGAGACACTATTCATAAAATAAGTACATTATTATGAGCTGTTTATATAAGGTGAAAGTCAGATTATATAAGAGATATAACGTAGACGGCGGGAAATAGTACATTGTGCATCAAGGGCGGTAAGACGGGGATTGCTAACGAGAGGCTATTAGAAGCCCGACGCCGAAGGCGGAGGGCTTTTAATGACTCGAGTTGGCAATCCCCGTACTGCCCGTGATACACACAATGTTTTTCATCACATTTGCGAGGAAATAAAAAAAAATAGAGAGAAAAAAAACAACAATCAAACAAATTAACTCGACTCGCTAAAAGAGTTTTTTAACTATTTTCAATATAGTCTTCAACAGATAATGCTTAGAACTGTTTTAGTTTTAAACTTGACAGGCCATACTGCCAGATAGTACCGATTTTCAAAATGAAATTTAATAAAATAATTGCAGTCTCTGAAACAATGGTAAAATATAAATATAATACACATAAATGTACCGTATAAGTTTAATTATACAGTAAAATTGGTTTGTAGCCAAGTTTTGTATACAGGAAATAAACCTTGGCTGAATTTACACCTCCTTAGTCTGAAATGATGTACGAGTGGATTCTACATTTTAAAACTAAACTCATAACTCCCTAGGTAGTTCTAAAAATCCATGACTCATAACTCCCTAGGTAGTTATAAAATCCATAACTCCCGCGTTAGCTAAATCGGCTATAACTGCCATAGACGTCTGCGTGTTATAACACCCTTTCCGAGCAAGTGTGATGAAAATTACTAAATGATGTCATACTGAATAACTAGCCGTGAATAACTTTGATTCTAATCCGCCAGACAATAAAAAGGTATCCGAGGAACTAGCCAATATGCAAGCTAACTAGCGTTTCTATTCGTTTCGTTTTTAAACCAATCGCGTCACTGAGGCCCTTGCCAAGATGCACTACGCTAACTACCGTTTCTATTCGTTTCGTTTTTAAACCAATCGCATAACTGAGGGCCCTGCCAAGATGCACTACGCTAACTAGCGTTTCTATTCGTTTCGTTTTTAAACAATCGCATCACTGAGGGCCCTGCCAAGATGCACTACGCTAACTAGCGTTTCTATTCTTTTCGTTTTTAAACCAATCGCGTCACTGAGGCCCTTGCCAAGATGCACTACGCTAACTAGCGTTTCTATTCGTTTCGTTTTTAAACCAATCGCGTCACTGAGGGCCCTGCCAAGATGCACTACGCTAACTAGCGTTTCTATTCTTTTCGTTTTTAAACCAATCGCATCACTGAGGGCCCTGCCAAGATGCACAACGCTAACTAGCGTTTCTATTCGTTTCGTTTTTAAACCAATCGCGTCACTGGGGCCCTTGCCAAGATGCACTACGCTAACTAGCGTTTCTATTCGTTTCGTTTTTAAACCAATCGCATCACTGAGGGCCCTGCCAAGATGCACTACGCTAACTAGCGTTTCTATTCGTTTCGTTTTAAAACCAATCGCGTCACTGGTAGATCACGTGACTTTTCGTATCACGTTATCTACCAGTGACGCGATTGGTTTCAAAACGTAACGAATAGAAACGCTAGTTAGCGTAGTGCATCTTGGCAAGGGCCTCTGGTAGACTGGTAGATCACGTAACTCTTCGAATAACGTCACCTACCAGTCTGTAAATTTAATGGTCTGATTTTAATATTCATGCGTTATTATTAACCATAAGTCACACGAAAAGTTGTAGGTAATACCTACCGCAAAAGAAAAGGAGTACCTTAAAAGTTGATTCACCCGTAAGGCCTGGTTCCCACTTTGCCGGACCGGCAATTTTGCCGGATGCCGGTAAGGCTAGTGGCTGTACAATTTATATGAAGCTGTTCACATTATGCCGTGTGAACAGCGTCATAAGCCACTAGCCTTACCGGCATCCGGCAAAATTGCCGGTCCGGCATAGTGGGAACCGGGCCTAACGATATCATATATCGATAGAGTTTACATCGCTATTAGTAATACTGCCATGGATCACAATAACTGTGATCGCGAGAATAACGATATAATTGTAACGTTATAAAATACCGCCATGAGATCTGCTCGAACTGTACCCACCTCGGGCTCCGATGTTTCTGGCAGCTGCAGCCGTTGGTCGCGGTAGTACCGGGAGACCAGCGTCGAGCGGAGCCTGTGCAGCATGCGCCGCGCCACCGCCATACTGTACGCAATGAACAAATATCTCTTAAAAACTCCGCAGCCCAGTAACAGTTCAGTAAACCAATTGACAGTTGTAACTTTTTTTAAAGTAACTCTGACAAAAATCATGCTTATAGTTTGTTTCAAAAGCATATAGGTATTTGAGAAAATAAATAAACAAACTTCTGATAATGGATAAAGAGTTTAAACGCCACAAATGGTCTTTTCTAAAGCCCTGTTGTTTGATCAGTAGTTAACTCAACTAATTGTTAAAATTCGAAAAAGAAATCGAAATTTGACATATTTCCGTTGATTAACACATAGGCTACTTTTTATCCTGGAAAATTTAAAAGTTTTTGAGGGAATAACAATAATCAAATTCTACACGGACAAAGTCGCGGGCAGAGCAGAAGCTATAATCTGATTTTGTACACTTACCTACTCAATGCACAACAAAGATTTCACTACTCAATCTCTCAAGTGTTATCTGGAACAAATCCCTTAAAGGGATAAGTTCCCCTTTGAATATTATTCTTTTATCTTCACTGTATTGTTTTTCTTTTTCTTTTATACAATAAATAACATACTATACTTTTTAAAGTTTTGATTTATTTTAACCACCATAGAGGAATGTGCCCTCAGATATAAGGATACGAAAAGAAGAAGAAAGTGATTTACTATTTTTATGTAACAGAGCATAAGTTACATATGTACATACATTAAATCAAGCCTGTTTTCCATATGGGTAGGCAGAGACCACTTCTTTCCACCTGCTATGATAAGTTATTATGTCGATTATTAGTATGACAAAGTAATTAACATCAACTAAGCATAAAATTAAGGTGTTCTGCTTAAAAATTTGCATACCTATATGCTAGGGTGCTCGGAAAAAACTAAAGTGATTAATGTTGTTTCTATACAAGTTGCTTTGTATTCCAAAATACATGAAAATAGGGTATACCAACTGTTATCGCAATTGAATAACTTTACAGGTGGCCCATACTGTTATAATTGTTACATATGAGAATGTATAAAGCTTCACACATCTTATAAAGATTTCAAATGAGAAAGGCTTTGGACAGATCATGACACTGTAGTTGCAGCAGTAGGCTATGAATATTCTACTTCTGTTTTTAATCCTTGCTAAGAGCCTGTTTCACAATCGTCAAGTAAAGCATATCTGACATATAAATTTAGCCCTTTCCTTTTCTTACACTTGAACATAGACAAGGAGAGAGCCAACTTTAACTGGCACATAATTGCGGAACAGGCCCTAAGGTTACTAGATGTCTTTTTGTATCAGAGTGAGATCCTTTCGGCATAAATTAAATGTTTCGAGTGACGAGTAAACGACTACTCCACAAGTTAAAATTTATCAAATAAGCATCTAACTTATTGTGAACAAAAATATAAGCTAGATGTGGAGGAATGATTTGATAGTACTTCTTTTTTCTTTGCACTATTTTGGACCAACCTACTATATAGCATAGCATATTAAAAAAAAAACGGTATAATTTGATTTGATTGAATAAATGATCTTTTGTGGTCCAATCTTAGCAAATTTAGAATGCAAAGTAGCAGTACTACTTTTTGCACAACAGAATGGAAAGCATAAAGAATACCTATTATGGTAATAATCTTATTGATAACAAGTAATCATATCTAGACCACCATCTAATCTGCAACTACTTAATGCTACAGACGCGTGAGTTAACACAAACATCAAACTGTACGGAAGTGGTCGATATACATACACAAAACATAGTACATACATGAAGTACATGTCAAACATTTTCAAAATAAACAATTAACATGGCGACTTGGCAACTTATCGATAGTTTTGATCAATTTTTAGATAAAATAGGACTTACCGTTGGTCTGCAAGCATGACTTCGTTTTCCCGGACATCAATTTCATTCCTAAACTCTTTCACTATGATACTCTTAATTTTTTCCACTTTTTCCTCCTCGTTCAAGCTCGGAGGCTCCTCCTTAACCTGCACTGAAGTCCCCGCGTAGTCCGGGTCGTGATATTCTTCCTTGTTATCCATTTATAACTTTTACCAATGTAAAAAAATAATAAAAACGCCCAACCTAGGGCGTTTGAGTTATCCGCTAAAACTAATTTTTCACTTTTAATCTACTTAAAAGCACTTGATTCGTATTATTTATATCACAGTTGTTCACAGCTACGGAGTGTGAGTCACGTATTGCAAGAAATTCATGTAAAAAAATGTATTTATTGTAAAATTAACCAATATAATTTCCGCTGTTGACAGTTACGAAAGGTCAGCAGCCGATTCATTCAATCGGTTTTTTTCACACACACAAACAACCTACACGCTCCTAGACACGTGTTTTTTCAAGTGTTATACTATGTCAATGCGTAGTGGCACTAGCATCGCGTGTTATTTATTGCAAGAGAAAGAGGTAAAAACTAGTTTCCCATAAAATCCGTCGTGATTATATCAATACGGAACGCGCGTAATTTATATACCGACGTCAAATTATTGATTTGGATGATTCATAACTTTCTACTTTCTTTTGCTTTTAAGTTTTAATTATTTCGTGAGTTATACCTGTTTCATTTAGGTAATGGACTCTAAATATAAGATAAAGATTAGTAATTTATTATTATTCGAATACTTGGTTACATCGTTCTGAAATACTTAGCAACACCGTAATTATTTGCAACATTTCGCCCGAACTGTCAAATTGGAGCTGACGTAAAATTTTTCCACTGCAAAATCTTTGTTTTCACGACGAGAAACATCAGACGGCCGCAGTTCAAGCCTCAAAGGCTCCGCGCGGAGCGTGATGCGTTAGTGGCACTAATGTCTGACACAGAGAACAAGGGCCAAGAGGCCATGACCGAACAAAGAAGACCGTTTTCATACCCTGATAGCAGTAGTGACACAGAGGAGTATTGCAGAGACAACGAGGATAGAAGAAAGAGGTTGTCTAAGAGGAATATACCTCCAATGAGGTCACGGCTGCCTTCTGCCAGCATGCCTCCTAAGAACCAAGCTATCACACCGCTGCCCTCGACCTCGCAAGAACCTCCAAGGAATGGCAAACAACTTGGCGAAGACAGGATCACTCTTGTTGTAGATAATACGAGGTTCGTGGTGGACCCAGCGCAGTTCACGGCTCATCCTAACACCATGTTGGGAAGGATGTTTAGTTCAGGTTAGTTGTTTTTATTTGGGTCAGTTTTTATTTTGGTGATAAGTTTAAGTAGACAAAAATTAAGTTTATTTACTAATGTTATTATAACAGTTCTATTTCCTGTAGGTGTTTAGTCATCAGTAGTAATATATTATCCAACATTAGCTCTTGGAATGTTATGTCATGTACATAATGTATTACAATATAAATTTCAGTTTGAACAATTCTTGAGTTCCAAATTCAAACAATTACTTGGCAGAAGCTTGTGGAGCTAACCAAATGTGCTTCTGAATTAGTCCATAATAGTAAATACTCTTTAACCGAATAATTGTCCTCGCGTGTGATATATACGGACTTGTTTCTCTAATAAGTTCATGGTGATTGTATAAAACTCTACATTGGCTAAACGCACCTTATAAAAGCCACAATAAAAAAAAAAACAGTTCTATAGACTAGTTAATACCATCCATTTTAAAAACTATATTGTTAAATAAATTATTTCCATAATATGAAGTCTTTTGTTGTGCTACCAAATTCCAATCCCGAGTCATCACTTTTGTCTTTGGAAGATCTCTTTGAGTATCAATATCAATAAACATATATATAGAGACTGTATTGATAATATGACTGTTGTAAGACATCTCAAGCTGTAGAATACTGGCATGAGATGTGTTTTTGAAAGGAAGGTGGTTGAATTGGTAAAATTTTTGTCAGTCTGATTCATGCAAACTTTCATGTTTATCTAAATGACTAATAGCTTGAAAGTGACCTTAATTCCATGACGGCTGTTTACTCATACCATTAGAAAGTTTCATGTCTGATGTGTCATATCATTATGTATTATTGGCTTACACAAACATGATGAAGAAAACATGTTATTGCACAAAATAACTAGATGATGTTGACTAACTAGATGATGTAATTGAAGACACACATACATCCTATTACTAGGGATGCAGCAATTCAAACATTATGATTACGATTATATAAAAAAAAGGTGCAAAGTACAATTTAGTAAGTAAGGCAGTAAGGTACATTTTGCAATTTATTGAAATTGTTAGTTACGCGGTATTGCAATATCACCGACGAGATAATAAAAGGGGACCTATTTTTATTTTTGTTGTATTGCAAAAGCGGTGAAACATGCAAGTATCTAATTTGATATAATTATATTACGAACCCTGAAGAAAAACAAGAAATACTTGAAAAATGGTCAAGTGTGAATTGTGCTAGACTCATTCGATCCGCTGGCTTTATGGGGTAAAATTTGGAACACGACGGTTTCCCGGTCAGTGTAATAGGTGGCTTTTAAATCATCCAATGGGCGGGAAACCCTCGTGTTCAAAATTTGACCCAATATGCGGTAAAGGGTCCAGTTTTTTGATATTCAGTTCTAATTTTTTTTAATACAATAGCGTGTCATACACAGGCCTAGAATTCACCCACCCAAACGAGCGCGGCGAGTACGAGGTAGCGGAGGGCATCTCCGCGACCGTGTTTCGCGCCATCTTGGAGTACTACCGAGGGGGGGCGATCCGCTGCCCGCCCGCGGTCTCCGTGCAGGAGCTGCGCGAGGCGTGCGACTACCTGCTGGTGCCGTTTGACGCCGACACGGTGCGCTGCCAGGTGCGTGACACTAACTATAACAGGAAAACCGGTTCTTAAGATAACCGGTTTGCCGGTTTGGAAAAATCGGTTTGCCGGTTTAGAAAAACCGGTTTTTGGAAAACCGGATGATTTACATATTAAATTGAAAAAAATATGTGTAATATAATAGGTTGGTATAAACAGGTTTATTAGTATACCGCTTCTATATAGGGTCTGTATAAAGAAATCTGCCTTGAAGTACGGTTGGAAAACCCGTATATTATTAGCCGAGGCCGCTACACACGACACTACCTACAGAAACAGAACAACCAGTTTTTTTTTAAGTTGGTTAGTAAAAACACAACGGTTTTAAATTGATTTGGCAGAAACCGGAAAATTAAAAACCGGTTTGCGTCGGCGAATATTTGGTACCTATTCTTAAAAAGCTGGATGACAAAAAAGGGTCGGTAAGGAACCGGTAATACCTATAATGCCAAATTATCAACCCCTCGTATGTAGGGCATCCTCCCGGGAAATCCCGGTTCTGTAATTCCCGGGAAATCCCGGGAATTTCATAGTGCCTTAAGAACCGGTACTGAAGGTTACATCCCGGTTCTCCCGGTTCTTTCCATGAGTATCACAAATATCAAAATTCACAGCTGAGCGACGACGCCGGCACAAGCGGGAACATCGCACCCCACTATCCACTTTTTGGAAGGGGTGGAGGCTGCATTTAAGCTCTAAAAGAGGGGTAATTAGACAAAAGATCCCATAGGGTCGAAGTGTATCCGTAAGGACGCCACAAATAAAATAAAATAAGATAAGATAAGATACGTTTTTTTTAAAGAAAACATGCATGATTTTATTGCATATTTACAAAAAAAAAAAAAACATAATTATTTTTAATTGTTTTATGTCTTAAATATCCATGTGTGGCGCTGAATTGAGGTAAAAATAAAGAACCGGGAGAACCGGGAATCCCGGTACTGTCCCTGCATAGAACCGGGAAATGGAATTCTTGGTACCGGGCCCGGTATGCCTGCATGCTTTTTGGATTCAAATAATATTTAAAACGACGAAGCGTTAAAACGTGGTATGTTTTTACATCCCGCATACGATTGGTTTATCTATTTGTTACAGAATCTCCGCGGTCTGCTGCACGAGCTATCCAACGAGGGCGCGCGGAGACAGTTCGAATCTTTTCTAGAGAGGCTCATTCTGCCACTCATGGTATGTACCTTTTTTATTTATTACATTGTATGTACCCTTACAAATCCTGTGTGGTTTAAGGGGACAATTTTTTTAATCTAATATACCATCTTTTGCATAAATAAATTTAAAAAAAAATCTTTTCCGTGACCTGACCGCTTATAGTCTTTCCTTATCGATGTACGAGGTAGAAGTTAAATCCTAAAATAAGTTCATCTATGTGGTTAGTTGGCCCTAAAATGGGTAAACCTTTTATAGGTTATAAAAGATAAAAAAAACATTGGTCCGCCCCGCACGACGTTGAGAGAATAAATTTAGGAGACAGTTGACAGCTCAATTTTTACCTTTAAATTATGTTTGTGTCCAATCTTGCAAGTCATTTAAACTGGAAGTGGATCTGTTATTGTAATGGGCTAAGTTTGGAATAGATAAATAGGTAATGTTACGGTATCAACGAGGTGATCTGATGATGAAGTTAGAAGGTGGCGACAGGATCTCTGCTGTACTTAATGTAGACCTACAGTCTGTTCCTATTCAGACTACCAATGACAATAACAAGTGTACCTGACTTATGAAGGTTGAATATATATTCAACATCATCATCGTATTATTATGCTGGGTGCGACAGAGAC
Source organism: Acleris cristana (assembly GCA_948252455.1). Lineage (NCBI taxonomy): Eukaryota > Metazoa > Arthropoda > Insecta > Lepidoptera > Tortricidae > Acleris > Acleris cristana. The sequence continues at coordinate 648,389 of OX411799.1, forward strand.
GAAAACCACTCTTATATAATTAATCAATGAAATCTATCAAAACATCACAACATTTTCAAGTCAAATATATTTTTTAAAAGAAAACCGAAAAATACAAGATTAAATAGAGATTACAACCTCAAAATAAATATGAAAACAATGATAAGTGAATAAATAAATGATATGACCATACTCAACCTTCAAAAGTACACGAATATGGAGTAATAATGGTAAATTAATTTGTTTATATGAGTGACGGAATGAAAACGTCCCGACTATACTAAGCTTGGACTAGTGTGCAAAAAAATCCTCTGCAATTGTATCAAAAAAATTCTACATAATGTTTTGGTAGGTGTCGTCCGCGCGGCGTGGCGACCGCGAGTGCCACGCCGTCGTCCTGCTCGACGACGACGCCGTGGAGTGGGACGAGCAGTACCCGCCGCAGATGGGCGACGAGTACAGCCAGACCGTGCTCTCCACGCCGCTCTACAGGTTCTTCAAGTACATTGAGAACAGGTGAGAGAGTTGAATCCCTTTCCTCCCACATGCTCGGAAATGTTAATCTAGCTGTTGTAAAAACAGCCTGTGAAGTTCCGCTTAGGCTTAGGCAAAATTAAAAAACAAAAAGTTATACCAACGGCAGCGACAATGTAATTTCATTTTATACCGGGTTTTTTAGTTTTTAAACCATGTTTGGACTAGGATAACTAAATCCAAACAGCCAAACACTCGTACAATCAAAGTTCTTACATGTTTATACAATAAATGTGAACGTTTTTGTGGTCATGATTTACTGAGAAAATATAAAAACTAATTTCTGCTAATGGCTAAAGAGCTTAAACGCCACATGGTCTATCTACGTCATAGCTAATGCTAGACTTAAAAAATTAAACGCGATAATAAACAAAATGCAGTCACAAACAAAATTACGCCATTCCGACCACTAGTCCAAAGCAGGCGTAGCAAGGCAATATTCACTAAAAAAAACTCAATAAAGAATAGTAAAAATTGACCTTACGTTTGTAATAATTTTATTTTTGCTAGTTTTAAGAATTTATTGTTTATTACTTTATTACCTTATTATTACTTAATGTAACTTACTTTTAAGTATTATTATGTTATTATGATTGAAAAAATGACCTTCTGCTGGAGTTTCTTGCGGCGCTTCTTCTCCGCAATGATGGTCTTGTCCGAAGCGCTGGTAGATTCACTCATGTTACCGACGTGTAAACGAGCCCTCATGTGGCCTATTTACTGAATAAATATTTTGAATTTTGAATTTGAATTTTGAATGAAAAAAAGTACGCTTTTGAGACAAACCTTAAGTATGATTGTTATCAGAACACCTTGTAAAAAAAAACATGTTTTATCTGCTAAATATTTTAGTTTTTCTTTTAACTTTAATGCCCTACAATCATTCATCATTTCAGCCCACATCCACCCAATGCAGGGTAAAGACCTGCCTCGTGCTAACACCATTTTTCCCGAACTAATAGTTAATTGTACCAAAAACAAAAAGATCCTGATAATAAAATCTTTTTTTTTGTTACAGAGACGTAGCAAAGCAAGTAATGAAGGAGCGGGGTCTCAAAAAAATACGCCTCGGAGTTGAGGGGTACCCGACCTACAAAGAGAAAGTGCGCAAAAGGTATGTGACTAGCAGCAACCACCAATCAGCCCTACGTCAATGCTTTACATTTTAGAATTAGAATAATATTGATTGCCACAACCTTCAATTTATCATGTACTAGCGGCCCGCCAGCGGCTTCGCCCCGCTGCTTTCTGACTTTCCCCGTGGTTTTTCCCAAATATTTTCTTTTATACAACCTTGTCCTGACAATGACGAACACAATAAAAAAGAAATCAGCCAAATCGGTTTAGCCGTTCTCAAGCTATAGTGTGACCAGCGGGCCCGGTATGGTTGCGTTTATCTCGTGACAAAATGTGGATAAAGCATCCGTCACTCTCGTACTTATACACGTTCCAGAGAGTAACGGATGTTTTATCCACATTTTGTCACGCAAAGTTTGCATAATGCAACTTTTCAAGGCTTGTAAAAGAGCCCTCATGTGGCCAAGTTTACTGTTATTATTTTAAAATTTTGCCTTGATATTCATACAGATGTCAATGATCAAAAATATGTTGCGATACGAGTACATTGAATTTTATCAAAAAAATGTGGGGCTATTTTTGGTCCTGTGTGTATCAAGTTCTATCTATAGACAGGGACATTCTCGCGGTCCAATACCCGTCCCCTTCTCTGAATAGAACTTGGCAGGTAACAGTTCGCAAGAACCCCATCGTTCCCCAGGCCAGGCGGGCGCGCCGAGGTGATCTACAACTACGTGCAGCGGCCCTTCATACACATGTCCTGGGAGAAGGAGGAGGCCAAGAGCCGGCACGTGGACTTCCAGTGCTTCAAGTCCAAGAGCGTCACCAACCTGGCCGAGGCCACCGCCGACCCCGCCAGCGGGCTCGAGGCGAGGCTGCGCGACCTCGAGGTCGAGCTACAGGTACTGTGGGTGATGTGTGTGTGATGTGTGTGTGATGTGTGTGTGATGTGTGTGTGATGTGTGTGTGTGTGTGCGTGCGTGCGTGCGTGCGTGCGTGCGTGCGTGCGTGCGTGCGTGCTTGCATGTGTGTGTGTCTACAAGTCCAAGAGTCATCAACCTGGCCGAGGCGTGCGTGCGTGCGTGCATACGTGCGTGCATGCGTGCGTGCGTGTAGTTTACTAGTTCTCAGTGGAGTCCGTTTTTTTTAGTTATTTTAAAATGTTTGAGGTTAGGTTAGACTTGTATTGTAACAATGCTAAAAATGCATCAGGATAAATGTTAATTTTCCAACCATCGGCCTAATAGTCAGTAGATGAATGATGTAACGTTCCCCTCCCCATTCGCAGCCGGAGGTGGCGGCGGAGGCCCCGGCGGAGGAGGAGGCGCCGTGACCGCGCGCGGCGCTGGCCGGCCTGCGCGCGCTGTGCTGGCGCCCCTGACGCGCCCCGCCGCGCCCCAGCCGTCCAACGAACAAACCCCGTAAGTCTCGTACAGAGGTGGACATTATTCCAATAAATAATCATTCGAATAGACAATCATTCGCGATAAAATTATTCGCGAATAATTTATTCTAGAATAATTTATTCGCGAATAAGTAATTTGACGAATCCTCGAATAATAAATGAATTATTATTTATTTTATTCGAATAAATACCACGAATAATATTTTAGTACACTTTCAAATTTACCATTATAAAACAACTGGGGCATATTTTAGGGTCTAGGGATTGTATTACAGGTAGCCAACCAGAAGGAGACGGATATATGAATGAACGAGATAACCACGTAACTCAACTTTCTTACCGGTTATTTACCCGTGCTCTTTATTATTTCACAGTAATTAGTTTTATTTAATATCCCTGTCGATCTTATAACCATTAATTTTGTAAACTAGGATAACTTGGGATTTTATTCGCAAATAATTTATTCGTAGTACAATTTATCCGCGAATAATTTATTCATGAAATAATTCATTCGTGAATCGCCAATCACTCGCCATATGTACGAATAAGAATAATCATTCAAAAAATGTATTCGTTATTCGCGAATCATTTTCTTATTCTCCATCGTTATTCATCATTCGAATTAATTTTGCCCATCTCTGGTCTCATAGAACCGCGTGTGTATTAGTGACCTTATTTCTTAAGGTAGTGAGTAAAATTTACTTTGACGATCAAATTGCACATGCATCCTTTTATTTAGGAGGACCGAGTACCGGGGCGCACCAAGCGAGCGGGCACGGCACTGACAGCTCCCATCAGCTGCTTTGGATCAAGTGTCAATACATCTTGTGTGATATGTATGAAGTACCTACCTACGTATGACGTCATAACTTCACAATACCAAACTCAATGTTTCCGATAAAATATAAGTTCTGTCTTCATATTTTCTTGTATGTTGGGGTAAAATAATTGATCTGTACAGTCAAAGGCACCCCAAAGTGTCGAAAATATGTACACAGACCTTATTAATATGGCAATAAGGTCTTTATACATATTTTTGCATCTCTGTGCGGATATTTATGACCAGACCTCGGAATATACGGGGCAGAATTAAATGACAGCTAGGGATCGCCTATATCAATAAAATCAACTATCGATGCTTTTCCCATATACTAGTGATCGCCCCCAGCATTGTTTGTGTGTATTTTTATTTTATTTTGTTTTGCCCCTACTATTTCTACAGAAATTAAAAAGTCTTTTAGCCACCTGAAATGGATTCATCAGTCGAGACGGAGAAGTTTAACGCCCGAAAATTTGGAACAAATTCTGAGGCTCTGCTTTGAAATCCGTAATTCGAACTTCGTCTATTGCTATCCCTTTTGCTCTCGACGCGTCACTAATTCGCAAGAAAGTGACGGGGCGATCCGAAGTTCGAATTACTGTTTTCAAAGTAGAGCCCCTGATCGTTTATTTTAACAATAGTAATTCTGAAATACACAATTAGTAAAAAATATATCATGATGATGAGTGAAGATTCAAAAATCCTTTTAAAATAAAGAATAACCAGAATTATGTTGCTATTTTGTTTCATTTACATACTTTAATATTTTTTTTTGTTTTTAGGAACATAACTTGGAGCGATCACTAGTATATGGGGAAAGCATCGATAATTGGGTTTATCGATATAGGCGACCCCTAGCTGTCATTTAATTTTGCCCCATATATTCCGAGGTCTGAATCTCTGCCGTTTGGCCTAATTATTTTTCGTCGTATGTATCATTCGGTCAAACGCTTTTTTTCCAAAACTGTACCTAAATATTTCAGAATGTTTATAAAACTAACCTAACCTGACCTATAGGGTTCTACACGATGGTTCTGAAATAAATCCTGAAATATTTACAGTTTCGGAAAAATAGCGTTTGACCAAATGAAACATTTGACGAAATGATACATTTGACGAAAGGTAATTTGGCCATGACCGTGCGTTACCATGTTCTGACGACGACTCGTCAGTAGGGAATGCAAATAACCGGTTATAACCGGTTTTAACCGGTTATTTTCATACAAAAACGGTTAATAACCGGTTAAATTGCATTCCCTACTCGTCAGTCCTCTCACTGGAGTGTAGTGACGTAATTAGAAATTCCTTAATCGTATTTAATGAATTTCTAATACATGTAGCCTCAGGGTTTCAGGAATAAAACTGAATAATATTTAACTGAATTTATTTTAAGCAAAAGGTAGTAAATTAACTAATTTTAAGAAATATTAAAGCTATTGCAGCGCACACGTCCTATCACTCTCGTAGTCGTCATCTATCCCCCTCACTCACCCATCGTTCTCAACCTTTCTAATCCTTTCGTTCAATCACTCAATCATCGGTCATTCGTCTAACCCGCTCACTCCTACACTCGGCCTTCCTACATCCTTGACTGTCCCCAGGCATTCCTTGTCTAAAGTACATCTTTACATCTTAATCTAGTGACTAACATCCTTATCGCACACTCATACTCATACTCAACCATACTACAATAACACTTTCACACAGTCTTGCCCATTCAACTTACAACTAGAACAGGAGAGACTTAGGTATAACATCAGTAACATTATGTAACAGCCTTTCAACATAACTATATCTACTTACTTAACACAACACTATAAAAAATAATAACAAACTTTTATAAAATAACACAGTACTTATACTGTAGCAGTAATTAATGGTTATAGAGGCAGTCGGGATGAAAGTGACTATAAAAGTTACCTTATGCATGGTGCAGAGGTCACTGACCCCAGGGCCACGGCTTCATGAGATCAGCTGATGTGGAAGTGCGCAGGGGCCCCTCTGTCGAACCATCCAACTTTTCGACGTCGTACCTGTCCTTGCCTCGAACCGCTACTACTTCATATGGTCCCAAATATTTTGGTTTCAACTTTAAACAAGTACCAAACTGCGTCCTCGCAATAGCAACACGATCTCCGATCTGGTACAGCGTGCTTTTCTTACGCCTTTTGTTGTAAGTCTGCTTGTTCTCCTCTTGTACCTTTAGTATCTGTGTCTTTGCTGTTCGCCGCAGCTCTTCTCTGTGTGCGATGTGAGCCTCGCGCTCTTCTTGTAGCAACAAGTCATAAACTTCTATATCTTCTTTGCATCGCATTTTGGTTCCTAGCATTAGCTCGAACGGCGTCATATCGATACTACGTTGATACGTGCTATTCAGGGCCGTCTGCACCCTGGCGACATGTTTGTACCACGCTGCTGGTTCTGCAATACAAAGTTTAGTTAGCACAGATATCATGGTGCGGTGTATACGCTCGACTTGCCCGTTTCCGCGCGGCACACCCGTCGTAATGACTGAATGCTGAATGTTCTCTGCAGCACAGTATTCTTTGAAGTCATTACTGGTGTAAGCGGCACCTCTATCAGTAATCAATCTTGTGGGATTTCCAAAAGTTTGTTGCTGTATTCTTAACTTTTCGATAGTTTCTTTGGCGGTCGTTGTCTTCACTGGAAACAACCAAACAAACTTTGTAAACCCGTCTACTACTGTTAATATGTGATTATACATTTTCTTTGTCTCTGACAGCGGTCCTATATGGTCACAATGTAATGTGTGCAAAGGAACACTCCCTTTTTCAATTGTGTTTAGGAAACCTTCTTGCTTTCCAGTCTTCTTGGTTGCTAGCAAACATGGAACACAAGTTACCAAAAATTCATCTATTTTCTGAGATAAATCTTTTATGAAATAATCCTTGATTATTGTTTCAATCATTTTCTTTTTCCCAAAATGACCATTTTCATGTACTTTCTTTATCACATAATCCTCCATACCTCTTGGCACAACTAGTTGCAAACCTTTATATAAAATTCCATCTTGGATGCTGTAGTCTAGGTAGGTTTTCTCTTTGACAACCTCTAGGATCGCCTTTAAACCATCGTCCAACTCCTGAGCCCTCTTGATTTGATTCCATAAGGCCCTTGTGATAGTGCCAATGAATGGTGATCGACTTAGTGCATCAACATGCTTCATATGTGATCCTTTTCGGTGCTCAACCTCATAATCATATTCCTGTAGGAGTAACACCCATCTGGCCACTCGTGTACTCAAATCCTTTTTTCTTAATGTCAACTCGAACGCTTGACAGTCCGTGACAATTTTAAATTTAATGCCAAACAAATAAGGCCTGAACTTTTTCACTGCTTCAATAATAGCCAGCGCTTCTAGCTCATAGCTTGTATACTTCTTTTCTGCATCACTTGTTTTGCGACTCATGTAATGTACAGGATGCAATTCACCATCTTCGGAGCAATGCTGCATCAAGACCGCAGCATATGCCACAATTGACGCATCCGTGTGCAATTCAGTCTTCAAGCATGGGTCGTAAATTCTCAACACTGGATGATTAGCTAGTCTACGCTTTAGCCCCTCAAATGCTTCTTTCTGTTCACTATCAAAAGTAAAATTCATATCTTTCTTCAGCAAATCAGTCAAGGGTCGTGCAATCAGTGCAAAACATGGAATAAACTTTCTAAAATATGAGGCCAGACCGACAAAGCTGTGAAGTTGCTTCAAAGTGGTAGGTCGAGGAAATCTCAACACTGCATCTGTCTTTTCAGGTGACGGCCTCACTGTTCCATTTTCCACCACATGACCGAGGTACTCTACTCTTCGTTGTACAAGTTGAGACTTCTTCCAGTTCACCTGTAGGCCATACTGAGATGCACGCAGCAGTACCAGCTTCAGTCGCTCAACAGCTTGTCTCTCATCCTCTGCAATTATTATGACATCATCAATAAAAATTAAAATAAATCCTTTTTCTATCAGGTCCCTGAAAATTGCATTTATGAATCTCATGAAAACCTTAGGGCACACAGACAGTCCAAATGGAGCCCTCAGAAACTCGTATTGACCATTATGCGTCACAAATGCGGTATATTTCACCGAGTCTTCATGAACGGCTAAGTGAAAGTAGCCATTCTTTAGGTCCAACGTACTAAAAACCTTCGCTTTAGCCAACTTGTCAATGTGATCGTCAATAATTGGCAAGGGATACTCATCTTTCACAATCTTTTTATTGACCTGTCTATAGTCGATACATATCCTTATACTGCCATCTTTTTTCTTCACCAACACTAACGGACTAGCATACTCGGAATGACTTACCCGAATGATGCCTTCTTCGAGCCATTGTTTTACTTGTCTATCCACTTCTTGTTGTTCTGCAAAAGCCAACCGCCGCGGTCGCTGCGCCACTGGTACATCGTCTTTTAATGTGATGCGCAACTGCACCGGGGCTTCGTGCACCTTCGCAGGCTTGTAGGTGTCCACCAGCTGCTTCACCTCATTTTGTAACGCCTGATCGCCCATGTAACCTACAACATCAGAATTAACCACACCACACATAAGATTACGTAGCCAACTCTCAAGTGACTTGACAAGTAGTACCCGACTGCCTTCCATAACAACAGTAACATTCGCTAAGAATTCCTGACCAAGAATCATAGAAAATGGCATGACATCTTTAGGTACAATATATAAAACAATGTTTTCGTAGCACTGACCGTCTATCGTAATGTTTGTTGTGAAATAACCTAACGAAAACACTCGCGTCGATCCAAGTCCAGTCAACGAAATCTCGTCCTTTATATAAGCTGGAGCACTTAAAGACACGTAGCAGTCCCACGTAACTAAATTTAAATCGCTACCGGAGTCTATTAGCGCACAAACACTTTTGTTACACAAAATAACCTCTTTCATCGGCTTACGAGATGCCGGTATATAGCCGCCGCCGCCATCATTGTTGTTTATGTTCATTCCGGTCGCAACGTCGTTCAATCGGTCACCTGCTCCGCTCTCGATCTCGTTCACGTTCAACTCATTCAACTCGTTCGCTGCTAAGTTCGCTGCATAGTTGAACCCGATCCGCTCTTCTCGGTCTTCATTCGGTGAATCGTTCGTCCATTCTTTTTGTTGAACGTACATTTGCTTTGAAAATCCGCCATCTTTATTACTTGCATGAGTTTGATTTTTTCTAGGTGCAAAATTCGGCTTGCTTGTTCCCGATGTCGACGGTGATGGACAATTCGGCGCTATATGACCAAACTGATTACACCGGAAACACTTTTGCCCTCTTAGCTTGTTCGGACAATCGCTTGACACATGATTGTTTTCTCCGCAATTAAAGCACCTCTTCGTAATTACATTTTCTCTGGGCCTGTTTATCTTTGCTTCATGCTTCACAGTACCTTTAGTCTTCTCCTTAATAGCTTCGTAAATTTTCAGCTTTTCTTTTAGGTCTGCATACGTCGTAACGCCATACAGCATAATTTTGTTGATTTCTTCGTCGCGTATCCCTTCTACGATATACTTGATCGCGACATAATCTGGCATCTTTCCTCTCTTGCCTAGCTCCTTCATAATTAGCATGTAGTCTTGACATGTCTCGTCCTGTTTCTTCTTTCTAGCGCTCATCATTTCGTGTATGGTTTTTACGTCAACTGTGTCGGGGAACTCCTTACTTAGGTTAGTTTTAAGCTCCTCCCAGGTCTTGCAAATACGCTCAGCCCGTAACCACAGCGCTGCAGTGCCTGTCAATGCACGTCGCGCCAGGAGCAGCTGCTGCACCTCCGTCCAGCCAAAGACCTCGGCGTTGTCTTCAACATCCTGAATCCACCGGCTCACTGGATACGTCTTATCTTGTCCGGTAAATGTCGGGATTAGGCCTTCTGTTAGGTGTAACATCGCACCGCTACCTTGCGCCATTGACGGCCGCGCCGTCGCGTCTTCAAAATCTGCTTGCCGGCTGCCCCGTCTTGTGTCTTTCGGCATTTTCGTCGTTAAAAGGTCGTCTTCGTCGTCTGAGAGTCTTGTAACGCTGCCAAGCTTGAATTTAAAAATTCCTGTACCCGTCGTCTTTGCCACGTTCGTCGTCAACTTAAATCAGGTTGGATCCTCTCGATCCCGGACGAGCCCCCAAATTTGTAGCCTCAGGGTTTCAGGAATAAAACTGAATAATATTTAACTGAATTTATTTTAAGCAAAAGGTAGTAAATTAACTAATTTTAAGAAATATTAAAGCTATTGCAGCGCACACGTCCTATCACTCTCGTAGTCGTCATCTATCCCCCTCACTCACCCATCGTTCTCAACCTTTCTAATCCTTTCGTTCAATCACTCAATCATCGGTCATTCGTCTAACCCGCTCACTCCTACATACATATCTCAGCACGAATGTTATGAATGTTAAAGTTAGACCATCAAATTTACAGACCTCACACGTCAAATATTTTTTATCTTCGAAAAAACCTTGTAATCGGGGTAAAATGCTCATTTTTCATACACAACCTGGGGATAACATCGTCCCTTGCGTTACCAACTATATTTATTACTCAAAACTGTACTATTTTAAATCAAATAATTTCAAACTTTAGCCTGTGTCTGATATAATGAACGTGTAAGCCACGTCGTTGTTAGCAAATAGTTTTTTCTAAAAAACATAATTGGTTAAACATGTCGAAAAATGGGGAGTACCTTAAAACTTATTCACCCATTTTGCATAGCATAATAAACATGTTAGGCGTGTGAGTTTTGTATTTGACGTAAGACGTTCAGAAGGATTATGTTAAATATTTAAGTTTCTGCAAGAAATTTACTTAAAACTAAAAAAACGCACATACGCACATTCTTGCATTTATTTATAGATGTAATCTCCGTTTTTAAATATGCAACGTACAACAACCTTGAGTAAACAAAATTGATCATTAATATTCATAGCCAAAGACTTAGTTTTGAACATACTGGAAACGACACTTAGGGCCTAGTTTTACACCCGTATTCACAAACGTCACTATGAGGTGCTCACGAACGCACAGGGTGGTTCAAATCGTCTCATAAACAAAAGGTCGGTCAAAAAGGACCAATCACAAAGCTGCATTGAACGCAGTGCGTTTACTCAGTCAAGGATCCCTTAAGTATTGTTTGTGAATACGGGTGTTAGTGGATTGGCTGATAGAATCGGTGATATGTACTCTTGTTCCTTGTAAATGCTCCTTATATGAGCTAGCTGGGGCCTGTTTTATAAAGCTACAAATTACAATTTACAGGTTATAATTATAAGTTTCATTTTGACGCAACCTCGACCAATGACGACCAGCCATTTGAGCAGTGTTGCCAGTTTACAGATGTAATATTGTAACTTGTAGCTTTATAAAACGTGCCCCTGTTATAACATTACAGTATTGCCAGTGTCTTAAGAGGATGGTCAATTTTTGTTGTTTGAATATGTTGTAGATACTATGAAAAAACTAGAAAACTTTCTTAGAAAGAAACAAATAAAAAAAACTCACGAACCAAATTTTCCATAACAACTACAACATTTTCAAAAATCGTGGAAATCGGACTTGATTTAGGGGGTGAGGAAGGCTATGGCCTGGATCTAAATATGTATGGAATAATTTTGGTGCAAGTGTGATGGCTACAGCCAGTCGATCGCTATTAATTAATATGAAAACTAGTGGAAATTACTAAATTGGTTAGCTAAATTTTTATTCGGTACAACGGAAAATATTTAACCATTTCAACGCCATTGACGGATAAATCCGTACCACAGGTTAACCCAGACGGATTTATCCGTCACAGTAAACGCCGTTAAAGCAACCTCATACGTATTGGTAACTTGGAAATGGTGCATAAGTGTTATAATAATACTTTAAGATTTTATTTGGCGTCGAAAAAGTAAAGATGTGTGGAGAATATTGCAATTGTAATTGTTATTCTGGCGCAGCACAATAACACATTTTGTTCACATGAAATATTGCATTATATGTTTAAAATATTACGCGTTTCATTATTATTATTATTGTATATGTAAAAATGTGGTCAAAACCCATTTTCATCATGTGCGGTGGCTATCGATGTGATCTGTTTCAATCTTATTTTTTTCTGCAATTAAGAATTATGGCAATATAGCGATTCAAAAACCCATCGTCAACAATATCGCTTAGATAATGTCACAAGAAATAGCTATAACTGACATATCTTTGCTTTATCCTAGACTATTATTAGCAATTTTTGTATATGTTATATTGTTATCACGTTCTCGAAAATGGCTCGAACGTTTTTGATGAAATTTGCGATATAAAGGTTTACGGGAGCGCAAGTTTTCATTTTCGGGAATATTCGGTTTCAACCCGAGCGATGCTCGGCCTCCCAGGTACTTACTTATGCTAAATAGGCTCAAAACGTTATAGTAATGAACCTACTTGTATTTTACATTAGATAATTGTTTCTCTCAAGACCCACGTAAATTTTGTATATTTTGAACCTTATATTGCCTAGTTAAAGTCAAATACTTTGACGGTTTAGTTAATAAAATTTTGTACCTTATTTCTGTAATTTAAGGTTCAAATGTATGTGTTTTATATTGTACTATGTGGGTATCGATATGGTTTAGATTGTATTGTAAACAATACAAATGTATATAAGAATCGTGTCTTGAGATACTTGTTTGTATATTTTTGTGTTTAACGGTTTGAAGACAGAGATGCAGTGATACACTAGAGGGAAGTAAGACTACTCAGGATTTTTTGATGAATCATTTCCACGCCATTGACGGATACATCCGTACCAAAGGTACACAGTTTACGACGGATTAATCCGTCAACGTTGCAATGTAACCTTTCGTATGTAAGGTTGAAATTCAATTTTTTTTTTGAGATGTCATTGAGATTTAGGTTTTGTATGAACACTTCTATTTAGTGTCAAATTAAAAGGTTGATTGAAGTTCGTTCAAAACAAAATCTTATGTAAAGAAATTTTATTTAAATTTTAATTAAATTTATTTAGCCGAGCTAGCTTGACTGATGTAAAGTGTTGCCAGAGTGTTAAGAAATTAATAGAAATGAAGAATCGTTGAAGACTCATATGGTACTCTACCTACACGCTTTGTGAGACTTTGTTAAGTTATGCTATCTAATTTTATTTTTCCTCAATATATCAATACTATATCCATTAACATCTGAAGTAAAGGTAGGTACTCTGGTGACTAATGTCAGTGTCCTATGTATAATCAAACCGCGGACAGACAATTTGACATTTATTAATACAAAATGTGTCAAATGTTAATCTGAAATAAGTTTTATCTAACCGCGGTGTGAATATAGGAACCAGACATAAACAGAAGCATATGGGGTTAGCTTCACGTGCCGAGTTCACTAAAAAGTTGTGTCATTTTAATGTTGCATAGAACAAATGGGACCCACCCAAATCTATATATATAAAAGGCAAACCTGACTGACTTATATATCAACGCACAGCCGAAACTACTGCACCTAGAAACTTGAAATTTGGTACAGGGGTTCCTTTCACAATGTAAGTGAGCACTACGAAAGGATTTTCCGAAAATCGACCCCCAACGGTAAGAAATGGAGGGAGTAGCGGGAAACTAATTCTACGCGCACGAAGTCGCGGGCGTCCTCTAGTCTGAGAATAAAGGGTAAAAAAAAAAAACAGTTAATTGGCCGCAGCATGAGGGCTATTTTACTGGTCGGTAATATGAAGTGAATCTATTAGAATAAGAATCGTTAGCATAATCACTGATGTTATTAACGGTCTTTATTATGACTAGTATTTGTATTCGCTCTTCCGTATGGCTGCATCCTTGTCAGGGTCGCGTGGCGCAGTTTCGCCACTTTAAGTTTTGTAAAGCTTTTTCGCCCAACGGCTTGTTTGTACCAAATCTATTCCAATTACTGTGTTCTTTTTTATATTAAAGGATCTTGTAAAAATGCCTTTTTTCACTTAATCTCCAACTTTTTTTTAAAGTACAGCATGGGATAATAAAAAGCCTGTTCAGAGTGGATCTGGCAACATGACCCAAAATTTCAGGCAAAACCACCTTCCACATTTTCCCCTTTTGGCTCCCATCGACAAACGCCCTTTATTCCCAAATACTCGCCCACCCATATTTTGTTCGTACAGTTGTTAACAAGTATAACTTCTTAAATCAGAGAGTAACTTCTAAAGTACTGAACGAATGTCGATGTATCTTGTAGTGTTTAGTTGCTAATTAACAGATCTCGTAATATACGGGGCAAAATTAAATGACGGCTAGGGATCGCTCATAGTTTAGTTAGTAAAAATATTTTTTTATTGAAAGTATGCAAATGGAACAAAATAGCAACATAATTCTGGTTATTCTTTGTTATAAAAGGATTTTTGACATTTGAAGACTGGATATGCTTAGGCTATTTTGCATAATTTTTGATTTATCATCAAAATTTATTGTATTGACAAAGAGGTAAATAAATAATAGTTGATAGTACAAACCGTTTTTTTTATTTTCCTCGCTGTATAGGTGAAAAGTTTTGTGTTATACACGGGTGAAAAGCTATTTTACGTCTCGTATGTTGAAACACTCGCTACGCTCAGGATTCTTGTTATAAGAATCTGCCATAATAAGAATCTGCTATAATAAGAATCTGCCATAACCAGAATCTGTCCTTAACCGAACGAAGGAGGATCTTCTTTACTAAACTGCCGCAATCAGAGACTTCAATTACTTAAATTTAATGCTTGATTAAAGTAGCTGCTGTCACTTTCTTTGCTATAGCAATAGAATAAGACAACACGTCACTAAACAAGCACTAAATTTAATTGACGTCTCTGAATGCGGCAGTAAGACCTTGTTTGGTTTGGTCTTGATAAGCAGATGAAAGTAATTTGATTGCAAAAAAGTAAAGTCGGCAGCAAAAGCTTGACCCAATAATTTTTTTGACAAACTTATGTATCCAGTCAAACAAAATAAAAACCACCAAACTAATAAACATCACTGTACTTTATTACAACAGTAGCAACAAATAACACTTAGCAAATATGCTTAACACAACTACATCTAAAAGTATACACTTACACAAACTTAAGTAAACCGTCCAAACTAAACGACTAAATGACATTCATACAATATTTACAAAACCAATGCAGCTATACTGATTAAGACCATACGCCGACCGTCTAGTGGCGCCCTTTACTACTATCGTGTTTTCTATTAAACTAAAGTATTTTTATTAATTGCAACAGATTAGATGTATCACTATATTATTAATGAAAAGATAATTTATAGTGAAAACTTTTACAACGCTTTGTCAAATGACTCTTCACTAACAATGACAGCTTAACACCAGAGTTAATGTCAACCTTACGCCATAGACACTCAGGTCTATTTTCCGCTGCAAACCATGACGGATACATCCGTCGTTGGCGTTGAACCAGTGATACGGATATATCCGTCGTAGTCGTTGAAAAGGTTAAGATTCATTTATCAATTCAACATTAAATAAATGAATATACAGTTTATAATGTAAATTGCTTTTGTTACATAAATTAAATGTATAAATTAAACTTGTACAAACAAACGGTCAACGTTCGATTATAAAAAAATGCTCAAGTTTAAAAGAAATTACAATTCTGGTTGCCACTGGACATTCAGCGTGTGGTCGATGCCGTCTCCTCGTGTATTGAAGACAGCTTGACGAATACGTTCGGCAGAAAGTAGCCCTCACACTAAGCCCCAATACAAACTACCACTAACGTTTTTCTTTTCTATCACTGAAATTGCATGGGAGGACATTCTCATGCGTAGCGATAAATCACGTCAACTGTCATCTCATACATTTTGAGTGATAGAAGAGAAAAGAGAGAAAGAGCGTTTGCATCTTGGCCACCGCCCCAGCAGCCAAGAGCACGTTTACATATTTGAGAACTGTGTCTATCACCATACTCTATTTATGCTACTTGCTTATGCAAATGCCGATGCCGTCAACCAAAAGTAAAAAGCAGTATAATAATTATGAAATGTAGATTTTGATGAATGTTTGTCTAAAAAGCTACCATCGTTTCGTTGTTATATGGTAGGCATTTATTTTAAGGTCAAGTCACTAAACGTTTGCTGTTGATTAGGGAATGCAAATAACCGGTTATAACCGGTTTTACCCGGTTATTTTAATACAACAAAGGAAGATTTAATCAACTTTCTAACCCACACTGTTTTGTCCGGTTAGAAAACATATTTTTTATATAACTTTACACCTTAAGATTCGTTTTACAAACTATTACAAATCGTAGTATCATTTAAAAAAAATGCATATCAGTTTGGGTATAAATTGGTGTTAAAGTTGATCGTACTGTAACGTAGGAGACAAAAGACGTGTATATTCAATATTTACCAAAAACGAAATCATTTCGGGACTTTAGATACATGACAACTGAGAGCCATGAATACGGTCTCGGTATATGGGGCACTAAAAACTTTTAACGGTTACAATCTCTCGTATCAAATTAAAAAATCATCACACCACACCACTGTTTACCATGACGGATATATCCGTCATTAATAGTGAACCTGTGGTCCGGATATTTCCATTGAAGGCGGTGAATAGGTTAAGTTAACACATCCAATAACAAAAACATTAGTAACGATTTTGTCATCAAACGTATTAAATATTTCGAAATTGCTTCAGCATAAGCACGCCAGTGCAATGTCGTTAAGGGTCAAAATCGATGGGAGGCGGCGGGGGGGGCGGCAAACGGATTTTCTTCAGGTCCAGCTTGGTCTCTTGAGATACTGAAAAGTAAAGCGTTTTATATAGAATGAGACAAAATCATCATACCTACCCTTTCAGTCATACAGTCATAATTAACGAATATCCGTAATATGGATATGACTACAATTGATTTAAGAAAAGGAGAACATCACTGCAAAATATGTTAGAGAATTTTATTGTAGAAGTAAATAATCGTGTTTTTTTATTTATCAGGTACTTTCAGTGCATTCCTTTCATAGTTCTACTTATATAGGAAAAATGACCTCTCCACATCTACAGACGTAAGAGGTATTCGTAAAGGTGATACTTCATTACTTTCTTAATATACAAAATATGTACTGATTAATAAAAAACTACCTATATTTTCACACATACATAAATAGTACTCGAAATTTAATAAAAGTCTTATCCATCTTGTGCTTTCGTCACCATATTGTATCCGTCGTCCGCCCATTACTCATAATAACGTCAACAATAAAAAAACGAGTTTAATGTTATGCACAATTTTATTATCCTTTAATTAAAGTTGTTTTCGAATTAACTAATTCAATCATACTTCAGGAGCTCTATTCGGATGCAGACTCCTCGTCACGCCATGTTGTCACACCACTGCTATTCAACGGAGCCCCTATTTCCTACCTAACCTAACCTAACCTACCTACTTTTGCGGAATAACAATGACTTCTGACGAATTTCCCATGAAAGCGAATAGCAGTGGTGTTACAACCTGGTGTGACCACGAGTCTGCTCCTCTCTATTCTACTCTGTAACACCATATTGCTCTTGACATGTTATCGTATTGTTTTTAACTCGGCCGCCATCACTATCAAGTAAATAAGATCTCACATTGACAATACTACATTTCAAAAGCAATACTATTTTACCAACAAGATTAAGAGGCCGTATACGAAATGTTGCCGGTTTTTCTTATTTTTTCATTTTACAGGTTTAATACTGCTTTTCTATAAGTTTTGATGCTCAACATTAAATTTCATTTTAGTTATGATCGAATAAATGAGCTACTAATAAATGAGCCACTTTTTTATTTTTGTCGAGTATTATAAATTTTTTACTCAAAAAATTTATATGAAAGTGGTAAAAAGTAATTCATAAATTTTTTAGACGACTTTCACAGCAATACATTGTAAATTTTTCATACCGTTAAGACGTCAAAACGATTCATGAATATGTGACATTCTAAACCTCTTTCAGCAAAATTCACATAACAGACGTCAGGTCGATTAATTAAAATAAAATAATAAAAACAAAACAGTAGTTCATACATTCGTTAAAATTTGAAATAATCTTTCGTGTTGTGCATTAAAACTTGTAGAAATACAGTATTTCAACTGTAAAATCACGTCTGTAAAATCACGTAAATCAGCGAAATCGGCTAAATTTCGTATACGGCCTCGTAAAGCTCAAAATAAAATATACATTTTGCTGCAAGTAAGTCAAAGTAAACGGAGTGTTATCATAGTTTCGACTACGTACCCTCGGAATATCATGCTATCGAATGTTCGTTGGCTCGACTGTTACTGGATCGCATATTCGCTGGGTCGAAAAGCGTAGAAACAATAAATCGTCAAATCGGAATTGAGATTTCGATTGTCATCCCATAGAAAATCTCAGACACGAATGTTCATTGGCTCGACTGTTACTGGATCGAATATTAGCTGGGTACGAAAAGCGTAGAAACGATAAATCGTCGAATCGAAATTGAGGTTTAATAACCAATACCATATAATTCTAGATTACGTTTTGTCGATTGTATATATTTCGGCCACAAGTATTTCGATTCAGCGAATATTCATTACAATAACAGTCGAGCCAATGAATTTACGATACACCACTGCTGATCGAAACTATACAATTCTAGATTACGTTTTGTCGATTGTACATGTTTCGGCCACAAGTATTTCTATCTAGCGAATATTCATTACAATAACAGTCGAGCTAACTACTAGCTATTGCATGATATCCCGAGAGTACGTAGTCGAAACTATGATATACACTCAGGTAAAGGTGGCACTCACTTCTAGAGGAGGCATGTCTAAAGAGTCTCGGCAGGATGACGCGGGATGGCGAGATGCGCTGGCGGGGCGTCGGCTCGACACACGGCAGCGTCGTGACTGCAAATAAAGCGAAATCGATTGGCTCTTGCGTTCATACATGTCATGTCCCTATCTAACTGGGTCATACACACTCGAAAAAACGGACAATTGCGAGTCGGACTCGCCCATCGAGGGTACCGCACATGACAAGGTTAACTCAATTCAAAATTTGGACCGCCGTTCCTTGCATTAAGACCCTGTTTTTTAACCCCCGACGCAAAAAAGAGGGGTGTTATAAGTTTGACGTGTAAGTGTGTGTGTGTGTGTGTGTGTGTGTGTGTGTGTGTGTGTGTGTGTGTGTGTGTCTGTCTGTGGCACCGTAGCTCTTAAACGGATGAACCGATTTGGATGCGGTTTTTTTATTTGAAAGCAGGTTTTCTAGCGGTGGTTCTTAGACATTTTATATCGAAATCGGTTCAGCCGTTTTTGAATTATTGAACTTTGAAATGTCAATGTCGGGGGTTTTCCAACGTTTTGTTGGTTAGGTTATTTGTGATATAATTAAAAATGTACAGATTTCAGATTTTTTCCCTATACTTGTAGTAAAATACGGTGTTACTTGCCAAATTTCATAGTTCTAGATCAACGGGAAATACCCTATACATTTTGATTCCATCGAGAGTGTCGAAATGAAAAAAAACGGTCGTCCACACACACACACACGTCGTCTTTATTTATACTTACAACTTAACTACTTGCATGAATCTTTAGTTGTTGTTCTTTATTTATATCTCATAGGTGGATGTCTGTAATTGTCACCATTGTCTTGTTAAATTTACTGTTTTTATGAATTGTAATATGCTGTTGATATCCTTAATAAATAGATAAATAAATAAATAGCTATCAGGCCACACGTGATAAACACACAAGTTACCGTCTCACCCCTGATCCCGCGCCCCCCCTCCGCGGCGCCCTCCGCGGCGCCCTCGCCCCGCGCCAGCGCGTTGGCGCCGCAAGCGCACACAGCGCCCAACACCATGCAAGCGAACACGCACATGTAGGACGGGCGCCACCACTGCCCAGGGGAAACAGACGTACAGTCGCCACCTAATTAGAGCTTACGAAGCGCCTTGGAGATATCTGCACTTGACCATAGGAATAAATACTATTAGAAGGGTAACTTCATCCCCACTACGCGCGCTCGAGCGTGGGCTGTCCAGGACTACTTAGCGCAGCAAACACTAGCGGGTTGCCACCCATCGGCGCTTGAAGTAAACGTGCAACAATATTTCAAATGAAGCTCTCAAAGGCGCCACTGTCTACGCAAACTGTGGTTTTACCATACGAAATTGTTAGTTCCGTATTTGACCACGTGCTTTACGATAATTGTAGGATGAAATCAACGAAGTTTGAATCTTTATATATTTTTTGTAACATAAACACATTACGTAAGGAGCGTAAAAATGAAAGAATTAAATAAATACATTATTTACCTATGCACTTTACGTTTTATGCAATATTTATCGTAATTAAGTAAGTCTAAGATAGTAGTTCAGTGGTTACCTACGTTATAAAAGAAAGAGTTGCTAAATTAATTAATAAAATGCACAAATACTTTTTACCTATATAAATTATTTTTATTGGCTTTGCGTTGGTTCTTACAACTTTATATCTGATTTAATTGTAATAAAAGTACTTCAATTTTTACACTTGTTAGCCGTTGTCATCCGCTGTCACACTCATACGTCACTGGAACTATTGGAAAGTCTTACGGATTTGAAATTGTACGGACATTTTAGTTTTATTAAGTAATGATGATTAAGTAAGTCGGCAATGTGAGGGTTTATCGAATAGTTTTACAGCCAAATAAACTAATTCTACGCAAACGAGGTTGTGGGTTCAGTTAGTATTATATACTTGTGACAACCCTAATTTTGCGATAGGCGAGAGAGCGGCAAGGCGGGGCGTGGGGCGCTGTAGGTAATTATTTGACGGCTTTGCTGTCAAATCCATACAACGACGCCGAAGATGCCCTTCTAATAGTATTTATTCTTATGACTTGACCTTGTAAAAAGCATTAAGGCACTTTTTCACTGATAAGTCAAGACTAGACAAGACGAGGCGAGATGAGAATTTAAGCTGCGACCACACCGGTGCTTAAAATACGATGACGGTACGGAATCGCAGTGACGCGTCGTATCAGCACTGTTTTTGACGCAAGCTCCACACATCAATGCTTAAAAAACGGTGACGGTACGGAATCGCAGTGACGCGTCGTATCCGTACCGTTTTTGACGCATGCCCTCCATACTAATGCTTAACGGTGCGTATATTACGGTACGTCAAAAACGGCGCCATGTTGTTACTATGACCCCGTCGTTTGTTTAAGCAACGACACCGTTTTTTAAGCAGCGGTGTGGGGAGCGTGCGTCAAAAACAGTGCTGATACGACGCGTCACTGCGATTCCGTACCGTCACCGTTTTTTAAGTATTGGTGTGTGGAGCTTGCGTCAAAAACAGTGCTGATACGACGCGTCACTGCGATTCCGTACCGTCACCGTATTTTAAGCACCGGTGTGGGCGTAACTTTAAGTCGCCAATCAATTCTCTCCTCTCGTCATCAATGAAAAAGGACCTTATGAGCGGGTTCAGGTGTTATATTTATTTTCGGAACATTCTATGCTCGAATATATATGACGTTCTTTCGAATAGTGATTCCAAACGACACCACCGGTGGTGTCGTTTGGAATCACTATTCCGTTCGACACTATCCTAGTGATGGGGCGAATGTATAAACTTTATGAAAATTGCTCATACACTTTTTTTTCGTAAATTGTATAAAGTGTGTTTGTCAGTTTATTGCAATCATGAGACCTTTCTTTGCCCGTGGTACCACCAGTAGTACTACGCAGTAGGACCACGGGCAAAGAAGGTATGAGGCGGAAGTAGTCTAGTTCCCGGCAAAATTTCACGCGGACGAAGTCAGAGGCAACAGCTAGTACGGGTATTGAAGTATTGAATATCTACCTATATTAATATGATAATTCACTAACATCACTAATAGTCGGTGGTATTAAACGGAATAGTGATTCCAAACGACACCACTGGTGGTGTCGTTCTGTTGGTGTCGAGTGGAACGAACTTATAATGAAGGCATCTCATCTGTTTTAGTTATTTATGTAACTGGTACATAATGATGCTTCTTAAGGTACGAGCGCCGAGGTTAGAGCGCGAGCTTGCGAGCGCTCTAATTATAGGCACGAGTACCTTAAGAGCTAATTATGTACCGTTGCATACATAACTTTTTCTACAAGCTTAGAATGATAATGACAAAAATAAACAATCGCTAACTTTTCTCGTATATTTCACTCGATTTTTCTGCTAATAAATTACTTGTTAGCAAAGTCATTTTTATTATTCCGATTGGCGTTAACAGTTTGTAAATTTTATTGCTAAATGTTTACAAATTTCATGCAGTTTTTAATAGTTGGGTACTAAAACAGTTCTGACAATTTATCATAAAAGTTGGAATGCCAAAGACAACACCATTTTGTTGATACCCATATTGAACGTAACCATGGTAACCAAATAACAAGTCGATGGATATTACTCATCTATTTTAGTAACTTAATAAAAATATAATTCTAAACACATATTTAGTCTCAAAATTAATTTTATTCTTAATATAAGTACGTAATTTTAATTGGTGTTAAAATGTTTTGAACGGTTTTTATACAAATTATTAGGATGTCAAGTGTTAACTAAACGCAAAGACTGATATCCGGAATTACCGTTTCCATGGTAATAACAATGCTATAATAAATTATAGAACTGTTATTACCATGGCAACGCTCATTATACAATTGTTTTTACTCTTCGGTTACGCTATAGGTCGTATTCTGACACCATTAACGATATCAATATTAGCGGTTTATAGTACGCGAGTAGAAAAAAAATATTTATGGTCATCGCACACTACAACGCCCGGACGCTGGATCAACGGAGCCTCAGTTCAAAGAGAAACATTGAAAAGTGAGCTTTGATTTGTATTAGTACGATACATTTTTAAAACTTGAAAGTAAAAACAGTTGCCAAAGCGCGGGAGTCGTGTCATCCATTGAAAAATGGAACTTGACCTGTCTGTTGTTGTTATATCCATTTTTACTAACCAATATGAGATACCTGGTTATTATGTTCTATCATAACTTGCGTATTTATAAACGCAGTCGTAATACTGGGAACACCTTAAAATTCCGTTTTTTCCCGAATATTAACTTGCACCAATTTTCATTATTCTAAAAGCTACGTTAGCTGGAGCTATTTTAGATTAAATGCATAAGTTAATTGCTATACGTAGGTTGGGTTAGGTTAAATTTATAAATGATATAAAAAAGACAAGCTTTTTAATCAAAATTGAATTTGGAATTTTGAAAATTCGGAATTTTGATTATTTCATAATTGTGACTGTTCGGAATTATGTGGTGTACCCTGTAATAGTACATTAAATTACGTACTTCGTACCTGCGCACTCGTCTCGGTATCACCGGTAGGTACCGCACGGGATTGGTCACTGCAAAAAAAAACATTTAGAAAGCCGTGTAGTTTGGCACCACAGCGTCTTTTAACCTTTTTACTGCCAATGATGCATATATCTGGCATCAAGGCTTCTTTTAACCTTTTTACTGCCAATGATAGATATATCCAGCACCATGGTTTCTTTTAACCTTTTTACAGCTAATGACTAATATATCCAGCACCACGGCTACTTTTTACCTTTTTTTACTCCCAATGACGGATATATCCGGCACCACGGCTTCTTTTAACTTTTTACTGCTAATGACGGATAAATCATTCTCACAAGTTTGAATGACGGATTAATCCGTCATGGCAGGATAGGTCCCGTTTGGAGCTACATTTAAACTAATATTAAAAGGAAAGGTGAAATTGTATGTTTGTTGGAATTTTTGGTGCAAACTCGAACTTCTCAATCGCCCGCGCGCATCGTGGTGCGCAGGCTAAGGTGGAGACATAATATAACATATTATAACACTCCCAGATAAAGGATTGGGCCGTTTCCTGACATTAATCGTAATTACATACACTCATGCCAACAATTTTTTAGAGTTGTTGGTAATTCTGTAGCTCTGCCTACCCCACCCTGGGAACGAAGGTGTGAGTTTTTGTATGTATGTATAAATTAATTAAGTCAGCTGAAGCACAGTATAATATAATAATATATTTGAACAAAGTTGATTTTTACTGCGAGTGTTAATTTTGAATACTGAGTGCAGCAAAGGATCAGACACGAGATGCAAATAAATTTAGTTTCGTGTTGCACATATAGCTTTTTACCACAGCAGCGTGAACATATTACAATGAGGTAAAAATAAACCACAATGCATATTTGTAAAACAAAAAATATTAAATTTTTGCAAATATACCAAAATTAGGGTTTTTTGAAATATTACGTTACTTTGTCTCACGTTTGCAGCAAAATCGAATTTTGCTCACTGTGTTTAACCTTTTTGTGGTGTGGAGCTGAAAATAATATTGACTGAGTCTGGACACTACAGCGAACCGGCACCAGATCAGCGCCGCACCGAAAAGCGAGCTTTGACTTAGTTATTACGATACATATTTCAGTGGACGTCGCGAAGCCCGCGCCCCGGCAATTGTTTTTACTTTAACTTGAAAAATGTATCTTACTAATACGAGTCAAGGCTCACTTTTCAATGTATCACTTGGAGCTGAGGCGGTGCTGACCTTGTGCCGGGGCACTTCTCAATAACGCTAGTGACTTCACACTTATCGACTACTAATATATCGATACAGTACAATACAGAACACAAAAATAAAAACAATTTTAAAAGTATTTAAACAACAACAGGTCTTATCGCTAAAAAGCGATCTCTTCCAGATTTTGTTTGGTTAAATTTAAATGTTACTTGGAAAACAATATAATTTGAGAATTAATCAGTACGCAGCTTTTTCAATTTCATGTTAAATATTTGTGTTAGTGCTAACAACTAAGATCATTATAATGTGGAAGTACTAGTACTCGACATGTTAACAGGAAATATTTATTTGCGTCGTGATATTATGTTCAATTATACATCTGCACAAAAAAATTACATGTGATTTGGGAAATATGACCTTTACTTTTGTTAGTTGGAATTTGTTTTATATGATGACCATATATAAATTTATCAAAATGAAAAAAATAACTAGTCAATCGGATTGTATGAGTAAATGTCAGGTAATTTTGCTGGCAGTCCTTTTCTTTATTAAAAAATTGACGTGTGAAATATCAAAGCCACAAACATTTCCCATCGCTAAAATGAGGTGGTGACAAAAGTAATGTTAATCTTATTTTATTTATCCCAAGTCAAAGTATGGCGACGAGTATTAGTACCGCGTCGAGTACTAGTACTTCCACCTTATTGTTTTCCATATTTGGTTTACGTAAAGTTACTAACAGCTTATTTTAAATTTTAACTTATCGATATATACTTAATTTGAAGTCGATAAATGAGAAGGCTATATGGCAGCTCAAAAACGCCACGAAAATTCCGGCCTCTGGCGATGACTGATGACCATCAATGTCTTACCACATAACTTCATCTCGTAGACGAGGTAGTAGCCGTCGGGGCAGTACATCTTCACGTCCAACTCCCCAGATGTCCACTTGGCTTGGGTGCGGAGGGGGTTAGAGTCTGAGATGATAAAAAAGTTGCGGTTATTTGCGAGTCGGACCTCACCCCGGTTTCCTTATTTTAGATATGGTTGGAAAACGCGAAAAATTAGCATTAATTTTTTCTATAAAATTACGTCCATTTTGACTAGACACGATTTTTGAAAGCTAGTTTACATTCTTTATCTCGTCTCGTTGGCCTTACTTTAGCCGTCTACAGTGCGACCATATTCTTAATGGCGATCGGCAATCATCGTTTTCCTATGACACATGAGGGACAGTGTGGAGTGTCAGTTGCGAGTGCAAGCGGGATCGTGATAGCTAACTGAAAGCTATTAAGTAAGAAGCTGAGAATACTGTAAGCGGACGAAAGTAAGTTCTAATCAGCATACACCGGATTGACGCGGGCAAAAATGTACCAGTGCTAGTGATTCATTAAATATCGACTAAGTTTATCGACAATTTTTTTCGTGACATATGGATCTTACATTTCTTGTAAAAGTAAGTCGTACCTTTATCTTCTACCTATATATCTGAATGATCAGCATTCCATGAAGATAAACGATATTTTTTATTTCGAGGCATTTATAACCGACTTAAAAAAAAAAGTCAATTCGTCGGAATGCTAAAGAATAATGTTGTACTGAATGAATTTGTTATTCAATCTAATTTAGATGGTGTTCATAAGTGACTTGAGTCCAGAGTAGTGTTGTGAATTTAAGCTTCGAGGCGTAAACTACAAGACTTGAGTCGCGACTTCTGAGTCTAGAAGCCTCGAACCTTAAAGCCTCGACCATATAAGCCTCAACTTAATAAGTTCGCGTTGTTGCTTACGAGCACAGAAACCTCAGAGTCTTTAAGCCTCAAGCTTTAAAGCCTCCTAAGCTTTGAAGGTTTAAGTCTATAAGGTTTATAGCATTTAAGTCTTAAAAGCTTTTAAAAAAGTAGATTAATTTATGTTATCTATGCCATATTTGATAATTATACAGGATGCCCGTGAGGAACCCGAGAGATTTTAACAGCATAATCCTGAGGTCGTTAGAAGTAAAAAAACTATGCAAGTGAGGGTCGGACTCGCCCACTGAGGGTTCCGTACTTGTTGTTGTTGTAGCGGCAACAGCAATACATCATCTGTGGAAATTTCAGCTGTCTAGCCTAGCTAGCCTAGGTTCATGAGATACAGCCTGGTGACATGACGGACGGACGGACGGACAGCGGAGTCTTAGTAATAGAGTCCCGTTTTTACCCTTTGGATACGGAACCCTAAAAACTAGGTAGACCGAGACCGCCACACCGGACACCGTCAAATTAAGGGTTAAAAATGAATATAGGTACAGTCAAGTGTAAAAATATAGGTGCACATAACCAATCAAAAATATGTCCCATAGTATTTATGAGAGGATGAAATCGATACGTATTTTTGCACTTGACCGTACAATAATACTTTCTTCCTATAACGCTCATTGTTTGAGCTCTTAACGCTTAACTCAGGCCTTCGAGGTTCCGGGCCTTGAGCTTTCAATAAGCCCGAGTTTTTAAAGCTTGAGCTGTCTATGAACCCCGAGTCTTAAAGACTTGCTCTTAAGAGCTCATAAAAAGCTTGAGTCGTTAAGGTTCTGAACCGTTTCTGAGCTCAAACCTTTAACGCTCGAGTCTTCAAAGCTTGAACCTTCAAGGTTTGGAAGTCTTTAAGGTTCAAAAGTCTTCAAGACTAGTCTTTTAACAACACTAGTCCAGAGTCAATGTCAGATACCGGTTGTTTATATTTGCGATAAGTATGAATAAAAGAGGTTTGCACATAATTAAAAAGTATTCAAACTTGGCCATTACTTATGATAATGATGACTAAAAATAGATTTTTATCGATGTCGATAAACTTAGTCGACATTTAATGAATCACTAGCACTGGTACATTTTTGCCCCCGTCAATCCGATGTATGTTAATCAGGTTACCTGGTATATTCGAAGTCTGCATAACAAAGATCTTTTGACGCACCAATGGAGTCAGCGTCGTGTTTCGTACTTTCCATGACACAATCACTGAAATAAAAATAAATCATTGATTATCTATAGAGTTGTGCCTACTCGGTCTTTAAAGGGAGCGCTCCGATCTCGGTCAATCGGTCAAAGGAACTTCGGTCTTTTAGTTCCTTTAGCTCCAGAGCAAATTGTGAGATCTGTGAATGAGTTTAAAAATATAGGTACTATTTGTCTCGTTCACATCAAACGCCTTGTCGTACGCTTACTCGTTCGCTCTGTTTCGCTGATACGTTCAACAAATTGCTACTGACCTAAAGGACCGAAGACCGATTAAGATAGTACGAAGAACTAGTTCCTTTCAGTCCGTGACGGGAATTCATTCCTTTTAGTTCTTAGTTCCTGACCGATACCAGCATATTATCTAAGATAAGATATGACTTGGGAGTTACAAGGGTACCAGGACTATTATAATATCCAGGATTATTAGAACAGGAGTTTTAGCAGTTGTTTTAGAGTAGTCAACTCCTTGGGAGTTATCAGGGCCAGGGCAAATACCAGGACGCCAGAACATATCAGGATCAGTCGCCATCGCAACTGTGTTGTCGTCAACCAGCAGCGCGAGCGATCAGTACATGTTGTCAGTGCTGCATCAGTGTTTGATGAGAGCTACCAGGAATCCAGGACTTTAAAGTATCTAATTTGGGACAAAAGGCAGTATTTTCACCGAGCGACCAGACAACTCAACCAAGATGTCACAAACAACCGCCGTTTTAGAGTATTTACCCGCTGATGAGAGTTAGGTACCAAGGTTCCAGAACTTACCAGGAATAGTCGCTATCGTAGCCGCGTTTTCAGCGATCAGCCGCGTGAGCGAGCAGTACATGTTGCGCGCGCACTCCACGCCGCAGCGCGCGGCGCGGCGCGCAGGCGCCACATCCACAAACACTGACGCAAGCGAGGAGTGGTTTGTCTGCAATTTTGGAGAAAAAAAAACGTTCATAAATACAATCCGTGTAAATATAGCTGATACTACTGATATTTATGGCATGTAAAAGGCATGCGAGCAAACAGGAATGCAATTATGTTAAATGGACTGTTAGGCAGCCTAATGACTGCACGTGCGTAGCCAAACCTAAGGACTAATGGGCACCATAAACTAACAGTCCGCCTGACGATTTTGGCCTCGATCTGACTACATCGCTTTGTGCCTGGATCGCAATACAACCAGTGTCATGTTTTATAAAGCTACAAATTAAAATTTACAGGTTACAAGTTTCCATTTGACACAACCTCGACCAATGACGACCATTTTTTTGTTTGGTTTTGATGGCCTTGTTTCAAGACCTTTAGGCCACCCAATGACGACCAGCCATTTGAGCAGTGTTGCCAGTTTAGACCTGTAAAATTGTTACTTGTAGCTTTATAAAACGTGCCTTGGATAGTTGGAATTACAAGACTCCACCTTATCATCTTTAACCTGGTATCGTATTGTCAACTTCAAATACCCGGAGGGCATATTGCTCAAGAATAGGAACCCCACCACGCGGGGCTCCGTCGACATTGCTAAGACAGACATTAAGATGACAAAAAACAATGCCTACCGCCAGTTTCTCCTACCTGGTCTTCCATGCTGGTGGGCCGATGGACCTGGACGGTACAACTGCTTCCGGGGCACGCGGCTTTCGTCATATGGTGTCCAAGCTCCCGAAGCGCACCCACATCCTGGACAAACCAATACGCCAGATAAATGATGTCCGCTGAAAATGGCTTCACCCTCGTTGGTTCTGACCCTGCCTACGAAAAGGTCAAAGACGATATGGTTTTTACCGCCTATAAGAGAGGCCCGTGCTTCAGCATACCGACGGCTAAACACGGTGTCCCCTCGTTTCAACGACACTCGTTTCATAGAACATATCACTTCGCAGAATTTTCGTTTCATAGAAATCTATTTTCTGCTGAACTCGTGTTGATTTTAAGTTATCCTACTAATCCTACTAAACCGCTAAACACCCATGTTTGGACACTAAAGGGCGGCTGACGGGTGCAATATGGTGACGAAAGCATTTGATGGATATTTTTTAATTTTTGTGTATGTATGAAATCAGCACATATTTCGTTAATTAAGAAAGTACTGGCCGCTTGTAAATTGTCACCTCTTGAGACTATAAAGTGTTTATATCTATTACGTCTTAAGACTTTTCTGTTACATTGACGTTTTCAATTGTGACTATATGTGTTTCCTTCAATATTTAAATTCATTTAAAATAATTATGGCAAATGAATATACAATTCGTAAATGGCTATTCGTAGTCATATCCATATTACGAATATCGTTCGACATTATTTTGACGTAATTTGCATTCTGCCGACCATTAATGAGCACTTACGTTAACCGTGCAGAGCGGGCGGCAACTGTACAGCAGGAAGGTCACAATCCTGAACACCGGGAGCTTCACGACGGTCAGCAGCGTCCAGCTCTCGCGCTTCCCCGCCGTCAGCAAACCGCTCCGAAAACACTAACACGGGGAAAACACATCAAAAATTACAGCACTAATACAGCACTACCAACTGGGTTTTCAAAAGTGGCTAAGATGAACACTGAAGTTATACCTACATGTATTATTTACATCAGATTTCACTACCCCATGCGGTTGCCTGGTTAGAATAGGGCCACTCCATGTCTTCCCGTGGATGTCGTAAGAGGCTACTAAGGCAATAAAGGCTTGTAGTATTGTTAGGCGATGGGCTTGCAACATGTCACTAATACGCTGGTAAACATTTTAGCCTAATTGTGCAAAATGTGGTTACAGAATCATCAACAAGTTTTTAGAGTTTTTGTTAATTCTGTAGCTTTGCCTACCTCACTCTGGGATGAAGGTATGTATGTAAATTGGACTACTTGCCCGATTTTATTTTGTTTAAAAACTTACCTGAAAACAGGTGTAGTTGCCACTATTCTCCGTCCTGACTTTCTGGATCGCCAGGTGCGCTCCCTCCACCACCGCGTTATCCGGTATCGGGCCTTCGTTCATCGCCCAGGAGATCGGGCCCTTGGACGCGTCCAGGGTGCAGGTTATGGTGACCGAGTCGCGTGGCATCGCGTAGATTTCGTTCTGGAGATGTTACTTAATTTCATCATCTACGTGTAAAAGATCCCTCTTGTGGCCAATTACTGAATAAATATTTTGAATTTTGAATTTCATGCATTATTTATATATGCTCCTATTTAGGTAATGAGGTAATGACACAATTGGGCCTAATATGGCTGCGTTTATTGCGTGACAAATTGTCGATAAAACATCCGTCACTATCTGACACTTTTTTTCGCCTTTGTTCCTTTGCAAAAGCTGAAGGTTACTGCGACTTTTCCTTCGCTGTTTGTTGTAAAGACAAGAGCTGGAGGAACAACTGAGACGTTTTTTTTCACATTCGTTCCTTTTTTTTATTTGTTATTTTGCAAATAGTTAATGCGAAAAGAAACGTCTCGGTTGTTCCTTCAGCTCTTGTAAAGGAACAAAAGCCAAGGAAAAGTCGCAGTAGTACCTTCGAAGGAACATCCAAAGGAACTCCCGCGAATAATCTACAAAAAACACTGAAGACGTACTTATTAACGTGTCAGAAGGTGACGGATGCCTTATCAAAACTGACACGCGATGCAGCCATGTTAGGGCCATAGTATAAAACAAAACACGGAGGCTGCCGCTTAGCAACGACGACGGCTGTTTCTTACCTTAGGGACCTTAATCGGAGCAAAGTCCTTCAACCCTTGTATTACAGCGTCCGTATCAACCGAAGATCGTTTTTTCCTCGTCTCAATTCTGTAAATGCCGAACTCGTCCTTATACATTCGTTCAAAGCCATCATTAGAAATCAAGGCATCACGCAAACTGTGCGTATTGCCATCCAGCAGTTCTTCGTCATCGGTGGCTCTATCATCATCACCATCGTTTAATGGATCATCTTCATCTTCGACGTAAAGCGATCGTCTGTTTCGTTTCCAGTCCCACCTAAAAAAAAACCGGGAAAGAGCATGTCTGACCACGCTCGGTGTAAAGTTCCGAATCAGTTACTACACTAAGGGCCTGCTTCACAATCGACCAGTAAATTTATCTGTCAAATATGCTTTACTGATCGATTGTGAAACAGACGGTAAATCTATCTCAAAAAACAACAATTATGAACTAATTCTTTATTTAAAGTTATTGTGTTGTGACCTTAGACGATTTTAGCAGATATAAACATTTTAAGTATTTGTAGTTTTGGCTGTAGAGGGAGGACCCTCGAATCTAACAAAAATTTGCACTTTGCTAAATCTAAATTTTACACAAACAAATCCAAGGATTCGTAAAATTGATGTTACAACCCAATATTTTTGAAAGACCTATCCAGTCTAACGACACCCCACACCATGAGGTAGACGAGAAACAAAAAAAACATCACGTCACGTGTAGGAAAGGTACAGTCAGCTGCAGAGAAAAGTAACCCCCCCTGCATACAAGTTTCCTTGCAAAGCGGCTGTAACACAAAAAAAAAATTTTTCAATGCTTTATTTTACTCCTGTCAGCTTGTCATTTCATGCCAAATAACATATTTCTAGAACTAAGTCTCTGAGCTAAGCTGCAGACGGACGAACGGACAATAGATTGACTACGGAACCCTAAACATATGTGTTTAGGAAGATCCGGGAACTTTTACATGGCAAAAATCTACTAGCGCTGTCCATGAGAGTAATGCTAAGAAGAAAGAAACTCTGCAAAAAACTCAACAGTCAGTCATTCGCAACATTTTTACTGACCCTGAGGCCCTTGCCAAGATGCACTACGCTAACTAGCGTTTCTATTAGTTTCGTTTTTAAACCAATCGCGTCACTCAACTTCAATTTTATTAACTACTAGGTATAGATTACCTAAACGTCCTCTTGGGTTCTTTCAAAACTGCAATTTTTTCCCGATTTTGCTTTTCTGGTTCGATGCAGAAACATTTTGGAGTGTTCATGTATCTGTGACACGGTATTCTCTTGGCGTATTCTTGGAACCATTCCTTGTCTTGTTGGAGGCATCTCAGGGCATAGGAAAAGGTATCTTGGAGGTCGCATAGTCGCAGGGGCTGGTCAGAGCCTCTTGAAAAAAAAGCAAGCTGTTACATTTTTTTATTTTATTTATTCTCTACGTTTCGGGTGTTAAGGTGATTTTCCACCGGCGACGAGGCGAGACGAGGTGGGACGAGAATTGGTATTGAAAAATCGCGCAAACTCCACGCGCGCGCGCGGTGGAAATGAGTGTTTTAACACAAATAAAAATTCTCGCGCCGCCTCGTCAGGTCTCGCGTCGCCGGTGGAAAAGCACCTTTACACTGAACTCATATAATAAACTAGAGGACGCCCGCGTCTTCGTTCGCGTAGAATTAGTTTCCCGCTACTCCCCCCATTTCTTACCGTTGGGGGTCGATTTTCGGAAAATCCTTTCGTAGTGCTCACTTACATTGTGAAAGGAACCCCTGTACCAAATTTCAAGTTTCTAGGTACAGTAGTTTCGGCTGTGCATTGATATATAAGTCAGTCAGTTTTGCCTTTTATGTATATAGATAAGGTTTATTTCCATATTCTAATACTAATAAGGAACTAGGAAAATATAACTATTGATCTACTGTTTGGATAATATTTTATTTTCCTGAAAACGCATAATTAAAAGTATAAGAGCGATAACGAGAGAATCACTAAAAAGTAGCTGTATCGGGTGTTACGGAGGAATTACCCTACACAAAGTACAATGAAAGCTCATTCAGACATAACAAATCATAGATGTTGCGGATTGTTGCGGATGCAGATATTTTTGGATGTGGGTTAGAAATATTTTAATGGCAAATTAAATAAATAAATGGAAATTAAATGTTTAATAACCTTTATCTACACTCATATCATAAGTCCTCTATAATGCGTTCAGAATCCGTAGACAATGACCAGCATTACAAGATACAATAAGTTTTCTTATCTGTAGCTGTAATGAAAAGTTAAAATTACGATACAACTTTTGATAAAGTAATGTTGTTCAAATTTGGAACATCTTCCAAAACCAACACAATTCAAACAGGGGGCCAATTCTAGTATCAATTGAACGTCGACTCGGTATATTTTAAGTAAAGTGTCGTACGCCATTTTGATTTCGAATGACATTAGAATAGGGACTTTGTTAGTTTATCTATGATTTAAAAAAAAAACATTCATATTCGTGACACAGGTTAATAGCTTTGCCGCCATTTTGTTTGTTTTGCCGCCTACCGAACGCATCTTAGAGTACTTATAATATGATGTGTAGATAAAGTAATGTATGCAACTGTACATAATTAGGCCTTAAAACACTCGTGTGATCTTATTATGAAACTCGCCTTCAGCTCGTTTCATAAAACCACACTCGTATTTTAAGGACCCTCTTTATGTATCAGTTACATAAAATACTATTTTTTTGCCATCGACGAACAAACAGGTAGAAAACCCACCTGCGGCCCTTGCCAAAATGCATTACGCTAACTAGCGTTTCTATTCGTTTCGTTTTGAAACCAATCGCGTCACTGGTAGATCACGTGACTTTTCGTATCATCTACCAGTGACGCGATTGGTTTAAAACCGAAACGAATAGAAACGCTAGTTAGCGTAGTGCATCTTGGCAAGGGCCTCTGGCACCGCCACACTACCTTAAACAGCTCTCTTAATACAGCTTTAAGGTTTTAAGAACCTTTCCAACGTCATGTCAAATACACAGTTTACAAGCCAATTGCACTGACAAACATGACGGATATATCCGTCGTTGAAATTGAACCAGTGGTGCGGATGTGTTAATGGCGGTGAAAAGGTTAAAGCAGCGTCATAATAATACTGGATACTTATTTACTTACCATCATCACTCTTTTGCGGATCCATCGGCTGTACAATTGACCTCCTCTGAAACAAATAAATACAAGCAAATTACAGCCTCCTGACCAACCTGATTACAAGTCAACTAAATGGGCATTTCCACGGAATAGCAAAAACAGTAGAAGTGGCATGAGCTTCGCTTAGTATCAGACCTGTTGTCGCCAAATGTTTTTGGTGCGGCTATCGTTTTTACATTACAAAATAGCACAGTAAGACATGCTTCTGGATTTATTTCTTATTTTAGAAATATCGAAATAAGCGATCGCGGCAAAAGTATGATATCCGCATAACCTTACCACACGTTACACGCCCACTTGACACTTCTACTGTTTTTTCTGTTCTGTGTGTATTTCGATAGTGGCTTAAGAGCAATCATGGTGGTGTCGTAGAAAACGTCATACAAATAGAAACAGACAATTTATCTTTTCTCTACATAAAAATACCTTTTCATTGATACCGTAAAACTACACAACTATGGTCCTAGGCTGCAACAATAGTCTAATTTTCCTCATTACATTATTCTAAAATATGATACCTTACTGCTGTTATTGCTGGGTATATCTACTGTTTGGCCTAAAAACGATTGCTCTAAATTCTAGCTATAACTAAAGCTATCATATTTTTAGAATAATGTGATAAGTTAAATTGTACTATTGTTGTAGGCCAGGAACATAGTTGTGTAGTTTTAGGGTACATAATCAGAGATCGGACAAGTTGGAAGCATTACTCGCAATAATGTGGTCATGACTCCAAAGATTCAATTTAATTAATAAAATTAAGTTATTACCTGAAATTTAATTTTGTACTAGAGAGAACACACGTTAGAAGAGAAAATAGACTGAATCCTTATAACATGACAATATTCCGGTTACCTATCGATGTTTCGAAAATCTTTTGTCTGCTATCATTGTCAGGATCACAGAACAGAAAAAACAGGAGAAGTGTCAAGTGGGCGTGTAACGTGTGGCATAGTTATGCGGAGTTCCGCATAACCTACCATACTTTTGCCGCGATCGCTTATTTCGATATTATGATATATCGATATTTCTAAAATAGGAAATAAATCCAGAAGCATGCCTTATTGTGCTATTTTGAAGTGTAAAAACGATAGCCGCACCAAAAACATTTTCCATGGTGGCGTATTGTTTTTATGATAGTTTGAGTATTGGCGACAGCTACTAAGCGAAGCTCATGCCACTTCCACTGTTTTTTCTATTCCGTGGTCAGGATGGTGAAATAGGGGGCAGATGGTACGTCGGATCTGTGATCCACAGACATGTGCATTTTCTAGACTACAATCTAAAGATTGCAATCCTAAGACCGCAAATGCGCTGCCAACCTCGAGTACTAAAATGGAATGCTTCTATGCTAGTGATTTCACCAGGGTCCTCTATTCTAGGCGGTAAAAATTATATTGTCTTTGACCTGTTATAAAAAAGGTATTGTTTTTATTTTTTACCGCCTAATCTCGGCCCAGTTGTCTTATCCCCACACCGGAACACAAAAATGCCAACACCACTGCTTGGCGGAAGGTTAAACAATAAGATACTTACTTTAATACCGTTTTTACCGTATATACACCCCACTTTCTACATCAGGGGTTAAAAGGTTAAAAAATACGATCATGTCTTACCTCTGTAGCAGTCTCTCCTTTATCCCCCGTTATTAACGAAACGCTCATTATTGCTGAAATTAAGTTAAAGAAACCATTCTCAAATCAAGGTTACAAAGTTTTCATACATGGCTAATCTAATATGAAAGTTTAGTTTTTTAATTTCTCTTTTTTTGCCACTACGAGTGACATCTCCAGAATTAAAAAAAAATGGCAGGTAGGTAGAGAACATCAAACTATGCAAGAATTAAATAATATTCTAATGTGTCCCAAAACATTTATATGGAAAGTTCCTTTTGTGTTACCAACATCGTATGAATATCGGTAACACAAAAGGAACTTTCCATGCAAATATTTTGGAACACATTAAAACATTATTTAATTATCTAATAGAACTGGTGCTTACCTCTCTCAAAGAATTGGGCTAGCTATCCAGAGAGGTAACGCAGCCAGTGTCATAGGGACCATGCTGCGAGCGGTCCTGCTAGAGGGGGTGTTCTTTTTATAGTGGTGATTATTATTTACGTCTTTAATATTTGAGTAGCTTAGTTTTTATTTTAATTTAAATAAGTTTAGTTTCAACTTTTAATTGCATAAAATTTTAATTATTGCGTAGTTTGATGTTCTCTACAAACCTGCGATTTTTTTAAATTCTGGTGATGTCACTCAGTGGCAAAAAAAAAGAGAAATGCTCACCTATCTATTGATGAAAACCGCACTAATATCGACCCGTCCGTTGCATAGTTTGAAAGATCTAAGCGTAGGTACATTTAGAGGGACAGACAGCGGGAAGCGACTTTGTTTTATACTAGTATGGCGGAACCAGTATTGGACAAGAACCCAATGATGGATACTTGATTCTAATTTTACAGAAGATAAGGGTTATTCATTTGTTTTGCAACAATCAATATAGGACCGTATGAAATTTAAATATAGAGTGAAAAAAGAGTCCATTAAAGTGTCCATCGGTGCCGTCACCCTACGTAATGATTTTCATGTATTGAAAGAGGGGAAACTCACCATCAGAGTCATAATAATCATTAAACTCCATGGGGATGGCTTCAGTTGATCCCTTTGAAAAAATACAATCAGTTAAATACGTCATAAGTAGATCCCGTTATCTTGTCGCACTGACGTCGCTTTTTTATAGGGATTGAATGTTTATTTTATCGACTATTTAAATGTCGATGGTATTGTACTTAGAGGTATATGTCATGTCACTGACAACTGACAATGAGTCAAAGACAATCACTACTAAAAATGTGATAGAAAAGAATGGGGATAATAAATAAATAATAGGTAAAAAGTTGCAAATAGGTAAATTATTTATATAAGTTTATCGCATCTTGTTAGAATAATAGGTTCTAGGTAATCTTCTAATTTTTAATCAAGAAGTTTTAATACCTACGCCGTATTGAGATTTAGCAGAGGTTTCAAAGGCATAAAAACAGTTGCATTGTTGCATTATAATATAAACTACAAACATCGATATAGAGTGTCGATAAAATAAACATTCAATCCCTACAACAGAGCGACGTCAATGCGACAAGATAACGGGGTCTATCATAAGTCCCAGATAGACGGGCGTGTAAGTACGCGTACTTCTTGCTCGTGTTTACCTTTAGAAGTTCGCGTACTTAGGGTGACACACGGGCGAGTAAGGTCGCCGAGCCATTAGTACGGCTTACTTATTCGCACGTCTATCTGGGATTATAAGGGTGAAGCCACACGAGCGTAAGTTTGTGACTTTTCGTTTTTTTCCGTTTTTTTCGGGTTTTTTAGGAAAATAACAAATGAATAATGTCAATTTATTCATAGTCAATCACTGTCACTCTCGCCACCTGTTTCAATTGCATCTGCCTTCATGTCGTCGATGTCACCCTTTTGCAGGTGCAAATAAGACCGAATATAGATTAAAATAACAGCAGAAAATTTATTTGTTTTTTTTTCTAGAAAAATCCGAAAAAAACGACGACTTTTTCAACGCTAGTCCTCTCTTGGGAAGCGCTGGATTTTTCGAGATGTTGATCTCGACTGTAAAGGGCCACATATACAGTACGATTCATCTGTACGATCGATCTGATGAAGATCGTGACGATTGATCGCATCAAAAATGACACCCATACACGAAACGATTGGTCGTAACGATCGATCATTTACTTGTTTAAAACGAAGGATAAAGACGTGGTCAAATGTTCGTGTGAGTTCCGTTCCGTTCCGTTCCGATGACGAAACCCAGCCAGCAGTTCTGCTGCAAGGACGTGGAAACGCTGTCCGATACCTGAGAGGGAGAGACGAAGAGGCTCAGCGAGTTGGCACAGGAGGGCGCATTGGCACCACACGAGCAGTCGGACGGAAGTGTTTAGGAACGTGTCAGAGTGAGACAAAATTGAATCGTTGATCGTAATGAGCCATACACTATCGTGCCATCGTTACGATATTCATGATTGCATGAGTTTTTGTTGCGATTTCCGACATCGTCTTCGATGAAGTAAATCGTTAACGATCTTGACATACACCATCGATTCGTCGTTTCGATCGGTCTGAAGCGACGGATCGTACAGATAAATCGTACCGTGTATGGGGCCCTTAATGCTCGTCTCAAGTTTCAAGATGCGTCAAAAATGACAGTTTTCTATGGCTTCACGTTTACCTACTCACCGAATAAACATATAACTAAAAATATTATTTATACAGTATGTAAACTTACTAAAACCATTTGTTTGAATCCGGGCATGTCTAGGCGATAAATAAGGTCTTCGTATATAAATTATTGAAATTCTAACGTTTTTTATAATTTATAATTGTAATACAAAAAATATCATTTTAGTTATTCATGATTCAATAACATCCTGTATTATTTGTTTACAATTGTAACATTTGTCATCTGGTTGTCAGGTCAAGGCCAAGTTCAACAATTTCCATGTCAGTTAAAGTAAGGCTATGTGCACACTTCCGATTAAATACGACGTAGATTAGACCAAATGTGGCCGTTATTTGAACCAAGCGACGATGGTTGTTTCAAGTGAACGCTACGCATCAAAGCTGGATTTTGCCGGGCACGTCGCTTGATTATGTTCGAAGCTTGTACAATCCGCAGCCTCATTTCTTCCTCCGTTCTCGACACTTTTTTTAAATACTAACTGTTTCACCCATCCCCAGAAGAAATAGTCTAGAGGTGTGGGGTTCAGCAAACGTACCATATCATACAACTCCCCGCTTTTCTAGTGCTGAAGCCAAGATTTTCTGTAAAATGGTTGTAGTTCCTTTTTCCGTTCTGACGTCAATACGAGGACGAGGCCCACCACTACTACTACTACTATCCGGTACTGACCGGAACCGCTCTTTCATTGTCACGCAGTCTGGTAATCGCCCTTATAATTGACAATAAAGTGACACCAGTGAAATTTGAATGACATAAATCTGTCACGACGTAAACATTACTCATAGGGTGATACTTTTAGGGTTAACCGACTTTGAAAAAGGTAAGTGTTTATAATTTTTAAACAATGATAAAATTAAAAATATTCGACCCGTACTAGCAAAACATGTGTTAAAACACTTAACTCGACTTGGCTATCAACTGGTTTAAAGAGATGGTTTTAGTTAGTTTACATACTGTATAGAGAAATACACGAAATCTATTATTCACGATGCTCCGATATAAATACAACGTGACGCAGTGCGGCGCAAGCGCCATCGACAATAAGGTCCCTTTTCATAGATAACGCCACATATGTACCCTTCCGGTAAATATTTGCCGAGCACGAATCACCAGAGGCACTAAACTAGCCAAGATGCAAACGCTACTAACGATTTTCTTTCCTCTCGCTCAAAATGTATGGGATGACAGTTGACCACGTGGTTTATCGCAACGCACGAGAATGTCACTCCATACATTATGAGTGATAGAAAAGGGAAACGTTAGTAGCGTTTGCATATTAGTTAGGGCTTCTGGGACCGCTAGCTCCGTGGGCCGGGTTTCTTTACTACCCGCTAGGCTCAACGCGCCGTCAAATCTCCGTCTTTATTGTTATAATAAGGTCTTACCTCTTCTTGTTTCTTGTACGACGTACCCCACGAGACGTTGAACTTGTTCAAGATTCGGTTGATGAAGCCCTCTCTGCTGGGCGGAGACACAGGCAACTCCAGCTTTCCAAGTACTTTAGTTATAAATGTTTCATATGATTTTGTAGTTTTATCTGTTACTACGATTTTGCATGTAGGGAGTGTTTTTCCTGGTTCTGCATTCTTATCCATTGGCTCCAGCATTCGATTTCCTTCTTTCTTCTCTTCTTTTACCCTTTTTTCTTTGCACTTTGCATCACTTATTAGTTTTTCCGCGTTTTCTATTACTCTCTCCGTTGGTTGCTCCATTTGTGGCCGTGACTTTTCCTTTGTTTTAACTTTTATTTTACATTTCCTTTCCTTTTTTTTCTGCGTCGTCTTACATCCTTTATTTTTTAACTTGCGTAGTTTTTCTAAATATCTTTCTTTTTTTTGTTTCTCTTTTACTATCTCCTTTTCTTTCAATGATATTATATTTTGTTCGTACTGTATCTCTTGTTCAATTACTTTTTCTTCCTGTTCCTTTTTTGTAATGTCTATTTCATTCTGTATCTTATTTTTTATGTTTGTTTCGTTCTTTATCTTTTTTGTATCTTTTTCAGTTTTATTTATTCTGTAATGATACAGCTAGTTATAACATTTTGTTTACCATCCTCTGTCCTAACCCCATTCATATGGGGTCGGGGCAGCAAGATTTCTTATTTTATCTTATATTATCTTATTCCTTGCCAGCTGTCTCGCTAATAACTCCTTTTAGGGTTCTGAAGTCAAACTAATCATGTCTGTCTGTCTGTATGTCTGTATGTCAAACTCACTTTTTCTCAGGATCTTTGACAGGAATTTATATCGCTCTGTAAGATTTTTAGATTCGGGGGCCCGTTTAGAATATAATTGAAGTCTAAAAGTATAATTTTCGCTAGAGTCAAGTTGGGGTGCCCGTTGTTTCTCAGAACTTGTTTGATCATAATGTCATTTTTGACATAATTATTGATAGTCATAATTTTGTGGAGACGTCAACTTTAGGTTAGGTTTGGTTTATGAAAATCCTGAAGAAACGACAATTTCTTAAAAAAATACGTTATGACTTGAGATAAATATGACCACATAACCACAACACATTATACTACAGTCATTGGGTAGTTTTACCCGGAAAGTAACCAAATGACTGCTCTATAAGAGACCCGTGAATTTGGAAACTATAAGAGTTAGGGCAATTTGTTCTTAAAGACCAAGACCTCGATTTAGGAAATAACAAAAAGTAGGTACATAATAAAATTACAAAAAAAAACAAATTCCCTTCGTACGGTTAAGGACTGATTCTGGTCATGGCAGATTCTTATTATGGCAGATTATTTTTAAGGCAGATTCGTGTTAGGGCAGAAAAAGGACAGTCATGTTCACAATATAAGTTATAATCCCGCTTTTGAAACACAAATTTTTTGTCACTAATTTGTTAGAAGTTAACACGTTAACATTGTCTCTTTTTTTTTGATTATTTTTCCCGAGTACTATACAAACTATATATTTTTTTGTTTTTTTTTTCATTTATTCCTCTAATAAACTTCGCTTTTTAATAAAAACACTCTTCGCCAAACTGCGGTAACAGTTTGTTGGCGAAATTTAAAAACACTTTTATTATATTATCTACTGTGTACCTACTTAAATTAATTAAAAAATATTTAAATTATACTAAAATCCATGCCTAGGTGCCCTTCTCAGACTAAGCAGACAAATGCAAGCCATTAATTTCCTACGTTCGCCTGCCTCCTCCGAGGAAGGCATCTATTAAATACATCTTAACTTTATATTTAAACATATTCTTGGTCGTGCAATCACTCTTTAGGAGAAATTGGTTGTAGATGCGTGGTATAAGGAACTTCCTTGTTCTCTGTCCATAATTATTATTTGATCTCGATTCTACATATTTTTTGCGCGTCGTTACTCTAAAGCTAGGTTGGTACGTCTTACATAAACCACTAAAGTATTACCAAGTAGTTAGGTACTCGGTTGAGAGCGTCGGTGGCCTAGTGGCTTAAGGGGTCGACTCGTGATCGTAAGGTACCAAGTTCGAACCCCCGCGGTCACCATGTACCAATGAGTTTTTCCAACTTAAGTGCATTACCCGACGCTCTTACGGTGAAGGAAAAACATCGTGAGGAAACATGCACATTCGAACAGCTGAGTGTGTAAGAGCACAAAAGATCCTAAAGGGTCACTGGTAGATCACGACTTTTCGTATCACTTCATCTACCAGTGACGCGATTGGTTTAAAAACGAAACGAATAGAAACGTTATTTAGCGTAGTGCATCTTGGCAGGGCCCTCTGCAGTCTTAATTCTGAAGAAGTGCCGTTATTTACTTCCAAGAAGGATTCTCTATATAAATCAAGAAAAGGTTATATAAATCTAGACAAAACGTCTTGCAAAAAATTATATGAACTAAAGTTACGTAATAAATTAGTTGAGCATATTTTTTTGTTTGACGCCGGCGAAGGTGATGACAAAATTTTACTATTTAGCACTGGTTTAGCAAGAGAGTATTTAAAAAAACCGGACAAGGATAGTCGGACTCGCCCACCGAGGGTTCCGCACATGACACGGTCAACTCAATTCAAAATTTGCACCGCCGCCGTTCCTGGCATAAAGACCCTGTTTTTTTTGTGATACAACTAAAAATGTCCAGATTTCAGATTTTTTCCTATACTTGCAGTAAAAGACGGTTTTACTTGGCAAAATTCATAGTTCGAGGTCAATGGGAAATACACGTTTTTTGCGACATAAACGGCCGTATCTTTTTTTTCACGTAAATGTACAAGTTTGATTTTTTCACAGCTTCAAGGGACTGTAGATTTGAGTATATGGTTTAAATTTCAACTCGATACCTCTACGCGTTCCCGAGATAAAGGGTCTTGACAGACGGACAGACGGACAACAAAGTGATCCTATAAGGGTTCCGTTTTTTTCCTTTTGAGGTACGGAACTCTAAAAATACAAAAAAATCAGTGGAGACGGCACATAGGGTAACTCCTACTCCATTTTTTCAACTCTACACTATGCACATCAATATATCTGATAAGGACAACGCTGTGAATTTCGCTCCATTGGTGTATATTTTGCTGCCCAATAAAATGCAACATACTTACGCTAGAATGTTTAAGGTTCTAAGAGATCTACAGTGTGTAAATGGTATACGGGCGTTCCTTTTAACTGTGGTTAGTATAGCCCCTAATGAGTACATTTAAGCAGCTTTTGTTAAAATTAAATAAAAAAAAGTTGTCCATACAAAATAATTTAACACGCAATGTATAACACTCTTTCATGCACGGTGCACTTTAAAATTACTACCCTGACAGATGGACTTAGATGTACATTGCGGGGCGATAGTATGTTCAAAAATTAATAACGGTGTATACGCTAGCGTAATCAAAACAATTATTCCTGTTTATGATTAGTAGAGTCCTAATCTATGTCCATTTTTAATAAACGCCCGTATACCATTTACACACTGTATTTAAAGTACATATTACAAATTACAAGTGTAACTTTGAAATACAAGCTTTAAAAGAGATATTTCCGGAAGTCAAAATCACAGGTTGTTTTGATCATTTTTGCAACGCTTTGT
Source organism: Acleris cristana (assembly GCA_948252455.1). NCBI lineage: Eukaryota > Metazoa > Arthropoda > Insecta > Lepidoptera > Tortricidae > Acleris > Acleris cristana. The sequence goes on from OX411799.1 coordinate 691,896, forward strand.
GGAGATAAAGAAAAAAAAAATCGGGGCTTTGATTCACAGATCACCCTTTATCTTATAGTTTCTGCTGTCCCCATTTTTGTTGAATAATAAATTAAAAATGAATATAACTAACATTCCTACCGTCACCTTCATCACGCTATCGCCATGTTTCTTCTTATTGGTCTCATCATTAGCTGATGATTTGGTGTTATGATTGCGCCCCGCGTACCTTTTCCACTCTTTGGCCAATTTTTGCGATTCATAGTTCAATAAAGATAGTAATAAATTGTTAGAAGGATCTGCTGTTGCGTGAATATCAAGCACGTCCATGCCACTGCTGTTATCAATATCAGGGGTCTGACTATCTTGTTCGTCGTTATCATTAAAAATTAAAATCGTTGGATCTTCTTCAGTAGTACCTTGCGATTTCGCGTGGTTATTTGTATAGGCTTCCTTTTTGTTTTTTATACCTAACACTTGCATAACTCTAAAAAGTTGATCCTTCTCATGTGTAACTGGCGCTAAGTTATCGATATCAAGATCTTCTTTACTTTTGTCATAGTTAAACCACCCTAAAGTAGCATCTTTTAATCTTTTTAGGTACGGAAATAAATTCCTAGATTCCTTCGTAGATGATCTCCAGTCCTCAGTTGCTGTTGCAGATATATTTGCTACAAATGAGAACATTGCAGTATCATCGGTTAAAACATTATCGGTAGTAACATCTGGCAGAGTATTATTTGATAAACTATCTGTTGTAGTACAATTTGAAACAATACTATCTGTTGGAGTATCAGTATCTGCCGTTTCATTTTCCGCGCACTTGCTTTTACTTTTTTCCTTGATATCCTTTCGACTGGTAGAATTTTTACATAATGTACTTTCTACAGTATCAACTGGTTTCTTAGTTATTGGGTGAATATTCGTGGTGACGTCATTAAAATCTTTTACATAAACGTCGTCTAATAACTTGATTAATTCATTTAAGTCCTCTTGTAAAGGTTTATCTGTATTTGGTGCTTCAGTACTTATTATCGATTCATAACTAAGCGTTGCGGATCGTGTCTGTAAACGATCACCTGTAGTATTATTATCGTAATTTGATCCATGTAACGTAGTTAGGTATATACGAGGTAGGTATGAAGTTTTTTCAATTAACAAATTCATATTTTCAACTGTAGTTTCGTTTCTATCATTGTTAACTTTACTTGTTCCTGTATCTGGTATCATGCCTGTAGCCACAAATATCAGCGCAGATTCATTAATTTTGTTAAAGTAATCATTCCAAAATGAGCCGCTTGAATCAGCATTTAACGGACTATCAATTTGTCCCACTTCTCTTTTGTTATATTTATTTGAATTTCTTAAGTCTTGCTTGTTTTCAACACGTACTAAAATAGGTTCCGTAAAAGGTGCATTATTACCCTGTCCACTGATATATAAACGTTCTGGCGTGACTTTAGTTGTCGTTACATTATTATCCTTGCATATTATGTTGACGTTCACATTGTCTAGTGAATACACGTTTTTGAGCTTGGTTTTATTTTTAGTGTCGGTCGTTTCAGAATTATCGGGTTCGTCTTTTTTATTTAAATTCCTATCCGAAAACACATCAGTCCTTAAGTTCTCGGTAAGCGTAACATCATCCATGTTGATACCATAAGGGAAATAATTTAACATGTCGGTGTACTTGTACTTTGGTGTTGAATAGAAAAACCGTTTGTCTAAGAATCTAAAACCATCACAACTCTTCCCCTGGCACTTCCCTTTGACCCTCTTGTAATAGGTTTCCAGATTCTTATCCAACAATTTCACTGAATCTTTTAATTTTTTTCCACCGCTTGGATTCTTATAGAAATAGGTCTGAATCTCCGTACAATGATCGTTCATATATTTGATCAGGCAATCGATTTCAAATATTAGCTCAGTCATGACCTTATCGCTAGCCGCGCAAGAGTTACACATAGTCCCGTTAGCTTTACAATTGCAGTCACAAACATGCTCGCCGTGAAAATATTTCTTTAATTTCTTCCAGCTAACTGAACGCCTTGGCTTCTCCTCATTTGCCGCTCTCGCGTGAACGTGATGAGTATCATTTACAGACAAAAGTTCACACAGCTGCATCAGATGTTTATTAACGGCTGCAACAAAATCTCTTGTCAAAGTGACTTTGTTCAGTTTGCTTAAAGTTTGCGTCGTTGTAATCTTCTCTGTTGAATAATGATTGTGATTGGTGATTTGTCTCTGTTTGACTACAGCCACATTAATATTATGAAAGATTGGCTTGAGAACCAAATTGCCATCTGAACTGTCGTTATTATCCAACAATAAGTACACACCGGTCGGTATAACCGTGCTAGGTGGGATGACGTACGACTTGACTTGATATTCGAGATCTACAGGTGAACACAATTTTGCAATGAATACTTTTTTGATGTTCTGTAGCGATCTTTTTGCACTGTGGCACTCTGAGCCATATCGGGGTACTCCGATGTGTACTTGTATGGAGTTAACGGGTTTAACTTCTTTATTATCGGCGACAGCACTAATCGTATTCTGCAAATGATTCATCCGACTTAACTCTTCAAACGCTTCGGGGTTCTTAATCAAATCGACAATTACTTCTATTTCAGCTACATTTTTAGCTGTATATGATTCTTCTTCTGCCTCTCGTTTGTCTTTTCTCTTTTCCTTTCGTTTACGTTCCAATTTGTCCTTGAATTCCTGTTTACAAATAAATCACGCTCAGATTTATAGATAGTTTAAACTGTACTATCACGAACGTTAATTTGTGACCCATTTCAAGAAAAATATGCTTGAAGTCGTTAATGTCATTAGAGATGTCAAGTCATTTGTAACTTTTAGGAAACTCAACCTTATTGTTGTAGAATGTCAGATTGACTTTGGACCTAAGGTGGGTACCAAATTAAAGATCGCGACTGTAAAATAAAAGTAGCCTAATTAAATATTACTGCACCGTTTTCGCATGATTGGCTAATGTTGAAACCGGTAAAATTACTAGTATGAAAGGCATTCTATCTTAGCCCTAAGGCTTGGCAAGATTGCGGTCTTAGGATCGTAGTCTTGGGGCACAGATCCCACTTACCATCAGGTGGCTTCTGTGCTCGTTTGCCAATTAGTTTGAACCCCTGGCGTAAAAAGTGGGGCGTTATGAGTTTCATCTGCATATCTGTTTATTCTGTGTATCGGTGTATGTGTATGCTCGTGTATCTGTGTCCAAAGCTTGGGAACGGTTCGAAAAATACCGGTTAATTGTGGTTCTTAACCAGAGGGCTTATTGTCTAACGCACTCGCAATCAAGATCGTTTTCATTTTGAAAATCGAAGGCTTGTCTAATACAAAATGAAAACAATTACTCCACTTTGAAATCGGTTGCGATTGCGAGTGCGTTAGACAATAGCGGCCCAGGTTTTTCGTAAACACTCGCTCGGAGCGGAATTGATTCGCGATATTTTTGATACGACTAAAATGATAAGGATTTCAAACCGAGCACGTAAAAATGCAAATAAAGAGCTTGCTAATAGGACGAAAAACGATGGCGGTGCGAACAAAATTAGCGAGCGAAATCAATCGTTACTTCGAGCAGGGACAGTTTGATTTTGCTCTTTGATCAGAAGCGAAATGACGCCACAGACATATCGTCCCTTTATTATCTCAACCTCTATCTAAGGCAGTGAACAGCCAGCGATGAACTATAAATATATGTCTCTTTCGTTTATTTACACCGGAGCGATTATCTTTTGTTCGTTTCTTGGGCGAGAAGGCCGTAGTTCATCGCTTGCTCGCCAGCGATTGGTCCAGTGCCAAAGGTAGGGGTCAGCATTACATCGGTAGTTTTTACATCTGAAATTTACCTTTGCAGCTTCGAAGTAATTATGGAAGTCCAGCGTGCCCTTCGGTCGAGCATGCGGCTCGGATAGCGTGGCTCCGAGGATGTGCTGCCTCAGCAGCGACTTCTGGAAACGATAGCTATCCTTCACGGATACCCTTCCGTTCTAAAATAGATTCCAAAGAACAGTTAGTGGAATAGCAGTGTTTTACCCTTAGCCAGGCTGACAGATCACACGTCACAGTCAAGCTTCAGCCTTACTAACATAAAAGTGGGTATAGATATATTAATAAATATTGTAACCAAACCATATAAGTGTCAAATTCTAAATACTAATACATAATATGTCATTCCGCGCTCTCTATTATAGCTCTATAATTAATATATTATGTAGTGTTAATGTGTGTTTACAGGAATTCTATATTCAAATTTTCTCTCTTCTCGTACTATCAGCATAAAAGAGGTTTGTTATATATTAAAGAAGTACATAAAGTACGTAAATACACAGTGTCAAATTCTAAATACTATTTACGATGCACTAAAATATACGTTTTATTTTATTGTATTCTCGAAATTCTCAGATTACATTAGAAGTTATTATTACGTTATTCTGGTTTGGTTACAACATTCATTTCATTGTTATATGTATAGTATGACGTTATGAAAAAATATCAATACTTCCTTCGATCAAAAATACCAACTAGATAACGGGTCAGCGCTAAAAATATTTCTTGGTTACTAACGGCTCACTTGCGGCGTGAGGTCTTAATTTTGATTAGTTCTATTGACAAAATATGGCTTTATAATATGAATGATAACGATATTTTTCATAAGATTCATAACTAGACCCCGTTATCTTGTCGCGCTGACGGCGCTTTTTTATAGAAATTGAATGTTTATTTTATCGACTTTTTAAATGTCGATGGTATTGTACTTAGAGGTATGTCATGTCACTGACAATGAGTCAATGACAATCACTACTAGAAATGTGATAAAAAAGAAAAGCAAATAGGTAAATTATTTATATAAGCTTATCGCATCTTGTTGGAATAATGAGGTTTTAATTTTTTTATCAAGAAGTTTTAATTCCTTGCTCCATATTGAGATTTAGCAGAAATTTAAAAGGCAAAAAATCTGTCGCATTGTCTCATTATAATATTAACTACAAACATCGATAAAGAGAGGGTCGATAGAATAAATATTCAATCCCTACAACAGAGCGACGTCATTGCGACAAGATAACGGGGTCTATTCATAACCTTATAAAAGTCACTGTCACCAACTACATACTAAAAAATCCATAAAAAATCCAACGAGAACTTACATCGGTCGTTCTAGAGCCGAAGTTGAGCGCGAAGTCATCTTTGCCTTTTCCGCTCTCCTGGTCTCGCTCCTTCGCTTTTGGAACTGAAATCAAATTAATGGAAATTACGATGGTAGTTTTTTTGGGTTCCGTACAAAAAAATAAAAAACGGAACCATTATAGGATCACTCGTGCGTCTGTCTGTCTGTCCGTCTGTCACAGCCAATTTGCTCCGAAACTTCTGGACCGATTGAGTTGAAATTTGGTACACATACTTATTTACGTTTATACTGATTCAAAATAGGAAACTATTATATAAATCGATCTTAGATATATTCTTCGGGGGCTGGGGCGGGGCGCTTACCTACCCACCTAACTGTTCTGTGTAAAGTTAAAACGAACAATCGAAATACAAGCAGATACCTACTTACCTCTCTGAAACCATTGGTAGCTTAAAAAACGACAATTAACCGTATAGTGTTGAATTTAAACAACCGTCAACTGAACAGTTATAATAACTTTTTTTTGTTGCTCCATTATTGCACAAAAAAGTTCACAGACGCGTGTCTCAAGCGGATGGCATTCGCGCTCACACTGGTCCCAACCGGTCCGAGATATCGTGTCCGTGAGCAGTGTCTATGTGTGCGTTTCTCTAGCGTACTTGTATGTGGATTGATTTCTGTACCTATCTGTTTTGTGTTAATAGCAAAACTAAGTTGCATTGCACAGCCAGCGAATAATCGGTTCAATCAAGTGGTTCGCGCTTCATGGACTGAAATAACTATAGCAACAAATAATAGTATAACTTACTCACTATTGAGTTGGACAAAGACTTGCTTGCAATCATCTTGCGTTGGATCCTCGGCGTCAGCCAAGGCGCTGGCGGAAGCTGGACCGAAATTAACAAAATATTATTCATCACTATTAAATTATAAAAACAAACACCATTGTTTGTCATCATTATAACATCAACCAAGTAACAATAGTTTTTTTCATGTTTCTATTTTAGGTTATCTGGAGGGTGGCCTGAAACGGACTGAAAACATGTTTCAGTCACCTAAAATTCTGATAATCAGGGATGCGATAGAGCTCTACCTCTAAAATGGACTGAAACGATATTTTATCCTGCTGAAAACGCTTCCAAAGCATTTAAAATAAAAATAATATTATTAATCACCACAATAAAATAAAAATAAAACACCATTGTTTGTCATCGTCATTTTAACATAAACCAATGAACATTAAAATGTTTGTCATCGTTAACACGTTCACTGTCCCCATAAAAAACGATCTGACAATGTCACAAGTCCAACTGTGCATTCAGTATGGGGATGTGACCCCATAGTGGAAGCACGGTCTCCTGAAAAAAAGCTTCATGACTCCACATTTGGGCCACCCGGACGGGGAACGTGTTATCATCATAAAATAAGCCAATAAACAACAGTTTAAGCAATCATCATCATCACATCAGCCAATAAACAACAATGTTCATCAGCACATCAGTCCATAAACAACAATGTTAGCCAATAAACAACAATGTTAGTCATCATCATCAGCTAATAAACAACAATGTTAGTCTTCATCATCAGCACATCAGTCCATAAACAACAATTTGAGCCATCATTATCACATAATAAACAATAATTTTACTCATTATGATCCACAGAACAAAAATAATCATCAGCATATCAGTCCATTAACAACAATGTGAGCCATCATCATCACATCATCAGTACATAAACAACAATGTTAGTCATCTACATCAGCCCATAAACAATGAAATCGCCACAATCATAGGAAAGAAAATTGCATTTTTAATAAAGTACTAAAAATAGAGGGTTAATATTCATCGATTTGTTATTTGGTTACCATGGTTACGTTCAATATGGATATAGACAAAATGGCGTATCGTTTGGCATTCCAACATTTATGATAAATTGTCAGAACTGTTTTAGTAACTATAAAAATTTGCAAGAAATTTGTTAACATTTAACAATAAAATTCACAAACTATTACCAATCGGAATAATGAAAATGACTTTGCTAACAAGTAATTTGTTAGCAGAAAAAACGAGAGAAGTACACGAGAAAAGTTAACGATTGTTTATTTTTGTCGGGCGCCTGTCGTATCGCATAACGTTTTTTGTCCTAAAAATCTTTGGCCGAGAATGTTTGGCATACTGTTGAATGGCATACTACTCGTTTGTCCTAATAATTTTTGCGCATACTCATTTAACGTCCTAAAGCCAGTTTGTCCTAATATTGATAACCCTAAAGTCTAATTACCTAAAGCATAATATTCCTAACATGAATTGTCCTAATAATTATTTTGCCTATTATTAAACTGGCTACAATTACAGCACCTAAACTAAACTATGGTAGGCGTGAAGTCAGAATTGTTACGTATTCTACCTTCAGGCAGGTCAGATTTCGGTTAGGTTAGGTACGACGACGAGCGAAGCGAGGAGGAGTGTTAGGTAGAACTGTGACCCTAACGAGCGAGCGAAACGCCAGAACCAACAAGTTTGACAATATGACATCACAATGTAGTCAAAACAATTGTAGCTCATTAAATATTAGGAATATTACAATTATGCACATCAATCATTCGACAGTTGAATCTTAGCCACATCAAACGATAGGACAAATAATATTTAGGACAAACGATAATAGGAACAACAATTTCGGACAATCAAAAATATGCGGAACAAAGTGTATGCCATACGTTATTAGGACAAAAGACGTTATGCGACACAACGATAGGACTAATAATTGTATGCCAATCGATATAGACCCATTTTTGTCATTATCATTTTAACCTTGTAGAAAAAGTTATGTATGCTCCCAAGCTCGCGCTCTAACCTCGGCACAATTAACTTAAGAAGCTCTATTATGTACCAGTTACATAATTAACTATTATTCCGTGAACAAACTCCATTACAATTATTTTTTTCAATTTTTTTATTAAGTACTTCATTTTGACGTCTCCATCAAACTTCCTTTTTTATACACTAGCGCGCAAACCAGTTGTAAACTTTAGTTCAACATAATAAAAATAAAATCGTTTGGTCGGTTCGAACAAAACTAAGTACCTGTATGAAGTCGCGGGGAATAACTAGTACCCAATATCCTAGCCAATCAGCTATATTATTGCGTAGGCAGGGAAGTAGGCAATTGCGGGCCGAGTATTGGTTTAAACGGACGAGCGAGCGAGTGCCATGCTATTCAAGACGCAGATAAAAAAGTTATGTTTCGAATAAAATATGGATGTATAAGACTTGTGCCCTCATGTTATTACGGCCCTTTTCACTTTAAAAAAGTTACAAACAAGACTAATGTTTTTTTTTTAATTTGAGAACTGTCAGTAAACTATGTACTTCGCGCCCAAACATGTACATAGTAATGTCAAGTTTTCCGGACATTTTTCAGAAAAATATTTTAGTGTCACCAAAGTACCGGGTATATATCCATTATAGTAGGGGAGAAATTACGCCGAAAATTAAACCAACCTTGCATCAATTAAAACAGTTTTTTTTTCATTAAAGTATAGACACGGTAGTAAACATCTTAGCCTAATTGTGCAAAATGTTTTTACAGAATGTTCAACACATTTTTGGAGTTGTTGGTGATTCTGTAACTCTGCCTGCCCCACTCTGGGAACGCAGGCGTGAGTTTATGTATGTATGTATGGGTGTAAGTTGTGTCCTACCAGTCTGTAGGGGGTTTCTGTTTTATAAAAAGAGCATATAATTATTTATATCGGAGGGGTGCTGACTTGCATCGAATTTGGTCGAACTTTTGATGCAAATATCAGCTATGTCAATCATAATGCAGCTCAAGACCGACGCTCTAAATAGTCGGATCCCAGTCGCTGTGGCCGAAAGCGGTCAGGATCGATTATTACGTATAATTATTTTGATCTATGTTGTTAATCCCAAAAAAAAACCATTATTCGATCTTTCATCTTAAATTCAAAGTGCAAAATTTGTTATTTTTTTAACATTTCCTCAACTATTCTGAAACTATAGAAGCTATCAACTTGAAATTTGGCAGAGTTGTTTAACTTGAATGCCCGAATCTGCTTTTAGTTTATATATATATTTGAAAAGGGGTCTAGACTCTAGAGTGGGGGTTCAAAATCAAAGTGTTAATTATAGCAAACGGGGTGTCATATATGATGGATCTCAATTTGCAAATTTAAAAACTATTTAAGTACTTATATTATAATTTTCCGTGACGTAGTATTTGATTTATAGTCAAAAATGTGCAAAAAATGACTAGGTGATTCTGGAAAGAATAGGAACAATGAGATCAAGACAAATAGTAAATAAGACTTAAGAGCTTGGCAAATTCGTTCGTAACACTCCCATGGTCCGCGGTGGGGCGGGGAACGCTACTAGTGGATGACGCTGTTGCTCACCTCTACATACGATATGTCTGCCGTTATCCCTTACAATATTCTGCATTAACCTAATTCGATATACAGGGTGGAAAGTAAAGATGGGGCAGTAAGCAGCTAATAGATCCCTTGCTGCTACGCGAAAATGTTCTCATGAGACCTTTACTAACTAAGTGATGACCTGATGACAAATGACATTCACAGATTTTTGATAGAATGTACACTCAGCGAGAAAATCGTCAAATTTGAGTAATCTTTTTTAACGGGTATCGTCTTGGGTCGTCCCATTCGTTTTTTGTCAAGTTCTTAACTCGTCTCATTCTGCTTTCGTCATCCATTCTTCAGTCGTCACTTTCGCTGTTAGTCATTGTCATCTTGGGTCGCTGTTAGTCATTGTCTTGTAATTTGTCTTGTTCTTATTCAGGTTCATTCGATGTTCGTCTCTTCGTGTTTTGACATGTTCGGTGTTAGTCTTTTTATTTTTTAGTCTCATTCGTTACTCGTCACATTTTTTTTCGATACGTTCGTTGTTGGTCCGATTAGCAGTAAGTCACTTTCGTTTTTAGGTCTATTTATAATTCGTCTTGTTTTCGTCTCAATTCCCGCTTTAGCGAATAACCTAACCAACAAAAAGTTGGAAAACCCCCGACATTTACATTTCAAAGTTCAATACTTCAAAAACGGCTGAACCGATTTCGAAATAAAATGTCTAAGAACCATCGCTAGAAGACTCTGTCCACCCGTTTAAGAGCTACGGTGCCACAGACAGACACGCAGAGAGACAGACAGACACATATTGCGGTCAAACTTATAACACACCTCTTTTTGCAGGCGGATTTTGAGCCTGTCACAATATTTCGAAAAATGTCACTTTCATAAATTTTGTCCATAACAAATTTCGACAACGGATATCGAAGCGTTGTCTAGAACCCCAGATCACTATTAACCTAGGAGCCGAACTTGCTCGTACAAAGGAGTGGAACCCCCTGACTAAGTATAGTAGACAATTTTATACTTCATAATTTTCGTAAGTTCTTTTTTCGTGATTTTCGTGATTCTAGTCGCCTGAAAGAAAACAAGTCAAATTGCGAATATCAAACGGGACAAATAGTGAATGTGTCCAATAAAGAATGAGATAAAATAAAGAGGCCAAATAAGAAAAATACGAACTTAGAATAAGACCAAAGACGATAGGATGAATAACGAATGAGACTAAAAAAGAGATTGACTAACACCGATCATGACCAAAAAATAGAAGACTAATAGCGGAATGACCCGGAATAAGAAAAAGACTAACAACGAATATGACCAAAGACGACAAAGACTACCACCGAAAGTGACGAATGAAGATTGGATGACGAAATCAGAATGAGACAAATTAAGAACTTGACAAAAAACGAATGGCACGACCCAATGACGACAACGACGACGACGACCTTTTAATGGTGTTTAATCTTCCATTTTAATGATTTCTGGACGCCATCCTCAAATCCATAAATGCGTCTAAATATTTCTGCAACGTGATCGTTATTAACATTAATTCCATCTCAGTTTTCCATTTTTCCTTTTGTGTTACCGTTAGAAAAAATATTTTTCTCACCTTTGTTGACTCTTATTTGTTGACTCTTATCAACGTGATTTTTATTTGATTTACTATTGCCAATTTTGTATATAGAGTTCTGGGTTGGACTAATTATGGTCCTCGTCCCGTTTTCGAGTAACTTTTTGGTAACTGATTCCACGTCAATGTCGTTGAGTTTAAGAAAATCATTAAAATCCTTGTGTTTCATTGGCAATGGTGTGGGATGGAGTAGCTGCAACAACATCATTTCTGATTTATTCTGAAAGTTGACACGTTATAGAATTAAAATAGATAGGTTTCTTGAATAACAGTTTGTAAATTGAATATTTTAAGCAACTTTCTCTGTTACTACTGTTTGCTTTGTTAGACACTTTAAAGGCTACTGGAACTAACAACAATTCTAGGATTAAAATATCCTAAGTTTCACTTCAAGAATCATCACTTAAAAAAATGAGAACACAACTAGTCCTACTTGTGTTCTTATTTTTTTTAAGTGTTGATTCTTTAGACGTTTATGCGTGAGCAGCATCTAAACGGTATCGTCTCGGTTTGCCCGATTCGTTTTTGTGCTTTCGTCATCCATTCTTTATTCGTCACTTTCGTTGGTAGTCTTTGTCATCTTTGGACATTTTTAAATTCTTTGTTCTTATTCAGACTCTTTCGGTATGCATCATCATCTTCTTTGGGCATGTTCGATGTTAGTCTTTTCATTTTTTAGTCTCATTCGTTATTCGTCAATTATTTTTGGACACTTTCGGTGTTGGTCCCATTGTCAATAAGTCACTTAAGTTTTTAGCTCGATTCACTATTGGGTCTTGTTAGTTTTTAGCTCGATTCACTATGCGTCTTGTTCGTTTTTCGTCTCAATTGCCATTTTACTTTATCCTTATTAGATCATCATCTTAGGATTTTTATGTCAAATAAAAAAAGGATTGTTTATAAAGGATAGATATATTGACCGATAAGATTAACTATACTTATAGACAAATAGACCAAGCATCTAAAATTCTTTCATTCGTATGTTTGGGTTGTAAAAATTTCTAGTATAAACTGACTCGCACTAACTATGCACGTGGTTTACTTAGTGAGTGTCGGCTTATATAGGACGTTGAAACGAACCAAAACGAAATCAACTATACTATTACGTCATAAATTATCTTGTAGTTTACAAGTAAATAACTATAAAAAACCAAAACAAATAGCGAATGAGACGAATATCGAACGGGATAAATAGTGAATGTGTCCAATAAAGAATGAGATCAATTACAAAAGAGGCCAGATAAGAAAAATAAGAACTAAGAATAAGACAAAAGACGATAGGACGAATAACAAATGAGAGTCTCTTTATTCTAGAGACTGATGATGACGAATACCGGAATGAGCCGGAATAAGAAAAAGAAAAACAACAGATATGATGATAGACGACAAAGACTACTAAAGTAAGTGACGAATGAAGAATGGATGACGAAATCGGAATGAGACGAGTTAAGAACTTGACAACAAACGAATGGGACGACCCAAGAGGATACCATCTTAACATCCTCATGTTTTTTTCTTTTGGGCATTAATAAAGCAAACCGAATAGGCTGCCTGAGAGTAAGCTTCTAAGGCCCAATGGACATCGGCAATGTCAAGTCTGCATATACTTTGCCTACCCTGAGGACTATCTATGCTGTTCATTTCATGTTTAGGTAAGAAAATAGCTTACCTAAACATGCTGTAAGTTATTTCCTAAATTATATCTCAAGATACATCGTACCCCAGTGATTGCTTGTGTATCCGTGCGCGTGAGCGACGTACCCTCCCCGCGCCCCGCACCCCATGGGACGGCCGTACGTATGGTGGTCAAGCTTTAAGTTACTTACCTTTTTGTATAGTGCGAACGACTTGACTCCGGGAAACAATGTATTTTGCGCTGCAAAACGAACTTAGTGTTGACATTTTGTAAAAAAAAGACAGATCGGAATAATATCGATTGTTAATAATGTCGATGGTTTTTTATTTAGACAAACATACTCGACAGTTATTGATCTATAAACGTCGCAGGAAAGATAGTGATGTTAAATCAGTATTTAAAAAAGTTATGTTTAACCTTTCAAGTGTACCAGTATGTAAATTTGGAACTAAGAGTGGTTCAAAATAAGATTGATATTGTAATACATATGTATATGAGATGACCTTTCATGGATTAAAACGATTTCATAGCTTTAGATTTCAGTTATCTGGTCGTCTCTTCTACTCGGCAAAACAATATTTACTTTTGACGTGTTTTCGTATTGTCAAAAATTTGATAACTCTTATTTATTTGATAGTAATGTCGAGCAAGTTAAAAACAATACCAAAAACAGAAGCTTTACTTTGAAATTTGAAGCTGTGTGCGTTTTGTTACGTGCGGCCGCCATGCTTATGTACACATAAGTGACCGCCAACAGCGACGGCGGCCGACTGACGCGCCTGTGCACATTTCATACCACCCCCGTTGTCCCCCTTTCCCCGTTGCCCGCGGACCATGGGAGTATCACGAACGAATTTGCCAAAGCTATAGAATTTTAATGCCCTCCAAGTATTTTAAAATATTCATCAACAACATATATTTTTGCATTTCCGTGCGGTGTCTTTTGATTTGATTTAATCGCAACCTAAAATATCTCCAAAGAGATATATGAGCTTTGACACCTCAGCTATCGCCCATCACTATCGTGTACGAGAGTATCGCATATCAGCGACTCCATAAAAATAAAAACAAAAAACGCCGAGCATTAGCGACACAATTGCTATATCTTACGAAAGCGTGAATAAAACTTGGGTATGTAGATGTCTGTGCACATTGGCTCTGAGTGCATGGCTGTCGTCGCTAAGCGTCGCCGTAGTGAAGTGTGTCTAGGCCATTTGACAACATTGAAAATATATATTAAGGAGATCACACCGGGTTACTCACGTAAAATTTGTCGAAAAACGCTCGACATGTTTCGGGCTCGTCCGGAGTCCCTATTCATGAGCAGACGCGGCCGCAGCACGACGAACACTATCTATGCACTTGGTTACTTAGTGAGTGTTCGTCGTGCTGCGGCCGCGTCTGCTCATGAATAGGGACTCCGGACGAGCCCGAAACATGTCGAGCGTTTTTCGACAAATTTTACGTGAGTAACCCGGTGTGATCTCCTTAATATGTCTGAGTCTCACGGAAGTTTTATGTTTAAAATTGAAAATATACTACAAATTGTGGTGATCCTATCAGATAATAGCGTAAAACAACACATTTCACTTTATTAGTAGGTACTTTGTTCATTCTGCGTATTGGCCAATACGCATATTGGCCGACCGGATAGAGACCGGATGAAGAACTTTGTGGGGTTTAAGGTTCAGGAACTGTTGAAACTCTTTTAATTCCCCAACTCGCTTTGGACGGTTTTGAAAATAATTGTAAATATCTCTTATCATGCGTTGGCTATCAGGGTAATTTTGTGCATGCATAAGGGGCATAGAGATGAAACGTGTGCCAGATGCATTTAATAATAACTATGTTAAGTATATCTGCAATAAACCTTGTTGTCAGAGAATTATATTGACTATCATCGTACTTGCGCAGTCAGCAGCAAATCCCACCATTTTGTTTTATATGGGATTTAATTTTCTATGAACACTTTTAAAATTTGCTGATATGGTACTTTAGCAGTACCATCTCGGATGGGCACCAATGCAAGAAAGGCATCTTGAACTTTGTTATCTTTGAAAAAGCGGATAACAAGGCATAAGTGTTTGGTAGTCCTTTCTGTACTTTCATCTACTAGCAGAGAAAAGGGATTGTGTATATACGTCAAAAGGTCTTCATTGGCAGTTGCTCCTGTGACAGAAGTCAGTATTCCGGTTGTTTTTGTTCTGCTACAGTGTATAGTTTTGGCTATTTTAGAATCTGAACATATTTTCTTTATCATCTGTGGTAAGTGTATAGCTAAATTGTGCTCTGCTATAAATTACGCTAGTAAAATTTCTGCTCTCTTGGTAGCATTTTCATTTTCTTATAGTGCTCCATCAATTATTGAGAGCTTAAACTACTGGTGCTGGGTGTTGCGTTGAGGTGTTTTGTAGTTTTTGCACGGTGATAAATATACCTAGAGATTTTCCTAGCACGAACGACTTGTTGATAGTGCTTGACATAATAAAAACATCGACAATCCTGTTACCGATAAGTAGGTATCATTTTAACGTCACAGAGTGATTTTCACCAAAGTATATAAAATATTGATAAATCAATAGTTCTTTTTTTATATAATGCACTACAATGTTATATAAATCATATGACATTATATGATTGTCATTTTTTCCTTGATGAAATGATTTCGCTATTTTCTTATTTGGTATTTCAATGAGTTCCAGGACATCGTGAATATTTTCTTAACAACTATATATTGATGTACGAGTATTTCCTCTATGACGTTGAAGTGGTTGAGTGAATCGATAACAGGTTTGTCGATATTATAATTATGTCAAGCACTAACCACATGTTGTTCCTGCTAGAAAAATATCTAGGTATAGTGATAAACGTCGTTTTTACCTCCACATCCTACTGATAAATCACACGAACAGAACTTACAGTACTCGTAGGTTTCCCCTTTCTTGCTAGATTCTAACCAACCGGCTCTATCAAGCCACTGATGATTAAATTGTTGCATAATGCGACGTTTTTTATACATTTCAGCCATAGTAAAACACACTTTTTTTTAAATTGTATATAAATACCGGTAAATCTGTATATTTAGCAACATTGCTTGCGCATAATAATTGTTATGAACTTCATAAACTTATACTGTATTTTTCTTTCATTTTGTTACGAGGCTAAATCGGTAAAATTATTTAAATCCTTTGTGGTCTAAATAAAAAGTAGCTCAAAGAAAACTTTTTAATGTAAAAGAATCAATATAAACTAATTAAGCGTGTAAAATAATTGTTCCGGTTTAAGAAAATAGTTTCAATAGGCACACAAAATAAATACTGTTCAAAGAAAAATGGCAAAACTCACATAAGTGCATAAATAAGTTTAAGAAAGAATGATTCACAACAAATGAATGAATGAATGAATTAATAATTAACAACAATATGTTTAAATGTTCAAAGCAAAAAGATTTAACTGAAAGCGATATGTTGCGATGTTCAAAGCAAAACGATTTAAGTTACAGCGATATGTTTAAATTTTCAAACGAAAAAGATTGTAGTGACAGCGATACGTTTGAATGTTCACAAAGCAAAAAGGATTGAAATGACGTTTTAGTACCGAACCTATAAGGGAAAAAGACCTAAATAGTAGTTTATGTGGCTGGTGCATAATGAGAGGCATAATACAAGATTGTGGTTTTATGAAACGAGCAAAAAGGGGAGTTTCATAATAAGATCACACGAGTGTTTTAATGCCAATTATGTGTACAGTCGCATACATAACTATATCTACATGCATAAATATGTGAAAAACCTTTTTCTGTGGTTGCCTTGTATCTTAATGTTTATATTAAAGTATCGGTCACCGATACTTTAATGTGAACATTAAAATACAACCACAGACACAGGTTCTTCACATAGGCCATTTGCTTATCGTTTCTGAACATATTGTTCCTACAATATGTTACAATAAGTTACGATATGGATGTAGATAAAGATTCAAATGTTACACACTGAATTCCGCAGCACAGGCCTGTCAGTGATACGCCTAAAGCCACAAAACTCACGTGCGTTGCAAGTGCGTACTGTCAAAAACTTAAATTTGGGACCATCGAGCAACACGGAAGGGAGTAGGTATTCGCATCATTTCTCCTCTGTCAAAGTACAAGCCCAAGCGGGCATGCGCATCTAATAAAACTAGTTGTCACTCGGATTGTCAACTAGACAGAGTCCAGTCGCGCGAGTGAACGTTACCTACACTTAAAATGCCGAATTGCTCTGTTTTCGGATCTGTTGAGCAACAAATTCGACTTCTCGTTGATGAAAGAGATGAAAGTCCTATCGTGTCAATGTGTGAATTGTGACTCATTCGTACACAAAAATTGCTCGAGGTGTGCAAGTTTTGTCGGTGTATTGTTCCATTTTTTATCTATTAGTGCTAGAGCTGCATTTGTGTGCAACCCCCTGCAAGAAATGACAGAACTATTTGACTGTAATATTTATAGCTAGGAAGGCCGTGTTGCTCGATGTTTGGGACCCATCTTAGATCCAAAGTCAATCTGACATCCTACAACAATAAGGCTGAGTTATCTACTTATCTACAAATAATTTTGTATCTCTAATGACATTGACGACTTCAAGCGTATTTTTTTTGAAATGGGTCACGAATTAACGTTGTTGACAGCACGTAGCGCGCGTCGCTGTCGCGAAAAGATTAGTGATTTCACAATATCGATAACTAGACAAGTCGATAAAATGTATGAAAATTTCGCAGATATAAAGCAAATAAAAGCTTATTGGAATACAAAGAAACTAATAACATACTCATCTTCATTCCAGCTCTCAAATAATCTATATCTTTCTCATAGGGCAACGTTGTGGTGTCAGTAAGAATATCCCTCAGGTTAGGACTCTCATAAATCATCATTTTGTTATAATTTTCTACAACAAAAAATGCATTAAACTATTAATGTATTCACTAGTGGCCCAACGTTTCGCGACACGCGTCTTCACTAGACATATCTGGCGACATCGCGCAACAGTTGTCAGGTGTCAGGACGCGCGTCGCACGATGTTGCCAGACGTGTCGTGCGAAGTTTCGCAAAGTCGCTCGTCTTCGCTTGGCGTCGCCTATCTCGCGATATACCATGGAAAGTTGGCAACGGGTTCAGTTGTTTATGGTTGTGGATAAAACATCTGTCGCATTTTGACCAGTATTTAAGTGCGAGAGCGACGGATGCTTTATTCACCATGATAAGGCGATCATAATATGATTGAAAGATAATTTAAATATCTAATTCAACTAAACTATAATCATACTGTTGAGTGAGCTTGAATGTTACTTTAGAACATACAAAAGGAATTTAGTGCAAAACGAAAATATTAATCTGGATAATATGGAGATATTAATAATTTTCAAAACAGATGAAATTTATTGTGCGATATTTAATGACCTTGAATATCTAATCTAAAGTAAAAAAATACTGGTGAAAAACAAGAAAGTTATAAAAGACCCCTTAACTCATATTGGTCAAGTCTTATTGCCGCACTCAGAGACGTCAATTAAATTTAACGCTTGTTTAGTGACGTGTTGTCTTATTCTATTGCTATAGCAAAGAAAGTGACAGCAGCTACTTTAATCAAGCATTAAATTTAATTGAAGTCTCTGAGTGCGGCAGTTAATCATTAAGACTTAATGCGCATTATGTTTTTTTAATGGACAACTTTAACCGTCGATCTTTATAGTTTTGGATTCACGTATTTATCGATATTGATAGGTACTTGGGAAACGTTAGAAGTAAACTGGACACAAAATCAAAATATCTAATGATAAATATTTATTACACTGACCGAAGTACTTAAAAGAGCCATTTTTGAACGAACAAAAATGGCTTGGGCTACTTAGTAATAGTACATTACTTAACAAGGGCTGTAAAAGAAAGAAAGCCCGAAATCGCAGGTATTTGAGACCCGAGCCGTAGGCGAGGGTTGTAAATATGCGATAGAGGGCTTTCTTTTTTACTGCCCGTGATGAGTACACAATTTTACGTCTTCACCTGGCCACAATGCGAGTTTTACCGTGCGCGCAGCGTGCGATAAAACTCACATTATGGCCAGGTGTGACGTAAAAATTATTGTCGGTCAAATGAAACAGCGGACAAAAGTTTATCATAACATCGATAGGTTACCCAATTCCGCAGAATGAGCTCTAACCACTAAAAAATTAAAACAGTTACGTATAAAGTAATTTTTACCTGTACTCATTCTGTCATATCGCTCAGTAGGACTAGTCCTACTCAGCAGGGCATTCAGTCTCTTCTCAATGTTATCATACGTCAAATCTCTTCTGAAGTCCCATCTGTACTTCGCATTTCTACCTTTATTTTTTATCGCTCTAGCTTCCTTTCCACCCTTTGAAACGGGGTGACTATTTTTCTGATTTTGATCGGCGATTTGCACTTTTTTACTAAATGTATGTTCCGCGTACACTTGGTTGCCTTTTAGAAACTCAGCAAATTCATCTTTTATACTTATCGCGTTCACTGGTGGCATGGTTGATTTTAAGACGGAGTCTGAATGCAAAATATCACTGTTCCATATTATCAAATCATTGAAGTCGTCGTAAGTAGGTTTTGCATTGGTTAAGTAACTTTCCTTTACGTTATTGGTTACGGCCGGAATATTGGCGATTTTATCTTTGTATGGAGCCTTTAGGTGAGAATCATCTACATCTTCTTTAGCATATGGTTTCTTGTATATATAATTAATAATTCCAGCTACAGAATTGTCAACGGGGGCTGCATGAAGCTCATCAGCGGCACTGTTCTTCTTAACTATATCATAAGCGTCGTCGTTGATCTTGCTATTTTGAGGTGTAGTATGTTTACTTTGTCCTCTTAGAATAGCTTCAGGATTAATGATACTACCTTTTGTTATTTCATTGGGAAGATATCCTTTTCTTATTGAATCTTCAAAATCTTTAAGTTTTTTTCCGACCGGATCAAATGACCAGTCAAAGGGGGAGCTCGTATTTAACTCGATGTTTTCTAAATCTTTTCTAATTTGAGCTATTTTCTCAGCGTTGTCTTTAAAATTTTCTGTGGAATTAAAATAATGTTTTTAGCTGTTAAACGCCTTAGCGAAATTCT
This sequence comes from Acleris cristana, assembly GCA_948252455.1. Lineage (NCBI taxonomy): Eukaryota > Metazoa > Arthropoda > Insecta > Lepidoptera > Tortricidae > Acleris > Acleris cristana. The sequence goes on from OX411799.1 coordinate 711,809, forward strand.
AAAAGGGACATTTTCGGACTCTTGGTGAGCATGATTTTCTCTTTGTGTATCATATATCATATTATGTTTTAATTCGCTGATGAAGTTAATAACTGGCAAATTTTAAAAAAGTACGAGTGAAGAGTTACGAAAAAGGTATGGTGAGCGAAGAGCCGCACACGCAAAATGAGTCCTTATTAAGAATGAGTCATTATTCGGACTTAACTAATGGAAAATATTTCACGCAATCCTCGCTTTTTGTACATTTTGCGTGTGCGGCTAATTGCGTACTGCACGTTTCGCGTAATGTGCATTTTGCGAGTAGTGTACATTTTCCGATATGTACATTTTGCGAATGTACTTTTTGCCTTGTGGACGTTACGCGTATTTCACAATATGCTTGGGGTACATTGTGCGAATTGTACATTTTGCTATTAGTTACATTTTGCGTGTAGTGTACATTTTGCGTTTTGTGTATTTTGCTCCTGAGGGAGCGAAGTGAGTGGAGATGTCGGTAGAAACGCCCTAGACGCACATACAGTGATCGGATTCGCGATTTGATAACGTCACTTTGACTTAGTTCTGAAGTGGCCTATGAATCAAATTGGTTGAGTGTACAGTCACCCAATTTGATTTCTAGGCCACCGTGGACTTTGTCAACGTAACGTTATAAACCAAATCATGGGAAGTCTATTACGTTTTGGTTGTCAACGTCACTTTAACAAAGTCCACGGTGGCCTAGAAATCAAATTGGGTGACTGTACACTCAACCAATTTGATTCATAGGCCACTTTAGAACTAAGTCAACGTGACGTTATAATTTAATCCTTAAGAAGTCTGTTATGCTTTGAATCATTACGTTACTTTGACATTTCATAGTGGCTTATGATTCAAATTGGTTGTCTGTACGACGTACGTACGTACATGTAGAGGTTGATGAAGCGGAGGCGAGGCAAAAATCAAATGTCAATAGAGTTGGAATGTTAAATTTTATCAACTTTTCCAGCTATCGATAAGTTTAATCTTCTTCTATATTACTGACTTTTAACATTAACCTCTTTGATTAGCGAGTTGCATCGCCATTAAAAGTAAATCGCATGGCAGTTAAATGGCATTTAATTTAAATTTAAATGGTAAATCCGAAACGAAAAACGATTAACAAATGGATAAAGAAGTATCCTTTTCTTACTAACAACGAAAATAATTCAACAATATACTGCTCTACATGTAAGGTTCACAGCAACTTAAAAAATATTGCTTTAAAACTCACATAACGAGTAAAACACATTCACGTAAGTTTAAAGCGGTAAGGGACGATAGTAGTTTTTATCTAGATTTGATTATACTCGTATTTCTAGTTTCTTGCAACATCCCATGGAAAAGAATTAACAATCCACAATTCATATATATTTTTTAATATAATTGTTGTCTCTGTTCATCATCATTTGAGGTCTATTTTTGTTAATAAATACAAAATATACACATCGGTAACTCGTGGCACTTAGGTAGCACTTAAAAGATTAGTGATGAGACACGTTTTCTAAGTATCTTTTTGTACTCGTCGATTATAATCTGTGTATTAAGATTTCACAGAGAATACTGCAACGTCACTCTTTTCATCGTTGCATAGTCTATGTTACTTCCGAAACAACCGAAATAACCATTTCGATACGCCCCAGACGATCGAAAAAAAATTGAAAATAAAACTTCGTATTTCAATAGTATGTGTCCTTGTTTAAGGAGACTCGATCCGATACAAAATGGCTAATCTATGGCGTTTCGGAACGTAGCAACGTCGCGTCATCTGTCAACATCTACTTAAACATGCTCCTGTATCCAGGGCATAAAAAAAACTACTCTTTGTGATTGTAGCCAATCACAGCACAGTACTGCAAAATTACGGACGCCGGTGGTGTTATAGTACTTACGATATTTCGTTTTCTTATATACTCGTATTTAGACTTAAATTATTAATTTTAATGAACTCGTACAAAAAGTATTGTTCACAATAGTGTCATAATTAAGCTTTTTAATCTCGTACCTTACTTAGGCCACTCAGCAAGCTTCGTGGCCTAAACACGGTACTCGACTAAAAAGCTCTCTATTATAACACGATTGTGAAAAATACTATTTCAGATAAGATAAAATTTAAAAGTCACTTTCATTACTGAGACTGCACTAGACTTGTATATCAAACGCTGAAAATAGTGTTATCAAAAAATCCAGGATATCTTACAACAAAAAATATCAATAACTTATTACAAAATAAAGAAGATTTCAATAAAAGAGAATATCAATAAAAATACGCTAACTTTACAATAAAATGCTTTTTTTACCCATTACGTCAGTGAAGGTTGAAAGATCGTTTTCTGACACAAAGTGGATTTTCTCAATTAGAAGACGTAGACTGACAAGTGAAAATTTAGAACAAATATTAATTGTTTATCACGAATGTCATATATTAAATGATTAAAATTCCTTTTTTTAGTGGTTTCTTTTTCTCGACTCGTATAGGAAGAACATTGTCACATTACTAGTCTGTTAGAAACTGTCAAGTGCTACCTAAATGCCACGAGTTACCGATGTGTGTACATAAATAAATATACGCTTCGAAAATATAACTTATCGATAGTCGATAAAATTCAACGTTCCAACTCTATTGACGTTTGATTTTTGCCATGAAAATTCCGCCCTCTGATGGATGATAATGATAACGCTCGTGGACTTATTCCGCTCCGAGCGAGCTTTTACGAAGAACCTGGTTAATAACCGTAATACCGTAATTATAAATAAGTTAGTATGTCACTTGCATCAACTGGCGTGGACAGCAAATATGTTGTCCACTCTGTATTATTAATCTTGGTCCCGGCGCTTGACGCTTTGCAGCGCGTTCTGCGCCTACCCCCATGTTGTTTTATAATGATTTAAAAAGTAAAAACTGTTTATAGAGAAATGAATCTCGCGACACAGGCTAGGCCTAGTGTGAGGTTTGTTGTTAACTCATTTATTGTGTAATTGTTAAACTAGGGGATAAGTATCTATTGTAGAAACACATGTAAACCCATCATTTTGTACAATAAAAATATTTCTATTTCTAATTAACCGGTATTTTTCGGACCGTTGCTATGCCCTGGGTACCTCACCTGGTGTCAGCTTGGTTGCGCGTCGAGTCATGTATTTCGATGGTGGCGGCGACTCGCCGCGCCACCGTGGCGTCCCGGTGCGAAGCAGGCCTGGGAGAGTAAGGAATTCACGTTAATAATCAACACAAACAAGCCTAACAAAAAACCGGCCAAGTGCGAGTCGGACTCGCGCACGAAGGGTTCCGTACATAATTATACATTAGCAAAAAACGACAAAAAACACGTTTGTTGTATGGTACGCACTTTTAGTTTTATGTACATTTAGCGTGTTGAACTATTTGCGTATTGCACATTTTCCGTATTGTGCATTCTGCGTGTAGTGTTGCCTAATGCAGTATTGTATGCCTAATAACTATAGACTAGATAGACTTTTCTACGGATTATTCTGCGGACATATTATGCATGTTCTTATATTAGTGTTCGTGACTATATAAATGACAGATAACAGTACAGGAGTAGGAAAAATATTTACTTACTCGATAGTTTGGAAAGTATACTTCTGAGAGAATTGTGCTGTTACAAAAAACATATCAGCGCCTCTATTCCCGACGGTAAAAACGATATCGTAGTTGACCTGTTAAATGGTATTGTTATGACGTCAGACGCCATTACTGTCAAGTAAATAAGAGCTATTCAAAACGGTGACAATACGATAACAGATCAAAAACGATATTGTTTTTACCGTGTTGAATAGAGGCCCTGGATATGAATCTACATCATACTAAAATTAGGTAAGAATTGACTGAAACCATTTTTTCCCCACGTTTGCTGCGGGGTACTTTGCCTTGGCGCTTCAAAATAAGTCAAATTACTTACTGTTAACTCTGCTTTCTTCATACAATTGTTGCACACGGCTGACTGTTTCCTGTACTGCCTTAAAAGGGTCTTTAGTCGTCCAATAATTGACTAAAGGAGCTGAAGTAATGCTACGGCTTGCAGTGGTAAGATCTGGATAGTCCGTATTTCGAATGTTATCAGAGAGGTGCGGGATTTCATATAGATTCTTAGCATATTTGGCAGGGTTATACGCACTTAATTTTCTTGTGACTGTTCCGTAATCTTTTGGAATAGTTTTATCTTTATGTGCTTTAGGTTTCCTCTTAAATATTTGCTGAATTTTTTTTAACAAACCACTTTTCTGCGTATGTGTAACTGCTCGCTTTTGCCGCTTCTCAAGTGCTTTCACACGAAATCCAAAACTATGCAAAAATTTTGCAAATCTTCCTCTTTCTTTAAATTTTTTTAATGTCCCAACAGTTGTTGCCGGCACTAGTTCAACGTTGACGTAGCCAACTTTTTTTCCTTTACCTTCTTCTATTGCTCGATCTGTTGTAGCATTTGCAGTTTCGATTCTATCTCTCTTCTCTTTTGTTTTTTGCTCATCAGCGGCGACTTGATCAAAGAGGTTGGAAGGCACTGTACACTTCGTGGGTTCCGCTTCATCTCTTAGCACATAGTTATATTTACTCTTTAGTTTCTTGTTCACTTCATGTCTCCTAATTCTTGGTAATCGCGCGTCTTTAACGGGCCTCTTGCTGTGTTTTTTTGTGTGTTTTCGTGGTGATTTCTTAGCAGTTCTTTTACCAGAAAACATTTTGCTGAACAAACGTGCCGGACGTACCGTCGTTACGTCACGTGACGAACGTTCCGGTGTTAAGTCGTGATCAGAATTCTGTGGTGTATTAGCGGTGTCTGAAACCAAGTAATCAACTATAATATCTAAGTATAATATTCGGAAAAAATTGCTAAGGTGCTCCCTATGCATTCTTGTGTGAAACGAAATATTCAAATTGCAAGTTAACAAATTATGGGTCGGTATCAGAAAAGAATATACATATTTTTAAGGCTGCGGCTCCACTGAGGCGGAGATGAGCGGAGTGGAGCGGAGCTGTGCCAATATTAACTAAGTAATATAATCTAAACTAACGTGCGGAAGGACCGCTATTGGATAATATTGGCACAGCTCCGCTCCGCTCGTCTCCGCCTCAGTGGAGCCGCACCCTGGGATAGAAGCTTTTCGTCCACATCTCGATATGGCTCGGTAGGTAATACGACCAGCGGGCCTATTACGGTCGTGTTTATCGATGTGGATAAACGTATATAAAACATCTGTCACTTTCTGACCAGTGTGTAAGTGCGAGAGTGACGGATGCTTTATTCATCGCGATAAAGGCGACCATAATACGGGTCCAGGGCCCGTAAATGGTCGTCTTTATGCCGTTCGCATTCGCAAGCATCCAGTCTCACGCGTAAGTTTACTTTAATAAGCATCCTTCAGCATGTGAAATGGGTTGCTACACGTATACGCATTTAATGCTGAAGATGAATAGATGTGGAAAGGTGAATTGATGCGCCTCTTCATACAAAACAAAGAACTACTTATTTACCATAAAAATATGAGATTCTGATAGAAATAGTGTAGTCATTGCGCCAAAAACAAAATTCATAGAAAACATAAATCGAGAATCAGCAATTATGGGTATGAAAAATTTACATACCAAGCGTTACCGTTGCTGAAGAGCTTCGTTTCAGCATCCACGCCAATTCCTCAAGGTCATCCAGTTTCTCCCCATCTGCAGACTGCAATTCATACCTGTGGGTTTTGGGCTTAAGTTTTTTTGTCATTAACTTAGTATTTGGTTTTCCTGTCGTGCCGTCTCGTGCCGCCACAGGCGATTTTAAAGGCACCACCTGAGACGAATGAAATTTCTTGGGCGGTACACTTCGGTCCGCCAAGTAATAAAAATGTTTCCTGAACCACGACTCTTCACTCTTGGTCGATATATCTTGGTCATCATCATCGTCATCGAAGAAATCGCGTTTATACCGCTCTTGTATAATCGGTAGTTGTGGTAATTTATCGAGAATAAATTTACCAATATCATCGACATCATGATGCCGGTGGGCTTGATAGCGAACCATATTTGAAAAGTTCGAGTGGCCCATGTCTTTCTCGAACTTTAGGTAGTGTTTATATCCGTCAACAAAGTCGTTGTACGAAATTTTTTTCGTCAGGCCTTCATAGCTTGTTTCGTCAAGAGGAGTATCTGTGTTTGGATCCTCGTCGTTGGATGGTATATCTTGCAACGATATATTTGTCATCCTACCAGTTTCAGCATCATCAACGGCACGTCGGTAATGTCTTTTAATTGTAGGGTTAATGGCAGTGGATAACAACTGGGCCATATTAGGACGCACTTCTCTGGATAGCATTTGCTCGATTAAAGACAATGCGGCATAGTCTTCGTCTTCGGTCACTACAGTCATCAGCGTAGTACTTGTGTTGTGTGTGGGTTCCTTTCTATTTTTTTTGTGTTTAGATGAATGCCTTTTCGTGCTATGTACATTATCTTTTCTATATTTCCCTCTTGGTAATTTCGTATACACGAATACCTTATTCGTTGTTACACGAGTCGTTTTATTAGGATTTAGATTTACTTTGAGTTTTATAGAGTTTGATTTCGTAGACGTGGTATATTGTGACGCAGTCTTTAAGGAAGACATTTTTTTTTGATCATGCTTCTTAGTAGCATTATCTGTTTTTTGTACCGGTTCAACAGACTGTTTTACTTTATCGTATATGTTTTTTATCTGTTTTCCTATTTGTTCTCCTACAGTGCCTGATTTCACGGGCGGATCATCTACAGCTCTATCTTTTCGTGTTCCGCCTGGTTGCACAACTAAGTAGTTCGCCTCTTCATCGTTGTACCGTCCTTTCTTCAAAGATTTTACTGTATTCATTACAGGCTTTTTATTGATGCCTTTAGTGCTCGGAGCAATCGTCGCCGCGGCCCATTCCAAATCCATTTGCATAACGTTAGGGTGATGTGTATCGTAATGAATTATCATAGGATCTGCTGAAAAAGTAGTTGTTATAACTGCGTTAGTTATCAAATCATTAAGGGCTGGAGTATGCTTAGCAATCGTTTCTATAGCCCGAAATTTAACTTTACTAAGTAAAGATTCTAACATATCTGTACCTTCAAAATCATCTTGCGCTAACACTTTGTTCTGAGGAAAGGGATCTGTGAAACGATTACTGTTCTGTTTCAATTCTTGTAAACTTGGTAAAGTAAAGACCCTATTCCCACCCAGTCCATATGAATTTGAATATAATCGCATAAGTTTATCCAATTTAGTTGACATTTCAGCTAACATTCTGTAATAATGTGATAATGTAGGATCAGTAGTTTGGTAGCCAGCAGCGCTCGCCGCGGCCATGTAACTACTCGCGTGGTTCCTCACTGGCAAGTCCCTTCTATGTTTCTCACGCGGGTCATCTGAATTCTTACGTGCTCTTGTACTATGCCCGTGATTAGTTTTTTTTTTCTTCTTTTTTTTTCCTTTTGAGCGAACCTTTTCTTCTTCTTCTTCACGAGATATCGAAATCACTTTAGTCGTCATTATTTTTACATATTTGTCTGAACTATTTACATTGGATTTATCTGATCCCGTCTGCCAATCATCGTCATTATGCTGCGGGCTTTTTGTCTTCTCGATTATCTTTGCTTTTTTTTCTTTCGGAACCAATATTTCCGTTTGCATTTGTTTATTAGTTGCGACCGTAGCATTACTGACTTCTTTCGCTATTCGTGTTGTGGTTTTCGATTCATTTTGTTTCCCTTTTAGCGCTGAACATTTCCGCCACCAAAATAAGTGTCGTTTGTTGTCCTTATCTCTCCTGTGGTGCTTCTGGGGCTGGTGATCATCAATGCTGTCGACAGCATCATCAAGCAGATCGGCTCTATCGATACTTTTAGATATAGTATGGCTGGCTACTAGCACCATCAGATAAAATAAACTGGGAACAAGAAATAATTAATAATAACCAGGGCCTTTTTTTTCAAGAAGGCTGAGCTGGAAGAATCTCATTTTATTTTAAAGGTATCAGTTCACTTTTGTACCACGAACGTTAATTTGTGACCCATTTGAAGAAAAATATGCTTGCAGTCGTCAATGTCATTAGAGATGTCAAGTCATTTGTAACTTTTAGGAAACTCAACCTTATTGTTGTAGAATGTCAGATTGACTTTGGACCTTAGGTGGGTACCAAATTAAAGTTCGCGACTGTACTTGATAAATAAATAAATTTCCGATATGGCCACATTCTGTGATGAGCGCGAGTATTTGTTATTGAGCCTTGGGTTTTTTCTACGTATTTGTAGCGTTATCTATGAAAAGGGACCTTAATGTCGATGGCGCTTCCGCCATTATTAACAATGCTCCGATAACAACAAAAAGTTGGAAAACCCCCGACATTGACATTTCAAAGTTCAATACTTCAAAAACAGCTGAACCGATTTCGATATGAAATGTCTAAGAACCACCGCTAGAAAACCTGCTTTCAAATAAAAAAACCGCATCCAAATCGGTTCATCCGTTTAAGAGTTACGGTGCCACAGACAGACACACACACACATACACACACACACACTTACACGTCAAACCCCTCTTTTTTGCGTCGGGGGTTAAAAATACAACGTCGCGTGACGCAGTGCGGTGTAAGCTCCATCGACAATAAGGTCCCTTTTTATAGATACGTCACATTTAAATAGGTATGTATTTATCTATGTAAGTAAGTTTATCGTTGCCTAGTACCCATAGTGTAAGCCTAAAGCTTATAGACCGGGAGATAGTGACACAAATTTTTCGGTCATTTGTACCAAGTATGGCGACCTTACGTGGTGATGGAAAGGAAAATGATGGTCATAGCGCTGGTCCCGGGGTTTAAAACCGTTTCGTAGCCAAAGTTTCGTAACCACCTATAGAATTATTTAATTTTGTAGGTGGTTACGAAACTTTGGCTACGAAATGGTACTAAACCGGTCCCAGTGGCCCAATCGCGTGGGTGTTAATCATAGAACAGAAAAAACAGTAGAAGTGTCAAGTGGGCGTGTAACGTGTGGCATAGTTATGCGGAGTTCCGCATAACCTACCATACTTTTGCCGCGATCGCTTATTTCGATATTTCTAAAATAGGAAATAAATCCAGAAGCATGTCTTATTGTGTGTAAAAACGATAGCCGCATCAAAAATATTGTCCATGGTCTCGTGTTGTTTTTATGATAGTTTGAGTATTGGCGACAACAGGTCTGATACTAAGCGAAGCTCATGCCACTTCCACTGTTTTTTCTAGTCCGTGGTGTTAATCAAACGTGTCGGATAAATTAGGAGCGTCAAAAGATTTGTTACACAAAAATTACTTGGAGTGATCACTAGTATATAGAACAAGCATCGATAATTGAGTTTATCGATATAGGAACTCCCTACCTGTCATAAAATTTTTCCCCCTGGATTCCTATATCTGGGGCTCTACTTTGAAATCAGTAATTCGAACTTCGGATCACCCCGTCACTTTCTTGCGAATTAGTAACGCTTCGAGAGCAAAAGGGATAGCAATAGACGAAGTTCGAATTACGGATTTCAAAGTAGAGCCTCTGGTCATCACACAAACTAGGGTCGATTGACCGGATCCATCAATGGAGTCAAATGTACCTTTTGGGCGTTCAGACCCATCAATGGAGTCGAACGGGCTTTAGGTACAGTCAACCAATTTGATTTCTAGGCCACTATGGACTATGTTAAAGTGACGTTGACAACCAAAACGTAAGAGACTTCCTATGATTTGGTTTACAACGTCACGTTGACAAAGTCCATAGTGGCCTAGGAATCAAATTGGTTGACTGTACAGTCGAGTTCATAAACATGTGTACACTTTAGTACCTTGTCACTTTAATCGCGGTGACAATTCATATATGGCGGTTTAAACATGACATTAAATAGGCAAGGTACTAAAGTGTACACATATAAATGTACACTAGAATCCATAATGGATTTAGGTGGATTTTTGTACATTTATACCTATTTGTCGGTAGATATTGAAAAGGGATCCCTTTAAAACGCATAAAGTCTTTTCGCATCATGTATCTTTTCTGCAAAACTGCATTTTTTACGCTGATATCAATAGATTCTAGTAAACACTTATATAGGGCCTTAGCGGAAAGCGTTTATTTGTCCTAAAGAAGAGATGTACGACGGACTATGCCGCCAGCCACACCGTGCGTTTTCGGCGTCATACAATATTTCAACATTATGGCCACGGCCTTGCCGGTAGCAGCGGAAACTAAACGCGGAGCAATAATATAATCATCATCAACCAAAAATCAGCACCGCTTGCCGCTCCTCTTCTCGCTTAAACTCACAAACGCACAGTGCGGGAAGATAGCGCGTTCCCATATTAAAAAGCGTTTCTAAAGAGTTGCGGAGGCGTTTTAAGTATGGAAAACACTGCAACGCGCCGCCTGAGCTCTCAGTCTTCACTCACTTAAACCAAAGCTACGGCCAGGCCGCACGCCAGCCGCCTCCTGTGTGGCCTCAAAAAACAAAGTACTCACCATACAAAATTGATAAATAACATTTGCTATGTATTAACAAATTCAAATCTTGCATGATATCATTTAATAACTACACATACAGTAAAACAATATGAAATTCTTGGAAACGCTTGCGAACTCACTCGACACGATCCGCAATTGTTTTGTCATTTTGAAAACTGTCACTCAGAAGAATAATGTTATTTTGTTTATGGTTACTCAAGATGGCCACTTTAAATGCGCAAGCATAAAGCCTTATGCTAACGACCGAAAGTTTGTTATAGCTTTATTTATTAGCATTAATATTGTGGTAGATTTTTAGCAAATTTATTTGTAACCTCTTTTAGAGATACGATAAAGGATGAAGCCTTGTCAGAGGAGACAGAACGATATGACGGTCTCTTTTACAAAACGTGAACATACAAAAACAAAAAGTGCTATTCCAGACAACGTTGGAAACTTGGGTTATAATATCAAGTTTGATTTTATGTCTCAGGATTGCAATCTTGAGACAGCAAATGTTGCTAGCTTAGGAGCAAAGAAACGATATCAATTAGCCTGTTTTTAGGGTTCCGTACAAAACATGAAAAAAACGGAACCCTTATAGGATTAGTCGTGCGTCTGTCTGTCCGTCTGTCACAGCCAATTTGCTCCGAAACTACTGGACCAATTGAGTTGAAATTTGGTACACATATGAAAATTGATGACCCGAACACAGATTCATGAAAGAAGACGAAAATTGACCAATCTCCCCCCTGATCTCCGAAACTAACAAAATACAAAATATAGTTCATTGCTTGTAGATTACAGGAAAATCAATAAGAATTTTATCAACACCATGCACAAGATTATACCACCACTGTGTGCTCTTTTCGCTTTTCCATGCCACCAAATTAAACTATAACCTAAACTTATGGATGTGACTTTAACATACATACATACATTAAATCACGCCTGTTTCTCAGATGGGTAGGCAGAGACCACTTCTTTCCACCTGCTACGATCCTGACAAATCTCTTTCGCTTCTTCCACATTCATACATCGAGTCAAACATGCACGTCGGTTTCGGGTACTTAAGATTCGGCCCTTTTCCAGTATTTCTCCGATTTGATTCGAAAAAGTATGCCAAGGGCGGCCCCTTTCGACCCTCCCACTCACTTTCGCTCAGTATATCTCTTTCGTCAATCTTCTTTCATCTATCACTTCCAAATGACCGAACCATCGAAGCATGCCCTTTTCATTCTTATTCACTACATCTTCTTTTAATCCACATTTTCTATGACCAATAAGTCATTGTCATAATCACCGTCCTCGTTACAATTCCTCAGACGTAAACAAAGTCTTCTTCGATTTAATCATAAATAACTACAACCCGACATAATCAAGACTTCACTTGCACGATACCTTCATACATCAATTCTCAAGGCTTTAAACTTTAGTAGCTTATTGCCTATGAGTAACACATTCCGTACTGAGAAAAATATTGGCTCATATCTGTATGAAAGTTAGTGGGTTGGCACTGAACATGATTAAGTAATGTAGGACAGAGATACATTTACTGGAAATCTAAGATTAAAGTGACTTCAACAGGAAAGTATTTGTGTTAAGGTTGATTCTTGATTAGTTAATATAAGGGTTCTGTTATAAATAAGTATAAATATCCATACTAATATTATAAATGTGAAAGTGTGTCTGTCTGTTACCTCTTCAAGCTTAAACCGCTGAACCGATTTAGATGAAATCCGACCCCTTTAGGATCTTTTGTGCAATTACCCTCTTACACACTCAGCTGTTGCAGGTTTCCTCGCGATGTTATTCCTCTACCGGGTAAATTTACTTAATCACAGAATAAGTAATAGTACAAGTACCTCTGGGAATTAAACTAAATAAATAAACACTCTCTCATTACTGTGATTAAAATATAGCTATGTCACTCCCATAACCATAAGGCGAATCTATGACCCCTCATGTGAATTCTATCAAGTCGTTTAGGCTGCAACATGTCCCAAATTAATAGACATATATACATACACTAGATTCTGCCCGCGACTTCGTCCGCATAGATTTCGACTATCGTTATTCCCTCGGGAACTTTAAAAAATTCCGGGATGAAATGTAGCCTATGTGTTAATCCAGGTTATAAGCTATCTCCATTCCAAATTTCATCCAAATCTGCCCAGCCGTAGCAGCGTGAAAGAGTAACAAACTAACAAACATACACACACACAAACTTTCGCATTTATAACATACATACATTCGGGTTTTCTTCTAGTCACAACTGCGTGGCACATCTGACCAATGATTTCTATTTCAAAATCAAATTTAATAAAGTCGACGGAGCCCCGCTATCCCGGAGCTCCTATTTCTGAGTGTCTTGGACCCTTGGATCATCTGAAAAACTAACATAACATAAACCAACGTCACATTTATTATACTCAGAAACATAAACTTCCGGACCGGATCTAGTAACTTCCTTCTACATCGAACAACCATTTTAATCATTCTTAACGTGTCACCGACCATAAAAATCTACTCATCTCAATTCAAGGAAAACAATCTGACCTTAGATAACCAACCAACCTTTTACTTCGAATCATTACTCGTTGGAACTCCGCAGCAAACACACGTACCATGAAACTCGCTATAATATCGTTGTTTTGCCTTGTGGCTTGCGCCAGCGCATCGCATTTAGTTCTAGGAAATATCGCGGATCGAGTGACGCTTCTGCATCATACTAAAGCAATATATAACGCTATTCCTTTTGTGAAACGGGTGAAAGAGTACTTTTATAGTGGACCGGACTATAAAATAATTCAGGTATGTTGTTATACTTCTTTAATAGTATAGTTCAGGGCCCGTATTATGGGCGCCTTTATCGCAGTGGATTTAGAATCCGTTACTTTCGCTCTTACATACTGGATAGACAGTGACAGAGGTTTTAAACCACATCGATAGGCAAGACCATGATAGGCCGTCGTCTATAATCTTCACTAAGATCTTTTCGTTAATATCAAACAAAAGGTAATCGTAAAACAAGATCGCAAAGTAGATAACAGACGGCCAAATCATACTTCCTGAACTGTATAAAACAAGGTCGCTTTCCTCCGTGTCCCTCTGTATGTACCTACCTACGCTTAAATCTTTCAAAATACATAGAGTGATTCAAGAAGGTTTTTATGTATAAGTAACTAACTGTTGCCCGCTAAAATTATAAAATAAAACATAGCCTATGTTACTCATGGATAATGTAGCATTCTAATGGTGAAAGAATTTTTGAAATCGGTCCAGTAGTTTTTGAGTTTATTCGTTACAAACATACAAAAATACTAATCTTTCCTCTTTATAATATATTTTAAAATATTAATATTATAAAATGGATTTGTGACTAACTGACTACCGGAACACGGGTGTTATTTTTTTTTTAAATGTGTTTCAAAAAAGTCGTGTGAAAATGTCTAGCGGGTCGATTTCTAACCCCTGAAGAGGGTGTAATTTGGACGCGCTGGCCTAGTTGGCAGTGACCCTGCCTACGAAGCTAGCGGTCCTGGGTTCAAATCCCGGTAAGGGCAGATATTTGTATGATTTGCAAGAATATTTGTTCCTGAGTCATGGATGTTTTCTACGTATTTAAGTATATATTTCTCTATATGAGTATTTATATCGTTGTCCCCATAGTACGGTCAGCGTCATAAATATATATACGTTCACAAGGTTTCAGAAATATATATACACCCTTATTCCCACGCAGCAGAGTCGTGTTTACATATTTTTGAAAGTTTTACTGTGTCTATATATATTTGATGCTGACTGTACAAGCCTAGAGCTTAGTTTGGGAATAGGTCAATTTGGTGTGACGTTGTCCCCTGATATTTATTTATTTATTTAATTTGTTTAACGTGTGTATCTCTGTATTTGTGTGACTGTGTATCTGTATGTCTGTTTGTGGCATTGTCTTCGTGGTAAAACCATATCGCTTTTGACATGTCATCGTATTTTCAACGATACGATAGCTCTTAAAGCCGTAACAGACTTTACTTGGTTCGCTCTGAACCATATCCGTCCGTCTATGGTCACAAGACTACTCTACAGACGGACAGATATGGTTCGGAGCGAACCAAATCCGCTGTCCGGCCCGGACCAAATTCGATCGTCTGTTACGGCTTTTACTTACTTGACAGTAATGGTGGCCGAGTTAAAAACGATACAATGTCAAAGGTACCCAATAGAATAGATTCCCTGGTTCAAAATAGAATTGATAGACTTGAACTAAACAAAATAAAACATTCTTAACCCTTTATGAATAAAGAGTTGTTAGTCATTGATAGTATATTTAGTAATGAACAGTGCGTAGAATCGATTTTACCTCTATTGCAAAGTTATACGAGTAATTGATTATTAATCAATGATTAATTATTCGCTGTTGAGTTTTATATTGCGATACGTAAAGTCATTGGCGAATGCTACACGCTCGATATGTATCGCGATATTTAACGTGATATTTATCTAGTAATATTTTGGTACACTACACATACGATACGAATCGCGTCAGTACGACGGTAAATTTCATGGAGCACACTCGTGTTTCGTATTACTTTCGTATGAATACTGACGCGATAAATATCGATTAGAGACTAGACGCTCGATATTTATCGACGATACTGAACCAGATCGTGGTTTTTTGGATTCCTAGAAATCCAGAGATCCGTATTACGATAGGTACGTGAAACTCTATACCTACTACACACTCGATGAATATCGTGATCCTGGATTACGATCCAAATATCACGATAAATATCGAGCGTGTAGCATTCGCCAATGAGTTGCAATACGATTAGTTTAGTCACTCGATCCTCGTGACGTACAGTAAAGGAAAAATTTCCTTGGACTGGACTGTATCAAAGTGACGTAATCAATCAAAATGTATGAGACTTCTTATGATTTCATTTACAGTGTCACTTTCACATAGTCCCAAGTGGTCTAGGAATCCATTTGCTTGACTAGATTATTGAGAAACCATATTGTCTTTGAAGTGTTAGGGTCTCCCCAGACCTATCGACGCGGAATCGGCTTGAGCCGGTAAGAAAAAGTTTTATGTCCATGCAATAAGAGCGAAAATGACGTCGCTGCGTTCGCAACGCCGAATCAAGCCGAGCCGAGCCGAACGACGCTTTTTTCACTCTTACTGCACGGACATAAAACTTTTTCTTACCGGCTCAAGCCGAGTCCGCTTCGATAGGTCTGGGGAGACCGTTATGGTTTATGTCAGTGATCCCCAAAAGTGGTATATATCGAACCAAGAACGATACGAAAGATAAGTCGACAACTGTCACAATTAAGATGTTGATACTCAGCATAAATATTCCTCACTATAAGAGGTACTCACAAAAAAAAACCCGAGCCCATTTGATGTAAGGGCCGACTTACAATGGAAACCCGATTATGGCCTTTCGGGAATCATTCTTCCCTCCATATCTCATTAAATATTGATCTCAGAGAAAAATGAATTATATATTTTTTGTACAAAATTTTATGCAGATTAATCATGTAATGGAACATTTTTTGCTATAAGGCCACCGTTTACGAGTTATTTACGAAAAACTAAAAAAACGACCTTTACAAAACACGTTAACTCAACCCCCACCCATCAGTACTTTTAGCATTTGTTTAAAACACCATTCCCTACAACTATGCCAAAATTCGCTGATGTACACGAGTTTTTTCCCCTGATTTTGCTTCGTTGCTTAGGCTACTGGTCTAGTATAGGGCCTGGAAAGGGGAATCTGTTGCAATGCGATAAATAAATAATATTCTTTATTTAAATTTTTTAAAAGTTATAATGAATTTACTACTATAATGTTAAACGTGGCGGTATTATCAGTAAACAACAATAGAGATAAAGCTTCATTCGAGGTGAAATGTCAAGTGTGGGATGTGAAACGGACAGACGGACAACAGTTATTTATTATTTATTACTCGTGTTTTATTAGTATGATACCAAATCAGGGCAGTATCTCAACTGAAATTGAATAACCACAGCAGTTTTAATTCTCTTCTGTTACTAATAAGAATAAGGTTGGTATTGTTACCAGAGCTTTATCTGAGATACGGCGTATTGGCTTAGGAGGGCAGTTTATGTTGGTAATTAATTTATAGTTCTTTTTGTATTAGACTTGAGCAATCCAAATAGGTCAATGGGGACTTCAGAAACTAAGAGTTAAGATAATCATTGGTTACCATGACCTCCTAAGATAAATGAGACTGCAATCAAAGATTTAAAAAAAACATACGAACTTTTTTCTACTTTATTTTTTGCAGAATCTAGGGTGTGTGATTATTTTGGGCACAGGGGCTGGCTCTACTCTAATCGGTAAAACCTTATCGTTTGTGACCTGTTACCGTATTTTCAACGTTATGATATTTGTTATTGAAGTGATAACTTCTTATGGGAGGGTAAACCGCTTCGTTACGTAACGCGTTACGGCGTCAGTCTGTCTGGCTTCCCTTTCTCTTACGCATACGGAAGCGGGGCAGGGCGGGGCGGTATAGTTCAACTTAGATTAGTTTAAGTTATACTTCTGTCGGGCGTCCCGAGATGCACACGTTTTTATTACTTGACAGGAACTTGTCAGGAGAAATAGTTTTAACGAGAAAAATAGAGCCCATGGGCTAAGATTCTACAATGTAGAACCATATTGAATTTGACATGTTATCGTATTGTCAACATTAGAATACGATACAGATGTAGTGAATAATCTTTTGCCAGAGAGGTTCGTTTTTATCTTGCTGTCTCAGTCAACTTTAGTACCCACCGATAAGCTAATTGAGAAACCAAGATCAATACGAACTTCCGACATAAAACGATGGCAAAACATTATTCACTACATCTGTAATTGTGCTTTTTTCGGGGAAACTACTCGGTTAAATACCCTTTACAGCTAGCTTCGTAGGCAGGGTCACTACCAACTAGGCTAACTTTTACCTACCTGACCTACTGCTCTTTACATTCCAGGGTATCCAAGCCCTCGACGAGCTGCAGAGCAAGGCATCCGTCAACATCACAGCTGGTGGCGTTGGCTTCTCCTACGTGAACTTCAGGATGAAGAGCGAGCGAGGATCTGGCCTTCAATACGACATCGGCATATACGGGAAACAATATTAATACACTATTTAATTGACGAAGTGAGGTTTGATTCCTACATTCTTCTTCGACTTCCAGAAACGAGCAGTCAACATTTACATCGTACGCTTTCAGAGGCCAAGATGCATTACGTTAAGACTGCGCTGAGCGTACGCCGGATGTACAGTGGCGCCCTCATTACTGTTATTGTGTTTTCCAATAAACTAAAGTATTTTCTTGAAATCGGGCGGAGCTTTTTTGTACTACAAATGAAAACACAACTTAAAGGACATATCACATAGTTTAATAACAATCGACCTTCGAGTTATCAACTTAACGGAAAAAAGTGGCCACCTTTTCCCGGTAAGCTGACTACTCAAAGGGTAATTGTTATTAAAGTTTGTTACGTATCCCATAAATTGTGTTTTACTTGCGCTACAAAAATGCATCGTCCGATTTTAAGGAAATTCTTTAGTTAATTCGAAATCACAATAACAGTGATGAGGGCGCCACTGGACGGTCGACGTTTGCTCGGCGCAGGCGCAGTCTTAAATTTAAAGCACTAGAATCAAAGTCGTTATTCTACAGCGGCGTACGCTAGATACCTATGACACGGTCTTTCGTCGATCCAAGTCCGGCCACGTCGCGCCACTTCACCCGACCTCGCAGGACATAATTTTATCCCCTAGTGTATCCCTTGCTTAAAACAAAAACAACCAAATTCAATCAAAAATCTTTATTCAAAAAGTTAAAATACTCTTTCTCTAGATACTTGACAGCGCCATCTGCAGTCAACAACGAGTTTTGCCGCTTCAAGTTGTCTATGAGCGCCGCTTGCTTGTCTATGCGCGACGTCAGCGATTTGATGCGGGCTTCTAGCCGGGAGATGGCGCTTTGGTGGGAGTTTGACAGATCACGGGACGCAGTGCGGAAATCCTAAAAGAATAATTTCATAATACAAGTGTTCTATTTTTATTCCAATTTGTTTTAGCCTACCTTAATACTTTATCGTAATCTACCTTAATAAATTTTGTTATAGTCACAAGTCTTACCCAACCTAAGGCAAGAAAACCTAAAAAAAGGCTTAAGAAAAAAATAGCCGTCGCGCACCTGCCCTCTGCGCTTGAGTTGCTCTTCCCCAGCTGATGCACGCGACTCCCAAGTCTTTCGATGTCCTTGCTACACCATATTGTTAACGATATAACTCACTTTCTCAGCCATCCTAGCGCTCGCCAGCTCAGTCTTCAGTTTCTCCACCACCGGCTCAAGCGCCGCGCACCTGCCCTCTGCGCTCGCGTCGCTCCTCTCCAGCTGACGCACTCGACTTCCAAGTCTTTCGATGTCCTTGCTAGACCATATTATTAACGATATAACTCACTTTCTCAGCCATCCTAGCGCTCGCCAGCTCAGTCTTCAGCTTCTCCACCACCCGCTCCAGCGCCGCGCACCTGCCCTCTGCGCTCGCGTCGCTCCTCTCCAGCTGACGCACTCGACTCCCAAGTCTGTCAATGTCCTTGCTACACCATATTGTTAACGATATAACTCACTTTCTCAGCCATCCTAGCGCTCGCCAGCTCAGTCTTCAGCTTCTCCACCACCCGCTCCAGCGCCGCGCACCTGCCCTCTGCGCTCGCGTCGCTCGTCTCCAGCTGACGCACTCGATTCCCAAGTCTGTCGATGTCTGAGCGTTGCTTCTCGCAGAGGCGTTCTTTTTCCTGAAATATATAAATATTTTTCTCAAATATATACTAGGAAAGGATGGTTTTTCTTTTAAAAACCAAAGACGGAAAGAGCCTCATTTTCTTCGAGAAGGAAAATAAACAACCATCGCCGACGCGTTCATACAAATTAGTATGAACGCGTCAGCGATGATTTTTTAAATGCTTCCTCCGTGAAAACTACGATATGTACAAACATTTATTATACAGCATTTCGAACCTTATTTAAACAGCCAACGAACAACGATAAACGCAATACAATTGGTCAATAAGTTCTTGATTGGTTGTAAATTTTTGTAAGTCATATTTGTATGGAATCGTCGCTAATCGTACGATCGCCACGGGAGGGGGGGAGAGTAGTGAACTTTAAACTCCACACCCAAACCTATCAAGTCACACAAGTTTTAAAACTATTAATTTGTTTGTCAAAAAACATAGATGACTCAACTAAATCGATAAAGAGAAGTTCGATAAAATAATGGGTTACCTTATCTTTTTGTCTTTTACCCCTAGTACAGTCAGCTGCAGAGAACAGTGACCCCGCCTGCATACAAGTTTCCTAGCAAAGGGGTTACATTTCTCTGCAGCTGACTGTACAAGCCTAGAGCTTAGTTTGGGACTAAGTAATATGTGTGAAATCTGTAGGTACAGCGCAGAATATCACATTCGCAAAACATCATATACGCATAACATCATATTAGCAAAACATCATATACGCATAATATCATACTAGCAAAACACGATATTCGCAAAACATGATATTTACAAATAGTTGGGTTTGGTTATAGAATCGTAGGTAGGTTTAGTTTATGTTAGATCTACAGTAAGCCCGGAGGGCCAAACCATTCAGAAATAGGAGCTCCGTTGACACTGTCTAATTCATGTCTTACTAATAATGTTTTGCTGATGTAATGTTTTGTAACTATGATGATTTGCGAATGTCATGTTTTGCGAATATCATGTTTTGCGAATATGATATCCATCGACGGAGGGTGTGAAATTGCCCTGATATTTATTTACATAACTTACCGTAAGCCGAATCTGTAATGCAGCACACTTAGCCCTTGCATTGATGATCTCAGCTGTGAGATTATTTTTGTTGTTGATAAAAGACAGCCTCTCCGTCTCTAAGTTTGACAGTTGCATGAGGTGCTTCTCGCATTGAGCTGCCTTTAAAATAAATAACAATACAAAACTATTTAATATCACGTATACAGACAGCAAGGAAAGAAACACTAAAATAAATCCAAGGAAGAAAACGAATAGGTTTCGAAGATGGTAAAGGAGATAAATATATTAGAAACTATAGAATGTAGAAGAGGAAAAATGGGACACCTGATACGGCGCGACAGTTTCTTTTTGAACATTTTGGAGCGCATGTCGAAGGAAAAAGAAGAGGAAGACCTAGGCTTACTTACTTCAGCCAAATAAGACAGAAGGCCAATGTCATTTCGTATCCGGAGGTGAAAAGGTTGGCAGAGAACAGAGAAAAGTCCCAGTTGCCTAGCTTTCATTCAGTTATACAGGGTGTCCGGCGGCAGATTTACATTTTAGAACTCGATTTTACAAAAAGTTATAAATGGTGCGGGGGAGTGGGGGGCGTCATTAGAATCACCGATCGTGCGGATTTGTTAGTCACGATGTCGCAGTGGTCGAGAGATTCGCTCGTTCGTTGTCGAAGCGTTTTTGAAGGGTGACGATTTCTGTATTATTGCGCGTTGTAGGTTTTGTTCGCACTATAAAATTCGCCGCTTAAGTGATGAACCAACTGTTAATACGATTCGGTCCTGGTTAGAGAGGTTTTGCGCAACTGGTTTGGCTAGGAATACCTCCCGACCCGGACCTAGTCGGTCGTCAAGGACGCCGGAAAGTGTGGAAATGGTGGAAAAAAGCTTACGTGAAAATACGCGATTTTCAATAAGGAAACTCGCAGCCTGTTTGAGACTTCCGAAAGCAGCCGTCCATGAAATTTTAAAAAAGGATTTAAAATTCCATCATTTTAAAATTCAAATTGTGCAACAGTTGAAAGATAATGATTTCACTACACGCAAAAAATTCTGTGATGTTATGTTAGCGAAGTTCCGAACTGTTAATTCAATTTTTTGGAGTGATGAGGCCCATTTTCATTTGAATGGGTACGTAAATAAGCAGAACTGCCGTTATTGGGCGTCCGGAACTCAGAATCCACGACAGAAACACCAAAAACCACTGCATTGTCCTCGGGTTACAGTTTAGTGCGCTTTGTCTTCTAACGGAATTATTGGGCCATTTTTCTTTGAAAATGACCGGGGCCAGGCAATAAATGTGAACAGTGAGAAGTTTGGGCGAATGATCATGGGCTTTTTTTTTTACCAAAACTGCGAGCTCACCCGTCGTACTCGTCATACACATGGTTCCAACAAGATGGCGGGACCCCACCTACGGCCAGAACTTCCATGTGTTTATTATTCGTTGAGAAATCGGTGCGATCGACCCAAACCTACTAAACCGTGTGGCGCAAAACACTAGGCTCCGTTTCGAGCAGTGTTCGTAGCTCGATGGACGACATTTGGACGACATCATCTTTAAAAAGTGAAATCCGCATTAGTTTTCTGCATTTAAAGACATAAATTAAAATGATATGTAAAATAGTTTTTTTTTTATTCAACTTTAAAAACATAAATCTGCCGCCGGACACCCTGTACCTTCACGCCTGTCTCCCAATGGGGTAGGCAGAGACTATGGAACGCTAGGTGCATCGGTCTAAACATAAAACTTTCCCTTCCTCTACATTCATTAACCTGTTCATGCACTTACGTCGGTTTCGGGTTCTTTTGATTTTGCCCTTATTCAGTACATAGCGAGCCTGATCACTGTATGTGCGTCAAGGGCGTCCCCTACCGACATCTCCACTCATCCATCCTTTCTAAATGACCAAACCAAGCCTAGCTCTTAAATTAAATGATGATGATGACCTTTTGATCACTGTGAGAGAAGAACAAACCCGAAGCCCCTTCTAAGTGCTTACAGACTGTAACTATTAACATAATTTCAATATAATATGTTCAGAAGCGATAAGCAAATGCCCTACATTATGTTACCTGTATCTGTGGTTGCACTGTAATGTTAACATTAAAGTATAACTGACATGTTATACTTTAATAAAGTATCGGTTATCGCTGTAGTTGAATCTTAATGTTCACTTTACAGTATAAGTGACCTGCACTTTAATGTGAACAATAAGATGCATGTACATTAAGATGCAGGGTAACGATGGATACAGGTTTCTCACATATTGTAGAAAACTTATGATATGTATGTAGATTAAGTTATGTATGCGACTGTACGCATAATTAGGCATTAAAACACTCGTGTATAATGCCTCTCATTATGCACCAGTCACATAAATAACTATTACCTTTTTCTCAATGGTGGTCTGAAGTTTCTCTATCTGTTCCTGCAGCAACTTCACTTTGGATCCCAGGAATTTGCACACGTTCTCCAATGATATAGTATCTGTGGATATTACTTAAATGAAATGTTTGTCATGTTTTTGGTAAAGTAATTCTACTCTTTCCAATTCTAACAAAAAAGTTCTTAAGACTGCGCCAAGCAAACGTCCACCGTCCAGTGGCGCCCTCATCACTATTATTGTGTTTTCTAATTAATTAAAGAATTTCCTTGCAATCGGGCGATGCTTTTTTGTAGCGCAAGTAAAAACACAATTTATGGGATACGTAACAAACTTTGATAACAATTACCCTATAAGTAGTCAGCTTAACGGGAAAAGGTGGCCTCTTTTTTCCGTTAAGTTGATAACTCAAATGCCAATTGTTATTAAACTAGGTGATATGTCCTATAAGTTGTGTTTTCATTTGTAGAACAAAAATGCACCGTCCGATTTCAAGAAAATACTTTATTTTATTAGAAAACAAAATAATAGTGATGAGGGCGCCACTGTACATCCGGCGTATGCTCGGCGTAGTCTTAACAGACGTATGGACAGTCAGAGAGGACGACGGATAGATTAACCGACGCACAGACTTGCCGACGGTCAGCACATCCGATCCGCAAAGTGATCCTTTGTGGCACGGAACTCTGAATAAACCAGTCAAGTGCGAGTCGAACTCACGTACTGAGGGTTCCGTACTATCGCACAGTTGGTACTATTATATTACGATTCGAATTAGATTTCGAATTGAATTAGTGCTAGCCCAACTCACATTTGACCGGTTTTTAGTGTTTCTTTTTCTTTAGATTGACGCTTGTATGTTTTACGGTTTTTAAGATACAACACAAATAAAAATACGTTGAAAAAGAACGTTTCTTGTATTATTAAAATGGTTAAAAATCCATGGTAACATCAGGATTAAAATAAAACAATCCACTATCTCTTACGGTTTAAAATATACAGCTCTTTATAGTAAGGACGGACCGACGGACGGACGGAAGGTCCCGTTTGACACCCTTCGGGCACGTGTAAAATTGATAAAATTTGTTCCATTTTTCAACTTAATTTTGCAGACGTTGCATTTATTTATCGTACGTAAACGGCCCTAAAAATATACGGACGCAACCTCGTCTAATCATGAGTAAAGCATGCAAAATGGCTGCTGTGTGCGTGCACACGCACACACATAAACTGTCACTCGTACTATGGTTCGGCGCCTTGTCTTACCTACTGTATTTGCGTGCGTGCGGTAAGTCGTGTATAATGAACGAAAGTGCCGACCTTGCATGCTTCACACCTTTTTAGTGCATTTTAGGTCTGTGCGTAGTTGCGGACGTACTCAAATATATGTTACCTTTCATAAAAGACGCCGGCAAAACTTTATCTTGCACATTGACATTAACAAATGCGTACAAAAATTCTGTATCCATACTCCATTTTTCCACAGAGTGGTCTTTGGCGCAATGTTCACAACTGACACACCCATGTCCTCTGTTTGTCTGTGGCTCGACGGCGGTTTTGACAGTAGTTTTGGCGGGAACTTTGTTCTGAATTTTCGTCGGGGTGGACTTTGGCGATGCGCTCGGCGTGTCACAGCAATGTTTCTTTTTCACACTTGATGGCCGATGTAGCGAGATGTTTTGGGGAATATCAGAGAAAAAGTCCTGTTTTTGCTGAAAATTGACTTCAATAAAACAGTAATAATCGCCCACTATAAAATAATTTACGAATTGTCAGCTGACACTTTAATTTCCATATAATGGTTTAATTTATCTTTGCCATAGTTTTAGTAAGGCAAATTTGCCATAGATTTAGTTTTAATTCGTAATTTTTAATTTGTAAGTTATGTACACACAGTGGTGTTTAAACTTGTAAAGCATGCTGCATGGTTAAAAGATTAAGGTTAATTTTTTTATATATAATTTAATTTATTGATGATCATTGTTGATAATGATGAAAAAAACGTTACTTTTACAGATAAGTTAACAGACAGGTAAGACGACCTAGGTCTAGGACCTAAGGTAACCTAGACTAGTTTATCTAGTTGTTAGAAACGCTATCAAAGTTAGCTTTCCCAGGTTCGATCCAGAAACAAATATTTTATGTGACATTAGTTAAATCATAGTGACAATACAAGTGACATATGCCACAAAACAAAGATAGGTAGGTACATATTATTTATTTATTTATTTATTTAAAGATAAACAAAGACACATACGAAGACGAATTTGTTTCCTAAGTCGCGAATGTTTCTATGTGAATATTTAAATATTTATTTTTGTATTATAAATATTTATATTGTTCTCTACTTAGACGGAACACAATCATGAGAACACTTCTCTTCAACGGCAGCTTAGCGGGTTAGATGGGACATGGGGGTAGCGATCAAAACCTAAAACCACCACTGCCTCTAAAAATTTAATCAATTCACTAAACACTAAAGAAATACTTTTTAAGAGCTATATTATATCGATTGATAAACTTTGTTGTACTTCGTTTAAATTAAAAACTAATTTAAAAAAACATTACGAGTTAAGACATCCTAGTGCTGCCCTCTATCTTTAGTATTACTAAATTAATAACATTAATGTTCCTTTCTACAGATGTCGCTGTAATCAATGAATTAACTTCACATGAGAATAATACGTCAAAAATACCATACCATGTCACGTTCTATTTGTTTGATCAAGCTTTCAGTCTTCTTTTCCAATTGCTTATTAAGCTTTTTAAATTCATTTTCTCTCGCAACTAAATCGACAGAATCCATTTTAAATAATAATCACTTATAATAAGTTAGCATCAAGAACTGACACGTAAGTACACAGTAGATTAATAAGGCGATGTTAAAAAGACTCTTCTGTTAAAGCGTTTCGAGAAAACAAAGTACATTAAAAATTGGTAGCATTATGCTTACAATCAAACAAGGCTGTTGTCATAGCAACAGTGGTCAATGTAGACACTTTTTACTTCTAACTAACCGTCTCATTGCGATAACAAAAATGTTTATTTTTCAAGGTCGAGTTATACGATTTACTAATAAAATAATATTCTACTTTTTTTTAATTTCCTAATTCCTAACGAAATTAAGTTTACATTTTTGTTATTATTGGCCACCTATAAGCTGCCATCTAGCATTTAAAAAAGCGGATTCAAACAAACATGGCTGACTCCCGTCAAAAACAGCTGTCCGCTGACCAATCACAACCTATTTCTCAAATGTCAATATGCCATGATTCCGGTGGTACAGACACAAATTATTCTTGTTGACACATTGCTTTGTCTCCCATATGATTGACAACAGTCGTATGTCAGCTTGGATCTTAAAAAACACATTGAAAATATATTGATTGATACGAGAAACGTGTTTAATGCGAAGATTTTATGGAAAAAGGTGTCAAATTAAATCTAAAATCGTATCAAGGTCGCTGAGGTAATGCTAGGATCGAAAGAGATGGCTGAAGCTAGAAAGAGACACATATATCAGCGCGTGTCTGTACCACCCGTTCTGTAAGCTTGCGAGATCGATTGGCCAATGGGAGCGTTGGTAGCCAGCTGACATTTTAGTTTGCGAGTAGAACGAGCGGCGGTTGGACGCTCGCTCGATTTGACTAAAGCGATTTACTGAGTATAAAATCCATTTGGACAGCATTTTTGCGTGTCCGGACTTGTCTCACAGTGTAATAATGTATTTGAAGCGAAAAAGACACGATTACCGGAGTGTTATATTATAGCGTATGTGTTTTTAAGTGGAGTTGACGTCCAACATTGCGAAAGGTGAGTTTCCATATGTTTGACTTTTACAGTGGTTTCACTGCATATTACAAGCCGTTCAAGCGTTATTTTTCTTCATGTTCGTGTTAATTTCGCTTGCAGTGTGATCCTCTACGTGTTTAGAAAGTTACGACTGGTTTCGTGCTACTCTGTCGGTTTGCAGAGTGATTTGTTGCACTTAGTTTCTTCCAGAGCCAGCGCAACTTAACTTGGCTGGTTTAAACGCATAAATAATCTGTTCACTGTATTATTTCCGTGAAAAAAGTGATACTGTAACTTTCCTAAGTAACTCTGTCTGTTGCTAACCGACCTGGATATCAGCTGTAGCGCTTAACAAGAGCCATAAAGGTTTTTGTTTTTTTTTAAATAACGGGTTACACTCCTTTCTGCCGAGCCCCTGGTCCCACTAGTGTTGTGCCTTTTTATCGACTTTACCGGTTTAAAATCTAGATCCTGAAAGTTGAAAAAGCGGTACATTTTTGACCCTTTGAACAAACGTATAGGCTAACGATCGTATGTTGGTAATTCTAATTTTATCTCTGTCAATATTGAACTTAGAAGTTTGTATTATGAAGTAAGACTGGTTAAGGTTTGCTTAGCTTAGTTCCATGCACGCATGCATGCAATGTTTTACTTTGCCCAGTGTTTAGGTAAGTTATGTATAGGTAGGTATCTGTAATATCTAGTATTTTTTCACTACTATAAACTACTAATTGAATATAATTAGTGCTTGCCAGACGTATCGCTGGCAAACCTTGTTTCTTTGTTGGACGGAATCAGCTGTTTTATGACGTTTGGGCACCTGCCATCTTGTTTTCATTATGGCCGTTGGGGGTTGCTTGCGTGGCCCTTTGCCCCTTTTACAACAAAGCGATTTCAGTGCGTTACTCACTCAGACTTGACTGCTCTATCCTTCTCAGTCTATAGATAGGTAGGTACGATACAATTGTAAAAAAGGGACAGGTAGCTTTGAACTAAGGGTTTTAAAATAGGGCCATTTGGTCATTTTAGCAACATCAATGGTAAAAAAATAAATACTTACCTACCTAACTGATTATTCCGTGTATTTAGCTGGCATTTAGTTTGATTTTTAGTGTCTGAGTTAGGCGTGGTGTCGTTATTTGTGGCATTTGAAGGACGTTGGAGTATTGACATATTTAAATGTATCATTGCTAAAGACCTTGTTTTTTACTTATGTTTTTTAAATGTTTAATTAACATTTAACGTGTTTGCCTTATTTAATTCTTGTTTTAAATATGAAATATTAAGTACTTATAATTAGTCAATAATACCGGACAATTGACGGCCGCGGCCGGTGAAATACAGTAACATAAAGACATTCCATCTTAGTCACCAGCTCACCAGGGTTGACAATGCGTTTGAAATAAATGTATGTAGGTACTACCTACCTACTTGTTTTAAAAGTAAATAAAATTGGTGGATTTCAGGGTAAAAATTTAATATTATTTATCTATCTACCAACTATTGGTAAATCTTTATATAAATAAGTGTTTAAAATACCTATCACCCAGTCAATTTTGACAGATGTCATCTTCTATAACCTCTGCCTCTGACTAAAATAATAGGTTGGAAATTCTACTAGGTAGGTACATTAGGTAACCTATCTTGCAGGACTAGTAGGTAAGTATACAATTACGGCAATAGGTTAAAATCTTTTTCGTTGCATTGAAATTTACTCCAGGGAAATGTGACAGAGTGGTTGTTTTTTTTAGGAAGTAATATTTTAATTCGTTTGACGGTGTTCGACAATACTTTACGGATTCAAATGAAATAAACATTTATTTAGATTAAAAAACACATTACTACCTACTTAAAGAAAAAATTTAAATATTTATTCAGTACATTGGCCACATGAGGGCTCTTTTACACGGAGAATTTCAGTGCAACGATAAATATTTTAATCCTACTACCTGGCCTGTCCTGTGTCATAACAGGTATTTCCTTACCTACCTACCTATTCTACGAATTAGCGATTGTATCTAGAACTAAATCAGGTAAGAGAAACCTTGCTGTACCTATTAGTATTTTATAATAAACGTGGCTTTTATTGTAGCTATTCACGTGTAATTAAATCTAGTGTCTAATAATAACGGTTAATTATAGACGGTTACCAACATCCTTATAATTTAATTTAATTATCGATCTTTTTAGCTATTTAACATTCTAAAACTGAAATTTGTATGATATGATGGTGTATCTTCTTAGTTTCCTGCGTTTATCGCTTGACAAAATGTGGATAAAGCATCCGTCACTCTCGTACGTTCGTGTCAGAAAGTGACGTGTTTTACTTAAAAAAGGTGATTTTACGTGATAAACGCAGCTATACTATTAGACCCCCAGTGGCTCGTTTCACGAAGCTACAAGTTACAAATTACAAGCGGAGCTCTCTTTCTAGCAAAAGGAGTTAGAAAGAGACTTCCGCTTGTAATTTGTAACTTGTAGCTTCGTGAAACGGGCCTCTGGGCGTTGAAAGGGATTGAACTGGCAACGAACTGTATGAACATGAACGCACATTCGCAGAACGTTCGAAAGTCATTGAAACCTTGACTTTTATTAAAATAACTTGTAACATTTCGCAGCTGGTTTTTGCCTGGCATATGGCAACTTTCACTGGTCCAGTAAATGTTTCTAGCCCGCTCTGTTGATTCAGAAAGAAGGTTTCTATTTTTTGATAGATTAGCTACCTCAAATTACATATTTAAAAGGGTATTTAAAAAAAACTAGCCACTTTTAAGCATCGCGTAGGTAGGTACCTATTAACTAGGGATTGAAGTCACAGAAATGTTTGGTACCTACGTACAGTCAATCAATTTGATTCCCAGGCCACTATTGACTTTGTCAATGTGACGTTGTAAACCAAATCATAAGAAGTCTGTAACGTATGGTTGTCCACGTCACTTTAACATAGTCCAAAGTGGCCTAGAAATCAAATTGGTTGACTGTACGTATTATAAAGTACTGAATCCCAGTTCAAAAAAAGTTTCTAAAGATGACTAGGGACATTTATAAAAATTCGTAATAAAATAAAGCAATTGAGTAGGTAGGTTAATTAATACCTATGGCGTTTTCGTAGGAAATGTTAATTTATAGTTAATCTTTTTAAATGTCAATCACAACTTGTTTACAAAAAATATCGATAATTACCTACCTACCTACTTGTCATACTGATTTGTGAAAGTACCTATTGTAACGTAAATAAGTATATCTTATTACCTAGTAGGCAAATCTATAAATAAAATGATCGGTGTAAATGAAACCATTACGGACCTTATTATCTTTCGAGAGGTAGGTATAAAGTCAACCAACATTTTGCATATCTACAAAGGAACAGTATGAAAGGAGGTAGATATTTATACGGAAAGAGGATGTAATGTACCTAACCTGTATAAAAAAAGTGCGACTAAGTGCGAGTCGTACTCGCGCACGAAGGGTTCCTTACCATTATTTATACAAAATTAGCATAAAACGGCAAAAAAAACACGTTTGTTGTATAGGAGCCCCCCTTAAATTATTTATTTTGTTCTGTTTATAGTATTTGTTGTTATAGCGGCAACGCAAATAAATCTTCTGTGAAAATTTCAAATGTCTAGCTATCACGGTTCATGAGATACAGCCTGGTGACAGACAGACGGACAGCAGTCTTGGTAATAGGGTCCCGTTTTTACCCTTTGGGTACGGAACCCTAAAAATTAGGAATGGTATACGCAAACGTGCACACAGGACTCTTTATGGTAAGTAGGTTCCTAAGTTAAATAGGAGTGTTGACTATAGTATTCAAGTTCAATTATATCGCACACACCACACCATAAAAAAATTAAAGCGCTCGCACATTGACTGAAAATCCAAGCCCGGTTGGGTTTAAGCAGTCTGGTGGTGTGGTACTGAACTCTCGATACACGAGTCCGACTCGCACTTGACTGGTTTTTCACTATATCGCTATTACTACAATGGCAACTGCATTATCTATTTATATATGTCTAGGTGGCGATAATAGCTATCTGTACGGTACAACTTGCAGGTCAATTGTGCATGATTACATTTCCAAGATGGCGGCGGCGACTTGTTTCTTGTTCTATCGTTAAATAATTATGCTGACAATAAGTCACGACACGACACAAAAAATCCTGATTTTAAATAGGTACACATGCCTACTTAACGCTAAGAATTTATAGTTCTAACCGCTTGTTTCACAATCGACAAGTAAAGCATATTTGACAGATAAATTTAGCCCTTTCTCTTTCTGTCACTTGAAAATAGACCAGGAGAGAACTAACTTTAAATGGCAGATAAATTTACTGGTGGCTTGTGAAACAGGCCCTAAGTGAAATATTAGTTTAAACTTAATTTATTATCGAGTTACTAAGTAATAAAGCCCCAATTATATTTGACCTGGATTCCTAAAACAGTTTCTACGTTAAGGGAATGAGAAGTTATTTGCGGAAATATTGGTTTACCTGATAGTCAAAGAATGCAGTAATACCAAGAAATCGTTAATCAATTTGTTAAAGTGTTCGGGCGGGTTCCACAAGTTGCCCGCGACTCGTTTGTCGCTCGATACTCCCTCTCTATCTAGCCTGCAACGAATGAGACGCACTGAGCGACAAGCAACAAAATGCAACATTTGCTAGACAATTACATTCTTGGTTAGACATGAAAAGGGCGAAACCATATTTTTATAACTAACTAGCGAATTATCTAACTACTGGTGATAGGGCGTTTTCACTAAAAAGTGTTCCCAATTAAGAACTGAAATTAAGGAACTTTGACTTTGTCAGTTTTGTGACGAAAATTAGCCATAGGTACATTGTGGCCGTCATAGCTAATTTTTGTTACAAAACTGACAAAGTTAAAGTTCCTTAATTTCAGTCCTTAAACGGTACACTTTTTAATGAAAACGCCCGAAAACAGGTTGAAAATCCGTTGCGTAGTTTGACAGATCTAAGCGTACATACAGAGGGACAGACGGCGGGAAGCGACCTTGTTTTGTCTATACTATGTAAAGATAGTGATTACTGATTAACATACACCCAAGTTAATACCTGCGCTATGAAAACTGAACAGCACGGTACGGATTATCGTTATTTGATCGTAAAAACCGGAACATTATCGATTCGCCTTTGCCCCTCACTAGCGTGTCCCAATCGCCCTTCGTGGTGCGTAGACCTCAAAACTCCAGGTTTTTCAACTCGCTCGAGTTTATTACTAAGTTATGCACTTTTTTTACTTTCGAATGGGTACTTTCTTTTTTATTTGCAAAAGCAGGACTTGTTTTAAAAGGGCCTTTGGTTTTGTTATTAATTTGGGTTAAAAACTTTTTGAAGTGATAACTTCGTTACGGAGGGTAAACCATTTCGTTACGTAACGCGCGATTAATGACAGACTATCTGGCTTCCCTTTCTCTTACGCATACGGCAACGGTAGAACTAATTTTTAAACAATTTTTAAAATACAAAACGTTGCAGGAATCGTATTTGAATCGCGGCACCTTAGCGTCGTAGACTTACCTCTCAGCCGCTAGGCAAATCTTAAGTTACAAGGTATGGACGAAAATGGTAAACGGTATTTGATCTTACCTGCTGACGTCACCGTGCGTTTCTAAGCATAAATACTGCTGACAGTGAGCATATAACCTAAAACTATCACCTATTTTGAAAGTGATTAGTTTAAGTTATCACTTCTGTCGGGCGTCCCGAGACGCACACTTCTTTTTTATTTATCGTGATGGAGAAGGCAAACGAGCACACAGGCCACCTGATGGTAAGTGGGACCTGTGACCCATAGACGGGTGTATGGCGGTTGGTCTAAAATTGTTTGACCTATTTTTGTTTCGCCACATTGCGTCCTTGATGCTTGACGCTTTCACGGCTAAACTGCTGAATCGATTTCAATGAAAATTGGTGTGGAGATAGCTTGAGTCCCGGGAAGGACATAGACTATTTTTATACTAGAAAACAACAGTCTCCTAGGGAAAGTCGCGGGCAACAGTTATCTATTAAAAAATCGGATAGTTTGTTTATACGCTTAGTTCCTTTAATATGTAGATTTATGATAGAATGTATTATTAGCCAGTTGTTAGATTATTTAGCTCCAATAAAAATAGTCTTATCTGGGGACAGTCTCAAGCGCTAGACTTACGCTATGAGTACTAGACAACGATAAACATACGTATATAACAGCTGGCTTCGTAGGCAACGTCACTACCTAGGCTAATATTTTTTTTTATTACTTTTTGACAATCATGATACTTTTAATTTTGACATGTAATGCAATTGCAAACTTATATTGTATTTTTTTCATGAAATAAATAAACTAAACTGAACTAATCGTGTCGTCAAAATTCAATTAAATCCTGAATCCTACCATTAACCCAGATATCTCGTGATCCGATGAAGATGCGCACGCGCTCACGCGTGAATGCGTTTCGATAATGCTAACGTTAAACGCGCCCGTAATGGCGGAAGTGATTTCTAAAGTACTTTAGGCTTGACGAGGCAAGATACAGAACATATAACATCGTAAGGCCCAGTTCAAATTTCGTAAGTTCGAAAAAGAATCTTGTATCAGTCAACGAAAGTCAAAAGTCACTTACGTTGGGCTTAACGAGGATAAGCTAACTGAGGCTTTATTCTACTCGGTAAAGCCATACAGCGTTTGAATTGTTATCGTATTTTCAACGTTATTATAGCTCTTAGGTATATACTTGACAGTAATACCGAAAGTAATGATGGACATGTCTAAAGCAATATGGTTTCTTCTGAAGTGTCAGCTGAGCTCGTCCACAATCCATAAGGAAAACTGGGGCTCGAACCCAGGACCTGCCGTACAGTGGCAACTTCTAAGCTAGTCTTTTTCCTTATGTTGAGATTTCAGGGTTAGAAAAAAACCGATATTTATTATAAATATCCGATTATTTGATATTTGATATACTATGTGTTCGGAAAAAGGTCTGACAAACTTCAGGGACTAACTCTGTAGGTCATTCTCATCAACTTTTATTATGGGACCAACATCCAAATCGCGGAAAAAAAAACAGCTGTTCCATACATTTCGGCTCTTTAGCTCTCAAAGTTTGTATGGAACAGCTGTTTTTTTTCCGCGATTTGGATGTTGGTCCCATAATAAAAGTTGATGAGAATGACCTACACCTTTTTCCGAACACCCTGTATATGTCCTATTATTTTTTTAGCCTATTTGGGTGTCCCACTGCTGGGCAAAGCAAAGGCCTCCCCTCTTTTCCGCCACGATTAAAATGATCAATATCTCTGAAAGAACTAAAAATTGCTGAACATACATTGAGGTTTTTTTGGTAGCCCTGGTGATGCCCTATTATTTATTTTAATTTGTCGCACTACTTACGGGACACCCGGTATATCACGATTTATATCTTGATATGTATCGGCGGATATTTATCGGCGAACCCTGTAAGATTTCCACGACTAAACAGGAGAAAAAACGTTCATATTCAGGCAGATACCGGACCAATTCGGTGGGCGAACTGTTTTCTGTTTATATATTAAAAGCACATAAATAATCGGTCCATTGTCTCGGGACAATAACCTGACCTGAGTGCATCTCTGTTTATTGATAAATCACTGGAGGGTTGCAGTCTGAGTGTGATGGTTAAAATGATTGACAACAGGATCTTTAAAAAAAATGCTGGTAGAGGTTTGTTTGAAAATACTAACACAGAAGCATTCTATTTTAGTCCTTAGCATTCGCTACACACCATGAACCTTCAGATACTGTAGAGAGACACGCACCTCATTCGCAAGCGTCTGTCGCATCAGTCGCTACCCATGGAAGCAGGATCCTAACTGGCCACTGGAAACTCAACAGACACCTGTTTCTAATGGATATGAAACAAGACGCGACATGCAGGTTCTGTCAGGAGACAGAGGAGACTGCACATGCTCTTCTCATGCAAACCACTGATGTGCAACAGAAGTATCTACCTAAGGCGTCATATCATGGACCCAAAAGAGAAACAACTCTTCACTGCCCGAAGCATCTGGAAATTCCTGGATGCGAGACGGGCCTTTGCGGTAAGCTCTAAACTAACGGCTGCCACAAAAGATCAGCAACGAACCACGGCTATAAAATCAGCTTCCTATTAAAAAAATCCGCGTCCGAGTCTGCTTGACGCTTCTTCTGCTTCGGTAGCCATCTTGCGGGGCCATATAGTGTCAATCTTGCTCTACCCATCCGAATTTCGAATGCATTCGCCTAAAACAGTCACCATTTACCTAGTACTCAAATTGATGAAGTGATGTGCAGGGTCCGTCCATATTGCTACCACCACTCTATCATTTCACTTACCGCCAAGCAGCTGTGTTAGCATTGTTGTTACAATGGGGAAAAGACCAGCGGTGAAATTCCTAGCTTTTAGGCATTCCATCTTAGTCCTCAGGGTTGGCAGTAGAGAATGCAATTTAACAGGTTATTAACCGATTTTGTATGAAAATAACCGGTTAAAACCGGTTGTAACCGGTTTTTTTTGCATTCCTTAGTTGGCAGCGTTTGCAGTACTGAGATTGAAAATGTTTATGAACCTCAAGCCATATTTACATTGGTCAAGGACAGTGGCAAGTACAGTGCCAAGGACAGTGGAGTAAAATAGAAAGCGATTCTATTTGATTCCACTGTCAAGGCAACTTGACTTGCTACTGTCCGATCGGTTTACACTACTGTACTTTCCACTGTCCACTGTCCACTGTCCTTGACCAATCTAAATCGGGCTTCAGAGCCCACTTACCATCGGGTGATCTGTGTGCTCATTTGTTTTCTCCACACTATTAACCTCGTAAATAACCGGTTAACCGGTAAATTAACGGTCATTTTGTTAACTAGAAAACTAAAGTCGAAATTAAATTTGATACCATTAATCACTTAAACAGAATCTTCATGAAATTAACATTGATTAAATTGTAAAAGTAATGTATTCATCCTGAGTCTTTTAAAAGATCCCACTTGGCATTGGGAATTCCCGGGAGCAGGCAATTCACGCGATTTATTACGACGATTTTTTTTGGATAAAGGAGTGTCCTTAATATGACTCAGTTACAAATCCTATATTCCTAACTGGATTCAAACCTACAATAGGCATTACACCACCATTAAGCACAGACTCAGCTATTCAAAGCTCAACTGGTCTTTGAAGCTAAACAATGAATAATCGAAAAAACACTGCATGCTAACCTAACGAAAATAAACCGTCGAAACAGTGACATCATTGTTTATTTATATAGGCTGTTCTAGGTTCCTCGGATCATTAAAAACAGGTTATGGGCCATGAGTGGAACTGACTAATCAAACGGAACAGCCTTGCTCTTTCGGTGTATTGGTGAAATTAATAACATAGAGGCGTTGGCTACGCTTCAGATGCTAAAATCCTACTTATTATCAAGCAGCCTTTGTGTTAATTTGTATTCCCAATTCCATAACATTGCAAAAATCAATCCTTGGATACCCGATGAAGCATCACATAAGGCACTCCTTGTATGGTGAAAATGTACCAAATAATCATTCGCCAAGTGCGTTTAGCTTACAGGGGCACGTTTTATAAAGCTACAAGTTACAATTTTATAGGTCTAAACTGGCAACACTGCTCAAATGGCTGGGCCACGTTTTATAAAGCTACAAGTTACAATTTTACAGGTCTGAACTGGCAGCACTGCTCAAAAAGCTGGTCGTCATTGGTCGAGGTTGGTCAAATGGGACATTGTAACCTGTAAATTGTAATTTGTAGCTTTTTAAAACAGGCCCCTGAGGCGCGTTTCACGAAGCTACAAGTTACAAATTAAAAGCGGAAGACTCTTTCTAACTCGTACTGCTAGAAAGAGGGTTCCGCTTGTAATTTGTAACTTGTCCCTTCGTGAAACGGGCCTCTGGTCGTCATTGGTCGAGGTTGTGTCAAATGGAAACTTGTAACCTGTAAATTGTAATTTGTAGCTTTATAAAACAGGTCCCAGGAGGTCACATGTTACCATGGATTTATAATATACGAAAAACATACTCTCCTTTTTGCGTAGTACAACGCTATTGTATGCGAATTCACGTGAATCCATACAAATATGAGCATTATACGTTTAAATGTTGGTTTGCGTTGTTGTTTGAACAGCTTCGGTCCAATCATATTAACTTTGTTACTTAAAACTATACTCTTTTTAATTCATTTTTCCAATTTCTAAATGTTAACTCAAGAAAAGATGAATCCAAGGGAGCATTTAGTCTTTGTATTGAATCAGTATAAACTAAAGACGAACTGATAAATTACTGATGTTTCTGATATTATATTGTAAACTGTAGCTGTTTTAGTATAATAGTGTTCATTCATAAACTTCTTTTCCCCCTCCTATGCTAAAGAGATCTATACCTATATGCCATTCAATTTCATAATTACGAGGTAAATCTTGACATTTTCATGACATTTCATGACTAACGGCCATTGATTTCACAAGCCTTCGCAACGGTAGTGACGTCATACCTGATTCTTCTTAACCCATGCTGTTATTGCGTGGATGTTTATAATAAATTATA
Source organism: Acleris cristana (assembly GCA_948252455.1). NCBI lineage: Eukaryota > Metazoa > Arthropoda > Insecta > Lepidoptera > Tortricidae > Acleris > Acleris cristana. The sequence goes on from OX411799.1 coordinate 748,897, forward strand.
GTCATTCTATTAAATTATCGGATTTGTAATTGCGTTATCTGTGGTGGCAGAACTGTTCCATTGACAAATACTTAATGTCAATTTTGTACCGGATTTTAAAAACCGGTAATATGCCGATCTTGCCCATCCCTATTTTTTTGTTTTTACATTTAAGTCATTAAACGAGTTTGTTTATAAAATAAGAAAGCCAATTCTTAGAACGCTATGAGGAAAATGTTTATTTTGTTCTGATTAAAAAACCCTCTCGAAGTTTCAAGAAAAATTCTCAGGTACCAGGATACTATAGCAACCAAGAGGTAGTAAATGTGCGTGACGCAATCCAAAAATTATAATTGCGCATCGCGGTTACCAGGCAAGCATAAAAACTCTGTTTTTGTCGAAACGAAACACGGTGAAGGTGATAGGCGATTGAACCCCGTCGCCAGGTCATTGCTCGGGCATCCTGGTTTTTATTATGTCCTGGTAGATTGTTGTGAAATTTATTTAACATATTGAACCCATATTGAACCACGTGGTGGACTTAACCTTATGGTAAAGCGGAGCAAGATTTATTAAAGGAATGAGGATATTATAATTTGGTAAAGCAGATTTTTACGTATGAGGTGGAAATACTATACTTGGGAGCAAAGAAATCGATCCATTTTCTATGGAAATTCAGTACTAAGTGGATCGATTTCTTTGCTCCCAAGTGTATTTTCTTTAACAGTAGAAATCACCAAGCGACAGTTCTTGGTTTAAATTTGTATTGAATTGGAAACTTCTCGTATAAATGTGTATTTCGCCCCAAGTCGAGCTTTAGAAAATCACCAATGAATGAACTTATTGAAAAGTCCATAGATATCCAACTGAGGACAATTTGTTCGGTTAAAGATTAACTCAAGTAGACTATACAGGCACATGGAGTTCGCTCCAAGAGTTACTTTCAAGCCACCTTGTCGCTTTAACACCTTTGTCAAAGAAGTGAAGCAGTTCAAACATGAAGTTATAATGACAAAGCACTAAACTACTACGCCGAACTTACAAGGGACATAAGTAGTTATGGACATTATGATTAGGTACTCGATGCTCGTTTACACGTGCACGAGTAATAATCACAAGCAAGTCACTAATGTCAAGGACTAAGCTCGTTTAAACTAGGTAGACATGAGTCAGCTGACTGACTAGCTACAGGAAATCCCGTAGATATGATTGGAATTTATCGCATCCAAACCTACAACGTTCAGTGAGGTAGCTATGGAATTTTGGCATAGTATAAAACAAAGTCGCTTCCCACCGTCTGTCCCTTTGTATGTACGCTTATATCTTTCAAACTACGCAACGGATTTTAATGCGGTTTTCATAAATAGATAGAGTGATTCAAGAGGAAGGATTTTATGTATAATAAATTCTGGTTTAAGAACGGGTGTTGCAGAAAATTTATAGAAACCGAAGCGAAGGGCGCGGGTCGCTAGTTGATTAAGGGCCTTTTTCACAATCGACAAGTAAATTTATGTGCCAGTTAAAGTTAGCTCTCTCCTTATCTATGGTCAAGTGTAAGAAAAGGAAAGGGCTAAATTTATGTGTCAGATATGCTTTACTTGACGATTGTGAAACAGGCCCTTATAATAAAGCCATATAATTATTATACAGGGTGAAAAACGAACGCCACATGGACGGCAACTACCTTGAATATTGGAAATAGCAAATGCAAAGAAGACTTCATTAATTTATACCATTTTTTTATCCTTAAGTAATTTCCCTCTGTTTTTTTTGTGTTGTTAAAATACAACCTAACCTTAGTTATTTTTGGAAGACTTAATAAGTTGTCTGAGGCCCGGTTTTATAAAGGCCCGTTAGTAAATATGTCAGATCAAATTTTAGTAACTTCATACAAGTTTTGACATTCGGGACCGAAATTTGATCTAACGGATCTTTATAAAACCCAGCCTGAATCAGTTGTTTAAGACAACACTGCTATGGGATAAATCTTATTAATGATTCTGCGGGACTACCGTTTTTTTTAACTATGTACAGACACTTTGTTTGTAAATCAGTAAACAAGATTAACAAATTATTATTGATGTCGATAAATACATTGATAATCAATAAGTGGCATTGAACTTATCTGTACAAAGATCATTTATTTCTTTTCATATCGTCAATTTAATGCATAATTACTTTGTCTGCGCTTTTTTTTACATCTTCAATTGAACATAGCATAAGTTATGTATAAAATTATCTTTTATGAATATTTAACCCATTCACCTCGTATGACGCACATGTGCGTCATTAATATATGCATAGTAATTATGGTTTTATTTAATTAAACAAACTCATATTTTTCGACAAAAACTTACTGCATCATAACAAATATAATATTTAAGTAGTTGTTATCAAACTGGATTTTAATATCCTCAGCGAAAGCTAGAAATTTTATTCGATTATCTACAATGAAGAAATATTTCTTCGTAGCCTACCTGGTCATGGGGTTTTATTTTCCTTATAGAAAACTGGAATATTTTTTAGTTTTGTATAAAATCCGTTTGCTGATATATAATCCTCTGTAACGCGTGAAAAACTATAAAAAAAATGTTAATGGTACACTTTGTAATGCGATAAGTTTTAATGGAAGAACTTTTTTGTATGGTTAAATTTAATTTGCCACTGTCATCTATTTATTATACATATAAATATAAAGTCCAAGTGTTTAACCTTTAATACACAGTGTATATTGTAGCACATATGTGTGAACAGTCACATATAATGTTTGTTAAACATTAGTCATTATATAACAAGATTAGAGTAGGGCTTCAGTTACATAGTATCAGCTTCTTAGCCCAGTTCAGCGATTATTTCTATACAAATCATTGCAAAAACGTAAGATATAAAATATATTAGATGTTTATTCAGTAACTAGGCCACACGGGCACTTTTACATGTAAAAAATCTAGCAGTTTCCTAGGAGGCAACCACTGCTGAGACGAATCGCCATGCGCTACAACAAACTCAACAATCAGTAATTTTCTAACATATTATGCACTTATGACAATCATAATACCTAACCTAAAATAACCTAGAATAAGTTCTTGCATGCTCTCACCAACTTATATTATACTAAACGAGTGTTGTGCACGGTAGTAATTGAAATGTAAATTTAATACATTAGTTTAAGAGCAACCTTACTGTTAAAAACCTAATTAACATTTTGTTACCGTACCTATCAAATAAATAAATAAATAAATAAACCTAGTATTATATAAAATCATTAAAATAAAATATCATACGAGCTGGAAAGTATTACAAGAGCAATAAATAAAAATTAAAGCATATATTTACCTACATAAATATGACTGTAAGAAAAGGACGTCTTTAAATGTCTTATACAAGTAAGTAGAAATTGACTTTCAGGAATATATAAGAAGGATTATATAGTTCTCATACTTATTAGTGAAATAATCTATAATGCAACAATTTGCTAGCAAAATATCGCTAGCAAAACAAAATGGTTTCACGTACAAAAAAGTTTGACTAATGCAGAGACATGAATCTCCATTTCAACATTCATGCATACATACTTAACTCGCGCAATCAAAGTTCATTTTACAAATTCTCAGCGGGACAGGGATAGATATATATCTGGCCTTTTCACTCGCTTGAACTTGGATGGATTAATTCAGTAGCAAGTAATATGATAACAAGGTTTTTGCCAGACAATTTGGCGTCGTCATTGTCTAAACGACCTTCAGGTGTCGACTTACTGAACTGAGTTCATTGTTTCATACAAAAACACGCACTTAGGTTAGGGCACAGTGTAGGCACAATATTTCCTTTCAAAAGAAATAGGCTATTACAGAACCAAGTTCATATGCTTATACTGCATTTTCGTTTTAGAGGATACAGGTCTGGCGATTATGGCGGCCAGAAGCAAAATATAAAGCGACCATTGCTACACTGGTAGTTTCTATGACGCACCGTGTGCGTCATGCTGGCTAAAAGACATGAAATTGGCTGGCTTTTTCTTGAATTTGTATTCTTTGTAAAGTTAAGACGTATAGGTTAACATCGGTTACAAACCGATTGAACAATGTCAAATATATTTTTCACATTCATTTACAGTCTCAAGACTCTTTGTTTGCAATGTTTTTCACAAGGGGTGACATTTCAAAGGCGCAAAAACATTTTGGGTTGCTCTAGATTAACCTTTCACGCGTTTCGGTATTCAACGTTGGATAGTAGAATATTGTAATACATAATAATATGTATATAAAATCCTTGCGGAGCGTTTAGTATGAAACCCAAAATATAACATGCGTTAATATAATCTATTATCTGAAAGACCTATTCTCATATAGCGTTACACGGGTTCAATAAATTTAAGATCATCAAGGTCATCGTAGTTAGCCTAGTTGGTAGTAACCCTGCCTATGAAGCTAGCGGTTCCGGGTTCGATTCTCGGTCAGGGTAAATATTTGTGTGATGAGCGCGAGTATTTGTTTCTTGGCTGTTTTGTATGTAAATGTATTCCGCTATATAAGTATCTTTATCGTTGCCTGGTACCTATAGTACAACCGTAGAGCTTAGTTTGGCACGAGGTCAATTTGTGTGAAATTGTCCCCCAATATTTATATTTATTTATTTTGTAAAATTATGAGTTGATTTACCTGTTCACCCTAAAACCATTAGTCTGAATTGAGTCATCAAATAACCATTAGACGTTCGAAAACAATCAACTTAGGGATATAACAGTACCTTTACCATGAGTTACAATTACTGTACTCGTTAGCGAGTCGAATGCTTTGTCCCTCGCACACTATAAGAAAGAATACTGCGAGAGCTGCGAGGGACAGAGCATTCGACTCGCTCATGGTAAGGGTACAGACTGTCGATATACCGGGTGACTTCAAATTGGTAATACAAAATCAATGTTTTACACACATCTTCCCTAATCTAAACCCCTCTCCTAAGTCTAATGCTGCTAATTTAATTAATAGTATTTTTTTCTTAGTTTGAATTTATCCCATTTTTTTGGCTGAATGTGGTACCATTATGTTTAAATCAGATTGATATCATCAAGTAACAGGGTATGACAGTTATATATTAAATAGGGTAACCAAACTTTAGGACTTTGTTAGTTTTGTTTGAAAATTAACGATAGTTGAAGAATGCTTATTTAATCAACTGTGTTGAGCCACAATCAAGCGTTTTTGTATTACCAATTTAAAGTCACCCAGTAGTATTTATATCGAAAATCTGATTGATTCAGTGCATCGGCCTCGAAACGCTATTGCCCCGGTGATTGCACTGTGAAACTTCAGGGTCAACGGCCTCCGGTCAACACGTGGTTTTTTGGCTTTGTTTGTCGTTATTAATCCTGTCGAAATGTATTTTAATTTTAAATGTAAGGCGAGCTAAGTCGCTTCGACTTCGCATTTGCATACGTGTGTAGGCATATGTATAAATAAAATAATGCCCGCGACTCTGTCCACTTTTTCGGTGTAAGAAGTACCCTTTATTCTTTCACAGGCTGCAAGCTATCCCCATACCAAACTACCAAATTTCATTAAAATCGGTTCAGTGGTTTAACTGTGAATGCTTGACAAACAAACAAAAAAGTTTCTTTCATATCTTATTGTGTGGAAAAAATAAAACAAAGTTTCTGTCGAAAAACATTTTTGTGACAAGGTTTTGTTGCCGACTGTACTTTTTGGCACAGTCATTAACTACTTGTCAAGACGATTCTAACAAGCCCTAACACGACGGGTTTCTCGTGTAATTTAGGAGTTCCTACGGCCACCCTAAGTCTCCATCATCAGACCAGCTCGATGGTGCATATTATTGTATTGTCATCGAAGTTACGGAGGTATCCCAAGTTTCAGCTCAATCGATCTTCGGGAAGTTGTTCAAATCTTCCTTGCAAAATTTGACCTTTTCTTACATACATACAAAGCAAGTTTATACAAAGCTACAATACATTAAAATAAAAAAGGTTTGTCAACTGGGCAACTCCATATGTCTCCTGTCACGCGTTTTCCTACCCAATCCGGTCCACATCTCTCGACGAAAATATCACGCAATCTTTTTCTTGGTCTTTCTTTGTTTTTTCGAATATTTTTAATATTTCAATTTCTAATGGTTCTAGTGAAAACGGATACAAGTCGATTTCGCTCTTAATAAGAAAGGGTAAACGTTATTTACAGAGTATACTAGAATTAAAACGTTTTTCACCTAAACCTCGGGAGACTTGTAGCCCTTTTCACTAGAGTGGAATCTATCCGGGGAGCTGGTTCCAATCGCCATAAAAAAAATCTCGATGATGATACGCTAACGTTATTTCTCGATTGAACAATTTTTTTCTTCCATCGTATGCATCGCATGTAGTCCCTATCAATACAGCTTACAAGTTCTTTAAAAATATGTAAAAACAAGCTCTAAATACCCGACTGCATTTTTTGATAGTCGTCAACGTTGAGAATTTAATTTGATTAAAATATGCCTATGACACTCCCATAACCAACACAAATCTAATGACACCTCATATATTAAAGTTAAAATCCATCAAGCCGATAAGCCTGTAGCTTCTTCTCCGCAATGATGGTCTTGTCCGAAGCTAGTAGATTCACTCCATATTACCGACGTGTAAAAGAGCGTTCATGTGGCCAATTTACTGTTTTTATTTTATTTACAACGTGCCACAGTGATACATACGTACGTACTCTCGAAACGCATAACACCCCTTCTGACACAGTCTGGTAAATAGTCGAGTTGACATATTCTTGAGCACTAGATAGATATACGAGGGTGCATTGAAAAGTTCTGAGCCTAAGGTTGAATATAATAAAAAAAAACAAATAAATACTGGCAGGTAAAAGTGCCATATTTAGTCGCCATTATGCACTATCTTTTGTTTATTTCCTGTCACAATTTTGCATTTTATGCTGGAACTGCTACATAAGGTCACTGATTTTTCAAGTAATGGATAAAATTGAGCACCGTTCTATCATAAAATATTTGCAAAAGAAGGGGTTAACACCAAAACAAATATTTGAAGATATGAACAAAACATTAGCGCAATCTGGTCCATCGTATGCTACCATAAAAAGATGGGTAGCTGATTTCAAACGTGGCCGAGAGACTGTTCAAGACGAGCCTAGGAGTGGGCCGCCGTTGACGGCTACTACGGATGAAAATGTCAATAAAATATTAGATGCGATAATGAAGGACAGGCGATTGAAGATTGTGGAGATAGCGGAAGCAATGGGTATTTCTTATGAGCGGGCACAGAACATCATCACCGATGTTCTTGGATTTTCTAAGGTGTCAGCCAGGTGGGTGCCTAGACTGCTTTCAGTCGAGAACAAACGAGTACGTGTTACAATTTCCCAAGATTGTTTGGACATGTTTCAACGTGACCCCGAAGATTTTCTCAATCGTTTTATAACTATGGACGAGACATGGGTCCACCACAGTACACCAGAATCGAAAGAACAATCCAGGCAATGGAAAAGACCAGGTTCACCACCACCCAAAAAAGCCAAGGTCATTTTGTCAGCTAATAAGGTAATGGCCTCAGTTTTCTGGGATTGCAGGGGGGTTATCATGATAGACTATCTCGAAAAGGGCAAAACAATAAATTCGGACTACTATTGTGCTCTTTTACGTCGTCTGCGAGAGGAAATTAAAATAAAGAGACCAGGAATGCTGTCGAAAAAAGTACTGTTTCACCAAGACAACGCTCGCGTTCACACTTCGGCGAAATCAATGGCACAAATACATGATTGTGGATTTGAAGTGCTGCCGCATCCCCCTTACTCGCCGGATCTAGCTCCTTCCGATTATCATCTCTTCCCAAACCTCAAAAAACACTTGGGAGGACAAAGATTTTCGACAAATATGGAGGTACAAGAAGCAGTAGACTCATATTTTAACGACCTCAAAGATTCTTTTTTTTTTGATGGGTTAATGAAGTTGGAGGCGAGGTGGACTAAGTGCATTGACCTTCATGGAGACTATGTCGAAAAATAAAATTGTTATAAAAAGTGAGCCAGTTAGTTTTTTTTACCCGGCTCAGAACTTTTCAATCCACCCTCGTATGATCCGTGGATTCCTTCGACCTTCGCCAGGACATCGGTTAAATGACCAGATCATCTCGTTGACTCTGCATAATACATCCAACAAAAAAGCTAGGCCCGTTTCTGATGATTTGTACAAGTCATCAGAGGTTGACGGTCGAGCCAAGGTCTTGCGCTGTCATAGACGTGTCATTGCGATTTTTTGCCACTAATTATAAGTTTTGGCTTGCAACGCTTCGTAAAAAATACGTGTGAGCCAAGGCAGGTGTTGCAAAATAATTAGTAGCAACGCTTTGAGTGGTTTTGTTAACAAATTGACTGTGACGCATATGGTGCGTCATGGATAAAAATTACGGTTATCGCTGATCATGTCTCAGTATTCAAATCCCTCTTTTTCTTCTATACCTACTTTACCCCTGCATGTTTGTTAAGCTAGTCAACCAACGTGCATATACTATACTTTGTGCCATATATTACATCTACTGTAGTACTCGTACAGAGAAATCACTTTTACAAGTGAGAGTCTACTCTATCAGCACTTCCCAAAACCCTGACCCCTTATTCATAAACGCACAATAAACTTACTGTAGTTAAAGCATTCATTGTCCCTTGCTGTCCAAGTCAAATGTCATAACGACAGATAAGAACACAGCATTTTTTTAGGACACTAGCTATTACGCGTTTATGAATAAAAGGGTGAGATTCTAAGCACCCGGCAGTCATTACAGCATAGTAAAGTCATACTTTTATGTTCCTGAAAAAAAGTTTTTGAGATATCGTTATTTTGCCGTGTGGTGCCGGGTTTAGAATGTTGCCACTCCATGTCTTCCCGTGGATGTCGTAAGAGACGACTAAGGGACTTAAGGCTGTGTAGTGCTGTTAGGCGATGGGTTTGCAACCTGTCACTAATACACTGGATAACATCTTAGCTTGGTTATGCAAAATGTGGTCACAGAATTATCAACAAGTTATTGGAGTTGTTGGTGAGTCTGTGGCTCTGCCTACCCCGCTCTGGGAATGAAGACGTGAGTTTATGGTGATGATTATTTTTCGACTGTATTTTTTTTTCGACATTCGTCATAGTAACAAATTCCGAGTTTGCGTAAATTACAGAGCAGTTCTTGCTCTTGGTTCCACCTCAGATCATCTCAGGGGCTATTCTACTCGGTAAAACCATATTGCTTTTGATTTGTAATGGTATTGTCAACGTTACGATAGCTCTTGTTTACTTGACAGTAATGGTAGCCGAGTTGAAAACAATATGATAACATGCCGAAAGCACTACGCATTTACCGAGTAGAATACAGCCCCAGATAAGCTCCTAGATACCATATATATATTGCCCACGGGTTTACATACGTGGCTCGAAATTGACTTGCAAGTTTTGATCCGGAGTAAAATAAAAGCTTCCAAAAACAATGCACAATCTGCAGGAAAAGTCTCAGGTAAAAGCTAGATCTGAACTGAATAACATTAAGACAATTCCAGGGACTCAAGTAATAACATAAACAAGTCTTAATATACTTTATAATAAAAAGTACGTTCAACTCTCGACGCAGACAAAAAAACGTTCACAGGTTCACACCTTGCATCTCGAATGCAATTCTGATTCTCCCCCTTCATGTCTAGACACTGCAGACTTGCGGGTAGTTTAGATATCGCCGAATTTGTTTAGTTTTTAGACAGACGCCGTGCGGGACGGACGTCTGGAAATCGGGAGATTTCGGTGCTCGGTGTTATTTTTTAAATGAACCCGTTCAGTTCCTTTGACGCCCATGAAGCGATCATTTGAAAGGGGGGCTCTTTTTTTTATTCAGCGTTTTCTCGTGTTTTTTTTTAAATTATGATTAGTTAAGAAAATGCAATTAAGTTATGATAAGTTGATAAAACGTTTCTGTTTTAAACATTTTCAAAGAAAATTTTAGTGTTCGGTTTTCAGATTTAAGAACTTTTATTTTGGTTTTTTTAATATTCCAATTAATTAAATATAATTCATATATAAAAGTTCTAAACCAACTAGCTTTCTTTTAACATGCTCTAATTTCATAATGCATTTTGAAATGGAGTGAATGCTCTTTTACAACGTTTGAAATATGTTGCAATTATGTGAAGTGCAGTTTGGTGTAATTAATAATATTTTGAAATACGAGTACGTTGGTGCAGTTGGGAAATAATTGTTTTGAGTTAATGCAATCAGTAATCAGTAGGTTTATAATTATTTTATGTACTTACGTGAATTTGGTGTATAAAATGTTTGCTCCAATTATATTTTTTTGGAAATCTTATCGTTTTTACTACATACTACATGTATTCTTATACATAATATGAGGTGCCGACTTTCTTAAAATTAACCGACTTTAAAAAAAAAGACATTTACCAAAGAAAAACGTTTTTATCTTTCGTACACGGCTATATATTTTTTTAATAATTTAAAAAATTACCGCATAAGTGCATTGAATGTTTATGAGTTTCTCATAAGTTTTTTTAAATATTTGTGTTTATTTTCTTATTTACTTTTAATTTCACTACAGAGTTTGGCTATCACTAAACTTGATAATTTTGTCCAGAATTCAAAATGGATGCCTTGAACAGTGCTTTAATTTACGTGTGATATTAAATTGTAAAATAACCTGGGTAATTGTGAAACTGTGATAAAATGTTCTGCCTTTTTGGTACCAGTAAGTATCTTTCCGTCAGTAAAAATATATGTAATAATTTAAATTATAATATCCATAAATTTCTAAATTGCCATGAACTTTAAATATGTTTCAATTTAAAACGTGTTTTTCTAAAATAAATGTATCTAGAGCTATTGAAATAACTTCCTTGTTTCTCTCCACTGATGACATGAAGGATATAGCAAGTAATTAATAATTCATTTAAACAACATATAATTAGTATCAATCAACAGTAATATAGAAATTTATTTAAAAAAAAATGCTCCATTCTAATATTGTACAATACAATACAATAAAGTACTCTTTATTGAACACTAAAAAAAAACACGGAACATTTAAATTATAGGTATACAACAGGCGGTCTTACCGCTAATTAGCGATCTTTTCCAGTAAAAATCAGAATGCAGATGTCTATGGTTCTCAGATCTCCAGTTACCATCGCGTGGGCTGTGTTCGTTCGTCTTCCCTATGCCATATTAACAAAGTTAATAAAATCAATTCTGTTTTTAGTGGGTCACAACGTGACCAAACAAACTATACAAATATGTCACATCCTGTTTTGTTTCTGGTTTTGCGGTCTTTAACTTTCCTGGTTGGACATTTTTTATCGATCTGCTATCTGTGGTATCCTAATTATTATTGTTTCTGTGTAATACAGAACTCTGTTTAAACCACGAAGCAAACTAAACTTGACTAACACTTCCCACGTTTCCACAACATATGACGCACATGTGCGTCAAGTCCTTACAAACCGCGACCATGGACGTTGGATGTGTTAAACAAGTTGCCAAATTCGACGAAATCTTGATCACTTTAAATATAATTATTTGTATGTATGAATGATGCTGTCGCGTCGTCCAAACTATTAATATTTTTTTTGTGCGTTTTTAACCGCTGATGCCAACAGAGAAACGTTATAAATTTATCATGTACAGGGTGAGTTCTAAGTCGTGAACAGAAATAACTTTTTTAAACTCAAAACCCTTGTTATAAATACTTACACATACTTTGTGAATCTGATGATTCTGATGACTTTTTTTTGTGTAAATAATTTTTTATTAAATAATGTTAACGAAACATCATCAGATCATCACTACATAGTATAAAACAAAGTCGCTTCCCCTGTCTGTCTGTCCCTATGTAAGCTTAGATCTTTAAAACTACGCAACAGATTTTGATGCGTTTTTTTTAAATAGATAGTGATTCAAGAGGAAGGTTTTTATGTATAATACATTTTGGATTATGTACGGGTGTTACAGTAAACTCATATTCCGAAGCGAAGCGAGGGCGGGTCGCTAGTTCGATATGTTATAACTAACGTAAATGAGTTTATGCTAGATTGCAGCTGACTGGCCGCTTAGTAATAAATATTAAATAACCGACTTATCTACGTGCATGATGCATGATAGCATTGATAACTTTTGCACTTATACAGACATCGCAAACAAGTCACGTGGTCTGGGTAGTGATTCTCTCAAAAGCAAAGGTGAGCGAATGCAGGAATGAATGTCTAAGCGGCGAGTTTAAGTAGTCCCGTCAGAGCGAGCAAAATAAATTTTAGCGCGTGCATTCTCAATTAGGCAGCCTTATACGTTACAATACTCAATACTCAATACTCAATTATTAATTGCATTCCATAAGGTATATATATAGGTGGTACTTAAATTAACTTAAAAGTTATGAGATCATTATGGACCCTGTAGGGCACAGCAACATATAAACTTATAAACGTTCGAGAAGCCATGCTGCCAAATTGAATACACGCGCTGAAATGTGTTTTGTTCGCTTTGACGGGACTACTTAAACTCGCCGCTTGGACATTCACTCCTGCGTTCGCTCACCTTTGCTTTTGAAAGAATCACTACCCTGGGGTGTTATTCTCTTAAAAACGTCGAACGAACGAGCGAAAGCGTAGCGGCGAGTTTAAGTAGTCCCGTCCGAGCGAACAAAACACATTTTAGCGCGTGCATTCTCAATTTTAGACAGCCTTATACGTGTTATACCACTTATACGCTCGAGAAGCCATGCTGCCAAACTGAATACACGCGCTAAAATGTGTTTTGTTCGCTTTGACGGGACTACTTAAACTCACCGCTGCGACATTCATTCGTTTGTCCGTTCGTTCGTCGTTGTTGATAGAATCAACCCTCAGATGATGATAAATTGATATTCTTATTTTGTTTTAATTAATTGAGGGGCTGACTAATTGCGATTAATTTAAAAACGAAACAAATAGAAACGCTAAAACGCTTAAACAAAGTTACTTTCAACAAAATGTAAACAGCTATATTTTTTTATTACTAACAGCCGCTACCTACCAAATGTCTAGTTCATTCATCCCCCCTCCGTCTGGGGGGGGGTCTAGTCTAGACCTAGGCTAGGTCAACGTACAGACGACAAAGAGGTTGGTTCCAATGTTATGGTAGGTCTGTTTCTGTCTGCCGCATATTGTTACACTGTCGGCCTTGTCTAAACACTTTTGTACCTTGTCACATTAATTGCTGTGAAAATTTATACTATGTGTTCGGAAAAAGGTCTGACAAACTTCAGGGACTAACTCTGTAGGTCATTCTCATCAACTTTTATTATGGGACCAACATCCAAATCGCGAAAAAAAAAACAGCTGTTCCATACATTTCGGCTCTTTAGCTCTCAAAGTTTGTATGGAACAGCTGTTTTTTTTTTCGCGATTTGGATGTTGGTCCCATAGTAAAAGTTGATGAGAATGACCTACAGAGTTAGTCCCTGAAGTTTGTCAGACCTTTTTCCGAACACCCTGTATATGGAAGTCTAAACATGTCAATAGACAAGGTACTAAAGTGTACACATGTTTATAAACTCAACTGTACCTGGTCGGTTTAACGCGTTTGATAGATTGGTGCAGCAATTCAATAGTAGATTGTTCAACAAGGGACTAAAACAAGCCGTAATGACACGAGATGTTTAGCCACGCGAGCTGAGCGAGGGTGGCTATAGTTCGAGTGTCATTATGGTTGTTTAGTCTAGCGTTAAACACTGTACTTTTCACTATGAATGCGAGGAAAAAAAACGAGACGTTCTATATAAAATGACAATATTTATTATAAGTAACAAAGTTTCTTACAAACTTGTTCAGCAGTTGTTTTTTTTTGTAAAGAGACGCTTTAAATGCTTGTGTATTTAGCCAACAAATTAAAACTTGAAAACTATTTTAAAATAATTGGATCATGCATAATAAAATGAATTCATCCTTAATATAATTAAATAGATTCATATTCGTAATCATGAATCGTGTTTCAGGAAATTAAATCTTTAATTTTTTATTCTTGCTCACTTATCATTTTGAGGTTATTTCCACGCCTTAAAAATTATCTATACACAATCACTGAAAATGGCAATAATCCTCTCAACACCGTGATTGGTTGTTTAGGGCTTTCCAAAGTACATTAAAAAATACTTTAATCCCTGCCCTAGAGATTAATAAGGAGCTTTAGTCCCGATGTGCAGACACTAATTTTAAAGTGACAAAGCACTAAAAAGTGCAGCTACTTAGACCGAAAGTAATAAAGATTTTTTAACTAGAGAACGCAGCAAGCAGAGCTTAGTTGTTAGTGACTTTATGCAGGTAGCAATCCTGGGTTCCATCGTTGGTAAGGGCATTGTTTTTACCTGCCTTTTTAGGGTTCTGTACCCAAAAGGTGCCAAATGGGACCCTTTTTCTAAGCCTATGCTGTCCGTCTGTCCGTCTGTCCGTCCAATTGACATAGGGCTGTATCTATTAGTAATAGTAATAGCTAGACTTACAATTTTCACAGAGTTGTACTACAATTGCTATAACAATCTTACTTCTTACTGTTTGTTACTCAATCACGCCAGAACGGCTGAACAGATCTGGATGAAATTTGGCACAGAGATAGAATGTAGTCTGGAACAGCACATAGATTTTTTATCTCGGAAAATTGGACAGTTCCCGAGGGAGCAGTGATAAACGACTTTTGCGCGGACGAAGTCGCGCGGAAAAGCTAGTAAATAATAAAAATACAATAGGTTTTTATTTTGCTTGATCTTAATATTGTACAGTAAAGGAAAAATATTCCTTGGCCACTTTGGACTGTGTCAAAGTGACGGAATCTATCAAAACGATTGAGACTTCATATAATTTCATTTACAGTGTCACTTTAACATAGTCCAATGTGGTCTAGGAGTCAATTTCCTTCACTGTACCATGGTACGGAACCCTTTGTATGAGAGTCCGACTTGCACTTGGCCAGTTTTTTGTTTTGTTACGTTATCATTGCTATTTCTTACTGGGAAAGGGATCGTGCCCAACATTGGGCTAAAATGGGCTTGGTAAAATGAAACAAGTGAACGTCTAATATCTGCGCCCACGCAGGCCCTATGCCCTTGCTCATTCAAGGCTTGCGGCTATTTGTGTTAAGGTCACACGAATTTAGATCGATCTAATCTTAATTGATTTATTTAACATAATCATCATAGACAAAAACCTTATTTTAACAAGATCTCACTAAATTAATCTCACTATCATTAAAAATGCGAAAGTTTTTATGTGTGTGTTACTTTGTTACCCCATGCTGCGATGGCTGGATGTATTTGGATGAAATTTGGAATGGATATAGCTTGTACCCTGCATTTAAATTTTCCCGAGGGAATAACGCACACACACATAAACTTCGTCACACAATTGTAAGAACAATGCTAACGTATTTGTGTGATGTTATGTTGTATTTAAATTTTTTTATTTGTTACAGGTGAGTGCGCAAATTTGTTTGGCTCTGGAGATGAAACGGTCAGTGTCATTTTTTTTTAAAGTACAACCGGTTTAAATTAAGAATATTGTATTTGCATGAATATAGTGCGTAAATACAGTTGGAAAATCTCATCTTAAAATGCGAAAGTTAGTATTTCCTATTTCCAATATTTAAGGTAGTTGCCGTCCAAGTGGCGTTCGTATTATCCACCTTGTACTTCCACCAGTTCGAGTAGGTATATGTTTTATGTGAGTAATGACCATTTGTTGTAAACATCTGTATAAATATTAAGATTGTTATATAACAATAGTGCTCGTCCTTGGGATTTGCAAAGTTTTAATGGAATCACGTGTTTTTGAATAAAGATTGGGTTGACTTTATCTTTATTATGTAATTATTAGGTTAGCTGTTGCCAGTGACTTCGTCTGCGTAGAAGTCGTGTATCGCTACTCACGTATAAAAAGTACCTACTCTTTGTCCTTCTTTGGGGTTCAAGCTATGTCCATCGAAATCGGTTTAGTGGTTTAGCCGCGAAACCAGACAGACAAAATTTGATTAGTATGAGTACCCTAATAACCTTAAAAAACCCCACCATCTTTGGGTATAAGTTATTACTTGCTTCTACCCGGGACTGCCCGCGTGGTCGCCATTGATTATACCTACACCGGAAAAGTTTTTTTTTTAAATAAATGGTAGCCCTAGTTTTAACTCAGGATATAAGCTATCTGCATTCCAAATTTCATCCAAATCCGTCAAGCCGTTTTAGCTTGAGGAAGTAACAAAGTAACACACACACACACACACACACACACACACACACAAACTTTCGCATTTATAATATTGAATAGGATTAATGTGATTTTCATTATCGAATCCTGCATTTTAGATAAATATTTCCGATTTTTTGTAATCGTGTTTCTTTACATTTGTATGACCTTCTACCTCATCAGTAATTGCCTACTTCCCGGCCGGTAATTAAAGTACAATATTTAGCCTTGGCTAGGGCCTTAGCTAACAAAGTAGATGGTAACGGAAGCCTTGTTTCGGCCATTAGGAGTCGTGAACTCATGACTGCATTAACTCTGTGTGAAAATTTATTATATCTCGGTTCATAAATTTGCACTTTGGTGGGAAGCATCATTCATCATTCATTCATTAGTTTAAAAAATATTATGTCCGTTTTTGTTACCGAAAAATGTGTTCGATTTTGGTAACGAAAAGGACAAGTAACATTTTTTTGCAGACATCAGGATTTTTTACTTTAGTTTTGTTTACTTATTTATTTATTTTTCTGAATGTGTCTGTTTCTTAAAAATAAAATAAAAATAAACCAGGTCAAGTACGAGTCGAACTCGCGCACCGAGGGTTCCGTATTTATGATTGGAAAACGCAAAAAAAAACTCATTTTGTTATGAAGTTTATTTTCAATGCAATATCAATATGCCTAAATTTTAATACAGATTTTTATCTTTAAATCAGGATTGTTTCTTTTATTTTTATTTTGATTTGAAGATAATTTCATATTGTTTTTCCTAAAAAAGCATGCGGGCATCAAGTTATACATCTATGCCAAATTTCAAGTTGATAGCTTACCTACTGTGGCATACAGACAGACAAACATCGAAGTCGCACCATAAGGGTTCCTTTTTTACCAGTTTGGTACGGAATCAGCCTTATTTTAAAACTTTCTTGAATCTGCTTTACGAATGTACCGCTCTTTGCGGATTACGTCGATTTACCAAATAACCTGTAGATACAAATAAAGGTTTGTTCTCAGCGAAACTCGAACCCACGACCAACTGGTTGCACTTCTGGATCAACGAAATACACTTAATTTTACGTGACACATTTAAACTACATTGAGAAATCACGAAAGCCGCCCGCTGTTCCGCATTTTTGTGGCGCGCGGCTATTCCTGTTCCTCGTGCTTTATGCCAGCCTGGTATTCGGGCTGCGTTTCGAAAGTTTAATTTAAACTCGTGGTTAAAAATTAACTGGGTTTGTTTAATGTTTGCTGGTCATTTTAGAATGTTTTACCATTCTGACAGTGTTAGGACTGATAGGTGACAGGTGACAATTCGGTATACATTGAAGAGTTTACAAGTTTCTACGCCAATGGGATTCATATAAGCTTTGCCATGTACACAAAAATGTCACCTTTCCTTTTCTTAAATTCCTCTTATTGATATTACTGATATTGACTGACATATGTCCGTTCAAAAACATATCAGAAATTACAGTGTTCTATGTATGACTTGACATTTACATACTATGATTTATTTTCTTTGGCAAGAAGGCCATCCGATATTAAAGTGGGATCTGCTACGCATACCATTTCAATGCTCAAGACTGCAATCCTAAGACTGCAAATGCGTTGCCAATGCCGAAAAATAAGGTGGAATACCTCTTTGCTAGTAATTTGTTGTATTATCCCTACTCCGGAACACAACAGTGCGAATGCTGCTTGGCGGTGGGTTAAAAACTTAAAAGATAAGATTGTGGTAGCGATCTGGGCCCCGAAGCGGAGCTCCTATTTCTAAGTGTTTTGGCCCTTTGAGAACTAACATAACCTCAATCTACCTTACGATACGACTCTCACACCCGTATTCACAAACGTCACTATGAGGTCTCCAGTGTTCACGAACGCACAGGGTGTTTCAAATCGTCTCATAAACAAAAGGTCGGTCAACAAGGACCAATCACAAAGCTGTATTTAACGCAGTGCGTTTACTCAGTGAAGGATCCCTTAAGTATTGTTTGTGAATACGGGTGTCAGAGATAGGGTTGCCAACAGTTTTTGCTCTA
The DNA here is from genome assembly GCA_948252455.1 of Acleris cristana. Lineage (NCBI taxonomy): Eukaryota > Metazoa > Arthropoda > Insecta > Lepidoptera > Tortricidae > Acleris > Acleris cristana. The sequence continues at coordinate 767,176 of OX411799.1, forward strand.
AATATAGTATTTGACCAGGTAAGGAGGGAAAAAAAACAGTAGCTTTAAAAAAAATATAGTATCTTTTTTATTTGTTTTTATTGGATCCTGCAGAAAGTTTGAGGAAGTGTTTTTTTTTTAATGAATCTTTACAATAAAAACCTAAATTTGTGCTTATCAATAATTCATTTTTGATTAAATTTATTTGTGCTCTGTTCCGTTCTTTCCGCCATTTGGCATTCATAACAGACAAAACTCGTTCTGTAAATGCAGAAGTGGCCGGAATTGACAAAAGATAAGAAATAATCTTCGTCAAATTTGGCAACAGATTATCAGTTTCATGAAAAATATATGTTATTATGTTGCCACTTTAGACTTGTGTGAAGTGTTTGAAAGTCAACACTCTCCGTTAACTTGGTACAAAGTTCGTTTGTGATTCTTACTACTAAATACAGCAAATCAATATTGTTTGAAATCTTTTCAGAGAAACCAAATTTTCCAATTACTTCCACACATGAATCAAAGTCAATGCTATTTTCCAAAGAAAGCATCCTTTTTCCCGGACTCTAGTTCTTTTTTTAAGTTGTCCATAAAATCATAAATGTCTATGATGGTTACATTGTTCGCTTCTAGAGATTTTATAGTTTTATTGAAAATATGAAGAATATGGCTAACCATATGAAGATAAGCCCTAATCAAGTGTAATTCAGAACGCGTGCGGCACGCAGGCAGGTACGTTCATAAATTGGGAGAAGTGAATCACTGATATGAAAATATTTAATGACTGGTCAAAATATAGTAGATTTTGCTACTATATATTTTTCCAACAGTATATAGTATTTTCACCCAATATATAGTAGAATACTATATAATATAGTAAGGTTGGCAACCCTAGTCAGAGACTACACTTATTTAAGTATATTTTGACGTTTACTTTACCTAAGCCAAGATCCGTTTATTTCGGCCATATTGACTCTAATCATTGCCGTAACTTTCCTATATTGTGCTATAAATCTGTATTGGCGTCCCGTCGTCTAGCAGAGATGTGACGCAACTGATGAAATCCTTGGCACCGTTCTATGCACGCTCTAATGACACGTGCAACTTTAAATCTCTACACTATCTCTAAAAACAATATCTTACAAATTACGTGTTTTCATAACTAATGTTAGAGTTTAAATTTTTCAATGTCAGGGCCTCTGTTCGACTCTGTAAATCAATATTGCATTTGGCATGTTATTGTTATGATGATTATTTGACAGTAATGGTGGCCGAGTAAAAAATCAATACGATAATTTCTAAATAAAAAGGTCACATTTAGGGTTACCACCTTTTTTTCAACATAATAAAGTATTACTTACCAGAAGAGGAAGAAAAATAAAGTACACAGCATAAATGTAAAGTATTTTTTTTAATTATCTTTAAATGCATATTTGTTATCAGACGTTGTTTTTCTAACAGTGATTTTTCCACATTTAAAATATCAATCGCGTTCAAAGATGGCAAACACTGGTTTTAAGGCATATTATTAGCAAATGTTTAATGAAGTTATGTGCAGCTTCATTTCTGTCGTCCCGCCACTTGGCTTTCATTATGGAGAAGAACCGTTCTGTAAATCTCATAAATAAAGTACTTTGGCGTACTTTATGTGTTACGTAAAATATAACGTACGGGAAGCTAAAATAGAATACAATACTTTATAATAAAGTACGGGTGGCAACCCTCACATTTGCAATTTGATAGTCAAAGCAAATTTAACCCTCAATTTGAAGAAATAAGGTCACTTATACATACGCAGTTATATGAGACATGCGCCCTTTTTGCTAAGGAAGGCAGAACATGTCAAAAGCTATATGGTTTTACCGACTAGAATAAACCTTGATGTAGTGAATACATCGTTTTTGATCGGAAATCTTCGTGTTTATCTTGCTTTCTCAGTCAGCCTTTGTTCGTATCGATAAAACATCGGTACGGATTTCGTTGACGCATCTCTCCAACTACAATCTTATACGTGCTGGTGGCTAAAATTAAAACTAAACCATTCACGTAGTAAGTTTAGGTTAAACGTTAGGTTATAGCGACGTCGTCAGCAGCAGATATAAAGTGAATTTGATGTTAAAGGTTGTGACGTCAGTTATAAACCCTATTAAAGTCATGAATGCCTGGTAATCTTGAGTCATATCCGGATTTTCTGTTAAAAGAGTCACACGAGTTTGGTCGTTAGAGATAGTTACACATACTACATACATACATAAGGGACGGAGCAATACGTAAGTGTGATATGCAAGAATAAATGTTGCTCAGTCTAAGGTGTAAATGCGTCCCTTACGCACGCCCATGATGCGCCGACGTGTAGAGGGGCCATTAGTGACAGGTTGCAAGCCCATCACCTAACAGTACTCCAAGAAGCCTATATTCCCTTAGTCGCCTCTTACAACATCCACGGGAAGACATGGAGTGGCACTATTCTAACCCGGCAACCACACCGGGGAGATACCATTAGATTTTTTAATTTTAATTTTTAACCATTAGTTCAGTTTATATGTCCATTATTAAACACTTGTAAGTGAGCCTTCCTAGTTAAAAGGCTTTTACATACGAAAGCGGCGTTTTATATTTTTCTCTTTGAACTACGCAATAATTTCATCATAATTGCAATAAACACAAAGCGGCACTTTTCTAGTCTAGTGCAATAAAGTTTCATACAAAATCCATTACTGGTGCTTCTTTCTACTTGGTAAAACCATGTTGCTTTTGTCATGTTATATTGCCAAAGCTATGATAGCACATAGGTAATTGACAGTATTAATGCGGCGGAGTTAAAAACAATTCGATAACATTTGAAAGGCAATATGGGTTTACACAGTTGAATCCAGCCTTGTAGCTAATTTTCGGAATAAAACTTTAAAGACAAAATGATGTAGGTAAACTGACAGACATTTTCTTTCTGCGAACTGTACCTGCAGAACTCAAAGAATGTTGACGTAATGTCATGCCTTGAGTCAATTCTATACATTTTGACAGATATCTACGGACGTTAACTATAGCAGAATGGTTAACAAAAACCTAGCTAAAGAACCTAGCCAATTAAACTAGGTTCCTTGAAATCCGTTTAGGAGCTGACAGACAAAGATACTCAGACATACAGATAGGTATAAGATACACACGTAAAACTTACGACACCCCTTTTTTGCGTAGGGGGGTTAAAATTACACTACAGGAGGTACCAGAAGTACAGAATTATAATGTACACTAATAACACGGTACCAGGGTATAATAAACGTATGAAGTCAATTCCGCGATAGCCACTTGACAACAGCAGCGGTTTCTATGCCAGTCGTGACGTCACTAATGCATTCGAAATCGAACCATCACTACCGAGCTAAAATCAATCTTAAGCCCTTTCGTATTGAGTTATTTTTTATAACTGCAACCTGTTAGTTTTGACAAGGTTGCAAGCGCGCGTATTATCGCATTAGATTATATGTTTTGTGTTATGGTGATAGAGTTTTAATTGCATTGCACCAAAGTGTTGCGTTAGTGCTGGCTAGTAGACCAAGGTTGTTTACATACGAAATGCACGATCGGTTACTAGGCGAGTAGACGTTCGATTATCGAATATTTAAATAATTAGGAATTCAAAATGTAGTTTTTTTAGATATTTTAAACCGTGGCGTTCCATTTATGTATTTTGTCGTATTGAAAAGAAGAATGAATAGATTTAATTTAATTTAATCGATAAAAGACTTCTGTCTACGCGGAATCTTAGTCTAATCTAAAGCTACATTAATATAATATAACTACGATTTGATTATAATCCGGTAAACACATGTTCATTGTCTTAACAATAAAGTTTCAAATGTAAATACAATTCAGATACGCAACAGTCCACCTGTATACCTTACACGTGTACCGTATTAAGAGTGGTTTAGAATCCATTATCGATTGGAACAATGCTTTGAATTCGTAATTAACCTTCCGCCGTTCATGCCTTCCTGGTAGTTTTTCACGCGTTACGTCATGTTTTTGCGCAGTACATCGAATTGTGAGGTAACCTGTGCGTTAGGAAGGATTAAGTTAGCATTAGAAACGAGCAGCGAGCATTTGGCGTCTCACATTATGCCGAATAACGACCCGCCCTCGTTTCGCTCCGGTTAAAAACTATAAACATAGAAAACTTAAAGCGATTCGAAAGCTTGCAAAAAAGATACAAATGCAACTGTTTTCCTTTGCAATTAACGTAGGTACTTAAAACATTTTAAAAAATATATATTTTTTCAAAATCTTTCCCAATTAGGTAAGAGGGTTTTGTTAGATGACTTTCCTAAACGAATTTTTTCTTTGGAGCAAATTTTTCTTATCGCGTTTTTTCCCGAACGCCTTTTTCAGTCGTCTTTTTCCCGGCAGTTTATTTTCACACTCGGGTTTTTCCCCTTGCGAGTTTTGTCTAATGATCTAGTGGCTTGTTTTCCTGGCGGCATTATATAATTTATACTGTCATGTAATCATATCATGTTATTCTTATTCCAAAAATCTAATTTGACATCGCGGAGCTCCTATTTCTAGGTTACTAGACCCTCTGGGCCTGATGCAAAACTAACATAACCTAAACCTTACGGTGTAATTACTTTTGGGAAAAAGTGCGACTGGGATAGAAATCGAAAGGGAAAATATGTGACTGCGAAAAAAATTCGAACGTCAAAAGCGACGGTAATAAAATCGAACGGGTTAAAATGGTATTGGGTAAAATTAAGAATGGAAAAAAATGCAAAAAGAAATATCTCTTCACGGAAATAATGATAGACTAGGTACCATATATTTTTTACGCTTACATTCCTATTAGTGTTAATGAACTCGGTTTAATAGCTTAAAAATTAACAAGTTGAGCTCATTTCATTAAGTTAACTCTGTCAGGGGGTCGGCTAGATAAAAATAGAAGGACAATGACCCACAGTTATTTAAAACCATAGTTAAAAATAACATCCAAACTGTCCCGCGATCCATATTTAGGGTTCCGTACCCAAAGGGTAAAAACGGGACCCTGTTACTAAGACTCCACTGTCCGTATGTCTGTCAGCAGGCTGTATCTCATGAACCGTGATAGCTAGACAGTTGAAATTTTCACAGATGATGTATTTCTGTTGCCGCTATAACAAAAAATAAATAAGATAAAGAAATATTTAAGTGGGGCATACAACAAAACGTGATTTTTTAGCCGTTTTTTGCTCGATATTAATAACGGCAACTGGTAGGTATAGTGTCTAATGTTGTATTCGGGTTTTTAAAGCATGCTTTTTGTTTATGTTATTGCGTTGGTGGTAGAAATTCACCTTGACAGTCGAACAAAGAAATTATAAGTAAGTAACAAAAATTTTACAGTACCAAAATACTTAGACCCGTGGATTTGTAGACATTGTTAGAAATCAGAGACCAACATTATGATGGTAATTGACGTCTAAAAAATGTTTCAATATCTCATTCTATTTTTAAAAGACTTCAAAAAAGGAGTTTCTCAATTCGACCGTAAGTATATTTTTTTCGTTAAATTTCAATAACATTCCAAATTCAAAACAAAATATCAAAAAATATTTACATTTGAAAACACGACGCGGAAGTATTCTATATTTAAAATAGCTGTATGTTGACAAACAAACACCTGTCTCTGTCCTACGCGCGTGAAGACCAGCCTGTCTGTAGTCTGTCTCGCTCGTTTAACACGGTTTTGCGACGTTGCTATCGTCCCAGATGATTTTGATTAGCGTAGTATATGTAGAGTTGTTGTATGAATCATGCCAGCTTTACGTGACATACCTAATTATTATGTTATTTATCAATAACATCGTGATACGATACGATATATACATGCATGAGCAATCAGTCAGCATGTTGTATGAGGCAGGCATATTAATTGTATTGTAGAATTCAAAACATTCGTTCTATCAATTTCACATTGAGTAGAAAAATAGAATGTTCCGCGATTCCGTCTGAATAGAACTCGTTTGTTGTTTCTCAAATATTTATTACTAGCTTTTGCCACGACTTCGTCTCCGCGTAGATTTAGATTCACTTTGTTTTTACGGGAAGCTTTAATCTTTCCGGGATTAAATGTAGCCTATGTGTTAATCCGAAGTATAAGCCATTTCCTTTGCAAATTTCATCCAAATCCATCCAGCCGTTGCGGCGTGAAAGAGTAGCAAACCAAGACACACACACACAAACTTTCGCATTTATAATATTATTAGTAGTGTAGTTGGATTAGTAGGATTTATTCATTATTTATTTAGTGAATAAGATAGAAGATTCTACGAATGGCAATTTATAATAGATCTATAATTAAAACAATTCACGCGCAAAGAGCATGTATTAACTGAAACGCAGTTCAGATATCTGTAATTATTACATAAATAACATTACCTTATCTATTGCACAACTGTTGAAATAACACATTTGCAGTGCCCGCGGCTGGTGTCGGAACACAGGCCACTTATGGAATTTCCCACGTAATTCATTTGAGAACGGAATATCCTGTAAAATTAATTATTATTGTTGCTCATACATATTATAAATATATACTAAGCTTATATTTATTGGTTATTTTTATATCTATTCAAAAAAATATTTTTAGCTTAAAACTAGCTTTAAGTTTTCGCTCGATTGACTGTTCCTCAAGAACCACTGGTCCAAACACCTCTTTCTCTTGCTCTATATTTATCAACCTCTCCATACCGTTTATTCGCATTTTATACGCTTTCGCAGATTTTTTAAACTAATGAAAAATAAAAAAAAACAATTCCGGACCCAAGGCACTCCTTAGTATCATAAATATGAGGTAGGTTTAGGTTATGTTAGTTCTTCAGCTCAGTGGGCCAAACCACTCAGAAATAGGTTCTCCGCGGCAGCGGAGCTCCCTCAACTTTCTGTGAAAGTGTACGTATAAAACGCTAATAAATCCTCCATACCTCTATTGTAACTCTTCTTTCATCCATCAATAACACCTTTTAAGTTTGACTTGATCAATTTGTGTAGTTAATAAAAACCGGCCAAGAGCATGTCACTCAATTCTGGCGAAAATGGCACTTTTCGAGTTCAATAGTCCTCACAATCCAATAATAGAGTTAAACCGCGGACAGACGGACATGAAGAAGCTGTAAGGGTTCCTTGTTGACTATGGAACTCTAAAAAGCTTGTAAAATTCAAGCTAACATCATATGCACATTTTTTTTATCAGCAAAGCTTTGGTACACCAGCTGATACGTGTTGATAGCTTATCACCGTCCTTGCGGGCTGATTGCAAATCTTATCGTTGTTTTTGGGTCATTTGGTGCTTGTTTGGACCGTTCTGTTTTTATGGAGTCCTAGTATACTGCAGGGTTTTTTGTGTTAATATGTCTGTTTCTACTTCAGTGGCCGTCTTGCGGGGTCAATTCGGTGACAATCTTGCTCTAACCCGTTCGGATGCATTCGGCTGAAGCAGTCCCGTTGAGAACAGGAACTTTTTTCTCTTTCTTATAGAGCTTTTTTGTTAGTGGCTAAAGAGTTTAAACACCATATGGTCTTTTATACGTGACAGCTAGTGCTAGATTTGAAAAAACAAAACGCAGTTACAAACAAAATGACGTCATTCGGACCACAAGTCCAACGCGAGCGTAGCAAACACATTTTTTTTGTCTCAGAATAATATGATAAAAAAAGAAATTCAATTGTAGGTATGCTTTTGAGACAAGCAAGTTCTTTTTCAAAACACCTTTAAAAAAATCTGTTGTCAATTTAATGGATGAAGTAGCGTAATGGTTTTCTAATGCATGGCTCGACAATATCAACAAAAATATCATGATCCCTACATTCATAGTCAATATTTGGAACTGAAGGTCTCAGTCTGTTGGGTAGTGATGAACCAGCATGTCTGGATCCGTTTTTGTACAGTTATTTTGAATATAGGGGTCGCAATAGACTAGTTTGTGTTGGTACGAGCTTATATTGATCACAGACTGAAGGGCGTCAGCGATATCGAATAATCAATCTTTATGATAGCAGAGATAGCCAGTACGTATTGTAATATGTGGATATGCATTTTAATCTGCAAAATAATGTATGATCCAAGGGCTCTATTTTACTCTGTAAAACCATATGGCTCTTGACATGTTAACGTAACGTTGACGATACTATAACCTATTTTTTTACGTATTAACCTTACCTAGTTAAAATTGTTGCAACAAGTATTCATCTTAAAATTATACATATACTACGAACTAAATTTCGTCTAATCTACGCTGGTCAGTCAACTTGCACGTGATAGAGCAAGCGCTCAATAACAATAAGCGAGTTAAAACGAGATAGACATAGGGGATAATAAGAACGCACTCAGCACGTGCTTCGGGAATCAACTGATTTAGATTTATTACCTCCTGGTACTTTTGTGACATACTTTGGTTTTTTTAATTGATTTAAAAGAAGGTATCTGTCGAATTGGCACGTGTGAAGGTGTATTTTGAAGCAGGTCAAATAAATAAACAGAGGTAGAAAAGTTTTTTTACTGTTTGTTATTAAAATTACCTAACCCTAAGTAGTCATTAATCAAAAAATAATAATGTATATAACCTAGGAGCTAATCGTATTCGACCCTACGTTGTCGTGTACAAAGATATATTTAATCGTGCAGTCGCTTTTCCAAAACTTGTAGAAACCATATATTAATATCCGGATAAATATAAAATAACCCTGTACTCTAAACTTTAATCAGTCATCAAGTGCATACTAAATACGTACGTTAATTCCGTGTGATAGGTTGGAGTAACGCCAATATACAAATACACGTCCGGCTACCCTATTTGAAGATGTGTAACTTATGTCGCATGTAGTCCGAGCGGCGGCCGTAAAACGCTTACGTTATCGTCTATAAATTTTATGCTGTTTGGCTTATTGACAAAGGATATTCTTTTTATGTAGGGTAATAGCTTTTGTGGTTGGGTTAATCATCAAGGAAGGCCAGAAGCTCTTTAGCTCTTTAATAGAGGAGTCTTGTTCGACAAACTGGCTATTAAAAAAACAAGATGGAACTGTTGCGAGTTGCGACACTAACCCGTTACATAATTACATTTTATATTAACTTTTGCCCGTGGCTATGTCGCGTCCGAGTTCATCGCTATTCCTTTTGGAATTGGCAACTTTTTCTATATTTTAAATATTTTTAAACTATTTTTAGAAATTACTAGGATTGAAGTATTCCATTTTAGCCCTTAGGGTTGGTATTAGGAGACAACTTATCGCTCTTTAATTTTTATAAAAAATAAATAAATACCATAGGGTTTTTTTACACTAATTGACCTAGTCCCAACTAAGCTTTAGGCTGCGGCTCCACTGAGGTGGAGATGAGCGGAGTGGAGCGGAGCTGTGCCAATATTAACCGATAGAATCAAAACTAACGTGCGGAAGGGCCGCTTCACGTGACCGCTTGCGCCTTCTATTGGTTAATATTGGCACAGCTCCGCTCGTCTTCGCCTCAGTGGAGCCGCACCCTCAAGCTAGACAACGACAAATACAATGAAAACATCCAATACATCGAAAATATTCGCGCTCAACACATAAAATCTGCCCACTACCAGGATTACTACGCTAACATGTCGTCAAGTTTATATCGGTCGACTGTACTTATCAAGATTTTTAATCAATAAAATATCTTTTCAAGTGTCATTAAAAGTTATAAATGCTGACATAACTTTTAATTCACAGCAGGTTAGATACAATCTATTACCTTAATTAATACCAACTGTAGATTGACTAATATTAATTAAAATGGTATTTACTAATGAGTTATTAGCTAATTGGCTTCATGTTGTTCCAACCCCGGGACGTTGATCCGTTGAAAAACAGGCCAAGTCTCTCGAGTATTCTTAAAGTGCGCGCTCACGTATTTTGTTTAATTAAGTAACCTTGTGAATGTGGGATACGTTTTTTTTGTTTTTTTTTTGACTTATTTGGAAGCTAAAGGTAATGAGTTTTAATAAATAATTATTATAGGCTCATACATAGTATACTTAGCTCTTGTAAACCGTGACAAGAACTGAATTAAAAACCCTTTTTGTGATTGTAGGACCTTGTTTTGCATTTCTTGACCTAGTATTATTTTTTTATAGGTAGTCTGAAAAAAAAAAAACACTTTTGATCAGGGCGCTTGTTGTGTTGTTGTGGGGCTGTTGTTGCTCTTTAATACTGTGTAATATTTGTTGCAATACTTGCAATGGACAATTCATTCAAAATCGCGCTGGCCTAGTTGGTAGTGACCATGCCTACGAAGCTAGCGGTCCTGGGTTCAAATCCCGGTATTTGTGTGATGAGCGCGAATATTTGTTTCTGAGTCATGGATGTTTTCTATGTATTTAAGTATAAATTTATCTATATAAGTAAGTTTATCGTTGTCTAGTACCCATAGTACAAGCCTAGAGCTTAGTTTGGGACTAGGTCAATTGGTGTGACATTGTCCCCTGATATTTATTTATTTATTTATTTAATGCGGCAACCATTATTTTATAAACCTGATATACCTGTAATTCAGTATTTTACTATTTCGAAAGCCCAGGAAATAAATCCATATGCCAAATAAATAAACTTTGTGATTTACGTAACATTGACATTGTGAAATAAAATTATAGCGGATCATTATAGTCCGAGCGGCGACGATAAATTTCGCCAAGTCATCGCTCAAAGGTATTTGGTCCGTGTTTATTTCCGTGCAGTTCGGTTTTCTCCGTCACGCTGGTTAAATATAACACAATGAGTCCGTTGATTTCGCAGGTAAACGTTCAATTCGCTTCCGTATTATATTACAGGTTTAATTGTCAGTATTGTGCGAGTGTGTGAAGTGAAAATACGGTGAAATTATCAAGTCTCACGCATGACACAGATATACGTAAGCCTTTTTTATTTGTCGATTACTTAGTGAATTTAAAATTCAATTTATCTTTAGAAATGGTACGTATACTCCTTGTCAAAATGGCGAAAGATGTACTTAAACAAAAAAACGAGCCAATTTACCATTATTGGAGTTATAAATGAATGACGTACTTTTAAAGATCAAGTGAGGTCTTTTTAATGATGTATACAGTAACGTATGTTTTGTCCTTATCTGTCATTGTGACATTTGAATTTGACAGATAAGGACAAAATATTGTACAGTTATACCACCGTTACTCAACGTTTGTTATTTCCTGTTATTTGTTAGTTCCTGTTTCTGCCACAACTCATCTCTTTCCGCACAGACTCTAGCCTAGTTGGTAGTAACCCTGCCTACGAAGCTAGCGATCCTAGGTTTATATCCCGGTAACGGCAAATATTTGTGTGATGCGCACGAGTATTTATTCTCTTGGATGTTTTCTATGTATTTAAGTATGTATTTATCTAATACAAGTAAGTTTATCATTGTCTTAGAACTTAGTTTGGGACTAGGTCAATTTGTATGACTGTCCCTGATATTTATTTATTTTATTTATATTTATTTATCACTAGCTTTTGCCCGCGACTCCGTCCGCGTAGAAGTCGTTTATCGCTGCTCCCTCGGGATCTGTCCAATTTTCCGGGATAAAAAGTAGCATATGTCCTTCCCCGGGACTCAAGCTATCTCCATGCCAAATTTCATCTAAATCGGTTCAGCGTTTTAAGCGTGAAGAGGTAACAGACAGACAGACAGACAGACTTTCACATTTATAATATTAGTATGGATTATCCTAGACATAAAAAGTACAAGTTATGCGTTGCTCTAGGAAACTGCAGGCCGCTTCTGACCTACTTTTACTAAACTGGCAGTATTAAGGTACAGGGCAGTTTTTTTTTGCCGTCACGTCTCTTCTATAATCAATGTGAAAGTTAGAATGTTTCAACGTTATATAATCAAGAATATTAAATAACAATATAAACACGAATAAGAAAAAAATAGAACAAGTAGGTACGCTTTCTTTGTACATAATATCATAACTTAGACTTATATATAGTGCAGTGATTCATAAACAAATATTAGGAGATAACCTTACACAAACTGATCGTCCCAAACTAGGCTCTAGGTTTGTACTATTGGTACTAGACAACGATATAAATACTTATATAGAGAAATATATACTTAATTAAATGCATAGAAAACATCCAAGACTCAGGAACAAATACTCGCGCTCATCACACAAATATCTGTCCTTTCTGGGATTTGAACCCAGGGCTGCTAGCTTTGTAGGCAGGGTCACTCACTACCAACTAGGCAAACGTGTCTTCTCATATGCCAATGGTATGCCATGTTAAATACGAAAAAAGACATTAAACTTGCTTCTAAAATAAAGGCAAGGCAACTAGACAAGGTTACTAGGATTACATAAAGTTCTTGTACCATTTATAACAGAACTAGCACTAGCTCTCTCAGGGGCATTATTCTACTCATTAAAATCATATTGCTTTTGACTTGCTAACTTATTGTTTACTGACAAGTAAATAAGAGCTATCGTAACATGTCAAAAGTAATATGGATTTACCAAGTAGAATAGCGATAGATAAGTCAGCCATTGAAGCTTGAATCATTATTGAATCTTAAAAAAACACTATTTTGCCTTAAAGAAGTTAATTTTGTTAACCTAAAAAGCAAAACATTCTACTAGGATCGCATAAAGCGCCAATGTAACAGAAGTAGTACACTCCCTTTGTCCCAGCCCAGCCTTTAGGGGTGTGGCGGGGCCCTTGACACTGCAAGCGACCTAGTTGCGCGACCTACTTTGCCTCGGAATCGGGATTTGGGACGAAAGTGCATGGGACCCGACCCAAATGGAAGCTGTATACATAACACAGTATGTTTTTAGGAACGCTGTGTGAGTTTTAAAAGCGGCCTTCGGGTAAAATATAGCTTTGTTCTTATATTCGTCTGTATTATGGTTTTTAATTCAAAAGATTACTTGAGAAGTTATTGTAAATCAACGTTATCAATTTTTTAAAGGTACATGTTCTATTCGTATAGGTTTAAAGAGTTTCTTGTCTTGTTGTTTTTTTGTAACGATTTAATCAATCTACAAATTCGTCCGCATTTTGTTTGAATAACATTAGTATTGTTGACAAAGTACTGTGTAACGGATAATGTAGGTAACTTAGTTGTGGGCGGTTAATGTTTAAAACAAAATGGCATTCGATTGACTTTATAAATTAAATTAATCTCCATTGTGCAGGTAATCGACACAAGGACTTAATAAATAATGAGTTCTAGATTCTAGGTCATACGAACATTTACATAAATGTCATATCATAAACTTATAGCTGCTATAAAACCGTAGGCGATAGTTTCTTTTAGTTAAAAAAAATCCAATAGAAATATACTTGTGAGCTTCAGAGCTTGTAGTTGTATAAGACTAACTGTTCCTGCGACTCTTATTTGCCTAGTAGTTTATCGTTTTCCCTTCAGGAATTGTCACATTTTCTGGGATAAAAAGTACCTGCCTTTATCGATATGGACAAGCGTAGATAAAACATCTGCCACTGTCTTACCAGTATGTAAGTGTGAGAGTGACGAATGCTTTATCCACTGCTATAAAGTCGACCATAATACGGACTGGTGTTTAAGCTATCTACATAGCTAATTTTATTTTAATCGTTTAAGCGATTTAGATGGGAAAGCGTAAAAAACATACAGTTACCTTCGCATTTATGTTATTAGTATGGATTTATAATATTATTATAGATAACTTTACTATGTGGAGTTTTCTCAAAACATGACTAAGTATACACTGTTGCTTTCTTTGTCTTCCAAAGGTTGTTTATATCTATGTTATAATTTAAAAAAAAATGATTTTATGATTCTATTTAGCTTATGTTTTCCTAGTAACCCTAGTACTTACATGAATTAAGTATATAACTAATATTTATCGTTGCCAAGAGCTTAGTTTGGGACTAGGTCAATTTGTGTGAAATTGTCCTGTTTTTTTTTTATTAATGCAGTTGCACTTTACGCTTTTAGGCTCTTTTAGTTATCACATAGCTGAAGTGTTTTTAATCCACGACGACGCGCTCCGCCACTCAAATTAAAGATGCTCTGTTGCATCAACATTAAGATCAGGGCGGGACCATTCAATTTGGCTGAAGTCTGACAGTTCACATATTTTTACACAACTAAAACACGTATGTCAAGTGTTTTTCCATTGGAGCTGGAATATAAAAGCAATAAACATCTCGTCCCATGACTTACGTAACCCCCCAAAAAGCGCTTCGGACGGCTGCAGCGCTGAGCGAGATCAATTACTATTTATAGGTCCATGGTCGTTGGCAACAGCCGGAGGAAACTGCCAAATTAGGCTGAGGGCGAGCTAGGGCCTGTAATAGATGTAATTTATTCGCCGTCTCTATCGTACCTGCACGGTTGCACGGGCTGTTTCGCTCGCGTGAAGGATGTATCGTGATTTGGACTGAGTATCTTTTTGAACCAATCTGATAGGCAGGGTATAGTTGAGTTCATAAATATGTATACACTTTAGTACGTTGTCACTTTCATCGTTGTGCCAATTCATATATGGCAGTTTAAACATGTCATTAAATAGACAAAGTACTAAATTCTATACATATTTATGAACTCGACTGTACTAAGAAACTGATTTTTTTTCTCTAATACACAGTCCAGTTATTCTCTTAATGATATACTCTATTTTATTCATAATAAAATGAAACTACGGCTAAAATTTGATATTCGAGTGTTGATCTGAAACGTTACGTATCTAAATTCGTTGAAATAAATGCATTTTCTTAAATAAATAAACAAAAGAAAAAAAACATTCAAGGATTTATAAAAATTGTCTCTACTTCGCCCGGGTTGAATCGCAGCCACCTATCGGATCCAATTGTGAACTCAAACCATCCAGGCATCCACTAAAATACCAAAAAAAATCGGTTAGCCATATAGGAGGAGTTCAGTTACATACACTCGATACGATTAAAAAGATAGAGTAGGTACGGCCTGGGCATATGTTATCTAAATGAATCATCGAATTCTGGGATTTACTTTGCCATTTTTAAAGCTCTTGGATTCCCAAAACTCCAACTGTTTATGCATGACTGTTTCCCGGATATAGTTCCAGGAACAATTGTTGGAAATGTTTATGCAAAAATAGTTTATAATGTACGTAAAATAAATAGTCTTAGAGTTTTAGATGGCCACCGTGTACTGGAAGTCTCTTGGGATAACCGGGACATCATGAGAATACGGACATGATCACTTAATTGGCATGGAATTGATCTTTGTAAGGGTTATTTTTAGCAGTAGAACTTAAGGAGGCCTGTGTCCTGCATACGTAAAAGTAGACTGACGATGACGAATACCATTAAATAGACTGTCAGTGTCGCTCTTTTAAAGTCTCTATCCAATAACCAAAAAGAAGATACTATAACGTTATTATAACGATATACAAGCAGAATGGGCAGAAACAAAACTGGAATAAAGCAGTGTGTAAGAAAAAAGTAGCGATGCATCCGATACCGATACCGATACCGATATATCGGCGATACTTCGGGTTAGCCGATATATCGGTATCGACGATATTTTTATGACCGATTCAACGATACTTTTTAGTTTCCAAATGAGTTCTGTCGCATCTGAGAGACTATTTTCCAGCGCAGGTGTTATTCAAACAGACTTGCGAAATCGCCTTTCTCCGAAAAATTTAAGATTAGGTATTTTGTTTTTTAAACAAAAATCTTATCAATGTTAATTTTAGTTACTACAATTTTTAATTATCTAATATTAACCTATGTATCTACTTCTTATATTAATAAAAAGAAATCTGTCTTGTGATTTATTTATTATACCGTCATTTTTGAATTCACAAAAAGCGTATCGGTATCGGTATCGGTATCGCCGATATTTTTATAAGAGTATCGGTATCGGTATCGTATCGGCGAAAAGGCGTATCGATGCATCCCTAGAAAAAAGTAATGGCTGCACAAAATTGTTAATGTTTACCCCAAATAACTAAGATTCCAAATACGTACTGATTAGTTGTAGCCATAACAATAATTATCATTTGTAGGTATAAAATACCAAAAACAACTAATTAAAACCTTTGTCAAGTGTCAAACCTCATTTCCTGCGGGAGGTCAACGTACTGAACCCTAAGCCGTTACGAGTATTGTTCTAATTTCCAATTTTTAAATCATGCTAATTTATTTGTAATGTATTCCATTTATAATGTCTACGAGGTTTTATTTTTTTCGGTGGTCCCTTGGTTTATTTTTTGTAAATGTGCTTCGTTTTGTCTCAAACACAGGCATCGTAACTATTTTGTCAGTGTCACAGTTATTAATTATTTTACCACAGTTATGTGGTTTTTACAGCGTCATAATTATTTTACCACCATAAAGACAACTCAAAACAAGTTATCAAAGTTTTTACTTTAAATTATTCACCAACGCCCTACTTTCCTTTGTGCTCCCTTGTGACCGACAAACCTACTTTTCATCTGACATACTTATGTAATTTTTCGTACTCGATGACGTATTGATTTGTGCAGCCGCCGCCTATGCTATGCATTTTCCTAGGTTACTGACCTAGAAAACCTATTACATGACCTACATTGACAAATACCCTATCAGGCTTTGATAGCCGAGAAGAGGTATTCGTGATGGCGAAAAGTTTTTACGATATAGCTTCTTGTTTGTTATGCGAGCCTGGTACTTTCACTGTTTTTGTTTGTCGTCTTTGTTAGAAATGGGAGCAGTAAAAAAGTTGCTCTTCTCAGGGTCTATTTCACTTTGATTTAGCCCATCTTGGTTTGATATCGTAACCATATTGCTGTCGTGATGACAGCTCTTACTGTCAAAGTGGTCAAGTCATATGACTTCATCAATGTGACTATTATCAAAGCAATTATGGGCTATTGTGAAACGTATTAATTTCGTATTTTGTTTCGTATAGTTTTTATAAAACATCCGAGGATTGTTATACCATACCAATTTCCAACACAGAGGGAGCGGGTGTTATCCATTCGATTCGTAATTCCATTCCTAAGGGTGCGGCTCCACTGAGGCGGAGATGAGCGGAGCGGAGAGGGGTCGTGTAGGGATTGACCAATCATATAGTTGAAATCCACATCTCGTCTCCACTCCGCTTCAATGGAAACAGTCAAGCGGAGATAAGCGCAGCGGAGGGGAGACGTGTAGGAATTGACCAATCATATTAGTTGAAATCCACATCTCGTCCCCGCTCCGCTTCAGTGGAACCAGTCAAACGGAGACGAGCGGAGCGGAGAGGAGACGTAATGGCATTACTACATTGTAATCACTCCACTCAGCTGTCATTTTGTGCGTGTGTATACAATATTGATACATACATACATTTTGATACGAAGCGAATTTATATGCGTGCGTAGCGTGCGCACTTTAGTACCTTGTCTATTTAATGACATGTTTTAACTTTAAACTGCCATTATAAGAATTGTCACAGCGATTAAAGTGACAAGGTACAAAAGTGTACACATATTTATGAACTCGACTGTATACAATTTCACGGAGAGTGGATATTCTACAGACATGCTCGATGCGTCGTTCGTGCTCTATTATTGTTGCGGTGTATGGAGCAAAATGGACATTAAGCATGATAATATGTCGTTTCCGGTTACTCGCCACGTGTTCGAACTAGCATTGTATTGCGCCTCTATTCTACTGAGTATAACCATATTGCCTATGACGTGTTATGGTATTGTATTTAACTCGCCCGCCATTACTGTCAAGTCAAGTAAATGAGAGCTATCAAAACGTCGACAACGCGATAACACGTCGAAAGCAGTATGCTTTTACCATGTAGAATCTCGGCCATGAACCGTTGGATAGGTAGGTATAGACACAAGATGTATGTATGTTTTAAGTTTAAAACATTACTCTGGCGACCCCTTAAATTGCCGCCTGATATACTGGTTTGTCTCCTCCTCTCCTTCCTTGAACCGGGGACTTAATCCATAGACTCCAAAATCTAGCTAAAAATGTACCAGGCTACCATAGGTTCCAAGTAGTTCTAAACCTCTTCTCTTTGATTCCAGATGCACAGTTGCGAGACGACCCCGGCGCCGCCGGCGACCGGGCCGAACCTGCTGATCCAGCTGGGCCGTCTGATCATGCGCGCTCGGAGCGCCAGCCCCGCGCGCGCGTCCGCGCCCCGCGACCGCCTGCTGCACGCGAAGCTGCTCGCAGCCAAGCCCTCTACTAGCCAGCAGGTATGGTTTCCTGGTAGATGTGATTTATAAACTCAGGTTCAGGGGGCAGTCCGAGAGGTGACGGCTAGTTTTTCAATTTAGGGCCTGTTTCACAATCGACAAGTAAATTTATGTGCCAGTTAAAGTTAGCTCTCTCCTTGTCTATGTTCAAGTGTAAATTTATGTGTCAGATAAGCTTTACTTGACGATTCTGAAACAGGCCCTTAGATTTTTCTTGCAAAGACCCCAAATGGAGAAACTTTATTAAATGCCTGTCAGCTGTAGCAAGGCACTATCTTGGTATTTTTGAATATCCTACCAAATGTGCTGATCATGCTAGTTTTCATGGACCTTTCTCGCACTGTCCGATTTCTTTCTCTTTTTGAAAATGTGCTTGCACGCTGTTTCAAGGTGTAAGGTTGCCCATTCGGGACACATGATTACAATATAGACACTAGAGCCTTTGAAGACATGCTCATCACCATGTCATGTCATAATGTGTATATAGGCCTCCTTCTCTGGAAGCGACAGGAATATAACAGTCGGCGATCTGTCCGAATGGCGTGCCGAGACGAGAGGCCTATAAAATTCTAGTGCACCATATACCGTTACCCTAAAAAGTTTACTGCTTATTGCCTTCGTGGTTCTAATCTCCTGGTATTCCGTTCCAGGTGCAAACCCAGCCGAAACCCACGGACGAGCCAAAGCCCGGCGTCGAGGCGTCTCTCAACGACCACGTGCACGCGCTGTGGAATGAACAGATACCGATTTGCATCGAGGTTTGTACTCCATCATCATACTCATTCTGGGTTCCCAGTGGAGAAGTAGAAATAGATTACATTATAATTACGAGCTCTGCCAAAGTATGGCCTTTTTGACCAGGGTAGTGATTCTCTCAAAAGCAAAGGTGAAGTGAGTGAAGTCCAAGTGGCGAGTTTAAGTAGTCCAGTCAGAGCGAGCAAAACACATATTAGCGCGTGCATTCTCAATTAGGCAGCCTTATACGTTCGAGAAGCCATGCTGCCAAATTGAATACACGCGCTGAAATGTGTTTCATTGTTCACTTTGACGGGACTACTTAAACTCGCCGCTTGGACTTCACTCCTGCATTCGCTCACCTTTGCTTTTGAGAGAATCAATACCCTCGACTCCTGCTTTGTGGCTAGAACACTTTCCCAATCAATGTCTTTTTGGAACTCCTGGGAGTGCTTTGGACCTTCGGCTTACTCAACCTAAACCTACCTTACCTAGTTCTCTTATTGAGAAAATAGCAATTGACTGGCAATAAAAAAAACATGTAGTCGCCATCCGAGAACTCTTTGATACAGTCGACCCTCTTCTCTGCAATGAGCATTTTGGTAATCTTGGTTCTTCTGCGGATCTCATCATGTAAATTCCCCAACCAACCATATCTCTTTATCTACACTCATATCATATGTCCTCTATAATGCGTTCAGAATCCGTAGACAATGACCAGCGTTACAAGATACAATTTTACTATGATATGTTTTCTTATCTGTAGCTGTAATGAAAAGTTAAAATTACGATAGAACTTTTGATAAAGTAATGTTGTTCAAATTTGGAACATCTTCCAAAACCAGCACAATTCAAACAAGGAGCCAATTCTAGTATCAATTAAACGTCGACTCGGTATATTTTAAGTAAAGTGTCGTACGCCATTTTGATTTCGAATGACATTACAATAGGGACTTTGTTAGTTTGTCTATGATAAAAAAAAACATATTCGTGACACAGGTTAGCTTTGCCACGCAACGCATCTCAGAGTACTTATAATATGTGTGTAGATAAAGTAATGTATGCAACTGTACATAATTAGGCCTTAAAACACTCGTGTGATCTTATTATGAAACTCGCCTTCAGCTCGTTTCATAAAACCACACTCGTATTTTAAGGACCCTCTTTATGTATCAGTTACATAAAATACTATTCTTGTTGCCTTTTAATACACGTATTGTATTTCTAAAGTTGACTTTATTGACTTTGTTTTCCAGGTCCTTTTGGCCCCTGACTGCCCCGATTGCTACCAGGCCCTCAGCCGCGTCGAGGAGGATTCATCTTACGACAAACTTCACAGCCAGCAGCGCGCGTTGCTCCTCGAACGTTGGAGTATGCGCGTGCTCGTTAGCAAGTATGTTGTCTTAGTATTCATCCATCTATCTATCAGCTTGTAACCCACTGTTGGTATTCTCCTTGGTTCTGCGCTAATCGCATCCATTGCATTCCTGCCGCCTTGGTATTTGATTAAAATTAAAAATACAGAATTAAACAGGCCTTTTTTATGGCGGTCCACAATTCCTCAGTGATTTTGCAAATGTCCATTAAGGGAGAGTATAATCAGTGAAGAAAATAAATCAAGAGTAAAAGCCAAACATTTTTCAATCGGCCATCTTCCCTCCCCGAAGATTATCCAGTCTGGCCTTGCTTTATGTAGGTAGGTAGGTACAGTAAAATCAGCAAGCAGTAAATTGTAGTAAAATTTACTGTCAATAAAGCCGGAATTGCAGTGCAGCGAACATTACGCACGCACAAGTGGGTATAAATTCGCTTCGTATCAAAATTAATATACAAAAACCAATAAATGCGGGATTTCTTTTTTTCAAAAAATAAATGTAAGCCTCCTTTGCGTAGAATTTTCTATTTTCTATATTTAAGGTAGTTACCGTCCATGTGGCGTTCGTTTTTTCCACCCTGTAGATTCTCCAACAGAAAGACGTTCAGTACACGCTTAGAATAATTGATCCATGTGGCTTACGTTTGTAGTGTTTGCGTGCGTAGCGTGCGCCGTAGTGCAGTTCCGGCTTAATATTATAGGACATGACAATAAAGACTATAGACGTTACGTATAAAGGCCAAAGTCTCATAATGACTTACCGCTTCGACTATTTATCTAAAGTTCAAAGTTCATTGCGGCGCACGTTCGAGCTATGCACGTGGTTTTTAATTCCCGTGCAATGTAGATATAACTCCCTTGGCACACGTAGAGGCTTCGCACGAAATGACGTCACCGCTACACGTGCGGAGCTCTGAGGTGTCGCCCACGCATACGCGAGCACACCTTGCCCTATACTGCCCACACCTGCGTTTGGATAAGCCATTTACGTAGACACTTGTTCGTTCTACGCAGACGAAGTCGTGGGCAAAGGCTAGTATTTTATAAGTCTCAATAAGTGACATATGGGTTACTATCAAAATTCCCTTTTCGCCAAACGACAATATAGCTCAAACGTCTGGATTGTGTAATGTCTTTGTTGCTATATAGACATGAACGCTAAATGTATCTTTAGCTAAACGTCTGGATCTTAGAATGTTACAATTAAAAATACACTAGTAGCGAAACGTCTTTACCTTAGAATGTCTTTATTACTTAATGGACATAAAAGCTAAATGGCCCGGTAGCGAAACGTTTGTATCTCAAAATATCTTAATTACTAAATAGACATGAACGCCAAATAGCCCGTTAGCAAAACGTCTGGATCTTAAAATGGCAAGTGTTGATATGACACTCGATAATTCAAACTTCTAATTATACGGACTATTTTAATTTCCAGACGTTTTGCTAAAAACTCCTTCTATGTTCATGTCAATCAACTAGTTTTACTTTCGGTTAATTAGGTATTCTAATCACACGGACTATTTATATTTCCAAACGTTTGGCTACTTGCTCATTTCAATTCTGTGACGTCCTGCTAAATTGACACTTTGCTGACTGAGTATTGTACTTTCAAGTCATTCAGCTGAATTGACTCTTTGCTGACCGTGTGTTTTACTGTTATGTCATCTAGCTGAAATGGTCCTTTGGCGAAAAGGGAATTTTGAGAGTAACCCCATAATAATGCCAAGTGCCAGATAGTTTCAAATCGTTCAATTCACTTCCTGTATGTTCGTACGTTTTGACACTTCTCTGATACTCTTCTTCTAACCTGCGATCCTGGTACGCAGGGCCCACGAATCCCCGGCGTTCATAACATCGCAGTGGCTCCTGAACGCGGTGCGGTCTCAGCTTCACTTCTCGCAGCTGTCGGCTTGGCTGGCTCGGCTGAAGGGCAAACCGGAAGAGCCCGGAGAGCGCCGGTGAGTTGCCTACCGTTTATGTACTCCTGGTACTTTACACTGAGTTTACAAGTTTGTTTTTGTTTGTGTTAATTAGTTGTTTGTATCTTAAAACTCAATAAATAGGGTCTTGAGGCTGATCTGATGATAGAGTTTAAAGATAGCAACAGAAACTCCTCTTATACTTAACGTTGACCAACCGAGTGGGACTTGTTAAGCCGCGTACGGATAGCCCGTACCCTGCCCTGCTACGCGTAGTCGGTTACGCGTGTCGTGGAACGCTCTATCCGTACCCGCAGCTACGCGCACACTTTTGGGACACGCGTGCCGCGCGAACTGGCTCGTGCGCGGGCCGCCGGCAATCGGTCTTTGGTCGCGCGTCAAAGAGGACGCGCGCGTTCTGGTTCAGCTCGCGTTGAGGTCCGTGGCAGTCCGTACAGGAGCTGTACGCGTATCCAATCTACGCGTAAACACGTGCGTAACCGACTACGCGTTGCAGGGTACGCGCTATCCGTACGCAGCTGATTGATCGTGATAAACAGCTAACGACTGTAAAAACAGTCCGGAACTTCTTTTTTAAATTTTGTTCTTTATAAAACCCGGAATCGATCCGTGCCTACACTTTTGAATAGGGAAGAACATGTCACAGTAGGCGTTGTGATTATTATTAGACTGATAGATTATTCGCTGTGCAATGCTTCCATCATAACCATAACTTGTTCTGCATTTATAAACCTTAATTCCTGATATTTTTGCTACACATCTTTTCGTATCTTTGCTTTGATTGATGTTCACTTTGCTCAGTTTCCCTATTTTGTACAATTTTATTATGATCCCATTAAATACACCATTTTGTGCCCTTTCGGAGACAATGCTATTATAAAAATAGTGCTAAGTGCACTGAAACTAATTAAATGCATCCATTATCTTCGAAACCAAGTACGAGGATATGTTTTTAATTTTACATTTTATCTATTTTCAGACGCAAGCTCAGCCGTGAGAAGTGCAACTACAAGAAATTAGAATCCAACTGCGACGAGGAAATCGAAGAGCTACGCAAGTTGAACATCGTCTACTCCATCAAAATACCTGGCGAGAGCTACAAAATGGCCGAATTCAGCAAAACCCCGACCGATCACACCTTCCCCATCACCGATATTGGCAACAACGTCTATCTTAAAGTGTCTCTGGAGAGCCTACCACGAATTGATGTAGTCCCAGTAGTAAAATGCTCTTGCCCACCAAAACGACGCGCCAGCAAGGAGGTACCCGGCAATATTCACGAGGAGTTGGTCGGAAAGCTAAATGATCTCACTTTAGGACCCCGAGGTTCTAAGTTCTCACCAGATTTAGATGTAATTAATTCTAATACTGGCCCCTCGAATCGACGCCTGTCTATTATATCAACTTCCGCCTCCACAGAATATTTATACTCTGTTGCGCCAGAAAAGAAAGTCGTAGATGACAGAATGCACACGCCATGCAGTGAAAATGGGAAACATAAGTGCGAATGCGACGATTCAGATGGCAATCATAGATCTTCCACTAGTTTAAGTCAGGAAACGAAGAAGCTAGATGAACGACGGCTGAAAGAGATAGCTAAATACAAGCGACGCTTAAGAAAAGAGAGCAAGCTGAAAAAACTGTGCGATAGCACGTCTTCGGAAGGAGATGGACTAGGGTCGCAGAAGTTAAAAGAGACGCACACGTCCATTCCAATTTTACAAGCGGCTAGGTTTGATAGGTTCCGCGCTATAGGGTGCTATAGAAACCAAACGTATTTGACGCTGCCGGCTAGTAGAATGGAAACCAAATCTCCTTTCGTAGAAACTGATAGTATACCACCAGCTGAGTTTAAAAAGACCAATACGGTTGCCACGCAAACTGACGAAGTCACGTGCGTGTGTGGCAGTCCGTTGGTTGACAAATGTGAAAGTTGTATGGACCGAGGAATGGTGCGTTCAGAAGCCAACTATAATTTGGCTTCGATAGACCAATCCGAAGTGTTGCTCGACGCTATTAACAGATGCAAAGAAGAGAACGGAGCTCGACGGAAATGCGAAGAAGATAATAAATCGCTGAAAAAGCATAAATGTGATAATTATAATATAAAGTGTGATATAAGTAGTATAGATAGTTATAGTATAAACGGATCGAACATAGACGAAACGGTGATAAAACGTCCGAAGTTGAGAAAATTCTTCCCCATAGTTGACAGGATTGAGAAAATTGTGTCGGATAGATTTGCATCGTACCAGGAGAACAAAGACATCGAGGAGTTACATTTGAAGGACGACGATACAGTATTCTCTAAGCCTAAAGAATCGAAACGTCAGAAAACATTCTCAATCAATGACGACGACTATGTTTTGTACGAGAAATGTGACTATGGGACCTTTGATAAGTGCGATGTGGACTCGCCTAGCGGTACCCCAGAGAATGGTTTTGTATACCCGGATCCCAGGAAGGCTGGCCCGGATAACCAGGTGCCTTCTCCGACGGAAATGGATCGGTTCCGGTGGCGGTTCGATTCTGCTGCATCCATGGTGTTCCACACGAAGACTGGCCTCCCTCTCACCTCAAGTCCCGCTCCTCTGCGAAGAGGCAACAATTGTTTTGACTTTGATGACTCCATCAATGGAATTTCTGGTATTAAAAGGTTGGTTTTGTTATTTATTCAATACTTTTCTTTTTCAACTCGCGTACTAGAAACTGCAAACCGCTTATATTGTGATATTGATAACGGAATCAGAATGTCACCCATAGCGTTTTCAAAGTGTTAACAGTTCTGTAATGAGCGTTGATATGGTAATAACACTAATAACAGTACTCTTATAACCATTAGAGCATTGTATGAGATAAGAAAATTTTAATTTAGTTAATAATCTCTATTTCTCTCCTAAATTTTGCAAAGCTTTTAGAAATTTGTATTCATGCATGTATCTTAGGCATTCTACTAGGTAAAACCATATTGCTAAAGATATCCACATCAGACATCAGACATCAGTTATCGTATTGTTTTTAACTCGGCCGCCATTACTGTCAAATAATGAGCTATCGTATTTGACAATAAGATAACATGTCACAAGCAATACGGTTTTACCTAGTAAAATACGGGCCCTGAGACTGACAAAATGGGAAACCATTTTAATTACAAGGAACACATTACCTTGATGAGAGTTATGTTGAATTGAATTTATAATATACCATAAAGCTAAGCAGCATTGTACCAGGAGTACCAGGACCTCATAACCTCCGAATGGTTTCAGCGCTCTCTTCCACCCGATCTCGCCGGAGTCGCCGGGCGCGCCCGCCTCGCCGTCCCCCGCGCCCGCGCCGCGCCCCCCGCCGCCGCCCCCCAGGGAGCTGAAGACGCCCAAGCTCCGGATGGGGCCGAGCGCTGGGCTGCTTGGTGAGTTCTGTCGCCCTAGTACTGTCGCCGTCAAATAGGTACAGTGCAGAGCTTTATAAGTCTGGTTCTGGTAATACATAGAAAACATCCAAGACTCAGAACACACTCGTGATCACATTCGTATTAACGCTCATCGGAGATCGAACCCAGGACCCTATGTTATTCTCCTAGGCACTGAATTTTCAACTTCACAGGATTTTAGAACAAGCACGTCGCTCGGTCTATCGACAAGAAACCGTTTTTAGGGTTCCGTACCCAAGGGTAAAAACGGGACCCCTGTTACTAAGACTCCGCTGTCCGTCTGTCCGTCTGTCACCAGGCTGTATCTCATTAACCGTAATAGATAGACAGATACATTTTCACAGCAGATGTATTTCTGTTGCGGCTATAACAAAAAAAAAAATATTTAAATATTTATATACAACAAACGTGACTTTTTTGTCGTTCTTTTGCTAATTTTATAAAGGTAATAACGGAAGCCTTCGTGCGCGAGTCCGACTCGCACTTGGCCGGTTTTTAAGATAAAACTTTTATATGTTTGATTATTCAGTATCTTCATCTTTTCCCTCTTATTTCCTAAGCGACTTATAAAAATAAGAAGTCATTATATTTTTCTGTTTTATTTACTAATTAAAATATTTAAAATTTCAGGTAGCTTCGAAGAATCCGCCCTCAAAGGCCGCCTAGAGCCAGTAGCCACAGTCCACGGCTTCACAGCGGAACTGGGAGCTTCTGGCGCCTTCTGTCCTCCGCATAAACGACTGCCTGTAACTGTGTTCTTTTACGCGCCTGGTGGCACCAACGCGCCTTATATGGTGAGCTTCTTTATTTTATGAGTGCCTGGTATTCATTTGCAAATACGTAAAATCTTTTCTATAGCCAGTCCGCATTCTAATTTGATTTAAACCATATCGTTAATATGTTTGAATTGTAGTGAAAAATCAATATGGTTTCGAAAGCAAGATGACTTAAGCAAAATGGAATACTGGCGTAGGAGCTTGGATTCTACCCATCATGCTTTGAAAACCATATTCCTTTTGTATCGATACGGCCACATTTACTGGCAAGATAGTAAAAACTACCGATTACATAAAAAATCGATAGTGATATATTTTAAAATTAAGTTAAATAGATTCTCTTGTCTTCTGTATGGATCTGTATAGTATGAATCCACGACGGTACGCCCCTACCTTTACTTTACACACAACGTCGGAACCGTGCAATTGTGCGTCAATTTGTATGGCAGTACATGCCTTCGTGCATTAAAAACGCTATATTGTGTTTTTATATGCACCTTGATGCACCAATGCACCGTTTATTTCACGATACTGGTAGATACATAATTTATAATGGCAAAGACGCAATAATTTCAATAAAATATCACTGGGAGATTTTTCGTAACATTTGGGAAAAATTAGGTTTTTGGTAACGTAACTGACATCATCATAATTATTTTTTTTGGGTATATCCTGAATCCCTATCTACACTAATATTCTAAACAGGAAAGATTTGTATTTCTGTATGTTTGTAACGAATTAACTCGGGACCTATTTCAATAGTACATTATTGCCTAACTAGGCAGGGAAGTAGGCAATTGCGGGCCGAGTATTGGTTTAAACGGACGAGCTTGCGAGCTTGCGTCTCAATATGTAGATAGTAATGTCAACAATTCCGGGTATTTTTGAAAAAAAAATCTTTCGCCTTTAGGCTACATTATCTCTAAGGCTATGTTTTATTTTTGCGCGGACGGAGTCGCCGGCAACAGTAATTCATATTTCCAATCTTAAACAACTATTTTTTCTCCATCAGGGCCACATAAACCTAGGACCAAGCGGCTACCGCGTCGCCCGCTCCGGCACCATCCAAGTCTCCCTCTTCAACCCTCATGGCACCCTGGTCAAGATGTTCGTGGTGCTGTACGACCTGACCACCATGCCGGCCATGGCCCGCACGTTCCTCCGGCAGCGCACGCTGTACATGCCGGCGGGGGCTTCGGCGCCCGCCCCGCATCATGTGCACAAGTGGCTGAGATATTTGATACATTTGAGGTGAGCTTCTGTTGGTTATGATGGCCTAGTACGTTTTTAAACCCCGATGCAAAAAAAGAACAATTTATAGGGTAATTCGTTGGGTCCGCCGTCCGTAGCATAATTTCTATACTGAAAATTCCTAATCACGAAATTTCTAAAGACAAAACTTTAAAATTAAAATTTCTAATGGACGAAATTCCTAAAGACGTAAATCATAAGTTTAGTTGTCCTAAGTTTAATATGTCTAATGTACTAAACTGATAAGTCCTAACGACATTTTTCCTTAGTCCAGTTGACCTAAGTATAAAATGTCTAACTGATTATTTTATTTCAATCCAAACCATAGTTGGGATTTCTATTACAAGTTACAAGCTACTTTTTGTACGTAGGTATTTTAAGCATTAGAAATTTTGAGTTTCAAAGTATTGGTAATAGGCAAATTGTACGAAGGAATTTTGCTTTTCGAAAATAAGTCTATTCGATTAAAAGTGCATTACGAAATGCTTTTTTCGGAACTTCCTAAGTATATAATAAATTTTGGTTATAGAAGTTTTGTTTTTAGTAATTTTGTGCTTAAGAATTTTGGTTATAGAAAGGTTTTTATCTAACCCCCTAACTAATAAACGTTGAGTAACGGTGGTATAGCTAAACCATGCTTTGTCCTTATCTGTCAAATTCAAATGTCACAATGACAGATAAGGACATAGCATGGTTTAACTACACCACGTTTTTTCTATTGCTGTGGCAAAGAAAGTGACAGCAGCAACTTTAATCAAACATTAAATTAAATTGACGTCTCTGAGTGCGGCAGTAAGAGTTATAAAAGAGATCCGTTGTTTAGAAATTAGCTCGATAGATTTTGACAAATTATCATTTTTGTTTCAATGGCGGCTAGATTGCTATATGTATACGGCTGCGAATGTTTAACTTATCTTGTCTGCCGTCTACTATCGGTCTGTCTACCTGTCTGCCTGTTTGTTTATCCGTTTATGTTGGGCTTTACGTAGGGCTCCGGTAAAATATACCTGTTTTTATTCGGTGTGGCACGGAATCGTAAGTTAATGCATGCTTGAACGGTTTCTTACAGGGAACCGAAGACGAAACTTTCCACATAAATGACAGACAAACTTAAAGACAAACTATAATAACTTTCTGTCATATAAAGCCAATATGATTGAAGCTCTCCTGATTGAAAATCACTGTTATTTATTTACTTATTTGTCTATTTTTCCACAGATTCATGACTTCAAAATCTGGAAAGCTGTATTTACACACAGACATACGCATACTTGTATCCAGAAAAGCCGATCTCGACACTGCCACTGCGCACTCCGCCATTTTCCGAGCCCCGAACAAATTGACCAATGACAACCCCGGAATTACAGCCAATGGAAAGCCAGAGGAGAGTGAATCGACCAATCGCACGCCGAATAGAGTTTTTGGCGGTTGCAGCGAATTCGACACGGAAATTCGAAATGAAATAAGGGAGTTAGGGTATGAAAATCAAAATGGCGTCTCTTATGAATTGAGGAGTTTCACTTACGCGCCTGAAAATCCTAAGTATTCGCCCCGATAGTATTGGGTGATCAACAAGATATTTTATCTGTTATTTAGTGCCTGTGGTAAAATATGATTGTATATGTTAATATGTATGAAGTAATGAGAAAATATATTTTTTGGTTTTTATAAAATTGTGTTTTCTTTCTGTAGGAATGTTACTTTGCTACATGTTATCTTGCCTTCTTCCAAACGAACTCTTCTATTATAATTTAAACTACAAGTTATTATAAAACCTCTAAAATTATTTTTAATTACATGTATTTCAAGTTCGGGATAATTTACTGAACTTCATCTACCACTTTAGTGGAGTGCCGCAAGATTTGAACCTTGGAATCCAGGAAAAGTCAATGAATCTTTGTGAAAACTTTTGAAGTATGTTTTTAACAATATATAGAATAAAGTTAAAAATAAAGCGATTTTTTTTTAACTTTATTCCATAGTGTTGAAAACACATTTCAAAAGTTTTTATGAAGATTCATTGACTTTCCCTGGATTCCGAGGTTTTACATTTTTTACGCCTGTCGGCTCTCCACTACTTGGAATAGTCCCAAATAAGTAATTTGCAAACGTCCCGTTGTGTTATCAAGGATTGTGTATTTGGTAACAAAACCATTTTTTGGGGACATAACGGTTTTTTTTAATAACCAGACTTGTGGTCCAATGTATTTAATTCGACATGGGTTCATGTAATAAGAAACAAAAGTCAAGTAAAACACGAGTCTTTAATAAATAAATTGCAAACCAGACAAATAAATAAATACACACACAATATGGCGGCAACTAAAATAAAAAATAAATAAAACTTAACCTAAAATAAATACTTAAAATACCAATTTAAATAAGAAAGTAATGCAAAGTTTCATCAAAATCGGTTAAATAAGTACCATTTTTTGGATTTAAATTTTTATTTTCTTTTATTCAAGTACCTACTTTAACGATATAGTCATGAAACTTTACTATTTTTCTAACACCCTAATAAAGCAATATACCTAGCCAATTTTTATAATGCCCTTTAAAAATATTTCAAACACAAAATGGGGTATCTTGATGATGTAAACAAAAAAAACATTTTTTAGCGTATCAAGCACATAAAAACTAGATTATGATATGGGTTAGTTAAAAATCTTTAAATCAAGTGAAATTAAAGCTTACCAAAAAAGTATTTAAGCAATCGCAAAATAACGATTTCATAACTTTATTTTAAAATAACTAAAGGTAAATTGAGCATTATAAATAAAATAAATACTTAAATAAATGCAAATCCTAAACTAAAAAGTAGTTAAATGATTCAACGGAATCCACATTTTGTACAATGCAAACTTATTTCTAAACAATAAATACTTAAATTTAACTAGTAATAAATACATTTTGTACTGTATTCTATTGAGATATTTTTTATACATTCTCTACGTAGTCATCCATTTATAATAAATAAATAGAAACTTAATGTAGGGCAGTGGATTTACAGCAATAAAGTCATATTTTTAAATGACGTAACATTTAGATATAATTTAAAGGGTTTAATCGAATTTAATTTCATCGACTGTATCATTTCATAGAATTTAATTTCATCGACTGTACCTACTATTTCATTGAATTTAATTTCATCGACTGTATCATTCAATTTCATAGACTGTATCATTTCATCGAATTTAATTTCATCGAATTTGACTTCATCGCCTGGTTATTTCATCGAATTTAATTTCATCGACTGTATCATTCGATTTCATAGACTGTATCATTTCATCGAATTTAATTTCATCGAATTTGACTTCATCGCCTGGTTATTTCATCGAATTTAATTTCATCGACTGTATCATTCGATTTCAAAGACTGTATCATTTCATCGAATTTCATTTCATCGATTGTACCATTTCATCGAATTTCCTTACATCGAACGCTATTTTCTGCTGAAACCATGATGTTTCCTGGATATCAAACATTAATTACATGGGGAAGGTTAGGATAGACTTGAGACTACCAAAAAAAAAATTAAACATGGCGAGAAATGCCTTTTGATGAAACGAATATTGTACGTAATGATACGTTCGTAGAATGGTGATTCGATAAAATAATCGGTAGCCAATTTAAAGACACATGTAGGTACAGTTTAATGAATTAAAACATAAATATGTATGAGATGTGGACTTCTTTTTAAAACACTTCGAAAATCATACCCTTAAATAGCCATGTTTTAGACAATTATTAATTATTACAATCGTATACTACGTCAGTTTTGCTAATGTCTATATAAATATTTACTTAACAATTTGTTTAAAAAAAAAAAATCAGAGCATAAATTGAATAAATGCGGTATTTACTGACATATGCGAAAGAATTTGTAACAACCCTAACAAATGTGTCCACATTATGAAAGCTGCCTACATGGGCAGCTCATAATAATCATATTTTATTTTTATTTTTTTAAAGAGAAAACGAGTGATATCAGCTGCAGATAAACTCTGCGTAGTTTGCGCCTGCTGTAAATGCTAAATTTTTTAATGTATTTTTTTTATTATAAATAAAATAAATTAAAAAAAAAAACTAAATCTACATCCAAAAAATCTCAGTAAAAATACAAACTTGTTCAAGTCTTTCAAAAGTATAAGACCGTAAATCGCATAAATAAACTTTGAATTTCAACCTTAAAATCCATTATCAAGGTTTAAAATTGAATTTTATTTGCCTGACTTAAGCCCAGTTACTTTTCGAACAATCCTTAAAACTAATGTGACTGAAAGAGACAACGCTTACACCCGGGTTAGAAGAGGACGGACATACGTCGCCGGTTTCTCCGGTTTCGAGTATGGCGTGTTCACATCGAAGTCATCCAAGTCAGAATCCTGGAAACAGATGAATAAATGATAAATTTCATTTTTGGGACCAGCTTTTGTGACTATATTTTTTCGCTCAGTCCCAAGTAACATTCCGGGTTCTATATAAGATGTCTAGTCGTTCACATGTACTCCACAAGCTGTGCAAGTCAGCTGTATAAGAGCTGTATAGCTTGCTATAATGCTCTTATAGAACCAGTTTCGGCACAAATTAGACAGCCTTAAGTTCACTATGGCTGTACATTAGCAGTATAATAGCATTATAATAGCAGTTTAAGTAGTAACATCGGACTTAAGGCTGACTTACGGCACTATATGGGACGCAGTGTGAACCATACAACGTACATGAGTGTAATAAAGAGTAACAAGTGGCTAAATACACAGCCTTCACAGTTATAAAATCCGACAAAAGTAGTCTAGTGGCACGTTTTATCAAGCTACAAGTAACAATTTTACAGGTTTAAGCTGGCAACACTGCTCAAATGGCTGGTCGTCATTGGTCGAGATATTGTCAAATGGAAACTTGTAACCTGTAAATTGTAATTTGTAGCTTTATAAAACAGGCCCCTGACATAATCCCATCTGCTTTTCAAGACGAAACTAACGAGCCGCAACTCGGCTGGTATTCCATGCAAATTCACGATAGAGATTCATCTCAAACGACCCGAGAATCGACATCCTGCTCCCTCATTAGATCTAAAATCAATTGCTATAATTTCATAATCTCTAATTTCGTTTGATCTCTAAATTAAAACTATTATGTCTATGAAGCTTATTAGCTTATTACGAACGCGGTTTTCATGACATTATTTTCGGGGTAGTTTTCATAACGCAGAAAGTCAGAGATATTTTTTTTTTTTATGGCGTATAGAAGGCAAACGAGCACACAGGCCACCTGATGGTAAGTGGAAACTGTGACCCATAGACATTCTAAGACTGTAAATCCGTTGCCAAACCTGAGGACTAAGATGGAATGCCTCTATGCTAGTCATTACACCGGCAGTCATTGTCTTATCCCCAAACCGGAACACAACAATGCGAACACTGCTGTTTGGAGGTAGGTTAATGGATAAGATGGTGGTAGCGATCCGGACGGACCCTGCATACCGGCAAATTTATTGAGTGATTTTGTGAGATATTTTAAATTTACAATTTAATATTTGACTGAAGCAACGAACAAGTATTACAACTGTGGGAATCGAACGGACGACCCAACCGGTTGAACACATATTGCCTTAACCCCCGAGCTCGGATGGCTCTGATAGCGGAGAAAGCCGCTTTCACTCAGGATGCGAACTCACGACCCCTGCCTTGGGAGACATGCCTGGCATTCTGAACTTTCGATTGTGATGATAATTGGCCGGTTTGTTGTGGGTCTGCTATTGGCCTTGGATTCATAATCGACAAGAAAGTTATACCCCTAGTTTAAAAAGGGGGGTGATTTAGAATAGACTAGAGGGCGCACGACACTTCGTACGCATAGAATTAGCGGAATTACTTTCCCCGCATTATAAGTTTCAAAAATACCTTATTAGTGCTTCTAGCTAGAATATATTTCCTTCAAAGAACGATGGCCAGAAATTTCCTCAATCACCAATAGAAATGAAACATGTCTCAGTTAATAGATCTTGACAGCATGACTTTTTTTTTGTTAAGAGTATTGTGTAGCTAAAAATTTCCATACAAAATGTTGGTCTGATGACATTTGGCAGACAGTTTGGAAAAGATGGATGGCGTTAGCACGAGACCGGGCAAAATGGCGTGAAAATTAAGAAGCCTTGCATTGGGTGGATGTGGGCTGAAATAATGTGTGGAAATCGAGTTAATTTAAAAAGGACTTACTTCGATGGGATCCATACTCCTCGACCAGGGCCCCCACCCGGCCGGCTCCTCCTCATGATCATAGTGGTGCTGGTGTTGCGCATGCTCATAGTAGATAACCTGCAACAATATACAAATCATCATGCTTAAATGAAATGAAATAGAAGTCAAGTTCCCTTGAAGGGGTTCCCTTGAATCACAGACACCACAAAACAGAAAAAACAGTATAGAAGTGACAAGTGGGCGTGTAACGTGTGGCACGGTTATGCGGAGTTCCGCATAACCTACCATACTTTTGCCTCGATCGCTTATTTCGATATTTCGATATTTCTAAAATAGGAAATAAATCCAGAAGCATGCCTTATTGTGCTATTTTGAAATGTAAAAACGACAGCCGCACCAAAAACATTTTCCATGGTGGCGTGTTGTTTTTATGATAGTGTGAGTATTGGCGACAACAGGTCTGATACTAAGCGAAGCTCATGCCACTTCCACTGTTTTTTCTATTCCGTGAATTGACCTAGTCCCAAACTAAGCGCTAGGCTTGCACTAGACAACGATAAGCTTACTTAAATAGAGAAATACATACTTAAATACATAGAAAACATCCAGGACATTACAATTACAATTGTAAAATAAATAAATAAATAAGGCTCAGGAAAAAATACTCCTGCTCATCATCACAAAAATATCTGCCTCGGATTTGAACCCGGGACCGCTAGCTTCGTAGGTCAACTAGGCTAACTTGTCGTTAAAAGGTAACATAATAAGTGTATTCTTTTTTACGAGTCCCAAACTAAGCTCTAGGCTCGTACTATGGGTACTACTTAGACAACGATATAAATACTTATATAGAGAAATAAATACTTAAATACATAGAAAACATCCAAGACTCAGAAACAAAATACTCGTGCTCATTATAAATATTTTCCCCTACCGGGACTCGAATCCGGGACCGCTAGCTTCGTAGGCAGTCACTACCAACTAGGATATCGCGTCGCGTCGTAAAAAAAAACTGGAAGTTAACATAGAAATTCCTCAGGGGCTCTAATTAATATGGCTGCGTTTATCGCGCGATAAAGTTTGGATAAGGCATCCGTCACCTTCTGACACGTAAATAAGTACGAGAGTGACGGATGCTTTATCCACATTTGACACGCGATGTAGACGCAGAGATACTAGGCCCGCTGGTCATTCCACGTTCACATAGTTTCCGATTTCACTCTAACATGCCAATTCATGGTAATTTCACTTCTCGTACCGTATGAATATTCGATTCTCTAATCTCTATAATCTATAGAATTGATGAAAACAGTTTAAAACTTAAAGTGGACAGTGAAGCAAAAATTATCATATAAAATGCGTTTCTAACCCATTAAATCTAGTGCGGTTTTTACGATTTTTGAATATATTGTAGATATTACGAAAAACTATGTCACGGCCACTATTCAACACGGTAAAAAAACCATATCGTTTTTATACTGTCGTATTGTCAACGTTTAGAAGATAGCTCTTATTTATTTATTGGCAGTAATTGCGGCCGAGTTAAAAACAATATCATACCAGCAGGGTTTATTGTCTAACGCACTCGCAATCACAATTAGCTTCAAAGTGGAGCAATTGTTTTCATTTTGTATGCAGACAAGCCTTTGATTTTCAAAATGAAAACGATCGTGATTGAGAGTGCGTTAGACAATAAGCCCTCAGGTCAAATACAATTAGGATTTTAACGCGTAAAATAAAGGCGCTGTCCGTTTTCCTATCCAAGAAACTATTTCTTGGAATGAAACAAATAAAAAATGGAAACGTAGAAAACCTAGATTTTCATAACAACTATAATATATTCAAAAAACGTGGAAATTGGATTTGATTTAGGTTGTGAGAAACGTTATCGACTGGAGCAGTAGGGTTTTTTTTACAGCTACTTGAGTTAACCGTCGGTTCACAATTCTCTTAAATGTGCAGAAAATATAACACACAACCAGTAGAACAGTTACCAGTGTCATAGGGACCATGCCGCGAGCGGACCTGCTAGAGGGGGTGTTCTTTTTATAGTGGTGATTATTATTTACGTCTTTAATATTTGAGTAGCTTAGTTTTTATTTTAATTTAAATAAGTTTAGTTTTAACTTTTAATTGTATTATATTAAATATGTATCTACTTATGTTTATATTGTTGAATAAAAATGTATTATACGTATTATAGAAACTAACACGTCAAACAGACACAGTTATTTAACTAGTAAATAAATACGATGATGTTAGCCTACTTGGTAGGCTACGAAGCTAACGGTCCCGGGTTCAATTACAGGTTAGGGCAAATATTTGTATAACGAGTGCGTGTATTTATTCGTGGATCTTGAATGGTTTCTATATATTTATTTATTTATCTACATTTAGTACCTATTTATATCGCTGTCCGAGGCTTTATTCTAGTAGGTAAAGCCATATTGCTCTTGAAATGTTATCGTTTTGTTTTTAACTCGGCCACTATCACTGTCAAGTAATTATAGCTATCGTAACGTTGATAATACGTTACTATGTCAAATGCAATATGGTATTACCAAGCAGAATACAGCAGCTGGTACCCTACAAGCCAAAACTTACTTCGGAACTATCACTAAGATCGTCCATCGACATTATTTTTTTATACATGCTTACATACATTAAATCACGCCTATTTCCCACAGGGGTAAGCAGAGACCACTTCTTTCCACCTGCTACGATCCCGACAAATCTCTTTCACTCCTTCCACATTCATACATCGAGTTATGCATGCGAGATTAAGATAGTTAGATAGAGTTAAGATTCGGCCCTTTCTTTATTTATATTATATTTATTTAAGGTCCCTATTTAAATGATGCTCAATTCTGTGTTAAAATCATAAGTAGCCGATCGGCGTCCCCGGCATTGTGTTAGGGTAAAGAATTACGCGTCATTGGCAATGAATGAGTAAAATAATGTACTAGGGTCGCATAATTGAGAAACACTATTCTCCACGTGTAACTGCGCATCTAATCCAGCTTACGACCGTAAGTAAATAGGCAATCTGTATGATTACTGATTACTATAGCGTGACCTTTGCGTGTAATCAATTCATTCATACCATCGTTGAGGCTCAAGAACCGGTTTTAAACAACTGGTATAACAAATGTCCACTTTCACTCAACCGGTTTCATCATGAACGGTCACAGGACATAATTAAGATATAGAACCCTGTCACAGAAAGCCTTCGATTAATTTCTACGTGATTTCTTGAGAGTTGACACTGTCATTGCGAATTGGTTCTTTTGTGTCAACAATTAACGTCTTTGATTTAATTGTAGAATTGGCCATGGTTCAAATAATCGGCTAGTTTATTTGGTATTGCTTTACTTGGCCGCCATTACTGTCAAGTAAAATAATTATCATAACGACAATACGATTAAATGCAAAAGCAATATTATTGAGTATAATAGAGCCCTGCTTTTTTACTGCTGCCTTAACATTAACAATATGTAAACAATATGGTTTAAAACCAATTGGAATACGGTTTGTTTCTTTAGAAACGATATTGCTATTTGCAAATGAATACCAGGCACTCATAAAAATGAAAGAGCTCACCATATAAATCATAATTTCCCAACCAGCACTTTGTAAATTATACTTTCGTTTTTAGTTATTTTTCTTTTGTTTTTTGGTAATTGTGCCAAATTATCGATGCTGTATACTGGCTAAGTGGGTATTTTTACTTCAAATATGTTTATGTAAGGTATTTGCATGTAGTTTTTCTATCTATTTTGCCACTAACTATTAGTATTTGTTTAATAGTACACATATATATATATATTATTACACTATTCGTTTAGCGTACCGTCCGTCTGTCACTCGGAGCTGGCTGAAAATCAGCGCTGCAGGTGTTTAACACCTCAGCATTATGCTGAGCCAGTGTCCGATTCACTGCCGCGAAGACACCAACTACTTGTTTATTGTTGTTTTCTGGTTTTACTTTTTTCTGTGTGTCTTGTGTGTGTAGTGAATAAATGTTTTTTACTTTTACTTTACTTTATATAAAGCGCGTTGGTGCCACCAGGCGCGTAATATGTTGTTAGTTAAGTAATATATTTTTTCCGCGTGGAATAGAGCTTCTGTTCTATTGCGGTTGGGTTTTTTATATGCCATGTAGATATGAGTACCTTCTCGCAGTAACGTATGAATTTAGTATATCAATAGTTGCGACAAAGTTCTAAAATGAGCTACTAGTGCACCAGGGATCGATCGCAAGACCGATAGTAACCGCGGCATCATTAGATAAAAAGATAAAGATAAAAGTCATTTATTCAGTAAGTAGGCCGCACGGGCACCTTTACATGTCAGGAGTCTACCAGCGCTTCCCAAGAGGAGACCACTGCCGAGAAGAAACGCCGCAAGAAACTCAGCAGTCAGTCATTTTTTAACCATATTTCCTATTACAATGATACAACTTAGTCTAGTATTATATAAAGCTATAAATATTAATTTAAATATAATATGCGTAGATCAGCAGGAAAACATGGCAAAAATATTAGGAGAGATTTAGACGGAGAAAAAGGCAAAAACAAAAAAATTAATAATAAACAAAGTTTCGACATGTTTTCCTACATCAACAGTGTCCCCTAGACAAGATAAAGGTTTTACATTTGAACAAATTATTATTGACTAAGTTTCGAGTTTAGGCCATGCATTTTTGTCTGCTAGATAATCCTCGACCCTATAATACGCTTTAGACATTAACGACTTTTTCAAGTAATTTTTAAGTGCTGAAAAGGGTAACTTTAAAACTACGTCAGGTAATTTATTATAGAAATGAATGCATTGACCAACAAATGATTTATATACTTTACGTACGCGGAATTTTCGAATAGCAATTTTATTTTTATTTCTTGTATTTAAATTATGTATATCAGAATTTTTGGTGAAAGAATCTAAATTTTTAATAACATAAATAATATTCTCATAAATAAATTGAGATGCTACAGTTAAGATATTAATTTCTTTAAATAGTTCTCTTAAGGAGTCACGAGAATTTAAGTTATAAATAGAACGAATGGCCCTTTTTTGTAAAACAAATATAGTTTGTATTTCAGCTGCCTTACCCCAAACCAGAATACCGTACGACATGACACTATGGAAATAACTATAATAAACTAAGCGAGCTGTTTCAACATTAGTTAGCTGTCTAATTTTCCTAACGGCATAAGCTGCCGAACTTAGTTTACCTGCCAGTACAGCTATATGGGGACCCCATTGCAAATTTTTATCTATTGTTATGCCTAGAAAAACTGCCTTATCTACCATTTGCAGACACTCGTCATTTATAAAAATACTAGAATCTACCGGTTTAACATTAGGCAAAGCGAACCTAACACATTTAGTTTTCTTAGCATTTAGTAGTAAATTGTTACTAGTAAACCAATTAAGTACTTTAACTAGTATGGCGTTTATCATACTGTAGTCTACGGACTTTCTATCTACCTTGAAAATTAATGAAGTATCATCAGCAAAAAGCACAATATCACAAAGTTTATCTACTGTTGGTGGTAAGTCATTTATATAAACGAGAAATAGAAAAGGACCTAAAATGGAGCCTTGAGGCACACCTAGTTTCACTGTAGCTCCAATTGATTGCGTTTTGTTTACAACCACTGTTTGAGTTCTGTCACTTAGATAAGAAGACATAAGACTTAAAGCTTTATTGGACAATCCATAGTGTTTTAATTTTAAAATAAGGGTCGAATGATCCACGCAATCAAAAGCTTTGGAAAGATCACAAAATATTCCTACCGCATCACAAGATTTCTCCCAACTGTTATATATGTATTTAATGAGAACAGATGCCGCATCAATTGTTGATCGACCTCTGGTAAACCCAAACTGGTTACTATTAAGTAGTTTATTTCTATTATCATTTAAACTATGTCTGTATAAGATCCCACACGAACCTTGTCCCAAACTAGAAAGCTAACTGTTTATAACCTACATGCATTCTATTAAACTAGATAACTATTCGCGGACGAACGTGAGGGAATTAATTAATGATCCTTAGTTATTCCCCTGAGTTATTCAAACCCGGTTATTTGCGAGTCAGATTCGCGCACTGAGGGTTTTGAAGTGTTAGCTGTGTGTGTGGTGTCATGGGCAACAACTTGTTATTACAAAAATGCTTAGCCAAAACCCGAAACTTATAGTCATTAATAATTTGTGCACATGCAAAAGTTGTATCTTGTCTAGGGGACGCCGTTGATGTAGGAAAACATATCGAAACTTTTATGTGGTCGTCTTGCACCGTCTTATACATATACACATAAGTAGGTTTTTCTTTCACTTTTCTCCCTCTATTTCTCTAATAATATTTTTGGCATGTTTTCAGGCTGAACTACGCATAATATTTGATATGAAATATGATGTTTAATAAAATATTTATAGCTTTAGGTATATAATGCTAGACTAAGCTAAGTAGTATCATTGTAATATTAAATATGTTTAGAAGAATGACTGACTGCTGAGTTTCTTGCGGCGTTTATTCTTAGCAGTAGTAGATTTTAGATGAGTAAAGGTGCCCGTGCCGTAAGTAGGCCTTACTGAATAAATGTCATTTATCTTTTTTATCTTTTGATTATAACGTTTGCTTAAATACAATGTAAAGTTAACTAAGCGCAAAATCCGTTTCCACCTTGTCTGCCGCGTCGCCATATTAAGCCCGTTGACATTAAATACAGCCGACAATGCCCACGCGCAGGCGACCTGGCGGATACACGGCATGGAAGAGCGGAGATGCCACTTAAAGTAGAAATTATTGCAAACTTAATTCTTAATTCCTTTTCTGTAAATATTGTATTTGAATTTCTGTGTTTTGTACAATATTGAGTTTTACATACATACATACATACATACATACATACATACATACATACATACATACATACATACATACTTGCTGACCCGACAGACGTTGTTTGAGACTGGGTTAGTAGTGGAATGACTGTGTCGCAAAATTACCTAGTTGCAAAATGATTAAAGCCTCTATTCAACACGATAAAAACCAAATGGTTTCTGACCTGTTATCATATTGTCAACGTCTTGATAACTTTTATTTACTTGACAGTAATGGCGGCCGAGTTCAAAACAATACCGTAACAGGTCAATTTCGGCGCAGATCGCTCGATGTGGTCAATTTGCGAGTCGGTATTTTTCTTCATGAGTTTCATTATATTAGATATACAAGGTACCTACTAACGTGTACACATATTTATGAACTCGACTGTACTATAGTTGAATGTGTTACCTCAAGAATGAGGTAATGAGGCAATGAGCTACTATTTTTTACTGCATATTAATTGCAAACAGAACCTGTTCGAGTCATCTCCGCCGCACCCATCCCCGTGGCCCCCTATAAAGGTCTCGGTGTCAACAGATGCACTTTCTCACTGCACTTAATGCGCTACCGGCTCCGCGTTGAGGCATTCGTTATAAGAAAACTAACACAAGCGGTGTTTACGTCCTACGGGAGAAAAACTTGAGTTTTAGGCTCTTAGGGATAAAGGAATACACTCAAATAACTATTAGATAAAAACCCCCAATATAATGATGATCCCTTCTTTCATAGCTGATATCTCTGAAACGGCTTAACCGATTTTCATGAAACTTAGCTAAGAACCACCGCAAAAAAACCTGCTTTCAAGTTTAAAAAACCGCATCTAAATCGGTTCACGCGTTTAAGAGCTACGGTCACACAGACAGACACACGGACAGACATAGCGGTCAAACTTATAATACCTCTTTTTGACTTGAGTTCGTAACACCTTTACCCCAAAAACGCCTTAAATCCAAAATTAAAGATAACATAATAATATTTATTTGGAAAAAATTAATTCCAAAATAAATAGTGACTAAAGTAGGTATCCTAAAACTTCTACCAATTTTCCCACGGATGTTTTCTTAAAACTTTCTACGCACTTAATTTAGCTGAAGGACCTATAACAAATTAAAGTTCGATTAAAATCCAACCCTAACAATATAACACACGGTTGTATTTAGACTCTAAACTATAGGTGGTTACGTTAAATATTTTTAACGAAACAAATAAGTCGTAAGTCTCAAATACTTGGTTCTATTTCACACCTTAACACGCGTAGGAAAAGTTGAAAATTGATAAATACAAAATCTACTCACTTTCAACTAGTCTCAAACTTGGTACTGTGATATAAATCATGTTTTAATAGCTGCCTTAATTATTATATTTAATCAAAAGATTAAGGCCGTTCGTAATGAGCACTTTCTTTTTTAACGCATAGTTAAGATGTAGAACGAATACAGTTTAATTTTTTACGTACGAAATAGTTATGCGAATTACAAATTTTATAAAGTGCTAATAGCTTAGCCGTTGGAAGCGTAAGTAGTAAATTAATTTGATTCCAAAACAGTTTCCAAAAAAACACAAAATACGAAAAAACACAATTTGGTATTTTATTAACACGTTCACGGACAGTACGTCGAGAGACGTAAACTAAGACCCTCGTGATATGGCACTACGGCTGTGGCCGTTGTTTTTAATTGCACCAAAAACGGAACTCCGTCCACGGCCGGCTATTTCCCATAGCATTTATAGGAAGCACGGACTCTGTGCCGTTTTAGGTTTTAACACAAGCCGCTAGTGTCACAGCAAAAACGCTCTAGGGCAACTCTACCTCATGCTCTACCCTAAAAGGGGAGCGACGCGTATTGTGGCACATCACGGCTGTGGACGTAACGGCCGTGGACGAGCTGCCACAGTAGGTAAGATTTTTATTGTACGAAATTAAATACATGTAGTTTCCGTCA
This sequence comes from Acleris cristana, assembly GCA_948252455.1. Taxonomy (NCBI): domain Eukaryota; kingdom Metazoa; phylum Arthropoda; class Insecta; order Lepidoptera; family Tortricidae; genus Acleris; species Acleris cristana. Next base: position 809,912 of record OX411799.1, read on the forward strand.
TAAAGTGGCACAATGTTTGACACACGTTAAATGTGACAGTTCGTCCATAGCCGTAGAAAATGTTGTATGAGATTTTTTAGTGCCATATCATGCAATTTCAAAGATGGTGCTGTGTAAGTGAACGTGTTAATTAATTATGTGTGTGTAACCTTCCGTGGCTTCACCTGATGGCTCCAACGGAAGACCAGCGCTGACTTTAAAGCCAGCATTACGCTGACTTGGGACCATTTCGTGGCTACTTTCATCTTGTACGTTTTTATCTGTTCTTGTTTACGTTTGTCACGAATAAATGATTTTCATACTTTATTTTCTTTCTTTTATTCTGATATAGCTAGATTGCTAAGATTAAGGTAAATTATAGTCAAGAATAAGCTAGCCGTCCGTTCGATTGCCGGTAATGTACATTACTTGTAACATTTGTGTACTACCGTGAGTACTTATTTGTTATCAGGAACAAATGTTGTGGATGTTTTCAATAAGTATTTATTTGTCTTAGTATGTTTATAGTAGTCAAGAGTCCATTCTACAGCCCTAGAGCTTAGTTTGGGTTCTTAAAAAAAAGTAGGCAGCATAAAGTTTTTAAATATTCATAACTAGCGCCTTTCCCAGAAGACTTTTCTTATAGACTCTTTTTTTTTTAATTTTTGCGCAATTTCCTTTTTTTAATGTAAAACGAAGTGTTAGAAACCATTAAAAAAAATGATGAATGAAATCGCTCAAGCCGTCCTCAAGTTATATCGTGACCAGGAGAAATAGGGGTTCATTTTTATATATTTGAACAGCAGTAAAACACCGTTATGTATGATTGTTTTTTTGTCTATGTTGTTGTTCTTTTTCCTTTTTCTCTTAATGTTGTTTTGTGTTAAGTGTGTCACTTTCCGTCTCTTCACCAAGCGGTTCCAACGGAAGACCAGTGCCGGCTTTACGGCTAGCGAATGAGTTGGGACCGTTTCGCAACAATTTCTCTGTCTTGTTCTTTTTGTATCTACTTAATGTAATCTGGTATTGTTGTGAATAAATGTCTCTTTATCTTTATCTTTATCTTTATTACTAAACAATGATCCTTCACACGCAACAAAGAAGTTTAGCATTGTTTTACTGCTGCCAACATCATCACTACTTAAAAAAATCATGGTTGTTATATGTGTCATAGGATTGACTTCTTATAGTCAATTTGTGCGAGAGATTCTCTCCTGGTGTTTACATGTATCATATGATCAAGAGCTATATTCCACAGCTGGGCCACATATTTGCGCATACCGGGAATTGAAGCCGCTAGCTTCGTAGGCAGGTTCACTAACAACGAGATTAACCGCTTGTTCAAATCTAAAGAAAAGGTCGGCTGTAAATAATACAATAAAACGGCAGCATTGATATATTAAGTACCTTATTACAGAACATTATAATGCTACCTTTCGTCACACTTTTCTAAACCAAATCGAGCTACGGTTAAAAAAAACCGTTACCATTACCGCTAATGAGTACATATACATATAATTATGTCTAACACGCACTATTATAGCATTGAAATGTATACGAACGCATTTCTATGGCTTCAAATTATATGTTAAAAAACATGGTAAGGTCACAGATGTACGGTATACTTTTGGTATCGTAAGTATTTAAATTAACTATTTTGTTGCTTTAGGCTGGGTTTTATAAAGATCCGTTAGATCAAATTTCGGTCAGGAATGTCAGAACTTGTATGAAGTTACTAAAATTTGATCTGACATATTTACTAACGGACCTATATAAAACCGGGGCTTAGTCAATGTCATTTTACGAAGGAAATAAGACCTATTCTAACTATATTACATGCATGTTGTTATATAGTTAGAATTGTCCTCTGAAGGCCTAGTTTTACTAAACGGATAGTAGGCACAAATACCTATCCCACAAAAAACATTTTCCATATGAAATGTTGTTGTTGTTAATAGAAATGAGTGCCAACACGATGGGCCTACGCTAAGTATAGCGGAGATCCTGTCACCATCTCCTGACTCCATCATCAGATCAGATCCTAATTATATCATAATATTGCATCGTCATCAGGTTTATAAAGATGGTCCAAATTTCATTTCTTTTACAGGAACTGGTTTAAAATGGACTTGCAAGATTTGACCTAAACAAAGTAACTACGAGTATAATACAAACAGTACAAGTTAATGATAGGCTTTAAAAAAGAACTGCGATTTACGCAAGTATTCTTTAATCGTTCCAAGCACATGAGCATGGACGATTCTTCCACCATATCCAAATATTTTATGTGTAAGTTTATTTTTACAAGTTATTTTTTTTATTTAAATAATTTCTTGTATTGACTTATTTGTAATAAATGGATGGGAGAAAGTAAAAACGGAATGTATGTCTTAGACACTGACCTTCTGCGGAGGTTGATGGGTCTTCTTCAGATCAATCCAGAACCTGGCCAGGTTGATCCCCAGACCTATCACGGCTAGGATGAAGAATTTGACCTAGAACAACAAGTTAATTATTAAAACATTGTGCGTGATATCACATGATGATATTGTTAACAATCAGATAATTAAGTATTACATTAAAATCAATAGTAGGTACAGTCACTAGTGATAATATATCCAACATCGAGTTAATATCTGTCACAATAAGTATATTACTACAGACATTAGAGCGTATATTATTGCTTTAAAGCAGTGTAATTTCGCCGCATAATTTATGCGTAATTATTGACTAAATAAAAAATGCATACACTGCGTAAAATAGACAACTTGTCACGCTTGTACTCCACTTTGTCACGCTAATAAATATATGACAAAAATAAATAGAGTTTAAGATAACCTGATAATTTTACAACTGAAACAAAACAAAAAAAAACATACATACACAAATACCTTCACGCCTATGACTTCACGATTATGGAGCGCCAGTTGCACCGGTCTAAACATACAACTTTCGCTTCCTCTACATTCATCAACCAGCAAAAAAACCAAGTTATCATTAAAAACTATATACCTATAATTAATTTGATATATAAAATATATAACGACCTATGAATGTAATTTATTTCTTTACTTCTTTCTTTCTTTCTTTCTTTCTTTCCTTCTTTCTTTCCTTCTTTCTTTCTTTCTTTCTTTCTTTCTTTCTTTCTTTCTTTCTTTCCTTCTTTCTTCCTAATTTTATTACCTGCAGTTTAAACGAAAGGATCTGCAGCAGCGTGCCTATCTTCGCCTTCAGAACTGCTCCAAGGATGAGCAGCTTCAGGATAGCCTTCTTCTTCTTCTTCTTTTTGCCTCTTTGCTCTAAAAACACATTTATTAATTATATTAATTGGAATTAACTACCTTATTATATTTTTTAGGGTACCGTATTCAAAGGGTGCAAAACAGGACCTAATTACTAAGCATCTGTTGTCCGTCCGTCGGTCTTAACTTTAAACAGCTGTATCTTTTGAACCATTATAGATAGCTGGTTGTTTATTTTATACAAAATATATGTTTTAATGGGAGATTCAACGACAAACAATAAAAAAAATACGTCCCAATTATAACGTATTTTGTGCCAAAGTTTTTTCATCTGTTATTGCTGTATCGTCAAAATAGTATGTGTGATCCGTACGTTTGATTAGCATAGGTACCAAATTGGACGCTTACGTATGTTTTACTCTTTTGACGACAGAACAAAAATAAAAAAACACGTTGAAAAAAACATTCTATTTTCTAAGTTTCTTCATTTATATTTATTTATTCGGAAATCCGCCGTAATAACACATATTCTGAAAAAAAAACCACCGCTATCTCTAACAATTCAAAAAATACAGCTCTATAACGTTAGGACAGACGGACGGACAGACAGACAGCGTAGGCTTAGTAACAGGGTCCTATTTAACTCCCTTCGGGTACGGAAACCTAAACACTAGCAAAGAATTCGGGTGAAAACCCTCGGTGCGCGAGTCCGATTCGCCCTTGACTGATTTAAAACACTACATCAATGAAGGCCTACTTTCAAACTTAAACAATAGGCTATTTGACTAATTTACGACAACCTTTTTAAATGATTCTTTATTACATAAGAAGCACACTACATTGATATTTCCGCGAGATTCTACTGTATTATCAATAAAAATCTATGTTAAAGTTTAAATTTTCAAAACCGCGCTAAAAACGCTGTTTCTATCATGGCGCTGGCCATATGACAAGGGTGACGTCACACGCAAGTAAACAATAAAAAATCATTTGAAGAGATACGCCCTTATGATCTGTGGCTACTTGCGTGTGACGTCACCAGCGAGTAACCACAGCTACAAAGCAATCACATAGCGTTTCTGCCACAGATAAAATTTCGAAAAATATTACAATTTTTTTCGTGTAATTTCCAAAAAAATATACATAATTTAGTTTAAAATAAAGTGAAATATGTTGTTTTACGGTATTATCTAATAGGATGACCACAATTTGTAGTATATTTTCAATGTTGTCAAATAGCCTATTCAACACTTAATCTCCCAAATATTTACGTTAACTATCCATTTACCGCTAAAACAATCAGCCTAATTACCGCAAACATTTTACTTTAATACAAAAAATAATTAAAACTCAACTTTAAAGTAACGAGTCCATTATAATAATAAAATATCATGCCCTACAATTTCATGCGTAGAATTTGAAATGGATAAAACAGCATTCACTTTCTTTTTTTATGATGACATAAAAACAACTGTTGATTTCTTTTTACACAACTGCACAAAAAAAAGGAGTGTAATGTTTTCAGGGTTTATGTATGTATGTATGTACGATTCTTTATTCCACCATAACTTCTAAACGCCTGAGCTGATTTAGATGTGTGTGGTATCGTTAGAATCATTTCACCGTCCCGGGTAAATTGTTAATATTTAAATAACCATAATAGCAAAATGTCATTTATAAACATAGGTATATCAACGACAGTATAAAAAATGCAGTCGGGTTTTTAAAGCTTGCTTTACATTTTTAAATCAACATTTTATAAATAGAGTTTATAAAATTTTGACAATATCGATATAAAATGGTCTATTTTCTAATGGTTCAGAAAATTAAGAATTTTGTCCTGGAAATGTTGATAGATCCCAAGTGACAGTCTTTTATTTGGTAACCCATAATTTTATCGTATTTCTCTTCATCGATTTTTTTTTAATGATCTTTATTTTATGCTGAAACCATAATGTTTTCAGGATATCTTAAATAAGGTTACTGCCGCACTCAGAGACGTCAATTAAATTTAATACTTGGTTAAAGTTGCTGCTGTCACTTTCTTTGCTACAGCAATAGAATAAGACAACACGTCATTAAACAAGCATAAAATTTTATTGACGTCTCTGAATCCGGCAGTTACACTTGTGACTGGCAAAAAAATTAATACATGCGGCGAGATGGGTTTCGAAGAAATAAAAATTCTCCGTCATGATAAGTTCGTTGAAAGTTTCGATAAAATAATAGGTACCCGGCATAACATTATAACAGATGCCAAAGAATGTGATGGTGATAGACAGCCAAGTAATATGAAGACTCTGTATAATTTTCAGTGGTTTAAAATTTGTGCAAATAATGCAACAAAAACTAATATGTATATATGCAACATGCAATTCATATCACACTAATATAGTCTGATACGTGACATGCATTCAAAATGCATCATATTGATTTATTTACCATCCTGTTTAACGAAATCCTGTGAAAAAAACATAATATAAAAAAGTTATTTTAAAATTTTACTTAATTATATTTTAGAACTGTCAACACAATTACTAAGAGGCTAGAGAACGTTTGCTTTCCAAAGAAAAATCAAAAGTATTTTTCTAAACTACCGACAACTTCTCAAAAGAAAAATGCACAATTTGAAAAATTTCTTTAAGAAAAAAAAGATAAATGATGTTTATTCATTAAGTAAGCCGCACGGGTACTTTTACACGTCAAAAATTTACTAGCGCTTTCCAAGAGGAGACCATCTGCTGAGAAGATACGCCGCTTGTCTTGTCGGTACTTCAGAGGGTTCCCCTAGGGAATCCCTAATCGTCATTTGTCCTAATGCGTTTGTCCGAATTGCCGTTTATCCTATAGCCATTTCAGCTTAAATTTTAAAACTTTTTAATGTTGTTATAATACAACCCTAACCTAACCGAACCGCAGATATAATTGAAAACCTTGAAAAGTTGCCTGACTCATCTGAAAACCAGTTTAGGGCAAATGAAAATTCGGTCAAACGATGTGTTAGGACAAACGTTGTTAGGGATTCCGAGGGACACCCACTTCAGAGGCTATACCATTTCTAAATTCATCGCAGACCAAATAACCGCCGTGCTACCACCACCCACCTTCAACAGAACTCTTATCACTAATCCCATCTTCTTCCTGATCCTTCTTCATGGCATGCTCAGCAACAGCATCCAGTGCTTTATCCCCCATACTCCAGAAATCGGTGACAACATTCCTTCCCTTCCTCAACGTCGCATTCTCCCCTATCACCCAAGTCTGCGTCCTGCTCTCGCGACCTTTTGGCTGCATCTCCTTCATCGGCATCATCATCGGATGGACCAGGTGGATCTTCGGTGGCTTCTGCTTCTTCTTCTTCATTTTCTTCTTCTTTTCTTGGTTGCCAGTGGAAATTGTGATGCTGTCGATGCCGCCGCCCTCATGGTGTTTTCTGGCTAGTGCCCTGTGGACAAAAAGGGAAAGTTAGGACCTTTGTATCGTACTTCATACCCTCAAAATAATGATAATGATGGAAGGCAAACGAGCACAAAGGCCTCCTGATGATACGTGGAACCTGAGACTGAGACCCATGGATAAATATTTGTATCCTCAAGAATGCAATCCGAAGACTACAAATGCTGTTGCTGTATGCTTTTATACGTATCTAGCCGATTGTGCGCGAATTAAAACTTTTTTGTCTTGTTGTATATCCTATGCATATAACATAATAATAGTTTGACATGTAATATTTGATATCCCTACTAATATCAAAAATGCGAAAGTAACTCTATTTGTTTGGTTGCTACATTTTCACGACAAAACGGCTAAACGGATCTGTATGAAATATGGCAAGGAGATAGATTATATCCTGGGGAAGGGCAGTTCCCGAGGGAATAGCGATAAACGACTTCTACGCGGACAGATCCACGGGCAACAACTAGTTATTAACAAATGAGTATGCACAGTATGTGTTTATCAATACTATAGCAATCGATCTAGCGCCGCGACGACACTCGCATCTGACAGTTTCTTTGTATTTAAAGTCCATACATGCTATGTCGTGGGTCTTCCTTTACCCTTTACCTTTATTTTATTTTTAAATGCCACCTGATGGTAAGTGGATTCTGTCTGAAGCCCATGGAAATTGGGAATCTCAAGATAACTATGAGTAGGATGGATTAATTTCACCGGTTGTCTCACCGGAAAAACATTGCGAATGCTGCTTGGCGATAGGATTAAGGGTAAGATGGTGGTCACCATCCCGAGAGACCCTACTCAAGGTCCTACCACCTCTCACCTACTGTGATCGTCCTCCGTATACAAGATGAGGACCAAGATGGAATGCTTCTATACTAGTTATTTCACCGGTTATCTTATCCCCACATCAGAATATAACAATGAAAGGGAAATATGGTGGTAGTGATCCAAACGGACCATGCACAAGGTTCGATTACCGGTAAGAACAAATATTATAGTCAGAGTCATAGTCTTACACCCGTATTCCCAAACAATAGTTAAGGGATCCTTCACTGAGTAAACGCACTGCGTTCAATACAGCTTTGTGATTGGTCCTTTTTCACCGACCTTTTGTTTATGAGACGATTTGAATCACCCTATGCGTTCGTGAGCACTGTGAGACCTCATAGTGACGGTTGTGAATACGGGTGTTAGTCATATTCATTTATTGCTTCTCCATGTTAGCATAGTTATCGTTGTCTACTTAGTAAACAATTATCCGTAATATTAGCCTAGCGCTTAGTTTGGACCTAGGTCGATTTATGTGTCTAGACTACCCTAGATATTTAGAAAGAAAGACAGACGAAAGTTAAAGCCAATTTACATATCCTAATTAAACCTCAATAATTAAAAGATACGATTCAGTTCTCACGTTCGATCAATATAGACGTCATTCTACCAAATGTTGACACTTGACACCACCTCGACGCTAACAAGACGAACAGTACGAGAGAAATTAGTTAGCAAGATTTCTACAAACACAAAATACGTGTTTCACAGGCATGGCCAGGATGTTGATTTAGTTAATTTTGCCTATTCTCGTAGACAATGTTGCTATATAAATTTCTATAAACAAAACATTTCTGGGACAAGCTTTTTCTGCCAAATGTACGTTTTTGACGGTAAAATGGTTTTTCCGTAAAATATTTAGTTTCAAAAGGGTTCTGCCGTTAAAAAGTGTGAGAACTGCTGTATTAGATTTATTAAATGGCATTTCTTAACAAAATATGAAAATACCGTAATAGAGATCACCAAGAGTGAAATTGAATTTAAAATCGGCCAAGAAATACGGACGGTACAAGCATTTCAAACTGCTAATTAGACAGCGTTTAGACAAAGAGATCTGATATGCACTGTGACGTCACCCACGTCAAATTCTGTTTTGCTAGAAAGAGATAAGAACAAATCTTTGTTGGCTTATATCTTCCTCAACTGTTTGTTACATGAATCAGCTTTTATTGAAACTGTGCAAAAAAGTCATGAATTTCCCTGTCAAGGAAATTGTCGACGAAAAAGCAAAGAAATACTACTAGTTCAAAGTCATAAAAAACAATCCACAGTCACAAAAATGGACATTCAGTCCGCAACGAGCTTATTACCATATCAGCCGAAAATCAAACCCGGTGACGATGACGCATTTCACTTTCTCCCACCCACTGAGCCATCCAACATGGAGCCTTAATTTTAACTAAATAGAGACCTATACTGTTACTTTGATACTCCAGTTACAACGCACTATTATGCAGGTGCTAAAAAGAAGGCCAAGTGCGTATATGTTTGTTTAAAGTGATAAATGTTTGAACTTTCCTTTTTTTTTAGTTTTGAGGTTTGTATGATTAATGTCGGGTTTGTTTGGCAATTTTGGTTGTGGGTTTTTTTATTTATTGATTTATTATGTCAATATTTATATTTTGATTGAATTTAGGCGAAGATATACAGGGCGTTTGGTAGTTAGGTGCAAAGCTATAAGGGGGTGACAGAGCAGCTCATAAGCTATCGATTTAACCCCCATGGATGTTCAGCGGGCCTGGTATGGCTGAGGCTATATCGTGTGTCAAAAGTGAATAAAGTATCCGTCACTCTCGTGCTTATTTACGTGTCAGAAGGTGACGGATGCCTTATCCAAACTTTGTCACGCGATAAACACAGCCATATTAGGGCCCCAGCAATTGTTATTAGACTTATTAGTTTCCGAGATATTGATCATTTTAATCTGATTTTTTGTAATTTTTCCTTATGCCTGTGTTAGCGCGCTAAACTCCTAAATTCATGTATTAATTCATATTTTTTCAGTATTTTCTTGCATGATTAGAATCACTATGAACTAAGGAAGTTTTTAAAGCAATAAGTCCATGGATATCACACGCGAGGACAATTGTTCGGTAAAAGAGTATTTTCTCTAATGGACTAAACAGAAGCACATCGGGTAAGCTCCACGCGCTTCTGTCAAGTCCAACTGTGTCACAGTGACGATATGATTTAAGTCGTAAGAAGTGACAAAGAAATTGTTTTATAATGTCACTGTGACAACGTTCTATGGTACGTCACAGTTCCATTGGGCTGATAGTAAACCTATGGATTACTATCATATCATAAGTCATAACAGTAGGTATAACTATGCTATTTCTATTGTGGTTATGCTCAAGCATTATGCATGATGTGTTAGGTCAAGATGCTATGTAATATGTCGATGGAACACTATTGTCTATTTAGAATTGTATAAAGGTCAAGTTCAAAAAAAAAGTAGCATTTGTTTTTAAATTTAGATGTTACGAAAATAAAGAAGCAAAAAATTTTAGTCTGCGTTAAATCCTGGGGTGTTATTTTCTTAATAAAAACCGGCCAAGTACATACTATTTTTGTTTTTGATCGAATGCTTATAGGTTTTTCTGTAATCTACAAGCAATGAACAATATTTTGTATTTTTTTCAAAATTGTAGGCTCCTTATTATCGAAGATCAGGGGGGGTTGGTCAATTTTCGTCTTCTTTCATGAATAAAATTAAAACTATTTATTTTACAATAATAATGCATGTATGTGTCTATTTCTCTGTTTAGAAATACGACGTATTTAAGTGCGAAACCCTCGGTGCTCGACCGACTTGAACTTAAACGGTTTTTCTACAGTAAACACATCCTTTCGTCTTCTCGGTTACTATTAACTAATAGGTCTCTAAACCGCAAGTATAATTACAGTTTCTCCAACCCACATGACACGTCCTGCTTTCTTCTAAAACTGAGCTGAGCCCACGACTCCGTATGGAGACGTTTCTGTATGGACATTAGAAAGCTAGGCAGGTAATGTGTTTGGCGGTTCATTGTCTAAAATGGACTGGTTTTGTGTTTATTTAAATAAGGAACGCGGATTTAAAGTCCATTGGAATGGGCAAAGATGGAAACAAAACCAAACGAACCAATCTTCCATTATTATTCCATAATCACGTACCTACTTTTGAAGATCAAGTGAGGTCTTTTTAGTGATAGCGCTTTATCATTGCTTTCATATTAAGTTTAAAGTTAAATAACTATAAATTATACATAAAAAAAGTTATGACAGCTGTTAAAGTCAGTAAATTAAGTTTCCGTCAAACATTTTGTGACAATCTTTTGTTGGGACTTGACAGAAGCGCGTGGAGCTAACCCCATGTGCTTCTGTTTAGTCCATTAGAGAAAATACTCTTTTACTTTTTTTTTTATTGTCTCCGCGTGTGGCATCCATGGCCTTATTTCTCTAATAAGTCCATGGGAGAGTCTATAAATAACTTGAGATTGGCGAAATACACCTTAAGACTACGCCGGATGTACAGTGGCGCCCTCATGACTATTATTGTGTTTTCTAATAAAATAAAGTATTTTCTTGAAATCGGGCGGTGCATTTTTGTACTACAAATGAAAACACAACTTATAGGACATATCACATAGTTTAATAACAATTGACCTTTGAGTTATCAACTTAACGGAAAAAAGTGGCCACCTTTTCCCGTTAAGCTGACTACTCATAGGGTAATTGTTATCAAAGTTTGTTACGTATCCCATAAATAGTGTTTTTACTTGCGCTACAAAAAAGCATCGTCCGATTGCAAGGAAATTCTTTAGTTAATTAGAAAACACAATAATAGTGATGAGGGCGCCACTAGACGGTCGACGTTTGCTCGGCGCAGTCTTAACAGGAGTGAAAGCCATTAATTAAAATTATAATTAGAAGCTATTATTGCCGACTGTAGCTTGTTTTGCCCAGTTATTATGTGCTATCAAGCCCAATCGAATGAGTCCCAACACCGAGGGTCTACTTTAAGTAAAGCGGAGATCCTCTCACCACCTTCCGACTCCATCATCATCGATGGTTCGGTCATTTGGAAAAAATAGATGAAAGAAGATTGTCGAAAGAGATTTATAGAGCGAAAGTGAGTGGAAGGGTCGGAAGAGGCCGCCCTAGGCGTACTTTTTCGAATCAAATCGGAGTAATACTGGACAAGCGCCGATTCTGAAGTACCCGAGACCGACGTGTAGCATGACTCGATGTATGAATGTGGAAGAAGCGAAAGAGATTTGTCAGGATCGTAGCAGGTGGAAAGAAGTGGTCTCTGCCTACCCCTCTGGGAAACAGGCGTGATTTAGGTAATGTAATGTGTAGGTACATAGAATTAAATACTTATATAGTTATACTATACATATAGAAAACACCTTAAGCTGGGTCCACACTTGTATCATTTCGTCGTATCGTATCTCCGTCGCGTTGCACCGACGCGTATCAAGATCGCTAGTGTGGACGCAAAAACAGCGCGATCATGCGGTGCGCCGTATCTGATCGCTCGGGATCGATGTTGACACGCGTTTATTATATACCCCGCATACTCGTGATCGGATACGCGTATCGAGATCGGTAAGTATGGACGTGTTTTGATACTGTATCACGATACGAAGTTATGATTTGATACGCGATACGCCGTGATCGCTCTCGAGGCGGTTTTTCCCCGATCATTAAAGGGGATACGGCAAGCGTCCACACTTAATGATACGGCGTTATGATACGATACGCTGCTACGCTACGGTTAGTATGGACGCATTTTTTCACGCGACGATGGTAGTGATACGGTGTGCCCAAAGTGAGCGTCCATACTTAGGATACGCGAGCTCGATACGATACGCGTGATCGTGATCGGCAAAATGATACAAATGTGGACCCAGCTCAAGACAGTAAATACTCGCGGTCATCCCACAGATATTTGCCCTGACCGGGAATCGAACTAGGCTAACTGCGTTCGTTGCATATTGCTCAAGTAAACAAACTTTCTCTCGTATACAATCAAGGATTCAACGCGAGATGGTCAACTATCTCATTTCCGTCGGCGGTATCTATTTCAATCTCGGCGGGCACGCACTTGGATTAACTCTGAGATCATTCGATAGGATAATATTGTCCGAGGTAACGGATTTCAAGTTTTTGTATTTTAAGAATATAAGAATACAAAAAAACCGATCAAGTGCAATTCAGACTCAGGGTTTGTAATATAATCACACTAAACGCTTGTATGTTTTAATTTTTTTACGACGAATATAAATAAAAATACGTCGACAAACATTGTTTCTTGAGAGGGGAGACCACCTTTATTAAGTAAATTTTCTATATGTTAGTAAATCCGCCGTAATTTAACATATTAATTTGGATAAACAATAAAAACCGACTATCTATCAATTACGGTTCAAAATACGGCTCTACCACATCGGATGGCATGTTGAGCTTTAAACGACAATTAAAAATATATACAAAACCTGGATAGAAACATTATCATTAATGATAGGGAATATTTATACATACATACATACATATTGTTATTGTGTATACATCTTTTCTATTATGTACCCCTGTGTTGATGTGTTTGTCGAATAAACGTTTTTCTATTCTATTGTATTCTATTATACTCTATATTCGACAAACAGTTGAGAAAAAACATTTTTTGAATAGCTATAAAAATAAATAAGATATAAGCCAACAAAGATTTGTTCCTATAACTTTCTTGCAAAACAGAATTTAACATGGAGTTAATATGGCCGACCTGTTAAATGACGTCACAGTGCATATTGGATCTTCTGTCTGATCGCTGACTAATTAGCAGTTTAAAATGCTTGTATCATCCGTGTTTCTTGGCCGATTTTAATTTTAATTTCACTTTTGGTGATCTCTTTTACGGTACCTATTTTCAAATTTTGTTGAGGAATGCTATTTAAAAAATTCACGCATATTCCCTATTACGGGAAAATCTCAAAACACAAGCAGTCGGTTTTTTTGTTACACTCGTTAAAAATGTTTACACAGAGAAATGGAAACGCAATGCTGAATTAATTTGGCTCAGAAATAACTGATGCGCAACGACGTAAGAAAAAGACCAATTATCGATCGACGTTGGGAATCTATAATCACATTAATTACCAGTTTTAAAGATGAAAATACCGGGCAAGAGCATGTCGGACCATGCATGTAGGGTTCCGTCCGAAATCGTTATTCCAAACACAAAAATCTCGAAAAACCAAGTACGGACAAATTTTCTAATTAAAGTACTGTCTTAGATGATTTTAGGAGGTATAAATATTTTAGTCACCTGTATCTCAGGAACCAATCAAGTCTACTTAGTTGTTATAGTTTTTCTTCTAAATTCGTTATAGGGATATGTGCTTTCGCTTAAAGATATTTTTCAGATTTTTGTATTTGTAGTTTTGGCTGTGGGACGACGACGACGATGACGACACGAATTCGGTAAGCGAGTCTAGCTCGCTCTTAACCGGTGTTTAAGATTCCGAAGTTAAATAAGGAACCCTTATAGTTCCACCATGTCCATCTGTCCGTCTTTCCGTAGGTTTAGACTACCATCCTCCGGTCATTCTGACCAAACTCATTGACTGAACTTATGCTATGAAATACTGAGCGTGTAACCTCCCTCTAAACGGCGACTGGTGTACGTTTTAACCTCTAATGTCAGTCTTGGATTGATCAGTGGGCTTAGCATGCGAGGCGAGGAGAATACGTCTTAAGCCGCGTATCCACCAAGCGCACGCGCTCGCGCGGCAGCCTCGCGAGCCAAATGCTCGGTCCGTGTGGACGTGCCTCAGGACTGTTCGGGCGCACGTTCCCTCCCCGAACAGTCCTGAGGCACGTCCACACGGACCGAGCATTTGGCTCGCGAGGCTGCCGCGCGAGCGCGTGCGCTTGGTGGATACGCGGCTAAACGCGTTTTAGTGTCAAATATGTCTATTCCATATTCTAACGTAAGGGTAAACATTTATGGTTTTAAATAAAAGTGTATTTTGTGTGAATTGAGTCCTTTTATTACTAAGCATCTTAAAGTGTGACGTTATGTCATATTTTCTTATTTTCATATGAATGACGTAAAATATGACAGTAAATCTCGCGTATTTAGCATACTAACCAAGCCCCTATGTAATCATCCATCATTCTGACGTCAGTTAAAGTTCGACCAGACTGACAGACTGATTTGAGCGTGTAACCTTTCCAAGAGAGGGCGGCGATGTGATTGAACAATTAGTTGACTTCGTATCGTAGTCGGGTTTTAGTTTTAACTTGATGTTATTAACTGTATCAGAAACATGTACCTACAATTGTAAAGTTAAATATAACTTTGTAAGATCAAGTACCACATGGTACCCTAAAATAACTCGCCTAGATTAAATTGCTTAGTGGAGACGCAAAAAAGATAATATTGCAGCTGGTAACTCATAATTTTATACAATTTCACTTCAGGCGATTGTATCATTTAATAGAACGATATTTTCTGCTGAAACCATGGTATCTTAAACATTATTTACGTATGTTAGGTTAGAGGTGTGACTACCAAAAACAAATTAACTCATGTGGCGAAATATGCCTTTCGATGAATTGAAAATTCTGCGTAATGATAAATAAGTTTGATCAAAGGTAAACATATCTAGTAGACTTTAATCGTTATAGTTTTCCTTTCAGTTTCCATTCCAGTGGCAGACTTGTTTCTTATTTAAAAGTCCAAATCCTTTTATTGTCTTTCTTCCCATACTGATTATTTTTACCCCACTACTTCATTTCTCTAAAATTTACGCAAACGTGCAAGTCAATTTCAATGGCGCGCTATCATGGATTGTAACCACTACATCTCAATTATAGTTTAATAATTAGTTTATTAGTTGTTTAGTTTGTTTAATTTAAGGTATTGGGTGATTCTACGGACGTTTCAGCCGCTGTCTGTCCCTAGTATTAGTATATTAAAGAAATCTGCCATAATATGGTTAAATTTGAATCAATTGTGACAAGAAATACGGTTACAGTACATCTTAGTATGAAAGTCTGCTGCTTGGCGTAGGTCATTATTTCAATATTTATGACTAGGGACTGACGACTGTTGATCCGTCCTTGGAATTACCCAATTAAAATTTTACTGCCGCACTCAGAGACGTCAATTAAATTTAATGTTTGTTAAGTGACGTGTTGTCTTATTCTATTGCTGTAGCAAAGAAAGTGACAGCAGCAACTTTAATCAAGCATTAAATTAAATTGACGTCTCTGAATTTGGCAGTTAGTTAGTTAGTTAATTGTAGTTACCTGGCTATTCCGTGTTGTAAGACCTCAGTGAGAGATTCGAGGGATTCCTCCACTTCCCTCCCCAGCTTCGAAGGCGGTTGCTCCAGAGATCTTCCCGAAGATCTGGCTTCGGCGTCAGCAGCGACTGCAACAAAGATATAATCATCATTATCATCATCATATCACAACTGTGTGATAAATATTAATTTAACACTCTAAACTTGTAGCGACCCGCCCTCGCTTCGGCTCGGTTTATGTGAGTTTTCTGTAACACCCGTACATAATCCAGAATCTATTATACATAAAAACCTTCCACTTGAATCCTCTATCGTTGCGTAGTTTGAAAGATCTAAGCGTACATACAGAGGGACAGACAGCGGGAAGCGACTTTTGTTTTGTAATGAAGACAAAGTAAATACCTATTACAAATTAAAACTAAAACTATGGCAAAATAAGAAGAAAGAAAAAACTTAGGAAACAAAACTTTTTTAATGGCATAAATCAAGTGAGCTCTGTGACCCATAGACATTATGCATTCTCAAAGCTACAATCTAAAGATTACAATTCTAAGACCACAAATGCGCTGCCAACCCTGAGGACTAAGATGGAATGCCTCTGCTAGTCATTTCACCGGTTGTCTTATCCCCACGCCGGAACACAATAATGTGAGCACTGCTGTTTAGCGGTAGATTAAAGGATAATTGAGATATATGGTGGTAGCGATCTAGAAAGACCTTGCACAAGTTCCTACCACCATTAAAATCTACCTAGTAAATATCGCAGGATCTAAGAATCTAGTTAGATAAATAAATGTACAGATGTATACCCCCTTTGTTTTGTCCTTATCCCAGAATATAGTCATAATACTACACTAACTATTAACAACATTGTTAACTATAATAAACGATTTAATAGGTACACAGTTTTGACTTCTGACCTGCCACGAGAA
The DNA here is from genome assembly GCA_948252455.1 of Acleris cristana. NCBI lineage: Eukaryota > Metazoa > Arthropoda > Insecta > Lepidoptera > Tortricidae > Acleris > Acleris cristana. The sequence continues at coordinate 826,646 of OX411799.1, forward strand.
GTCATAAAATAGCCATAAATACAATCAATGGCAGTAACAATAGTATACTATTTAATAATAGAAAACTATTATCATTTCGAAGATTCTCATGCAACTGGCAACAATACCAGTGAAAGTGAAATTTCATACAAAGTATTCCCACGTTACTTTCATTGCTAATAGTTTCATATCGATTTTTAATATGGGAAAGAGTGGAAGATTAAGGTAGTTTGAAGAAATGTGTTATTTTACGCTGTGTTATGAGTTTTTAGAAATATAAATGAAAGTTTGAAATGGGTACCTACTATAAATACAATAAATAATAAATTTTCTAAAGTGAGTGGAAGGGTCGGAAGGGGCCGCCCTAGGCGTACTTTTTCGAATCAAATCGGAGAAATACTGGAAAAGGTCCGAATCTTAAGTACCCGAAACCGACGTGCGTGCATGACTCGATGTATGAATGTGGAAGAATCGAAAGAGATTTGTCAAGATCGTAGCAGGTGGAAAGAAATGGTCTCTGCCTACCCCTCTGGGAAACAGGCGTGATTTTCTATAGATGTTTTTTTTGCAATCAGTTTTGTAGTTTTTGCCTTTATCCATTAAAAACACAAAAAATCTAATCTTTTCTCCTTATAATATTAATTTAGACAAGAGGACATCTGCGATTTCGTACGCATAGAATAATTTACCCGCTGCTCCACCTATTCCTTCCCGATGGGGGTCGATTTTCGCAAAATCCTTTCATAATGCACCCTTTAGGTACCCAAGAAATACTCTCTCCAAATTTCAAGACCCTAGGTCCAGTGGTTTAGGCTGTGCTTTGCGTATCATACACAGTGAAAACATTTGTCCATATCCAGTTGTCGAACTGGGCCTCTATTCCCGGCGGTAAAAACCATATCGTATTTGACCTGTTACGGTATTGTTTTGACGTCAGCCGCCATTACTGTCAAGGAAATAAGAGCTATCAAAACGTTGACAATACGATAACAGATCAAAGACGATATGGTTTTTAGCGCCTAGAATACCAGCCCTGAGGGCTTATTGTCTAACACACTCGCAATCGCAACCGGCTTTAAAGTGGAGCAATTGTTTTCATTTTGTATGCAGACAAGCCTTCGATTTTCAAAATGAAAACGATCGTGATTGCGATTGCGTTAGACAATAAGCCCTCTAGAATAAAATAAGAATCGTACTATAATAGAGATCAGTGCGCTATAAATTCCAAGTTCAAAGTTCAAACTTCCAACGACGTAATAAAAAACAATCAACTATCGATTAAAACTTATAGATGCAATTATAAAATGTTACATCGAAGTCTATTACAAACTTTTAATAAAGTTTGGGAATAATTTAATGTGTTTTAAATGGTTCTAACTAACACTATTGGCCTTAAAAACCGTACAATTTAATTATAGGATTGTGAACCAACGATTAAAATATCGCTTAGCTGCATTTTTTCTTTGTATACAAATTTCGATCCGGGCGATGTTTCCCAGCCACTAAATAAAGTTCGATTTCTACGATTTTTGAGTATGTTGTAGTTATTATAAATAAACCGGCCAAGTGCGAGTCGGACTCGCGCACGAAGGGTTCCGTACTATTATCTATACAACATTAGCAAAAAACGGCAAAAAATCACGTTTGTTGTATGGGAGCCCGCCCCCCTTAAATATTTACTTTATTATGTTTTTAGTATTTGTTATTATAGCGGCAATAGAAATACATCTTCTATGAAAATTTCAACTGTCTAGCTATCACGGTTCATGAGATACAGCCTGGTGACAGACAGACGGACGGACAGCGGAGTCTTAGTAATAGGGTCCCGTTTTTACCCTTTGGGTACGGAACCCTAAAAAAATGAGCTTCACAATCATTTTAAGTCGTCGACAAAGAGATTTAATATTATAGATAATAGAGTGTGCATCGGAGACATTTTCATAGAAAAACTTTGATCATAAGCATCATGAATGCCATCTATGACGGGCGTGTCAAAGTAGACTAAACGACGTACGACTTGTTACCTCCAGGTAACAAGTTTTGCATCACTTTTTTGTTCGCTTTGCCCCGTCTATTACTACTATACATTTAATGTTTTTGGTCGTCGATAAACATGTTTTTTTATGGCACTAGACACTTGCCTTCTCATGACAGCAATCTGCCCTCGTACGGAGAAAAGGCGCAAGTGCAATTAATTCATAGAAGCATATAAAACTCTCAAAGGTTATAATAAGGTTGGAAGTGCAATACAATTCATATAGTAGATGTGCCTTTTTCCGTAGGAGGGCAGAATTGCAATTCTAATCCTGAGATCCAAGATGGAATGCCTCTATGGAAATTCATCCGAAGTCTTATTCACACAATGTGAACTCATATGCGTGTTAAATTTCGAGGCTTATTGGAATTTCACCAATTTTTTAAAACATGTCGGTCACTGCCATGTTGGATTCGCTCAAAACGAAACCAGTTTTGGAAGGAGAAAGTGATATCTACAGATTTTGATAAATTCCGCCACAGTATATAAAATTTAGAAAATCTCAACCGGATTTTGATTTAAGGAAATAAAATGTAGGTTATGCCGTTTTTGATGTTTTCATGTCATGTTCAGGTCAGTAAATTATTTAATTTAATTAATTACATTTGATGGAGTTTGTCTAAAATCAAAATGCAGAATTTTGAATACAAATTAGAAACTTCTTAGCGTTTAAATAAAATTAAGTTTTTTAACTCGAAGAAACTGTGCAGAACAGAACAGAAAAAAAAACCAACCTCAAAAAATCCACACTAGGTTTTTTATAGTTTTTTATTTGATCGATTTTTTTTTCGCGAAAGCTATGTTATGCTTTAGGTATCTCTACTCATAAAAATCACTACCTGATCTATATTTTAATAAAGCTGATAGCAGCAGATAACAGGTGTCATTTCGGGGAGCCTTCCGTTTGGCCAAAATATTTTTGGTCAAATGTATCATTTCCCAAATTTTTATTTGCCAAAAAGTATGTCGTATTATTTTTGTTTTATATCCTAGATTTCGAAACCACTTGCTACGTCTATTAGAAAAGGTTACACTAATTTGTTACTACATAAAAAATAAATCAACTGCGACGGGAAACAACTTTTGGGGAAAATTTTGGGAAATGATACATTTGACCAAAAATATTTTGGCCAAACGAAATAGACCCAACATTTCGGCCTTATAAATAGTTTCACACTTTTATACTCCGTCGGTTTAACACCTTTGACAGATTGGTGCTGCAAATGAAAACTGACGTTAAAATGACAAGGTACTAAAGTGTCCAGCTACATATTATGACGCCGATTGTTCCATCAGCAACCCAGTTAACCATTTGTGAACCTTGTCACCTTACAATAAGGTTCACTACAGGTAGGTAGGTAGGTAGGTTGAAGTGATGCTGTTTGTACATCGCGTAGCTTAAATGAACCCTAGTGAAATAGGAGCTCGTAAAGTTTGCAATGTAAATCAAATAGTCAAATGATGAAAGGGGGCTGCTCTTTCATCACTCTAACATCTACTTATAAATCTTGCCGCCATTCGGTCTCAACTGATCTATTTAAAAATACGTCCAACATTTTCAATTCTCTCATCTCTCATAAATTTCCCACATTTTCCTCTATCGATTTCCTATTATCAAAATCAAAATAAAACAAAAGAATCCGTTGACATATCAATCCAATTAAGATAAACCAATCACGAGCCCCGTTCGACCAATCACAGGCGTTGGAATTCAGATTTCAACCAATCAGGGTTAGTGGCGCGTGTGAAGTATTGGATTATCATTAGATAAACTTGGGATTAGCTTCAAACAATACTCTAGCTAGGCGGTAAAAACCATATCGTCTTTGACTTGTTATCGTATCGTCAACGTAACACGCTCTTATTTACTTGACAGTAATGGAGGCTGAGTTTAAAACAATACGATAACAAGTCAAAAACGATATGGTTTTTACCGCCATGAAATAGAGGCCCTGGATTTTCGAGACAAGATATTTACGTTACTATGACGGTAATTAAACTTTGATTTATTATTTAACTATTATTTGCCCGTGATTTTATTTATTATTTGAAGTTTTATCACCTAAGAAACTGACCGATTTTCCGGAATAAAAGGTACTTAGACTATTTCTGTGCCAAATTCAATAGGTCTGTTTCTTTTTGAAGATAATACCTACACGTAACAAACGTACTATAATTAACATTGTTGTTTTAATAAAACATTTAAAGCGATTACTATGTATTTAATTGTTATTGCTACTGTTTTATCTGTATTTATTTAGTTTAGCATACTTGCAGAAATTGAGTTTTTGAAAAAATAAACCATTATTTATCCTTTGCTTAATTTGGCTTAGAAACAATTTTCTATGCGGTATTTTATTGTGTTGTATTATTTTTAGGGCTATGACTTTCGGTAGCATACCGTGGTTCTAGAATACATGGAGTCGTTATTTTCTATTTTTTATATTTGCATACCACCTTGATTTTTGACCTTGAGCATTTTCATGATTTACTGTCATTAGGTACAAATGGAAAATCGTCCACGTGAAATAACCATTCTGAAAATGGGTCAAAAGTAATAGTGTCCAAAGTGAATTTAGTCCAAATGTAATTGTGCTCAAAAGTATTTACAACCTAATTTATTTTCGTTGTAAATTAATTAAGTCCCAATGGAATTTTGTCCTTTATAAATTATGACCAAAATGAAATACGCACAAGTGAATGTAGTGTAATATGAATTAAGACCATATAATATAATATAAATTGTACAAATTTCAGGTAGGACGTATTTACAATTGGTCATATTTCTGAGTGTACGTAAATACAAATAGTCATATTTTTTTCGTCCAATGTCATATTGGACAATTTTACCATGGGACATGATTCCATTTTAGCCATTTTTCAAGATGGTCAATTTTCCTTTTTGTTGTATTTCAAATGGTCATTTTTCTGAACTGACGTATAATTTCAAGTGGACGATTTTCCATTTGAACCTAATGACAGTAAATCATTTTCATGTTACAAATTAAAGTAAGGATATTTTTAGTTTAGTTTATCCTTACGTACAAATTTTTGTTTATTAAATTAATTAATTAATTAGAAATATTCATAACTTTTTCACAGCTTCAATAAAAGCTGATTCACGTAACGAACAGTTGAGGAAAAACATTTTTTGAATAGGTATAAAAATAACCACGGTATGCTAACAAAGATTTGTTCCTATCTCTTTTTATCGATACAGAATTTAACATGTTTATATGGCCGACCTGTTACATGACGTCACAGTGCATATCGGATCTTTCTGTCTAATCGCTGTCTAATTTACGGTTTAAAATGCTTGTATCATCCGTTTTTTCGGCCGATTTTAATTTAACTTTTGGTGATCTCTTATACGGTATTTATATATTTTGTTGAGAAATGCGATTTAAAAAATCCATGCATATCCCCTATTAAAATCAGCTCAATCGTTTAATGAAAGAATTAATTTTGAAATTTGACAATACCTACAAAAGGTCAAAATCAAGATGATTGTATATAAAAACTAGGAAACAGCGACTCCATGGATTCTAGAACTGCGTTATGCTATCAATTGGTATCCCCTGTGGTTGCAAACCGTACAGAGATGTTGTAGACGACGCGGTTAGCCTACTGACCCTACCTACGACGCTAGCAGTCCCGGGTTTAGTTCCCAGAGCTGATATTTGTTCTAGAGTCTTGGATGTATTTCAAGTATTTAAGTACGTACAGTACAGTCAGTAAAAAATATTGAGCATTAGGACCTTGTCATTGTGAATGACATTGTCATTAAATGTTCAGTTTAAATAAATACCAGAGAACAGTCACACAATTTGACCTAGTCCCACACTAAGCTCTAGGCTTGTAATATGGGTACCTAGACAACGATAAACATACTTATCTACAGAATCTACTTATGCCGTGTGGTGCCGGGTTTAGAATGTTGCCACTCCATGTCTTCTCGTGGATGTCGTAAGAGACGACTAAGGGACTAAAGGCTGCGTAGTGCTGTTAGGCGATGGGCCATCTGCATTGCAACCTGTCACTAATACACTGGATATCATCTTAGCCTGGTTGTGCAAAATGTGTTCACAGAATTATCAACAAGTTTTTGGAGTTGTTGGTGAGTCTGTGGCTCTGCCTACCCCACTCTGGGAATGAAGGCGTGAGTTTATGATGATGATGATGATTGATGATTGATCTACAGAAATACATACTTAAATACATGGAAAACATCGAAGACTCAGAAACAAATATAGCGCTCATCTCATCACACAAATATTTGCCCTAACCGGGACTTGAACCCGGGACCGCTAGGTTCGTTGACGTCACTACGACACTACCAACAAGGTAACATACAGCGTTCCCGTCAAATATGTCAAAACCGACAAAATAAACTTTTTGCTTCTAAAAATTGCTCGCTTCTCCACGCTTTAGAGTTTTGTTATGGTACATAGTGCCAGTTATGAACATACTTTATAGTGATCTATGCGGCGCGAACACAGTACTGTATAAGGTGTCAGTTAACTACTCTATTCTAACTGCACCCTGCGGTTGGTGCATTATCGTCGTGGCTAGAAAGGATGAAATTGCATAGCTTCCGCGAAAGTTGATTTATAAAATGTGTCGAAGATTTAATTTTAGCAAATGAAATTGGTAAATGATCCAACTTTTTCCAAGTTAAAAACTGCCGCAAAAACAGAATGACGTAGTTTTACTTGTCACCACGTAATGCTAAATTTTTCAAGCTAAGTTTTAATTTAAAAAAAGCATGAGAAGCTTGCTTCGCAAATGTTTAAGTTATATTTTTTTAATTGAGTTCTTTGACGCATTTATTTTTTAGTCAGTACGTGTAAGTACTTTTATGTCTTTTTATCGAATTAAATTTGAGTTGTTTAATGTTTTTAACGACATGAATAACTATCACTAATTATAATATGAAAAATAAACTAAAGTATGAAAAACTGCAATGTGTTTAAAACTTATAAACTATAAAAAAATCACATACCTTGCCAACTCTTCCGTTGTTTGTCCACTTCTTCATCCCACGAATCCAACATTTTCCCCGCTTTTAACTTGGCACAACCCCAAGCATCATCTTCCCCCAAACAGTCAAAAAACGACATCAAACTCGGCCCTAAACTCTTTCCTAAACTCAAAACATAATCATACGATCTTTCTAATAAACTAGCACTTTCAACATTACTACAAAAAACTACGAATAAAATTAATATTAATTTTTTGGACGCCATCTTTTTTCAACTGTCACGCAAAAGCGCGCCCAGGTGCTTTCTTGGGAACGCCCAAGGTTGAACTAAGCGACGTATGCGGAGTTGTATCCACTTTATATGAACCTACTTTCTTTCCCGTTTAAGAACCTAGCGAGTCGTCGACATGTAAACGTCCATTGCGCGTCACATATGAATGGGCTATGTAGGTTTTAAGTATAAGGGGTAATGGAAGAATGTTTACCGGTTGTGATAACGCATTTGTGACTTTTCTTTTTAGTGTTACGCGTACCTTAATTGGAAAAACGCTTATGGAATTTGGTGTTTGACTGTGGGTTTCGGAAATTGTTTAGCGTAGAAAGTTATGAAGTGATCGATGCCGGAAATGGTACCACAGTTTTTTATTAAGTTTTTGCTAAGAATAGTCCTTTAGGCTTTTTAATCTGTATTTTATTGTATTTAATACTGAAATATTAACATATTTTTATGGTTCCGTGTTCGAAAGTAGCTTAAGGGACTGGTCCCTATTTAATATTCCTATGCTGTCCGTCCATCCGTCCTTAGTTTAAAGAGCTGTATCTATTGAACTATATCAGTTTTTTTTCTTCAGAATTTGTGTTATATTGTGTATATATGTATGTAAATACTTTACTGTACAAACGGAAAAATAACACAACAAAATAGACAGAAACACAAAAGGTAAATTAAAATAGGCCAAGAAAAACGGATGATACAAGCATTTAACAGCTGCACTCAGAGACGTCAATTAAATTTAATGCTTATTTAGCGACGTGTTGTCTTATTCTATTGCTGTAGCAAAGAAAGTGACAGCAGCAACTTTAATCAAGCATTAAATTAAATTGACGTTTCTGAGTGCGGCAGGTAAACTGCTAATTAGACAGAGAGATACAATATGCACTGTGATGTCATGTCACGTCTGCCATATAAACTCCATACTAAATTCTGTTCCGCTAGAAAGAGATAGGATCAAATCTTTGTTGACTTTAATCTTGGTTGGTATTAATATAGCTATTCAAAAAATGATTTTTCTCAACTGTTTGTTACATGAATCAGCTTTTATTCAAGCTGTGAAAACAGGCATGAATATTTCTTATTCTTTTAAGTAAATAAGAGCTATCAAAACGTTGACAATACGATAACAAGTAATGTCAAAGCTATATGGTTTTATATAGCAGAATAGAGGCTCAGTACGATTACTATACGAGAAGAGAATAGGGTTGCCAACCGTACTATAATATATAGTATTGTACTACTTTTATTTTGACTCTGTGTACTACTTATATACTGTTAAAGAAATATATAGTACGCAAAAATACTATATTTCGGTCAATCCTTAAACATATGCGGTGTGGGTTGGAGAAATAGGCTTTTTCAGCTCAGATACTTGCCCCAAAAGCAGGCAGAATGTTAGTAAGTAGTAAATATTGTGCATTTGATTTAATGAATAAATTTACACACTTTTTAAAAGTTTTTCTTCAAAGTACTATATTTTCTTTCTGTGTACTATATTGTTTATACCTTGGGCTGGAAAATACTATATTTGGGCCCAAGAAAAAGTTGGCAACCCTAGTAGAGAAACAAGTCTAACGATAAGCAATCTTTAAAAACGGGTTGTCTAAAAAGCAATTGGTCTAGGGCAGTAAGCGGTCTAAAAAGCAACTCGTCTAAACAAGTATTATCTAGTCGTCCAAATTGCAAATGGTCTAATTAGCAAGCTGTCTTAAACGCAGCTGGTCTAAAATAAACACAAACACAAAGTAGGTAGGTTAGGTTCGTTAGGTAGGTAGCTTCAGATGCTTCTAGAGATAGGAGCCCCACATAGCGGGGCTCCGTCAACTAGTTGAATAAGAGAGGAATTTTGAAAATGCATAGTGCAGTTGCGAACTTAGACCAGTTGCTGCATAAGACCAGCTGCGTTTTAGACCACTTAAATATTTAATTCATTAATTCATTCATTCATTCATTCATTCATTCATTCATTCATACTTGCTGTTTAGACCAGCTGCGTTTTAGACGAGACGATACTAACCGGCTTTAAAAACACTCAACTGCTGTTTAGATAATGTCGTCAAAGTAATGTTACTAATCAAGTATATATTTTTTATTTCGCCAATTTCACATTTAAATAATTTTAATATAGCCTATGACACTCTAGTGGTTAAGACGAATCTAACCACGCATAATTTATTAAAATCGGTTTAGCCGTTTAGTAGTTACAAGCGGACATTGAGCCGGACATATATATAAGTCAAACACATAACGCTTCTTTTGGGCTTTGCCGAAGTCGGGTAAAAAATAGACGGCACAGCTTCAAAATAGAATTTGACACACACACACCAAGTTAAATAAAACTTTGTAAACAAAGCCGGCATGAGCAAATTAATCACCAACATTCCTACAGGTAATTTATCACCAAGAATCAATTTGGCTATCTCTAAATACACAGATTCTTTGTTAAAATCAATCAAATGATGACAAAGTATTTTTCTGACCCCTAGACCTTACACTATTTGACTACGTCGATTTTTTTTTGACTGTAAATAATTTCATTCGTTAAAATGATAAAGTTATTTAGAAACCGTTTTCTACGTATCTACCATGACCCTAATTCTACGTTGTGAACGCCTATATTGTTATCGTATTGTATTGTTGTTGGTGATAGATCTTTTTTTTCATGATACAAATATTTATTATTCACTAGTTTCTGACTGCGACTTCGTCCGCGTAGAAAAATCCCAGGGGATTATGATAAAAGATAAAAAAAGATAAAAGATGTTTATTCAGTAAGTAGGCCGCACGGGCACTTTTACACGTCAAAAATCTACAAGCGCTTCGCAAGAAACCAATGCTGAGAAGTAACGCCGCAAGAAACTCAACAGTCAGTCGTTTTTTAAACATTGCTTATGATTATGATATTATACAATTAAAAAACATTATGATATGATTATACATACCTAGTTAGTCCTCAGGAACTTCAAAATGTTGTGATAAAAAGTACCCTATGTGTTAATCCAGGGTATAAGCTATCTCCAATCCAAATTTCATTCGAATCCATCCAGCCTTTGCAGCGTGAAGGACTAGCAAACTAACACACACACAAACTTTCATATTTATAATTTTTATAGTGAGATGAAATCAGTGGAAAAGAAACAAAAAACCTAACGAACTTACCAATATACCTACTTAAAACTACAATAATCTAACAAACCGCTACCAGTGGATATCTATATATATAAAAGGCAAACCTAACTGACTTATATATCAACGAACAGCCGAAACTACTGTACCTAGGAACTTGAAATTTGGTACAGGGGTTCCTTTCATGATGTAAGTGAGCACTAAGAAAGGATTTTCCGAAAATCGACCCCAACGGGAAGAAATGGGGGGAGTAGCGGGAAACTAATTTACGCGTACGAGGTCGCGGGCGTCCTTTATCGTCATATATATCGTTCCCAAAATGCTGGCAAAATGGCAAAATGTTCCCAAAATCTTTGTGCCAGATTGCCAGCTCTTATTGACTTGGCATTTTCTTGAACTTAAACAAAATTTGCCTCCGACTGAATCCATGGCATTTTTTTGGGTTCCGTACCAAAATGGTACAAAAGGAACCCTTATGGTGAGACTTCGTTGTCTGTCTGTCTGTCTGTCTGTCTGTATGTCACAGCAGGTTTCCTCAGCAACTACAAATGCTATCAACTTGAAATTTGGCATAGTTATACAACTTACTTGCCCGCATCTATTTGTTGTAAAAAAAATATGAAATTAATTTTATTAATACTTGAAAAGGGGTCTAGAATGGGGGGTTCAAAAATGAAAGTGGTTCTATTACAGCAAATGGGGTGTCATATGAAAGGTCTTAATCTGCACATTTCAAAACTATATTTTTGAAAAAATTCTGTGATGTACTTTTTGATTTATAGCCAAAAATGTACAAAAAATGACCGTTCCCCCCCCTTATCTCCGAAGTTTACTAATCAAAAATTCTGAAAAAAATCCTGACGTATAGATAATTACTTATATTTTCTGGGAAAAATAAAATGAAGTGTTCATTATTTATAGTTTTTGAGAAATAACAAAAAAACTAAGAAAATCTGTATTAAAATTTAGGCTATTCAATATCGACCTTATTGCATGGAAAATAATGCTTATAACAAAATGAGTATTTTCTTTTGCGGTTACCAAGCATATTATCTTCAATACGGAACCCTCGGTGCGCGAGTCCGACTCGCACTTCTTGACCGGTTTTTTTTAAAGCGCCTGCAGAGAATCATTGGCAAAAGTATTCTTAACCTCCTCAGAGCTCGTTCCCACTATGTCGTGTGTCGGATTCCGATTTTAATCGGTTTCGGCGCCTCTGTTCCCACTATCCGACACGATTTTTTCCGAACGGGAGGGATAACAAAACACACGATATTTTTGGTCGGATCCGACACAAAATCGTTGTCGGTAGTGTGAATAGCTTTATATAAAACGTTCTGCCACTGGAACGATCGATTAAAAATCGGACCAACACACGACATAGAGGAATTGAGGATTTACTGTCATTAGGTACAAATGGAAAATCGTCCACGTGAAATAACCATTCTGAAAATGGGTCAAAAGTAATAGTGTCCAAAGTGAATTTAGTCAAAATGTAATTGTGCTCAAAAGTATTTACAACCAAATTTATTTTCGTTGTAAATTAATTAAGTCCCAATGGAATTTTGTCCATTATAAATTATGACCAAAATGAAATACGCACAAGTGAATGTAGTGTAATATGAATTTAGACCATACAATATAATATAAATTGTACAAATTTCAGGTAGGACGTATTTACAATTGGTCATATTTCTGAGTGTACGTAAATACAAATAGACATATTTTTTTCGACCAATATCATATTGGACAATTTCACCATGGGACATGATTCCATTTTAGACGTTTTTCAAGATGGACAATTTTCCTTTTTGTTGTATTTCAAATGGTAATTTTTCTGAACTGACGTATAATTTCAAGTGGACGATTTTCCATTTGAACCTAATGACAGTAAATCGAATTGAGCTGTTACTGGCACTCACTGGCTTGGAAATAACTTATTTCTAATCAAAATCTGTGTACGAACGCACAAACACGTGAACAGTATTTCGTAAATTTAAAGTGATGAATAGGGATGCAATTTAACCGGTTATTAACCGTTTTTGTATGAAAATAACCGGGTAAAACCGGTTATAACTGGTTATTTGCATTCCCTAGTGATGAACCATCTCACGCTCCAGGATATTAATTGTGTTGTTTTTATAGTAGCACGGGCGGTAGTGTCGTCCAAAATATGGAGAGGTCAAAATTTGTTATCGGATGAATTCACTTGGCACAGGGTAGTGATTCTCTCAAAAGCAAAGGTGAGCGAATGCAGGAGTGAAGTCCAAGCGGCGAGTTGTAACGATCGTCACAGTCTAGACGCAGTCTAAACCTCTAAACTATGTAAACTGTGAAGGAGTAACAAAAATCACGGTGACATTGACCCATGAATAATAATTATTTAAATAACCAGTGGCAGTAGAGAAATACATGCGAAGATTCTGCATGACAACATAATATATTAAAATTTGTCAAGTGCGAATTGGGCGCAGGCTTTGGGGGTTAATTAATTAAAAAAATATCAGCGGAAAATCTCACACAAAATGACCTAGTGTTAAACTAAGATCGAGGATCTCTTCTAGTTAACCTTAGAGTAAAATAAGCAAGGACAATGCAAGAGGATAGGCAAATTTACAAAATAACAGAAAATAACAAAGAGAAGGTAGGTACATACGAAAAACAGACATATTAAAAATAGTAATCTCTGCTTTATTAAAATACATACAACTATATAAATAAAAATGAATCGCCAAAATGTATGTGATCGCATAACTTCCGTAAGACTGGACCGATTTGGCTGATTTCTTTTTTGTTGTGTTCGTCATTGTCAGGACAAGGTTTGTATGACAGAAAATAATTGGAAAATCCACCGGGAAAGTCAGAAATTTGCAGCGGGGCGAAGCCGCTGGCGGGCCGCTAGTAAGTAATAAAATATACTAACATATGCTACCGCATACGTAAACAGCAATTAAAACCTACAACAGAGCAAAGGAACAAACTCCAGACTCATCTTGTTCACTTAACTACAGCTTCTTTAACCTTTCCTTAGATGAACCGACAGATCTAGATTGCCTCAAGCACGCTAGAGTTAAAGTTTTGTGTACGGAAACTGTTTAAAAAATATTTTTAACTAAGAATTGGTAATGGTCTCTTCCCGTGGATTTCGTAAGAGGCGACTAAGCGAATAAAGGCTTGTAGTACTGTTAGGCGATGGGCTTGCAACCTGTCACTAATACGTTGTTAAACATCTTAGACTAATTGTGGAAAATGTGGTTTCAGAATTATCAACAAATTTTTAGAGTTGTCGGTAAATCTGTAGCTCTGCCTACCCCACTCTGGGAATGAAGGCGAGAGTAATGGTTTTGATTGAAATGTTAATTGAAAACTCATACGCAACTCTCACCTGTATTCACAAACAATACTTAAGGGATCCTTCACTGAGTAAACGCACTGCGTTCAATACAGCTTTGTGATTGGTCCTTTTTGACCGACCTTTTGTTTATGAGACAATTGGAACCCCCCTGTGCGTTCGTGATCACTGTGAGACCTCATAGTGACGTTTGTGAATACGGGTGTTTAACTGCCTACAAAACAAAAGTAACAGCTGTAGACGAATGTAATTAGCGACTTTATGTAGAAATTAAGAATGTTTTCTAAAAATATCCATTGGCCTTTATTCTACTTGTCAAAACCATATTGCCTTTGGCTTGCTATTGTTTTTAACTCGGCCGCCATAACTGTCAAGTAAATAAGAGCTATCCTAATGTTGAGAATATGATAACTGCAGCAAGTGCGATATACATTTTGACTCATCGCTCAGGATTCGTAGGATTGTCCAAGAATAAAAATAACCCCTATACTTCATTCGGATAGGTATTTAACTAAATGTAGACAAAAAAAACCACGTGACATACCTAGTTGGTCAGCCAATAGGAGCAGAACACTGATACGTCAAAGCTCGACCAAACAGCTTTGATTGGCTGTTGAACAGAGCAACGTGGTTGGTTTGTTTACCTTTAGTTCAATTAAATACCTATCCGAACGAAGTATAGTAGCCTTTTAGTCTTTCACGCTGCAACAGTTGGACGGAATTGAATGAAATTTGGAATATACGCGATTGGCCGAACATTTATGTATTGGCCTTTTGCGTTTTTGGTATTTTACTAACTTGGTCATTCACGAATTGAAGAATTTAAATACGCGATTAGCCAAAGATGTATGTATTGGCCTTTTGCGTTCTTGGTATTTTACTAACTTGGTCATTCACGAATTGAAAAATTTAAAAACGCGATTGGCCAAAAATTGATGTATTGGCCTTTTGCGTTTTTGGTAGTATGCGTCGAAAGAAGCACTTAGTTTTATGTGCATGTAGTGTCAACTAGTAAGTAGCCGTGCAATTAGTTCATTAATATTTTTATAAACTGAAACATTGTAATATATGTTGGTAGGCCGAATAATCTATCTATCTATCTATATAAATAAAAATGAATCACTAAATGTGTTGCTAAGCGCAAAACTCGAGAACGGCTGAACCGATTTGGCTAATTTCTTTTTTGTTGTGCTCGTTATTGTCAGGATAACGTTTACATGTAAGAAGAAATTGAAAAATCCTACGGGAAGCTTGGAAATTTGCAGCGAGGCGAAGCCGCTGGCGGGCCGCTAGTTAAATAAATATATAATTAACATGTCTAAGCAACATGGTCTTACTGGAAACAATAGACGCATCAATAACCGCGTATTTTCCTGTTGCAAAGCAAGCATACCTACGGACTGGACTACTTAATGATCATACTTAATTATTAATCGCGCTCGCCTGTCGGCTGACTTGTCGCAAGTATCACTAGTGGCCGACAATTGCCTGTCATCTAATTGGGGATCATTACAGACTCGTTATATTGAAGGTTAGTTATTATTTAGTTTCCGTGAAGGGTTCTGCGGGCTTAGCACGCGAGGTGAGGATTATACGTCAAAATTTGACAAACGAGATTTAGTGTCAAATATGTCTATTCCATATTCTATCGTAAGAGTAAACGTTTAAGGTTTTAAATAAAAGTGTAATTTGTGTGACTTGAGTCCTTTTATTACTAAGCATCTTGAAGTGGGATTTAATGTCATGATTATATGTCATTTTCGGTATTGCTAATTGACACTAATTCATGGACAACGTCAAATCTGACAGTAAATCTCGCCTCGCGTGCTAAGCCCGCTGGTGGATTTATAATTGGAGTTTTTTTATGGCAAGGAGAAGAGAGAGATGGTAAGTGTTATCAGAGGCTCTACTTTGAAATCCGTAATTCGAACTTCGTCTATTGCTATCCCTTTTGCTCCCGACGCTTCACTAACTCGCAAAAAAGTGACGGGGCGATTCGAAGTTCGAATTACTGATTTCAAAGTAGAACCCCAGAAACCCAAATTTGATTTCTCAAGACTACAATCTCAAGACTGCCGATGACAACCCTGAGGAGTAAGATGGAATGCCTCTATGCTAGTAATTTCACCGGTTGCCTTATCCCTACACAGGAATACAACAATGCGAACACTGCTGCGTGGCGGTGGGTTCTGGTTTATGTACTTACAAAAAAATCACATTACCGAAGCGGAGCGAGGGCGGTTGCTAGTTTATAATAAGTCTTAAACGTTCTAACTGACCCCTAAAATCAAGTTTTGCAGTCGCCCTTCGAGCAATTTAAAACGTAACCTGGCAGTTGTGTCGAAGACGCTGCAGCGGAAGCAAACGATTAAAAAAAAAACATAAAAAACAAATGATAGTTCCAAATTAGTTAACAAGATGGAAGCCGAACAAACGAATATAGAAATAAGTGATTTGGCAGTGAAAAAGAAATCTAAATTTGTGTTGTTTTTGAAGACAGTTTTCCATTTTGGTGTGTTTTTACATTTTATGGTTGTGTTATGTTTTGGGATTAACATTTTCTTTAGTATTACCGAGGAACAGTTAAAAAAACCTCTGATTAGGACGGCGAAGGTTTATTTTTGGGCGTTTTTAACAATTTGGAATGTGGTGAGTGTTTATTGTTTGTTTTATAAAGAGGGGTTTATGAGTTTGACAGCTATCTGTCTGTCTGTGGCGCCGTAGCTCTTAAACGGGTGAACCGATTTGAATGCGGTTTTTTTTATTTGAAATCAGGTTTTCTAGTGGTAATTTTTAGCTAAGTTGCATCAAACTTGGTTCAGCCGTTTAAGAGATATCAGCTCTGAAAGAGGGGGACACCATTATATCGGGGTTTTTAACTATCTCATAGTTATTTTGTGAATTGACAGTACTTTTATACGTTTATTTATAGTAAAGAAAGCTTTAAAAAACCCGACTGTTGCTCACTAACTTTAAATCGTTACAAATCCTAAATGATCGTTCAAAATGAAAAATGATGAAAGAAACCTAAAATGATTTTTACATAGGTACCTATTCAATGATACCCCATTTGTCAAAACGAACTATCGTAGACATTTTTTTTCTTTTTTACAATATGGCGTCCGGCTGCCGCCATATTGAATTTTGATTACTGTCATATCTTTATTGACACTTACAAGATTAAGACAAATCGATTGAGATAAGAATCATCAAAATCGGTCCATGCGTTTAGTTTCTACAGTGCCACAAAGGAACAAACATACATAATATAAACTAAACCCCCTGTAAGAAAAACCTGCGTTCACAATATAAATATGACTTTTGTACAGTCAGGTCTTCTAGCAACATAATGAAAAAAGCACCTTTGTCACTGGTTAAGTCATTGGATGGTACACTTTTTAAAATGACACTCAAAAATTGGTTAATATAGAAATTTTCTATTATCTACAATCTAAATGAATATTTTGTGTATGAATAATTAACATTAAATCTACATTTTTTAGATCCTAATGCAAAGGTACCTTAAAAAAGTATTGTATGTCCGAAATGGGTAAACTGTTGAGTCTGATGTATTATGTATATATAACACCGATTGTACCTACACAGTTTTGACAATAAATATATTTTTATCTTTATCTTTATAGGCTGATACACACATTACCCTCCTATTTCGTCTGACGGGAAAAAAAACGTGTGTCACTGCCCTAGGTAGTCCGTGTAGGTAGAATAACAAAATTAAAAACATCAAAACATGACAAACTGTCAAATTTGACGTACGACTTGAAGTACGTAGATGTTTAAATAAATTGTTATTTTCATTGTAAAAATGGAAGATTGTTTAGCAGTAACAAGCAAAATAACCGATAATAAGAGGTTATTTATCAAGTTATTCTTCCATTTTGTGTTTTTAGCACACAATTGGGTTGTGTCCATTTTCTCTGTGAAATTCCTCTCGTGGTACAAAGATGACCCGGATGTGGGAAGATTGTACACTTATATGCCCTATTTTATGACAAATTGGAATTTTGTAAGTACCTTTTGTTCCATCGCTCTTAATTTTGTTGTAATTTCAATTCAGTTATTTCAATTAAATTCAATTCTTTATTAAATGGCTTTTATCCATTGGGACAATTCTGCCAGTGTCAAGGTTAGGAGTTACATTAGACATATCAAAAAAAAACATAATTCGACGTTGTGCGGTGATCCTCTAGCCTCCGTGAAGCGATGTAGGTAGAACTTTACGAAGACCAGATGGGATTTTCTTGGAGCAATCCTTCCAAAGGCGATACGTGTTCAAACTTGAATTCTTCGTTATACTGCACATTTGAATGTTAATTTACTGCATATTAATACATTACTATCCATTAAACAACAAAACATGAAAAAAAAACAAAAACAATTAAAAAAGCGACGCCATCTTCTCAAAAACCCAAAGAGAATCCTCAATTTTGTTGTATTTGGTTGTTTATTAGCACTTTGGCATTTTAACCTCTGATATGCTGCCATAAATAAAAAAGACGCATGAGCTATTTGATAGCCAAAGCAAACTTAACCTCCCATCTTAAGACATAAGGTCACTAATACCTACGCGGTTCTATGAGCTATACGTCCTTTTTTCTAAGGAGGGCAGTACATGTGTGTTTGGCATCATAGCTCCCAAATGGAGAGACGGATTTGGACGCGGTTTTTTTAAAAAGAAAGCTAATTTAATCAGAATTGTTTTTAATTAAAGTTTATGAAAATCGGTTCAGCCGTTTAAGAGATATCAGCTCTAAAAGTAGCCGCCGTTTTAACGGGGGTAATTGTTATTTGTTGAAAATTATTAGTATTTACTTGGCATTTTGTTGTTTTGGGAATCTATATAATTAGGTACATAATTATATAAAAGGCAAATGACTTACTGACTTATATATCAACGCACAGCCGAAACTACTGTACCTAGAAACTTGAAATCTGTCCCTGTTTCTCGTACGCAATAATATCTTCAGTTGGTCGATGACGGCTGTCGTTGCGTGATTCGTGGTACAGCAAAGCTGTCGGTACAGAAGTTGTCAACATTATGGCCGCCGATCGCATTCGAAGTGACACGATTTGAAATAAAAAAATTAAAATAAAAACTCCTGAAAGATTGTTTACATTCTTTGTCTTGTCTCGTCGGCCTTACTTTAGAAATATAGTTCTGTGGTTGAAACCATCGCTGTGCTGCGCCTCTATTCCCGACGGTAAAAACAATATCGTAGTTGACCTGTTATGGTATTGTTATGACGTCAGGCGCCATTACTGTCAAGTAAATAAGAGCTATCAAAACGGTGACAATACGATAACAGATCTAAAACGATATTGTTTTTACCGTGTTGAATAGAGGCCCTGGTTAACAGTACGGGTAGCACAAGTTGCTCGCGACTTGTTTGTCGCTCCGATTTCCCTTTCTATCTATTCAGTAAGTAATTATAGAGACACACTGAGCGAAAAACTAGAAAATACAACTTGTGCTACCCGTGCAGAGGGGAGCCTGACTTAAAACCCTACTTAAGTATAGATAGTCTTTCTTGGTAGACGGGCGAGCTTATCCCTTTAGGGATCTCTTCCAGTTAACCGTAACTATCATAAGACAATCCTACAGCCAATGACCTAGTGAAAAGCTAAGCTCTAGATTTGTACTAGAATTATATTCGTAGAATATACTACTTATATCTAACAGCCCCCCTTTCACCCCCCTAAAGCACGTGATTGAATCATGCCAATTACAATTACACTCACAACGATACAACTTAACTGCAATAACATTTCATTTATTTTTGAACCTTATTTCCGGCCAGCAGAGTTTAAATTGCAACGGGTTTTTATTGAGAGTTAAGTCGGTTGTGGACTGATTCGGTATGTCTAGACTAATTATGACCCCTGACTTCGATCGATAACAAACGTATCATTTTATTGATAAAGTCGTACGATCGTTACGTTGAAATATGATCTGATCAATGCAAGGTGCCTTTCTAATATGCCAAACAGCAGTGTTTGCATTGTTGTGTTCGAGTCCGGGGTAAGGCAAGTGAAATATCTAGCATAGAGAAATTCCATTGAGGTTGTCAGGTGTAGTAATAGAATAACTATTTCTCATTAAATTTATTTAATCACTAAATGACCACATCGCTTGTATTGACATTATTTTGTCTGTCTTAGCAAAGTTGAAGAAGCGCCGCATGGCGGAGCTCCTATTCCTCAGCGATTTGTCCTTCGGGCACTTGAATTTATCTAACGAAAGTAAACTACATAGTAACTAGTAGACTAAAAGCGATGTGTGGTCGTTTTGTGGAGTCGGTAATTTTGCAACTTTGTCCTTTTGAGTCCATCCGGTCAGGGTTGACACGCAATTTGAAGTCATGACATAAAAAAAAAGTCGTACAAAACACAATAATTTACTACGAACTGGTTATTTATGGATATATTAAGTTCTATTAGAATGAGTTACCTATAAAAAAAAATTTGGTCGCCATTTTGGACCTAAGTTAACAAAACAGTACAATTAACATTAAATTAAGTTAAGTTTTTGTAGTTACTCTCTGGTTTAACGTTATATTTGTAAACAATGTAGGAATAAAAAATGGGTGGGCCAAAAAAGTGTATGACCACCGCGAGTTCGCAACCTGCGCGGGAGTGGGCCTCTATTCTTGGCGGTAAAAGCCATATCGTCTTATGGTATTGTTTTCAACTCGGTTGCCATTACTGTCAAGTAAATAAGAGCTATCAAAACGTTGACAATACGATAACAGGTCAAAGACGATATGGTTTCTATCGCCTAGAATAAAGGCCAGCACGTCACTGAGTCATAGCTATAGTTTTCTACGCTATTACATACATAAACTCACGTTTTCATTTTTAGGTTGCGGCTCCACTGAGGCGGAGATGAGCGGAGTGGAGCGGAGCTGTGCCAATACTAACCAATAGAATCTAAACTAACGTGCACAAGGCGCGCTCGACGTGACCGCATGCGCCTTCTATTGGTTAATATTGGCACAACTCCGCTCCGCTCGTCTCCGCCTCAGTGGAGCCGCACCCTATGAGTGGGGTAGGCAGAGCTACAGAACTAGGTACCGTTCTACATTATTGAGTTGGCCAAATAGGGAATGACTTTTTGTTACAGCTTCAATTAAGCTGATTCTTGTAACAAACAGTAGGGAATAACTTTTTGCCACAGCTTCAATAAAGCTGATTCATGTAACAAACAGTTGAGTAAAATCTGGTGACTGTATATTATTATGGTTTTGTGATAGGTACAGTCGGCCAAAAATGTGGTCTACCACCCTTTGGTTGAAGTTCATTTGCACGTCATCATACAACAAGTTCAAATTTCCCTTGCAATTATATTATGACAGTGACAAGTGTCAACCTTAGCGATGATTTGACCTCACAGAATTTTTTGTCAAAACTGGTAGACCTCTTTCTTGGCCGACCGTACTCGTGTCTTTTATAAGAACACTTAGATTCACCTCGTGACCTTAGTTCAGCACTCGTATAATAATAGATACTCATGATTGTTTGACGTTGCATAAAATATACAAGAGTTACACATTCTAAAAGGAAGTATGTGAAACATGACGCCATTTAGTTTATACTGTTTCCAGAATCGTAGCCTACTTTTCTGTCTATTGTTTCTTAGCCTATTTGTGGAAAATGTGGTTTTTGGAGTTGTAGGTAATTACAGGCGTATGTATGTATGTCCAGCCCAGTCGATTTAACATGGAGTTTATATGGCCGACCTATTACATATCACAGTATTCACAGTGCATATCGGATTTCTCTGTCTAATCAAATCACTGTCTAATTAGCTGTTTAAAATGCTTGTATCATCCGTATTTTTTGGACGATTTTAATTTTAAGTTCACTTTTGGTTGTCTCTTTTACGGTATTTTCATATTTTGTTGAGAAGCGCTATTTAAAAATATCTATATTCATTCCCTAGAGGCAAATCCATATGAAGTAATATAGTTATGTCTATGTTTTTTATGAGTTCCTAGTACCCACAAGGAAATCCTAGTTAGGGAGTAGATCAATGAGCTCAATGTCCAAGGTATTTTTATTGTTATTTAGCTATCTGTAGTTAACGAAACACGTGCGACCGATATTTAAGACCGTGGGTACGTTTGAGTGATATGGTTGTGTTGCCAGTGATAAAAGGAAGGCGTAGGTTAAGGGGATTTTTGATGTGTCACAAAATGGCGGGAAATGTTTAACTAATAAGTTACTTTGAAATAATAATAGAGTAGAAACGTTTTTTTTAATTTATTCGTTGTTTCCCTACGGTTTGTAATTTAAGATAATAGTATTAGATCTTAATAATAGTTTTTTTTGTGACGTAATAACTAGGTTTGCTCGTTTTAGTCGTAAAATTTTTGACAGACCTAAAATACAGGAATGTATAGTCTTTATTATTTCTAGCGAGCTGATCTTCTATACAAAGGCCATTGTTTATGTACAATACTATTATCTTTCTTTGTGTCCGTAACCGCAAGCCGATTACATACAAAAAAGTTAGAACTACATTGAATGTCAATTGAATTATCAACCCTATCCTCTTAGTCAGTAGGTTTAAAATGTAAAGTGTCAGGATACAGGTATGTCTTTATTATTTGAACCGAGCTTCTTCTCTACACAATATTATCGTCTTCTGTCGCCAGGGTTGTACTCGCATTGTTTAAAATATTACTTCAAATAAAACTATGAATAACTCGATATTTTGGAGCAAAACGTGTTATCGCCACCTTTTAGGAAATTTATTTAATCACTAAATGACCACATCGCTTGTATTGACATTATTTTGTCTGTCTTAGCAAAGTTGAAGAAGCGCCGCATGGCGGAGCTCCTATTCCTCAGCGATTTGTCCTTCGGGCACTTGAATTTATCTAACGAAAGTAAACTACATAGTAACTAGTAGACTAAAAGCGATGTGTGGTCGTTTTGTGGAGTCGGTAATTTTGCAACTTTGTCCTTTTGAGTCCATCCGGTCAGGGTTGACACGCAATTTGAAGTCATGACATAAAAAAAAAGTCGTACAAAACACAATAATTTACTACGAACTGGTTATTTATGGATATATTAAGTTCTATTAGAATGAGTTACCTATAAAAAAAAATTTGGTCGCCATTTTGGACCTAAGTTAACAAAACAGTACAATTAACATTAAATTAAGTTAAGTTTTTGTAGTTACTCTCTGGTTTAACGTTATATTTGTAAACAATGTAGGAATAAAAAATGGGTGGGCCAAAAAAGTGTATGACCACCGCGAGTTCGCAACCTGCGCGGGAGTGGGCCTCTATTCTTGGCGGTAAAAGCCATATCGTCTTATGGTATTGTTTTCAACTCGGTTGCCATTACTGTCAAGTAAATAAGAGCTATCAAAACGTTGACAATACGATAACAGGTCAAAGACGATATGGTTTCTATCGCCTAGAATAAAGGCCAGCACGTCACTGAGTCATAGCTATAGTTTTCTACGCTATTACATACATAAACTCACGTTTTCATTTTTAGGTTGCGGCTCCACTGAGGCGGAGATGAGCGGAGTGGAGCGGAGCTGTGCCAATACTAACCAATAGAATCTAAACTAACGTGCACAAGGCGCGCTCGACGTGACCGCATGCGCCTTCTATTGGTTAATATTGGCACAACTCCGCTCCGCTCGTCTCCGCCTCAGTGGAGCCGCACCCTATGAGTGGGGTAGGCAGAGCTACAGAACTAGGTACCGTTCTACATTATTGAGTTGGCCAAATAGGGAATGACTTTTTGTTACAGCTTCAATTAAGCTGATTCTTGTAACAAACAGTAGGGAATAACTTTTTGCCACAGCTTCAATAAAGCTGATTCATGTAACAAACAGTTGAGTAAAATCTGGTGACTGTATATTATTATGGTTTTGTGATAGGTACAGTCGGCCAAAAATGTGGTCTACCACCCTTTGGTTGAAGTTCATTTGCACGTCATCATACAACAAGTTCAAATTTCCCTTGCAATTATATTATGACAGTGACAAGTGTCAACCTTAGCGATGATTTGACCTCACAGAATTTTTTGTCAAAACTGGTAGACCTCTTTCTTGGCCGACCGTACTCGTGTCTTTTATAAGAACACTTAGATTCACCTCGTGACCTTAGTTCAGCACTCGTATAATAATAGATACTCATGATTGTTTGACGTTGCATAAAATATACAAGAGTTACACATTCTAAAAGGAAGTATGTGAAACATGACGCCATTTAGTTTATACTGTTTCCAGAATCGTAGCCTACTTTTCTGTCTATTGTTTCTTAGCCTATTTGTGGAAAATGTGGTTTTTGGAGTTGTAGGTAATTACAGGCGTATGTATGTATGTCCAGCCCAGTCGATTTAACATGGAGTTTATATGGCCGACCTGTTACATATCACAGTATTCACAGTGCATATCGGATTTCTCTGTCTAATCAAATCACTGTCTAATTAGCTGTTTAAAATGCTTGTATCATCCGTATTTTTTGGACGATTTTAATTTTAATTTCACTTTTGGTTGTCTCTTTTACGGTATTTTCATATTTTGTTGAGAAGCGCTATTTAAAAATATCTATATTCATTCCCTAGAGGCAAATCCATATGAAGTAATATAGGTATGTCTATGGTTTTTTATGAGATCCTAGTACCCACAAGGAAATCCTAGTTAGGGAGTAGATCAATGAGCTCAATGTCCAAGGTATTTTTATTGTTATTTAGCTATCTGTAGTTAACGAAACACGTGCGACCGATATTTAAGACCGTGGGTACGTCTGAGTGATATGGTTGTGTTGCCAGTGATAAAAGGAAGGCGTAGGTTAAGGGGATTTTTGTTGTGTCACAAAATGGCGGGAAATGTTTAACTAATAAGTTACTTTGAAATAATAATAGAGTAGAAACGTTTTTTTTAATTTATTCGTTGTTTCCCTACGGTTTGTAATTTAAGATAATAGTATTAGATCTTAATAATAGTTTTTTTTGTGACGTAATAACTAGGTTTGCTCGTTTTAGTCGTAAAATTTTTGACAGACCTAAAATACAGGAATGTAATACATATGTGTGACACATGTAGGTACTCGTATGTATCTTGGTTTTTTTTTACGTTACTTGGTTTTTCTGATTCCCGATAAAATTAAGTGAGAAGGATATTAAAAGGATTCAATTTTTATTAAATTTCAGAAGCTAGTTCGTTTTGTAAAAAACATTTTAATATTTAATAATTCAATATCATTTTTAAATGTAAAGAACAAGAAATGAAATATAAAATCCCAATACCTATTATAATAGAATCCCAGACGCGTTCAAATTGTATAATTATGATAAATTTAAATCTGTTATTCATAACTGGCTATTAAGTAAACTTTTCTACACTGTACAAGACTTTTTAGAAAATGGTGGAAAAATGTAATACTTAAACATTAATTTGCAAAAGTAATCTAGTAGTTTTTTATTCTTTAATATTTTTATAATTTGTTGTTTATTTTTAATTACCTACCTACTTAAGGCAAATATTGTACACCATTTTATGGTAGACTGTAGCGGAATTAACAACACACAATATTTTGTCATCTCTCATATATGTACCTACAGTCAAACAATAAAATATTTTGATTTTGATTTTGATTTTATTTAAAATAATTATTTTAATATATTGTTGAACTATCATTATATTTTTAACCAATTTTATCATAACGCCTGGCAACCCAGCGTTTGATGCAACCATACTTATTCCTACCGTCTTATTTCCCCTCATATTATAAATCAAACGGGTGTCTTTGCAAGCCATTATTATAAACATTATAATTAGTATTATGTAATAATTTATAACGCATTACATTTCAATGAACCTTAAAGTGATTGTGATATACGACAATAATGTGAAACTTAGTCGTTAAAATTTAAAATAGCACGTAATTAAATGCGTGAGGACAAATCTTAGTGCAGTATATAATTTTTTGTTGGAAATTTCGACGAAAACATACGTGAACGAAAATGGAAGTACTTTGGAAAGAGAACAACATATTCTACAATATTTTATGTGTATTAATAACGGAAAATGAGAAACTTTTCGATAGAAGTGATGCTAGGTTGTATTGGAAGACTGTTTTTCATATGACGGCCGTTTTTCATCATATGTGGGCCGTCAATTACGCTAGGGGAATCAATTTAGAGAGCGATGCTTTTGAAATACAAAAGCTAAAGAAGTTTCGAGTGGCTTACCTAACTGGATGGAATTTTGTGAGTATATCTATTACGTTAAAAGATCCATTCGGATCGATACCAAATAAAATATGTTCTTTTGCTCGTAGCGTACCTCCTTTTCGCTCAGGCTCACTTTGTCCATATTCCCATGTCGTAAACATTCTCATCTCGGTCACATTCCCAACTCGTCCACATACCAATCCCAAATTGTCCACTTCCTATCTCGTCCATATTCCCAACTCGTCCTCACTCCCAACTCATCCGCATTCCCAACTCGTCCGCATTCCTGAATAGTCTGCAACCTAACGTAGGACTGTAGGGTTGTTCGATATAAATTCGATCACTAGGTTGTTCACTAGTTATTGGGAATGTGAACGAAATGGGAATGTGGACGAGATAAGAATGTGGACGCGATGGGAATGTGGACGAGATGGTAATGTGGACGAGATGGGAATGTGAACGCAATGGGAATGAGCACGAAATGGGAATGTAGACGAGATGGGAATGTGGACGAGATGATAATGTGGACGAGATGGGAATGTGAACGCAATGGGAATGAGCACGAAATGGGAATGTAGACGAGATGGGAATGTGGACGAGATGGTAATGTGGACGAGATGGGAATGTGAACGCAATGGGAATGAGCACGAAATGGGAATGTAGACGATATGGGAATGTGGACGAGATGGTAATGTGGACGAGATGGGAATGTGAACGCAATGGGAATGAGCACGAAATGGGAATGTAGACGAGATGGGAATGTGGCCGAGATGGGAAAATGGACAAAGTGAACCTGAGCGCTCCTTTTCGTATCGGCATCGTAGTACAGTACTAGTAATACTCGATATCGATACAGGTACGCTCCAATCCGTCGCGAGTCGATTTTTTTCGCCAGTTTCAAAGGCGATACGATACGCCACGCGATTCTTGGTATTATTCCCGCCGGTAAAATCCATATCGTCTTTTACCTGTTATCGTATTGTCAACGTTTTGATAGCTCTTATTTACTTGACAGTAATGGCGGCTGACGTCAATACAATACCATAACAGGTCAAAGAAAAGTAAAAAAATAAATGCGTCCCTTTGGATCTTTATCCTCGAGAAACATACAGAACACACACGCACACACGTCAAATTGCATCTTCTTCTCCTTCTTTATGGCCTCTGTGACTGATTGCCAGAAATTGCATCAAATGACGTCTATAATATAATTTATACAAACCTCACGCAAAATGTTTTATTCAATATATTTTATTATTTCGTGGACAGTTTTTTTTCTTTACAAAAAATACGATAAAAAATATTTCTAAGACTAGCTAGATTGCGACAGTCTTTTGTTTTGCCGCGAAAACTCCGGGCTCTGGTAATAATAAATTAGTTCACTAAGGGCCTGTTGTTTGATCAGTAGTTAAACTAACTAATGGTCAAAAATGGTTACTAATAGTTAAATTCTCAAGGAAATGTGTCAAATTTTCGATTCCTTTTTCGAATTTTAACAATTAGTTGAGTTAACTACTGATCAAACAACGGGCCCTAAAAATAATTTTCTACAAGTCTACTTGTGACACGCATGGATTAATAATATTTTTACTTCTCATGCTCGTAAAGTCCTTCATTATGCTGGGTACTCCAAACTTTTTTTTTTAAAGAAATACAGTGGTGGGAAAGACGTTTTTGTCTCGTTTTAGACTTTTAATTTATTAGTTGTTTTCTTTGCAAAACTTGTTGAGTTACGGAATATACAACTATCACTGTTTTATTCCCTCGTAGGTAATTCAAGTGAAAAGCAGAGTGTATAACTCGGTCTTAAAACCCATTTTATCCTCGATTTAATTATCCACCATAAACTTGGACATAAAGGTTTGTTTTATGCCCTTGTTGTACAATCTAATATTGTTTAGTTTGTTTTAAAAAACGGGCCCCAGTTGTGCCGCAAACAGGTTGCGGTGTTTCCTCAGCTCCCTACGGAACCCTAATTAATCGGTATCCGGCTTCAATTAAAATCTAACCGTTTAATAACTACTTCCGTTACCGTGTAAGAGACACGTGACGACTGTACTTCGATCGGGTCAAGCACCGATAGCATTAAACAAACCAATTTGAACTTTATCTTAATAACGTACGGTTGAATAAATGCTGTTATCATTTTTTTTTTAAGTATGTCAATATCATATTTGTAATTACACGAGTAAGTTATCTTCATTATGGGGTTAGTTAATTAGACCAGTTTATTAAGAACTCTGTGGTGTATGTGGGTTGTTACTGTGGAGGGGTCAAGCTTTATCTGGTTTGATTGTGAAATTTTTGCTCGACTAAGGATGTATACGTGTGTATATATGTATGTATGTGTGTATCTTTGTTCCCTTGTAGAGGTTGAACGTATAGTATAGTTCGATTTGGACAGCGAAAAACTAACGACACTTTAATTAGGTAAGATTAATAATAAAAAACTTACTAAATAATATTTTAATTTATTTCAAGATGTGAGATTTGATTAAGAGTGCTATAAATGAATTAAAAAAAAACTGAAGTATTCCAAAATATTTCAGGCGAAAACTTTCAGTTCTAATTTATTTCACTTTTTGACATCCTTGTACCACATTATAATTGACATGTAAATTGGCTATACAAATAAATTATTATGATTATGATTAGTTAATTGGACGGTTTTTTATGAAATGAGTCGCGTGTACAAGCTAGTCAATTAACAAACCTCTAATTAATTTTAATGAAGCAATCGTTATCTATCTAGTTTATTTACTGTGGACGTAAATCTAAATAAATTAACGAGGGGTTAATTGGTGCTAACCTTTTTGAATTCCAGCGCAACGCTTTGTGCCTAGATCGCTATACGACCTAAGAGCCCTGCCAAGATGCACTACGCTAACTAGCGTTTCTATTCGTTTCGGTTTTAAACCAATCGCGTCACTGGTAGGTCACGTGATACGAAAAGCCACGTGATCTACCAGTGACGCGATTGGTTTAAAAACGAAACGAATAGAAACGCTGGTTAGCGTAATGCATCTTGTCTAGCGCCTCTGAGGGCTTATTGTCTAACGCACTCGCAATCACGATCGTTTTCATTTAAAAAATCGAAGGCTTGTCTGCATACAAAACGATCTATGTATAACTATGATTATCGTTAGTTCATACTCATATTACAAACGTAGAGCTTAATTTGGGACTAGGTCATTTTGTGTGAAATTGTCCCTCAAGGTCAAGATTAATATTAAAATGCCAAACTAAATGAATACTAAACATAGATTATATATCAATGCAAACTAGATCAAGTATCCTTGATTTATATGATAATCGTTAACCTTGTATGTTAATATAACTATAGTTTAACTGCGGATCCGTCATATTCTTATCTAAATCTTAATTACGTGTGTAGGTTATATGAATTATTCATGTCAAATAACATTCTACTTTTCTTATTTTCCTCAATCACCTAAATGTCAGCTGGAAGAGATCCCTTAAAGGGATAAGTTCGCCTTTGTACATTTCAGTTCTGTAAATATTGTATTTTATTTTCTGTTTTTTGTACAATAAAGTGTAAAAAAATCAAACTAATATAAGTCAAAAACCGTCGCTAGAACAATTGACTGAACAACAAGTCCTTGCAAGCGTGAACAGACCGGACCCCGCGGACAGCACCCGTTCACGAGTATGACGCGTATCTCAGCCATCGCCTCCCTCAACCATGTGTTCGGGAAGGTGGCGACCCGATCAACGACGCCGCCGCCGCCGTAAGCAAGACCTTTGAGCGAGCATGACATGCTCACGCTACCGTACAATAATTCCTATCTCTATACAACGTGTTACAAAATACCCCGTAAAAAATATAATAAATTATCAAAGGCAAAAATATTGTCAACCCTAGTAATCTGTCATGTCAGGTCAGGGAACCGGAGTTAGCATAGATTATTTATTAACAGAGAGGCCAACCTACCAATTTAATAATTGTCAACTGTAATGGTTTTTCGGGTTTTCATCCACAAATGTTCAATACTATGATGTCATTATGCTTAAGTACTGGCATCAAAAAACGTCAAGGCGGAAAAAATGTCATGTTGTCAATTTAATATTTTCTTATCGATACTCTACAATTGTTTCGTGTTTTTTCCAAAATGACGATGTTTTCTAACTCAGAATATTACGACTCCAAAACTCGACTTGTAATATCTATCTAATCGAATTCTGTACATTTTGTTAGTATGTCTCTTGATCGTTTCACGAATTAGGTAAAAATGTACATAACCATTCTGCGTAGTTTGCTCTTTAGAAATAGGGTTTGCACATCAATGAAAACAATAATGATTTTATTTTTTTTGCCGGTAAGTCATACGGTGATAGTACGGTTCTCAAATATTGTAAATGGACTTGTTATAAGGCACCATTTAACCTCCTTTCGGCTTTACGGGTATTTTTGTAACACCTTGTATGTACTTTTAACCTAAAACAACTAACCTAACATTCTCGAAAACGGCTCCAACGATTTCGATGAAATTTGCAATGTAGAGGTTTACGGGGGCGAGAAATCGATCTGTCGGGTTGTCATTTTCGAGAAAATTCGTTTCAACCCGGGTGACGCTCGGTCTTCCGAGAACGAAAAATGATACAGCTACTTAACTTCGACAAAGATTGCCAGTCAAGTTGATAGTATTAACCTTGAAATTTTGTTTGCAGACGTTCCAGACAACGTTCCTCTGTCTCGCTCTATCCTACGACGTGCTGCAATGGATAGACAAGCATGGCAGTACTTTCGGGAAGCAGATTAGATACATGCGCGAAATTGTATTCAACGGACTAGTGGCGCCTTTTACTTGTGTGAGTTGATTAGTTGCTATTCTGATTTTGATGTAGTGACCAAAACTTTCCAGATGTAAGCACTAAAATAAGTTGTGGTAACAAAGTGGTAGTGACAGGTGGGAAAAGCCCAAACTATCAAATGAAGTACATAATTAAGCCGAAGAATTAAAAGTTAACGCATCGTTTATCGAATTTCACTTCATCAAATTTCATTTCATCGAATTTCATTTCATCGACTGTATCATTTCATCAATTTCATTTCATCGTACGCTATTTTCTGCTGAAACCATGATGTGTTCAGGACATCTTGGACTCATAATTCGTAGGTTAGGTAAGGTAATTGAGGCTACCAAAAAAAAAAAACTACGGCGAGAAATGCCTTTCGATGAAATGAAAATTCTGTACATTGTTATGTTCGTTGAAAGGTAATGTTAAATTTTACACTTCTTCTTTTGTCTTCTTTCGAGGTTAAAATCACTTATTTTTCCACATTCCAGTTCGTAAGCGCCATGTTCTGGGCGGTATACGCCATCGACCGGGAGCTAGTCTTCCCCGAGGTCTATGACGACATCCTGCCCTGGTGGCTGAACCACTGCGTCCACACCAACATCATCATCGTGGTGGCCATCGAGACCATCCTGCAGAGTAGGAGGTACCCGACCGATATGAAGGTCGAGGCCGGCTGCTATATCTTCATTTCGGTGTTCTATGCAATTGTGTGAGTATTCTGTTTTGTTATTGGCTAGATGAATCTCGCGATTTTGTACGCGTAGAAATAGCTTTCAGTTTTTCCCTCAATTTCTTCCCGGTGGGGGTCGATTCAAAGAAATATTCAAGAAATATTTCAAGTCTGTAAGCGGTTTATACTTTGCGTAGTCAGTCAGTCAGTTAGTGTCACGATTGAGTTTCATAATTACGTATAGTTTAAAAAAAATCGTTTTAATTTCAGCTACTACTCCATCTTTTTCTTCGCCCACGTGTGGCTCTACGGCGTGTTTGGCGTGATGACCTGGTGGCAGATCTGCCTCTACCAGCTCCTCATCTGGGCTTCAGCCTACGTCTTCTACCACATGATATTCTTCATCAACAGAATGATCCACGGCCCCGAAAGCCTTGAAGAAATCTCTCCGAAGGAAGCTGACGGTGAAAAAGCCCAGAATTTGAAGCGATTTGGTAGCAACAGTCGTATCCAGATTATGAATGTAAATGAAGTGGCAAAAGATGACAAGAATGAAGATGATGAGAAAAATAATGGAAGTGAAGTGAAGAATGGAGAAGTTTCAAGGCTGGATGGCAGTGGCATTAAATATACTGGTGATTTTGTTAAAGTAACTGAAAGTAATGAGAATAATGAGGTTACAAATGGTGATAAAGATGGAATAACTAATGTAAGTTATAATGGTGTAGAAGATAATGGGAAAGATTGGAAATCGATTGAAACTAATGGAGTAAGTGAAACAGGTGGATCTGGTAACGATTTTGGTAAAACGTGGAGCGCGAAGTACAGGACGAGTAGAACACAGTTTGAAAATTCTAGCTTGTAGAATTAGATATTAGTCAAATTTTGACTACTTGTAATATTAGTTATTTTTAGTACCTATAGTTAAATTTTTATTGTAAATACGTTATTTTAGTTATTTGAAGTTCATTTTTATAGATAGAATATTACATATTAAATATTGGTATGCTTATCGATTAAAAGAAAATTGAATCAATGTTTTTGGTTTTCCCTTCCATAACAGTGTTTGAGTTTAATAAATAAATAACTAATGAATTCAACAGAACACACGTTACACAAAATAAAATTTAGCTGTTTTAGCTTTATGGTCTTAGGTTTGAATTTAGATAAGAATATAAAACATTTTTTTTGTAAATTGGTTGATCTTAATTTTTATTTGATTAATAGTTGGACCTATATTTGTCCTATTCTACTTTAAAACTGAACTCGTAACTTATTTATTTTTAAAATGTTAAATAGGTTGCCGTTGTTTGAATTTGAAATGTCTTTTGTTTCATCTTTGAAATTATAGATACTTTTTTTTATTAAAATAATTAAAACTTACGCTGGTGGGTAGCTTTAGAAGCAAGTGGCATTAAATTAGTATAATTATTATAATAGCTGTAATTGTGATATTATAATTATCAGATTTAGTTAAATTGTATATAATATTAATAAAATTTATACATTCCTCATTTTAAAGCCCATTTATGTCCAATTTCAATAATTATGTAGCATTTTGATTTGATGATTTTTTTGGCGAGAGAAGGCTAGCCATATATATGACCGTATAAAAGAATCTTTTCCTTTTGATCATAATGTCAATTTTAGCCGAATATTTAAGGTCAGGCCAGCCAGACCATTTGACGGCTAATGGACACGGTCCAATTGTAGTCACTTAAACGGAAGGATGCCGAAATTTTAGCATAATGCCACGTCCCACGGCTCAAAATTTTACGATTAAAATAGCGTGCCTATGGTTGATTGGAAGGTTAGGGCGCATAACGTCCCACTCGCAGAATGTCCCTTCGTCCCTTTCGCGAAATGTCCCTTTCCTAAATGTCCCTTACGCAAAATGACCCTTCTGCAAAAGGTCCCGTTCGCAAAACGTCCCTTCACATAAATAAAGTCCCGTTCGCAAAACGTCCCTTTCGCAAAATTACCCGTTAGCAAAACGTCCCTTTCGCAAAATGACCCGTCCGCAAAACGTTCCTTTCCATGAGAAGACTCTACTTAAACAAGTTTTTCCAGACGGGACATTTTGCGAATGGGTCATTTCGCAGACGGGACGTTTTGCGATAGGGGCGTTATGCAATAGGGACGTTTTGCGAAAGGGGTGGGACCTTTTAAGAAAGGGACGTTTTGCGAATGGGGTATTTTACATAAGGGACCATTTGCAGAGAAGACGTTTTGCGAATGGGACGTAATTTTGCTGGAGGGACGTTTTGCGAGTGGGACGTTATGCGCCCTAACCGATTGGAAAAGTCTGTCGTCAATCCGAAATTTGAATTAAAGAGTTGCTATTCTCGATCAAATTTGGCTGGACGCCGCGCCAATTGACGTCTGACCGAAAATGTTCAGCTTTACGGACATAAGAAGTTTTATTTTGCACTGTAAACCTTGCAAGGTTTATCCTTTGTTTAAATCTTTGTTGAAAATAATGGTAAGTAGGTATACCCTCGTCATTTAAGAACAAATATCAATGTAGAAAAGGTTGGTTTGCTACATGCTTTAATGAAAGCTGATTCATGTAACAAACAGTTGAGAAAATAAAAATATAAGCCAACGAAGATTTGTTCCCATCTCTTTCTAGCAAAACAGAATTTAACATCGAGTTTATATGGCTGACGTGTTACATGACGTCACATGGCGTACCAGATCTCTCTTTCTAATCGCTGTCCAATAGCAGTTTAAAACGCTTGTATCATCCACACTTCTTGGCCGGTGTTAAGTTTAATTTCACTCCTGAGCACTTAGACAAGATGCATTACGCCAACTATCGTTTCAATTCGTTTCGTTTTTAAACCAATCGCGTCACTTCTAGATCACGTGACTTTTCGTATCACGTCATCTACTAGTGACGCGATTGGTTCAAAAACGAAACGAATAGAAACGCTAGTTAGCGTAATGCATCTTGTCTACGGCCTCAGAGGATCTTTTACGGTTTTTTCATATTTTGTTGAGAAATGAGATTTAAGAAATCCATACAAATTCCCCATTGTAAGAGATTTTAATTGCGTTTCAGGAGATCTTCTCATTGAAGAGAGGGGCCAGTGTTTTGCCTTATGGCTATGTCTACGCGAAAAGGTTCCCATAAAGATACAGAAGCAAAATGTATGCTAGTTTATATTTTTTTAAATAGAAAGGCTCAATTTAATTTATTTACGTTGTAAGATGAATTGGATGTTATTTTGAGTTAGGATGTCAATTGATATAATAAAATAATGTTTTAGACGTGGTTTTTTTTTTTTGCACGTGACGTCAATTACCGATAGTGGTTGAGATTCTCGGAGAAAGCTGCCAAGTTCATATAAGAGCTGCCGCACATTTGGCCACTACACGCCGCCAGTGGCAGCCACTGGTGGTGGGTTGCGGCTACCAGTAGCAGCCACTATTGGCTAGAATATATTGTTCATGTCATTGTGGTCGTGTGTGTGAATCGAATGACAAAACGCAGCCGGGGCATTGGCCGTGGTCCACCTATGTTGGTCCACCTATCTGGATTACGGAGCGTAAACTGGACAAAATCAATAGGTAGGTTTAGGTTATGTTAGTTCTTCAAAATAATGTAGAAGTAGGAGCTCCGCGACAGCGGAGCTCCGTCGACCTGCTAAGGTTTGTTAAAATGCCCAGGTGGACAATAGGTGGACCACGACCAACGACTGACGCAGCCACTAGTAGCGAGTGCGGACAACTCCCGCAGCTTGTGTCTCGGACGTGGCCACTCAAACGCTCAATTTGCACCGATGCTGTACAAAATGTATGAAAAAACTCGTCCTCAGCTTGTGGCGGACACAAGTGCCTTCGCTGGGGTAGCCACTAGTGGCCTAATGTGCGGCAGCATTCCCTCCGTGCACTAGGATCCCCTGCTACAATCCCCCGGGGGATTCATGTGTATTTTTTGTCCACTTGGATCCCCTGCAAGTAAAACAACTTTATCAGATAGATATCTTATCCAGGCAAGGGATCCATGTGGACCACATAAAATCTACTCAATAGTACCTTGTACGTTTACCTAAGGCTGAATCTCCACTGTGACGTGTGATCTGTCAGCCTGGTAAAGGGTTAAGATTGGTTCCTTCTTCGTCGGATTCCGAGCTCGTCGGATTCTAAGCTCGTGTATGTTTAGGTTATGTTGGTTTTGCAGCAGGCCCGGAGGGCCAACCAACTCAGAAACAGGGGCGCCGCGGACACTGTCTAATTGGTTTGAAATTAAAAGTGTCGACGGCGCTCCGCTCCCGCGGAGCTCCTATTTCTGCTTGGTTTGGCCTTCCGGGCCTGCTGCGAAACTGCATACTTAAGTTTATTAGGTAATATTATATAAATAAGTAAATCTATGTATACAGAAAAATCATTACTCAACTGTCAAAAGAAAAGTTGATTGTATAAGGTCGCCGTCAATAGAACTTGCGAACTATGTAAACAAATTAGTACTGTTTGACACATAACCTCAAATATTCATCAAGCGTGTTTTTATTAAAAATAACGTATAAGGAATAGTTATTTCATCTTAAACTTAATATAAATATAATGATTTAGTGTGTAAATCGTTGCAAAGACCTCACTTGATCCTTAAAAGTACGTGATTATCGAGTAATCATGGTGAATTGGTTCCTTTGGTTTTGTTTACATAGTTCGCAAGTTCTATTGACAGCGACCTTAATAAGGTACAGCAGACAAACTGACAAACAAACAAACCTATCGAAATTCGTAAATAAAACAAAAACTCATACGTATTTCTTATATTTTTAGAAAAATATATCTTAAACTACTCGTTTACTGCTAACAGATTGTTCAGTATTTATAAAATTTACACAATAAAATTATTCAGTGCTTAACTGTTGATAACCTTTGAAAAATCATCTATTTTTTACCTTACCAATAAGGGTAACTAAAAAAAGGTTAATACTTAAATTAGAACGATACACCATTTTAAAACAGCGACATCTATCGAGAAAAGTTGTAAATTCGTTAGAAAAAATCTTAAATATAGAGAATTGGCAGTGATAAGAACTAGAAATTGACTACAAGACCAAAATAAACCTGTTGCATGTCACAACGAAATTCTAAGTTTACAGTACAGACGACAGGTTTCACAATCTTTCAAAGGTTATCCGATCTAAATTGAAATAATTCGCACGTTTAAAACTTAAAAGTATTAAGTCTAATAACACAATCATTCAATTTTGAATCCTAATGTAAGCTGCGTTGCTTCTTTTTCGTTTTAAATGTGCGATTTGTAGATGCGACACTGGCTCCCAAAACGTTTCGATAAAGTCAATATAATTTACAGTTACAATCGCTAGGTGGCGCTTATTTAGAATACGGAGAGTTTGGGCATATACATTGAGGGG
Organism: Acleris cristana; assembly: GCA_948252455.1. Taxonomy (NCBI): domain Eukaryota; kingdom Metazoa; phylum Arthropoda; class Insecta; order Lepidoptera; family Tortricidae; genus Acleris; species Acleris cristana. The sequence continues at coordinate 863,496 of OX411799.1, forward strand.
CAAAAATAACGGGTCAGAGTGCGTTTTTCATACAAACGAGGCTATTTCGAAGCCTTGGTTCCTTGCCAGGGGTTGTTTTGAGTTAAGTTTAATGGTGGATGCTGCGAGGTTTAATAGAGGAGGTCAAAAGGTCTTAAGATACCTAACTTATCGCAGTTATCGCACAATCAGTTAACACCACAGCGAGAGAGTTTGGGTCAGCATTTGGATTTCCTTACATTTTATTGCTATTTTAGATATTTTTCTAAACATGCACAATTCCGGCGTTAACCGCAGATTCAATCAGTTGGGTATCCTTGGCACTCGGGAAGTCCTGTATCGATGCTCGGGGTATCCATCATCAGATTTCACTAAAAGCGTCCCCTGGCGAGGAACCAAGGCTTCGAAATAGCCTCTTTAGTATGAAAAACGCACTCTGACCCGTTTTTTTGCTCCTGAGTGTATAAGTTTTATACTTATACTCGTTCGTACGCTTGTGATTATATGAATGCTACATTAATAAATTATGCTCAAGTATAAAGCAAATAATTATATCTCTTACTTTTAACCATTATTTTTCATTTAAACCAATTTCATTCCCCACAATTTCAGCCAATGTCGCATCTACATTATATTTTTATTCTTATACTCCATCACAATTTTTAAGTTCCAAAAGTCACAAGCGCCAATCAGCATCGACATAAATTCATCATACACTCCATTCGTTTAGGTACAAAATTAATGTGAAATAAATAAAAACATATGACGTAGTTAAACAGTCAATCGAAACTGTTTTGTCGAGCTTTGACATACCTATTATAGCTCAGCTTCTGTTAGCTGAAGAACTATATCACGTGATTATGTTTGTTTATGTTAAGTAAAAAACCTTAATGAATGGAGTATAGGTAGCATGTTTAGGCTAACAATGACTCAGAAGTGACATGCTGTCCTATTCTTACTTCTAAGCTAAGAACAAGACACCTTGACATCTTGTTCAAATAAGGAAGTAAGAGTAAGGTAGCAATTAACTTCTGTGGAATTGGATTGCTAATCAAATCTAAACACTTTTTGCTTAATAGAGTTCCAAATCGCAAATTTCTTGCTCAGACGCCATCTAGTGAATTTTTAGGGTGTTACCAGACCAATCGATCGATCGCCGATCAACGGCATCGCCGATTGGTCTGGTAGGAACTATCGATCGACGGATATCGTTCGACTAACCAATCGATCGATTGCCGGTCGACGTTGATCGACTGGTCTGATAGCTTTAATTGATGAAGGAACTATCGATCGACTAATCCATTCTGACATCGATCGACGATCGATCGATTGATCTGGTAGGAACTATCGATCGACGTCGACTAATCAATTCTACCATCGATCGATGCCGTCGATCGACGATCGATCGATTGGTCTGGTAACACCCTTAGAGAACTTGATACGAGGCCAATTTTTAGTAATATTGCACGAACTTAGGAGCTTCGTATACACCTTGTGGTCTGGTGTCATACACGAGGTGGCGTTGAGGTCTTTGCAAACCATCTGCGGCCACTTGGTACCGTTGTGGCTGCAAATAGTATGACGAAGGAGTTCTTATACTCACTCCTGAAATTTGGGGTCGTTTTCTAATCTGATAATTTGTCAATTCCGACGCAGCATATTGCGGTTCTTGTTGAAAACTATTTCTGAATCTCGAAAAAGTGTAATCTCTGTCTGATGGTACTATGAAACCGCTCGGAATATTGTTTCTTACGTTAACGTTAGGTAAATTAGGAGTTATCGCTTCATTTAGACGAACGTCGTAATCATTTTCAATGGAATCCGCTAGGTTTTGTTTGATTGGTATGTTTTCTGGTATCTTTAATGGTTTTCCAGTGGCTGTGTAAGGCTTTGAAATTTCAGGAGTCACTTCTGGTATTTGAGGAGATGGTTTAAATGGTGCTTGCGTTTGATATTCTGTCTGTTTGTATTCAGTAGGCCTCTCATATTGTTTGTTTTCCTCCTGTCGTCTTTCTTCTTCCTCTTGTCGTCTTTCTTCTTCAGCTGCTGCCTGTTCTGCTGCTAAATAAGGTTTGATATAATCTCCTGGAGAAAGAGTTGTAGCTAGTTTTTCTTTAATAGCTTTATATTGATCGTTATACACTCTTAAAACTTTAGCAGCTAAGAATTTTGCTTGTTCCTGAGTTGTCATTTCAGCTGCCGTCACAACGGTAGTTGTTGTTGTTGGTTTTTGAGTAGTCAATTCTTCTGTAGTTGTTTCTTTTTTATCATAATCTATGTCATCTTCGTCGTAATATTCCTCTTCGTATTCTTCTTTTATAAGTTCAGTTGTAGTCGGTTTTTCGGTAGCTACCGTCGTAGTAGGAGTTTCTGTTGTTGTTGTTGTGGTGGTGCTAGTAGTAGTAGGTTTAGGAGTAGTTGTGGTTGTAGTAGTGGTTGTGCTAGTAGTCGTAGTAGTAGTAGAAGTCGTAGTGGGTTTCGGGGTGGTATTAGGGGGAGCAGTTAAGTCTTTACCAGCAACTGGTTGCAAGCCCCTAGGCAAGTAGGGACTACCACCCCTAGACGGTAAAAAAGGACGCTTTAAAACTTTGACATTAGGTTTAAGATCCTTTATTCTACTCGTTATATCTTCGTCTTTACTTTTAGCATCATCACGGTCTCTATTTCTGACTTTCTTTTCATAGTATTCATCATAATAATCATCAGGTACTTTTTCTTTCGGCGTATCTCTATTCTTAGAACTGTACGCATATTTCTGAGATTTCACAGGAGGCTCGTAATAGTATTCTTCGTCATCGTAGTCTATTGGTCTTTTATTTTTAGTTTTAGGTGCTGGACTGGTATAATGCGGTCTTGAAGGCTTAAACTTTTCTTTTTCTACTGGTTCATATTTCGGCCTTTGTTGCACTGTGCTAGTTTTTCCAGAGGGCGATGGTCTTCTACTATCTTCTTCAGCATAATCATCGTAATATTCATCATCTTCAGCTCTATGTGGAGGAGCTTTAGTGGTTGCTATGGGAACATATTCGTATTTTTCTTTTTCATTTGCAGGAACGGGCCTTTTGATTTTAGGAGGCATTCTGGGCTGGCTGAATATTCCTCGACCATTAGGTTTTACTAAAGTTTGGCCTTCAGGAGCCGTTGGTGGTTGCCTTCTCTCGTCACTTATCCTCTCATCATCATAATCAGGTTTTGCTTCGGGCTTGTTAAGAGGTCTATCGTCTCTGACTCTGTCTCTGTCATCCCTATATCTTCGACCTTCGTTGTACGATGGTCTAGGTGGTTTGCTATCCCTTGAAGGTCTTTTTTCATCACGTGGTCTGATTTCATCCCGTGGTCTGATTTCATCCCGATATTTCTCATCACGTGGTCTCACTTCATCTCTAGGTCTTACTTCATCACGTGGTCTTACTTCATCACGCGATCTTACTTCGTCTCTTTGTTTTACATCGTCCCGAGGTGAGCCTCTGGGTCTGTTTTCGTCTCGAGGCCTAATTTCATCTCTTGGTCTAATTTCATCACGCGATCTCACTTCGTCTCTTGGTTTAACATCGTCTCTTGGCCTTTTTTCATCACGTGGTCTGATTTCATCACGTGGTCTGATTTCATCTCTTGGCCTTATTTTATCACGTGATTTGATTTCATCACGTGTACTAAACCCAGCACGTGGTTTTTCGTCTTTCGGTCTCATTTCTTCTCTAGGTCTTTCACTTTTAACTTCATCTCGCCCTCTTACTTCATCTTCGCTAACTTCATCTTCCATTTCATCACGTGGTCTTTTTTCATTAACTCTGTCTTTATTTCTTGGTCTGGTATCTTCTCTGTATCTGTCATCGAAATCGTCCCTTGGCCTGGGCCTTCTTCCAGGTCGGTAGGCTGGTCTTTTCTCTTCCTCATCATCGTATGGTCTTCGGTCAGCGTACGGTCTCTTTCCAGGTCTACTAGGCCTATCGTATGGTCTTCGGTCTTCATAATCTTCTTCTGCTTGTTCGTCTCTTGGTCTCGGACGCCTTTCATACCTGAAAGGAGAAATAATGGATGAGAAGGGAATTATTAAAGAGCTCGTGTTCGGTGGAAATCAGTCATACCAATCATCAAGTTTTGAGTTGTATGAACATGTGTAGTTATTACTTTACACACTTAATGTGTCTTAATTCCAGCAACCTTGTCTCTTAAGGAGCCAATCTTTCGTGAAGTTTTTTTATGATACTCCTACAACTATTGGCAGCAAGTAAAGATCTGATGATGGGATAGCGATTTGGGTGTTTGGAGGCAGCTTATCGTTTTTTTCTATATTATCTGCCTGTAGCCTTGAAGAAGAAGAAGAAGAAGAAGAAGAAGAAATACATTTATTCACCAACCATAAGACACACATTATCATTACAGAGATAAAGAAAACAGTGAAGATAACAGAGAAGGCACGCAATGTGTGTCCTCGCGGCGGTGAAACGGACACTGGCTCAGCAAAATGCTGAGGTGTCAGACACCTACAGCGCTGATTTCAGCCTTGGTAGGGTTAGCACGATTCTCGGTGGTTTGTTCCAGCCTATCTTCAGCTTACCTCTCATCTTCATAGTCGTCTACTGTCCCTCCCCGTTTCCTGCCACCAGGTCTGCCCTGCGGTCTCGGTCGAGGCCTGGGTCTTCTGTTGCCTCTGGAATTACATTATTTGTTTTTGTAAAGTTATTTTATACGTCTTTTATTTTAGATTCTTATTGATTGTTTAAAACTTTGAGAAAAGAAGCTTCTAAATTAATTGCAACAAAGATATGGGTGGTAATAATAATAATTGGGCGGTGAAAATGATTGAACGGGCGGTCAGGAAATCAGGTGTGACCTATAAAATTGAAACGTCACTAATTGGATACATTTTACCACCTTATTACTTTTAGAACTGCTTATAATGGAGGTCATTTTTTAACTGCCCACACGCGCACTGTAATTTTACTGCTCAATTTTATACAACTGCCAAAAGTACAATATACCACCAAACCAAACTTTGAACCAGTGCCAAAGGATGTAATGAAATGGGATACCTATTATTTTTTCGAAGCACCTTTCGAAGAACGTTATGCAGAATTCCAATTTCATTTAATCGAAGGTAATTTCTCGCCACATGCTTTTTTTTTGGTAGTCGCATGTCTGACCTAACCTAACGTACATAATTAATGTTTAAAACATCCTGAAACAGGTTTCAGCAGAAAGTTGCGTTCGATGAAATGAAATTCGATGAAATGATACAATCGATGAAGTAGTATTCGACAAAATTATCGGTTACCAATGAAATGATACGCTACCTATCTTCATACTCGTAGTCATCTCTCGCTGGGTAGTAGTAATCATCGTCATAGTAGTCGTAGCGGTGCGGGCGGCGGGTGCGCGGGCGCGGGCGGGCGGTGGTACTGGTCGTGGTGGGGGGCGGGGCGGCGGTCGACGTCGTCGTGGCCTTGTAGAGGGCGTCGTTCCTGAAATAGAAGAAGAAGGAGTTAGCTAAGGTTTGATTCCTGGAACTCTATTCAAATCGGTAAAGCTAGCTTTTGACGTGCTATCGTATTGTTAACGTTACGTTAGCTCTTATTTACTTGACAGGAATGGCGGCCGAGTTAACAATAATACAATTGTCGAAAGCAATATGGTATAGTAGAATAGAGGGCCTGGTGAGATCAAATACTCATGTGATGGTTGTGAATATGTGGCGTTATCTATGAAAAGGGACCTTATTGTCGATGGCGCTTCACATCACTCTAAGAGCATATTATCGCTACTTAAGTAAGAAAAACTCAATGGTATATGGTGACCGCGGGGGTTCAAACTCGACACCTTATAAAACGACCCACTAAGCCACTAGGCCACCGAGGACGCTCTTTTTTGGAACTGATCCTTCTGCTCCTGACCTATGGAACCCGCGAACATCTATAGATTTCAGGGATTAGGGACAGGAAAGTCGGGTTCCGAAATTTGTTACCGCTCAACAGGGGATCACTTTGTTTGCCCGAATTTCTTTTGCCATAATTGTATCACTTGCCATAATTTTCATTTGCCATAAAGGCATTTTTTCTGAAACTGTTAACCTTTCAGGTATTTTTTACATGCCATCGTATAGAGCCTAATAGGTTAGGTTAGGTTACTTTTATAACAATTCTGAATAGTTTATGGTTTCAGAGAAAAAGCCTTTATGGCAAATGAATATTATGACAATTGATACAATTATGGCAAATGACTTTCGGGCAAACGACAGAGAACCGCTCAACAGACGGCCTCCTCCATTTTTTGCGTTCAACAGACTGGGTTCCAAAGAGGTCTCTATTGGATCGCATATTTTTCTTACGCATAACGTATCTTTACGCATAAAATCGTTTGAACTAAAACGGTTTTTACAATAGAAAACGTTTTATTTTAATTATTTTAAAAATCTAACCTAACCTAATCTACACAATAGACGTTTATTAAATTTTGAAACATCAGCCTAAAGAGTGTTTATGCGAAAAAAAATTATGCATAAAGATACGTTATGCGTAAAAAGTTTATGCGTTTCAAAGGGATCCCGTTCCCAAGGGTTGAACTGTTCATACCTGCTCCAGTAGTTTTGAGAGTTCTTGCAGTCCACTTCCGAGACGAATTGGCAGATGAAGGTCTTCTGGTCGAAGGCGGTGTAGTTGGCGCAGAGGAAGTCGTACCGGGTACCGTAGAGACAGTGGTGGTATACCTGGGGATAGATCACCATATTAGCATTGTATCTACACACAAAACCCTTCATCAAAACTCTTCTTCTCTCCGTTTTTGACTGACTGACAGATGCGTACCGTCATAAACGTTAATTTGTGACCCATTTAAAAAAAGTAGGCTTGAAGTCGTCAATGTCATTAGAGATGCCAAAAAAATTGGTAACTTATAGGAAACTCAAATTTATTGTTGTAGAATGTCAGATTGACTTTGGACCTAAGGTGGGTCCCAAATTTAAGTTCTTGACTGTACAGCTTTGAGGGAATCTTATTTGGGTACCTTATAGGTGCAGAAGAAAGGATTTTTCGAAAATCAACCAACAACGGGAGGAAATAGGGGAGTTTTAATGGCAAGGGGAAGGCACACGAGCACTCAGGCCACTCGATGTTAAGTGGGATCTGAGACTCATAGCCATTTGAATTCTCAAGACTATAATCATAAGACTGCAATCCTAAGATTTCAAATGCGTCACAACCTTGAGGACTATAATGTAATGTCTGTTTACTAGTAATTCCACCGGTTGTCTTATCCCCACACCGGAGCACAACAATGCGAACTCTGCTGCTTTGTGGTGGGTTAATTAAGATGGTGGTAGGGATCCGGACGGACTCTGCACAAAGTCCTACCACCGCTAAGTGTAGAAAAGTAGCATGCTTCAGACATCAGACAATAAAGTAACAGGCGTCAGACACTATAGTAATATGCATCCAACACCACTTTACTACTATACTTTACTTGAGTTTAGTGTCTGACGCTTGTATTTTAAGTGCCTGATACATATTAATTCAGTGTCTGATGCCTGTTACTTAAGTGTCTGATGCTAGTTACTTCGGTGTCTGATGGATGTTACTTCAGTGTCTGATGGATGTTACTTCAGTATCTGATGGATGTTACTTTGGTGTCTGACGACTGTTACTTTACTTTCTGCTGCCTAATACTTACGTGTCTGATAGCTGTTACCCTTATTAAGCCTAAAGCCTAAGTGAGCAACTTACTTGGCATTTATGCGCGACGGAAGCGTAGAATCCGTCGTGCAGCCCGTCGCACTTGAAGTCGATGAGCTCGAGCTTGGGCACGGTCGCGTAGAAGGGGTAGTCCGACAGGTTGAACCCGTTCAACTCGCGGGGCAGGTTGGGGTCATACACGTAGTCGATTTGGGGGTTGCCGCTGAGTTTGCTTGTTGAGTTGTCGGCTTCTTCGAGCTGGAATTGTATTTTATTCAAGTTAGTTTAATAGAACATTACTACAGAGGCCGGGAAGTAGGGGGTTGCCGGCCGAGTTCATATAGACGTTACGACACGGATAGTTACGAGGCTGGCAACCCCTTTTCACGGCGAGGTATGTATAGTGCTTTTCTCAAACATATAATTCATTAAAATAATTAAAACAAAAATTACAACGTCAAATACTTGGAGTGCATAAGCATTAGAAGTACCTACCTAACCTACAGTCATCCGCGCTGTCGGGCGCGCCCGCCCGCCCGCCTGCGCCGCACCGTGCTAGCCTCCTAATTACCTCTGCGCTCCTGGTACCTGGTGCCTTTATTTAAACATGCAAACGCTTTGGTTGGATGCACGGCTCAGTATAAAAAAAAACAGTTATTTAGCCTGTTCATAAACACAGCCGCCAAGTTTATATTTTAAAAAAATACTTCCCGGCCTAGGCCTTCAATTTTGTATGAAATTCCTTTACAGTTCTCTCGAGTTGTTCCACCCGAAACGTGATACTTTAAAGCCTAAAATAACTAACATAACGCCAACATTCCATTGCATGTTTGGGAAATAGTTATTTGTTATACAAGGGGGGAAAGTTGTATTTTACCTGCGAGTGTTCATTTAAAATACGAGTTAGCGAAAGGATTCTATGATTAACCACGAGCGGAGGCTGTTGTCAGTTTATGTTAATCGTATCGATCCTATCGATATTCGAAAATCGATTTAGCGGTTTAGCCATGAAAGCGTTTCAAACAGAATTACTTTCGCATTTGTAATATTAGTATGGATCAAGCTATATATAAAGTCATGCGTCACGACATAACTTGAAGGTTAGATCAACTTTTTTCTTTCCGCGGAAGCGGGGGTCGCAAGGTGATACAGTTTTCATTTCCTGGCTAGCAATCCACTTGTTATGATTACGCTTCGTTCTAGAATATTCTTGTAAATTTCAGGATATACATATTCTGTTTGTTCGATGATTCTCTCCTTGGCAATAATAAAAGAAAAAAAGTAACGCGGTATCATCTACATATCAATAGAATAGAATAGAATAGAATAGAAAAACATTTATTTCGCTTAATTATAATCAATACAGTGTGTGAAAAGTAGTGCTGCGAAAATGGTATCCACTCAGCTATATGTCGTACAACCTGTCGGAGGTGCGACGCTGGTTTTCTGTGGACCCGCGGACTGGTAATACACTTTTTATTGCATTTATTTAGACATCAATATTCATCATTATTTAGACATACAGGGGCTCTATTCTGCTAGGGAAAACCAAATTGCTTTTGACGTGTTTTCGTCCTGTTTTTAACTCGGCCGCCATTACTGTCAAGTAAATAATAGCAATCGTATCGCTAAAGGCAATATGGTTTTACCGAGTTGAATAGAGGCCCTGAAAATAAAAATGAAGACTTAAGAGATGTCAACACAGAACAGAAAAAAATATTGATTAAAGTACATAACGACCTCCTTTATACTGGCCAACGCTGGCTGATAAAAATATGGCAGCAGCTCAGTTGCGCCACAGTTGCACTCTTACGCCGTCTGAACCTTTGGCGGGAATGGAGTCAGGGATTTTCAGCAAGAGTTGCTAAAAACCAAGAAGTTATTGTATTTTATTTGAAGAGCATTTACCTATTATTCACGGCCTCGTACCAATCATAGTAATGTCGAGTTTGCTATGGCAATTTTTGGTGGAAATTTAATTTCTCGTCCCACCTCGCCAATGGTAAAGTACCTTATTGCTTAGTCAAATACCTGTGCTTCATCTTCAGGCGCTGTCGGTTCCTCTGTGGTCGTGGTGGTTGTGGTGGTCTTCGAGAAGATCAGAGAGGTGGCCTTGGCTGCTGACGCGGTGGGGAAGTCCAGGGATAGCACGATTAGTGTGATACCTGGAATTGAGAGGGTAACAGGGTTAGTGTGATATCTGGAATTGAGAGGGTACCAGGATTGTTGTAATATCTGGAATTGAGAGAGCACCAGGGCTAGTGTGATATCTGGAATTAAGGGGCACCACTATTAGTGTGATATCTGGAATTGAGAGGGCGCAGGGATTAGTGTGATACCTGGAATTGAGAGGGTACCAGGATTGTTGTAATATCTGGAATTGAGAGAGCACCAGGGCTAGTGTGATATCTGGAATTAAAGGGCACCACGATTAGTGTGATATCTGGAATTAGGGTACCACGATTAGTGTAATACCTGGAATTAAGGGGCACCACGATTAGTGTGATACCTGGAATTAAGGGGCACCACTATTAGGGTTACATCTGGAATTGAGAGGGCACAGGGATTAGTGTGATATCTGGAACTGAGAGGGTACCAGGATTGTTGTAATATCTGGAATTGAGAGAGCACCAGGGCTAGTGTGATATCTGGAATTAAGGGGCACCACGATTAGTGTGATATCTGGAATTAGGGGCACTACTATTTGTGTAATAGCTGGAATGAAGGGGCACCACGATTAGTGTAATACCTGGAATTAAGGGGCACCACGATTAGTGTGATATCTGGAATTGAGAGGGTACCAAGATTGTTGTAATGTCTGGAATTGAGAGGGCACCAGGTTAGTGTGATGTCTGGAATTGGGATGTTGACTCACGACATATTAAACTCAAAAATATACCTTCTGTAGTTTTATACACATCAGAAATAACCTAAGAAAATACACATAAGCACAAACAACACACAATAAAAAAGGTAAAGGAAACAATTCATTCTGTTGTTTGTCAGTGGTGAAACTGGTGACTGGTGAAAAAACATATACGTGGAGTGAGATAGAAACTAAAGATGCCGTCTTCTATATTTATATGTTTTCCTGTGTTAATTCTTCTCTTTAAAGGTGCCCCGCCGCTGCGTAAAATACGGTGTTGTTGCGTAAACAAAAGACGGGGTCATAGTAACAACATGGCGCCGTTTTTGGCGCACCGTAATACGCACCATTAAGACTACGCCGAGCGTACGCCGGATGTACAGTGGCGCCCTCATCACTATTATTGTGTTTTCTAATAAAATAAAGTATTTTCTTGAAATCGGACGGTGCATTTTTGTACTACAAATAAAAACACAACTTATAGGACATATCACATAGTTTAATAACAATTGACCTTTGAGTTATCAACTTAACGGAAAAAAGTGGCCACCTTTTCCCGTTAAGCTGACTACTCATAGGGTAATTGTTATCAAAGTTTGTTACGTATCCCATAAATTGTGTTTTTACTTGCGCTACAAAAAAGCATCGTCCGATTGCAAGGAAATTCTTTAGTTAATTAGAAAACACAATAATAGTGATGAGGGCGCCACTGGACGGTCGACATTTGCTCGGCGCAGTCTTAAACAGCGGTGCGGTCGCACCAAAAATACTCGTTGTATTTTTTTCGTGTCCTGTCTACGCTCAAATAATAATCGTAAACCGCAAAAACATAAAATCTTGGGTCAACCACAAAGTCAAAACGGAAAAAACTAAAAGACGTGGTTTAGGCACTAGACCTTGGCATAAATCTAGACACAATTTGACATTTAGTAACACTAAAGTTTCTATTTACAATCTATTCAAGTGTTTGAAAATGGCACAGACTAGCATCATTTAAGATTGAATATTTTATAGCTGTTATTGGTAAATGTCAAGAGTGTTATTTGAAACTGTAATATTTTTAGGATTCCTCAACCAAACAACGTTCCGAGTTCCGTGGAACTCTTTGTTGACTTCGAAACCCTTAAAACAAGTAAGTATCAGTTTCTTATAGTTACATACATAATATATCTATATATATAAAAGGCTAAACTGACTGACTGATGTATCAACGCACAGCCGAAACTACTGTACCTAGAAAATTGAAATTTGGTACAGGGGTTCCTTTCATGATGTAAGTGAGCACTAAGAAAGGATTTTCCGAAAATCGACCCCCAACGGGAAAAAATGGGGGGAGTAGCGGGAAAATAATTCTACGCGTACGAAGTCGCGGGCGTCTTCTAGTTAGTAAATAAAATAAATCAAAAGTAACAGCCGGACATTTTTCAATTACGCTTCTTGCAAGAAACATGTGTCAGATATTCCATCATCATCATCATCATCATCATCATCACATCTTCACGCCTGTCTCCCAATGGGGCAGGCAAAGACTATGGAACGTCAGTGCGCCAGATGAAACATACAACTTTCTTATAAAAACCGGGATTTATTAAGTTTATTATACAAAAACCCACATAGTTACCGACTAATAAAGATCACAAGTGACTAGTAAACAGTCATTCGATTTTATGTTATGTTTATTGCAACTATTTATTGAATATAAAAAAGTGATGCAGGATTTTCCTCAAGTCAGAGTAAAAAAATGTGTTATGAATAACTAGCTGGTGCAAGCAACTCCGTTCGCGTAGCAAAATAAAACATAGCCTATGTTACTCAGTGATAATATAACATTCTACTGGCGGAAGAATTTTCAAAATCGGTCCAATAGTTTTGGTAACAATCAACGTGAGTGTAAATTGACTGACCATTCTTAAAAAAACGAGCAACAGCATGTTGAACCATGCTCAGAGTAGGGTTCCGAAGCCGAAAAACAACTTGTATGGGATACCGGAAAAAAATATCAAGATTTTAACTATTTTACAACTTTATCGGCGTAATTTAAACATAACTATGCCAAATTACAGCTTTTTAGTACCAAGCATCTCTGAGTGAAATCGCGGACGGACGGACAGACAGACATGGCGTAGCAAATAATTAATTATTGGCTTCAGAACCCTAAAAACCTGGAAGCACAAGCTGAAATCCATTCAAATCAAACCTAAGTAATGTCCTTGGGATATTGTCAAGCCAAACGAAGCTTATATTATTGTAATACTTACAAAATAACCCTCCTTCTTAGGCAGTCGGGTAAAAAGTAAATGGGAATGTTGGAAGAGGGCGGCCAAGGCGAGCGTCCCACGATCAGATCGGGGACGTATTAAGAAAGGGCCAGGTCAGGAGACTCTGGAGTACCCTGAACCAACGCACGTGTATGAAGAGACTTATGAGTGTGGAGGAAGCGATGGAAGTTTGTCTGGTAGCAAATGGAAGGAAGTGGTCTCTGCCTTCTACGGGAAAGAGGTTTGATTGTATGTTTGTATGTATGTACTCACAAAATATGCTGAATCCCAACCATCGGTGCCGGGTCCGCTTCATGCTGCCAGGGTGATCTGTAACAAAAAAAAAACATTTAACTATCGCTGCCACTTTTTAAACAATATCTTTAAATATGTATTTCTTCCCTAGTAAATTTCCAAATATACGTGCCCAAGACGTCAATATAACGCCCCTATGCCACTGACAATAAGTCGGGGTCCTCTGGTGATTTTTTATTATGTTAAAATAATATATTTAGGGTTCCTTAGCCAAAATGGCAAATACGGAACGGTTTTGATTTATTGCCGAAAAACTACGCTTCTCAAAAAAGGACGCTCTTTTGTTGGTGCACTTTTCCACGTCGTGTTTTTTGAGATAGATTTTTGTGTTTATAGTTGGTTCCGGAACGCTACACTGAGCATGGTCCGACATGCTCTTGCCTGGTTTTTTTAAATTATTTCTATTTCCATTTCTATAAGTACTATAGTAAGTGGTAGTAGGTATGGATATGGATACATAAATAACGTTAATCAACGCCTCCATTTCGTCGTAGAGGACAAACAAACCCACTTCACTATTTTAATACAGTTAGCAACAAGAGCGGAGTGACCGTATTACACACACATATACAAAGTATCATAGTCCCGGTACCTTAGTAATAGGGGTGTCACCTGTTACGCAATGTCCTTCAATACCCAGGAAATTTAAATCTTTATTTAAAAAACCTCGGAAATGTTTCAAATAATGCTATAAAAAATATTTTTCTTGCCAAAATTGAAGCTGCACAAACTATGCAGTCAATAACAATAAAAATGATTCAACATGCACTCAAAAATATCCTATTACTAAACCTAGGTACGCTTTCAGCCTGTCCGTCCGTCCGTTTGTCTGTCCTAACATTAAAGTGCTGTCTCTTATGAACGGTGAAAGATAGCGGTTTTATTTCCAGAATGTTTGCTATTACGGCGCATGTACTAAAATATAAAGGGGTCGCCATACAAGAAACGTTTATATTTGTAGTATGGTGAAAATGGTAAAACATACAAGCGTCTTTGGTATGATTGTAGTACCACTGTGCGGTACGGAACCCTTGGTGCGCTAGTCCGACTCGTACTTGACCGTTTTTTAATTTATAGCGGTTCCGTAGTGATTTTGCCAATGTCAAGAGTGTGTATAATCAGTAAATTAAATCGGACGTAACAACCGGAAATTTTTCAATCATGCTGATGTGTCAGATATTCCATCATCATCATCATCATCATCATCATCACATCTTCACGCCTGTCTCCCAATGGGGCAGGCAAAGACTATGGAATGCCAGTGCGCCAGGTGAAACATACAACTTTCGCTTCCTCTACATTCATTAACCTGTCAGATATTTTTGAGCCCAATATTAGATATTATTATTGCCAGTTATTGCAAAATGTGGACTAAATGCATATTAAGACATTGTTTTTCTACCAGCTGATCAAATAATCTAGCAGGAAGTTATACAGGTGTTAGCAAAAAAAACGGAGGCACGCAAATTATTGCACAATATAAGTACATTTATATTGCAAAATTATAACATTTTGTCGCTTCTCGGTGTTTGTCGTTTGATTATACAAAATCGATAAAAAATCGTATTCCTATCATACGTTGCGATAACGACTAATTGCTTGCCACTATTGGCGACGTGTGAATGACTGTCGCACTCAGATACGTCAATTTAGTTTAATGCTTGATTAATGTTGCTACTCACTTTCTTTGCTAAAGCAATAGAATAAGACAACACGTCACTAAACAAGCATTTTTAATTGACGTCTCTGAGTGCGGCAGTAAGTGGCTCAACTAGATTGGAAAATAAATGAATCAACCTATCATCATCATAGTCTGAATCGTTACAATCCAACGTCAACCTGGGGGCCTAGTCAAGAGGTTACGTAAGCTGTTAAGTTAAATAAATAAATATCAGGGGACAATTTCACATCAATTGACCTAGTCCCAAACTAAGCTCTAGGCTTGTACTATGGGAACTAGACCACGATACAAATACTTACATAGAAAAATATATACTTAAATACATAGAAAACATCCATGATTCACACAAATATCTGCCCATACCGGGATTTGAACCCGGGACCGCTAGTTTCGAAGGCAGGGTCACTACCAACTAGGCCAGCGCGTCGTCAAAATGTTGATGACAGATCGTGTCGACTCATGTCAATTCTATGCATTTCAATAGAAAATAGAAACGTTAGCACCGTTTGCATTTTGGTTAAGCCTACCGGACACCGAAATTGTCCGGATCAAAACTAAACACTTTTAGGAAATCCCGAATAAACACCTTTAAAAAAGTTTCTATGGGCCTAGTATGGTTTCGTCTATATCGCGTGTCAAATGTGGATAAAGCATCCGTCACTGTCGTACTTATTTACGTGTCGAAAGGAGACAGATCTTTTATCTAAACTTTGTCACGCAATAAACGCAGCCATGTTAGGGCCCTGTTATCGATTGCCAGCCCTACACGCTACATACTCCGATAGCCCTTCGGTATCGAACAATAGTAAAAGCCGCAAGGCCGGCGCCCGCGCAAGGTGAACGACCTGTCGCCGCCATTGTTGGCTAAAGCCATGGTTCGAGATGGAAGTGTTATGCAATCAAATTAGAACCAGAATTTGGTTCGGTTGGAAGAATTAGCCTATCGAACTGTTAGGTTAAACTCTATAAGTCACTTTTCGACTGAAACATAGAGGAAATATAATAATATGACATCTGGAGACTCTTTACCATCTCCAAAATTGACCGTGGAGACTTTCTACATCTCCCTTATTTTATTTTTTGTGTGTGATTTTTTTTTAATAATTGTATTTAATTTTAATTTGACATCTGGAGACTCTTTACATCTCCAAAATTGACCGTGGAGACTTTCTACATCTCCCTTGTTATGTGTTTTTTTTTAATTATATTTAATTCTTAATTTTAATTTGACATTTGGAGACTGTTTACATCTCCGAAATTGTATTATTTATTATAATCTGACATTTTGATATATTTAATTATTATTACTACTGGGACCTGTACATCCCTGTGACATTTAAATGATGTAGCTTAAGTTTAGTATTGTAATAAGTGATTTAATTGGAAAAAACGGCTTACTGTTGAGTTTCTTGCGGCGCTTCTTCTCAACAGTGGTCTCTTTGGAAGCGCTGGTAGACTCGGACTTGTAAAAGTGCCTGCAGGGCCTACTTGCTAAATAAATTATTTGAATTTTGAATTTGAATTTGAACTTACTAGCGAAAAGCCCTTTTCATGCGTTTTCTGTAACACCCGTAGATAATCCAAAATGTATTACTTATACATAAAAACCTTCCTCTCGAATCACTCTATCTATTAAAAAAAACCGCATCAAAATCCGTTGCGTAGTTTTAAAGATCTAAGCATACATAGGGACAGAGAGACAGGGGAAGCGACTTTGTTTTATAACTATGTAGTGATGCTTTATTTATGACTGAAGTGAGATTAACAAAACAGATATTATGAGGCAAGAGTAAATGGGAATGTTGGAAGGGGAAGGCCAAGGACAACGTTTCACGATCAGATCGGGGACGTATTAAGAAAGGGCCAGGTCAGGAGACTCTGGAGTACCCAAACCGCCGCACGTGTATGAAGAGACTTATGAGTGTGGAGGAAGCGAGGCATGTTTGTCTGGATCGTAGCAAGTGGAAGGAAGTGGTCTCTGCCTTCTACGGGAAAGAGACGTGATTATATGTAGGTATGTATGTAGTAGGCTTCTTAAATCTTGTTAGGCCAAAGACGACGCTCTGACACAGACTTTTGAAAATTTTGACGTGTTATGGTATTGTTTAATTTTATCAAAACGTTGACAATACGATGACAGGTCAAAAACGATATGGTTTTTACCGTGTTGAATAGAGGTCCTGAATGGTAGAAGTTATAATATTAACAATTACTCAAGCCCTTTCCTGTCATTATTAAAAATAAACGTTAAGTTATGACGTCAGTTAACGCATTCGTATAAAATCAATTTGTTTATCATTAAATTTTGGTATAGAAACTAGGGGTCCGCGGTAACATTATGAAACTAAATTGTTTAAAAAACCATGGAACCCTGTCATAATAAACAAATTAGGGCTTTTTATGGCTTGGATAAGGCAAACGAGCATACAGGCCACCTGATAGTATGGATTAGACTTGCAATCTCAAGATAAATATCCTAAGACTGCCAACCCTGAGCTCTATTCTAAGTGATTTCACTAGTTGCCTTATTTTCACAACGGAACACAACAATGCGAACACTGCTGCTGTACCCGCTAATAGTGGAGTAGCTCTATTCTCAGTAATACGACATTGCTTCTGATATAACATGGTATCGTATTATCAACATCTTCATAACTCTTTCTTTAAAAACAATAACACGTCAAAAACCATACAGTTTTACCCAGTAGAATCGAGCCCAAGTACGATAGGTCAGCGTGATACATAAGGGCCATTTAACACCATTCTCACTGGGCACAAGCACGCGAAGGGTTACCAGCTATTAATAAAAAAGTCACGTCACGTCTGCCCTGACGCTTATGGCAATGACGTATGGATGGCAAAATTGTGTCACACAACGGTGCTCTTTTTACCATACTTACAAGGAAAGGCATGCATATATTTATTAATTTTAGTTAAGGTGCCAGTAAAGAGGTTCCTTTTTTATGGTGTGGAGTGACGAACAAGCATAGCATGCCACCAGGAGCTATTCTACTTTTAAAAAAAACAGTGGACAATGACACAGCCGCCATATTTTAATTTTTCCTATCGTAAAAACAGTAAACTATATAGTTCGTTCATTCAAATAGTTTGCATGCTTTGATGTGCCGCCACATTTGGTACAAAGAACCCGCCACGGCGCGCACAAAGCGGTGTCGGCGACTTCAAAGGGTTGCAATGTACACTATTTGAACGGACGAACTATGCAATCAATTGGAGGCAGACGAGCAGCAAGTCACTTGACGGTAAGTGATCATCGCGACCCATAAACACCCGCAATACCGAAGGAATCGCAGGTGCGGTGCCGGCCTTTGAGATGAGAGTAGGCTCGTTTTTTGAAGGCCCCCAAGTAGTATTTGGTTTGGAAATACAGACGCCGAGAGCTGATTCCACATAGATAAGGTAATAACTGAGCGACGCGATACCCTCGGTGCGCGACTCCAACTCGAACTTGACCGGGTTTTTCTTTCGTTAGGACAAACTTGAATTACAATAGAAGAACGACCTATCCGTTGTATTTTCTGCTTATATCGCTTATAAATGATAGTTATTCAGATAATGCGAAACGGTCTTGCTTCGCTGACCACTTTCACTATTCGATATGGCTATCACTGTTAGAAACGTTTTGTTTGCATATCTGTAGTTGTAAGATAATATAGGGTAAGTATGGTAGAGGGTCTTAAAGAAAATGATAAGGGGATCTAAAGGTGCATTTCTACCGAGAAGCGACGAGGCGGCGCAAGAATTTTAATTTGTTTAAAATATATATTTCCACCAAAGACGCGCGAGGAGGTAATTGAAATTTTTCAATATAAAAAATTCTAGTCTCACCTCGCCAGGGGAAAAGCACCTTCAGGGTCGTCACACTAAAATTGGCTAAAATACCCGTGTCAAGATACGTAACTTTTAAAAACTGTCATTTTTGTCGTGTCACGAGATGTTTATCTCAGTCAAGATCGGGCCTCTATTCTTGGCGGTAAAAATCATAATATATCGTCTTTGACCTGTTACGGTATTGTGTTAACTCGGCCGCCATTACTGTCTAGTAAATAAGAGCTATCAAAACGTTGACAATACGATAACAGATCAAAAACCATATCATTTTTGACCTATTCAAGTGCGAGCTGTCATTCTTGACACAGTCTCGACTAAATGACGTCATGTTTCACATACTCCCTTTTAGAATGGGTAACTCTTGTTGTTTATGCAACGTCACACAAACGTGAGTACCTAAGTACCTATTACGACACAAAGTGCTGAACTTAGGTCACAAGGTGAATCTAAGTGTCCTTAAAACAGGCTCGAGTATCATTAAACCATAATTATTTACAGTCACCAGTAATAATATATTATCCAACATTGGGCTCACAAATATCTGACGTCTTTATTGCTGGAGGTATAAGAGCGTGTCAGATATTTTTGAGCGCAATGTTGGATAATATATTGTGACTGTAACGTTCACTGATTTTGTATCGTATACTACTAAACGAGCAATATTTGTATATACAGGGTGTCCCATAAATCGACGTCATCTTCCTAGGACTGATAGAGCAGCTACAAAGCTAGAAATTTAACCCCTATGTATACAACGTGTTACAAAATACCCCGTAAAAAATATAATAAATTTTCAAAGCCAAAAATATTGTCAACCCTAGTAAGCTGTCATGTCAGGGAACCGGAGTTAGCATAGATTATTTAACAGAGAGGCCAACCTACCAATTTAATAATTGTCAACTTTAATGGTTTTTCTGGTTTTCATCCACAAAGGTTCAATACTATGATGTCAGTACTGGCTTCAAAAAACGTCAAGACGGAACAAATGTTATGTTGTCAATTTCAAATCTTCTTATCGATACTCTACAATTGTTTCGTGTTTTTTCTAAAATGATGATTCCAATTTTCTAACTCAGAATATTACGACTCCAAAACTCGACTTGTAATATATATCTAGTATTCTGTACATTTTGTTAGTACGTCTCTTGATCGTTTTACGAATTAGGTAAAAATGTACATAAACATTCTGCGTAGTTTACTCTTTAATCTTACTGAAATAGGCTTTGCACATCAATGAAAACAATAATGTTTTTATTTTTTTTGCCGGTAAGTGATACGGTGATAGTACGGTTCTCAAATATTGTAAATGGAGTTGTTATAAGGCACCATTTAACCCCCTTTCGGCTTTACGGGTATTATTGTAACACCTTGTATGTTCAGGGGTTTTTAGTAGTTTCGGAGATATTGAGCATGAGCTGGAACTTAGAACTTTACGGGCTGTTTTTACAACAGTAAGGTTAACATTTCCGAGCATGTGGGAGAAAATAAATATTTAAACCAGGTAAATTCGCTTACTTAGTTAAGGGTAACGCATGCGTAAGAGTTGCACAAGGGACCCACTTTGCGGGAAAGTAAGTTGTGTCGAAAGCATATTGATCGCACGCGCCGGTCAGCGCGCGGGCTGAAAACTACCGGAATATAATCAATTGGGATGTCCAAAAACAGTCAACCTTTTTAGAATTCCATACCAAAGTGGTAATAAAGAAACAATTATGGTGAGACTTCGGTCAATCTGTTTGTCACAGCAGTTTTTCTCTGCAACTATTGAAGCTATCAACTTGAAATTTAGTATAGTTGTATAACTAGCTTGCCCGCGTCTGTTTTTAATAAAAACATTGTTTTTTTTAAATATTTATAAATAGCATGAGGGGTGGAAAAATAAAAGTGATTTAATTAGCAAACGGGGTGGCATATGAAAGGGATTAATCTGTAATTTCAATACTATTTTTTTTAATGTTTCCGTGATGTACTTTTTGATTTAAACCGAAAAATACAAAAAAAATCCTTTCCAAATAAAACATTTTTTTATATCGTAGTGTCAACTTTACGAGACTGCAATCACAAGACTGCAATCTTAAGACTGCTATCTCCAGACTTCAGGCTCAAGATTGCGATCTCATGACTGCAAATGCTAACCTAAGATGGGATGCTTCTATGCTAATCATATGACCGACTGTCTCACTCCTACACGCAATCAATATCGTACTATAACGGTTGACATTAATTATGAGGACAAAAACAGCTGATCCTTATATGGTTAGAAACTCATAACCTGCCTTATTCAAAGTAGGTTAGTTGTACTATTGAGTTATAGGTTATACGCCTTTGCCCTTGAGTTTATTAGGTTATAGGTTACTAGAGGACGCCCGCGACTTCGTACGCGGAGAATTAGTTTCCCGCTACTCCCCCCATTTCTTCCCGTTGGGGGTCGATTTTCGGAAAATCCTTTCTTAGTGCTCACTTACATCATGAAAGGAACGCCTGTACCAAATTTCAAGTTTCTTGGTACAGTAGTTTCGGCTGTGCGTTGATATTATATAAGTCAGTCAGTTTTGCCTTTTATATATACAAGTATAATAAAAGATAGTTTACGGTTTAAAATAAATATCGAAGGACAATCTCACACAAATTCAATTTTTTTATGGCAAGGAGGTAAGTGGGATCTGGTACTCATAGACATTTACATTCTCAAGACTTCAATCTTAAGACTGCAATCCTGAGACCGCAAATGCGTTGCCAACCCTTTGAGCTAAGATGGAATGCCTCTATGTTGGTTATGAAGTCCCAAACTAAGCTATATGTTTGTACTTTGGGTACAAGATGATAAACATACTTACATATATCGAGAAATAGATACTTAAATAGATATAAAACATCCTTAACTCAGGGCTAGGTATTCGCGCTCATCACACAAATATTTGCCCATACCGGGAATCGAGCCCAGGACCGCTAGCTTCGTAGGCAGGGTCACTACCAACTTCAATTTATTAGAAAAATTACATGGTCTTACTAGCTGTCCGCGCCCGGCGTCGCCCGGGTGTAATTTTTTTTTCATACAAACCTTATGAAAAATAGTGTACGACCTATTCTCAGACCTACTGAATATACACACAATATTTCATAAGAATCGGTCGAGCCGTTTCGGAGGAGTTTGGTTACAAACACTGTGACACGAGAATTTTATATATTAGAAGATTAAATGACTTTTGACCACATGAAATTGTAAAATAATGCGGCGGGAAGTATCTCTTTGCGAAATGAAAGCTTGTAAAATGATATAGTTTGGCAAATATTTGGTAAAACATTAGTGAACCAAAAACTACACCTACCTTCTTACTGGGTCATCTTATACGAACCAAAAACTATTTCTAAATACCCCAAGGACAAAGGTGTATAACCTCACTCAATAATGCAATTAACCTACTTTGGAAAAGGGCAGGTTATGAGTTTTAACGACGCGTTTAGCCCAGTTGGTAGTGACCCTGCCCACGAAGCGGAATTCACTAATGTTTTACCAAATCTTCATTTGACAAACTATATCATTTTACAAGCTTTCATTTCGCAAAGAGATACTTCCCGCCGCATTATTCTACGATTTCATGTGGTCAAAAGTCTAACCTAACCTACGTTTTTGCAAAATGAAAGTTTGCAAAATGATATAGTTTGTCAAATGATGATTTGGTCAAAAGTCAGGATACCGTATTGGGTAGGTACATAAGTCTGAGAAGGTAGCGGTCCTAGCTTCGATCCTGGGTAAGGTAAAATATTTATGTAAGTCATAGACATAGTCTAAGCTGTCCGTCCGTCTGTCTGTCCTAACGTTAAATAGCTGTATCTTTTGAACCGTAAGAGATAGAGTATTGTTTTTTTTTAGAATGTGTGATGATAACATGCAAAAGCATTATTATTATACCCCAGTAGAATAAATAGGCTTTGGGCCTCTATTGAACACGGTAAAAACCAAATCCTATTTGACCTGTTATCGTATTGTCAACGTTTTGATAGCTCTTATTTACTTGACAGTACATAACAGGGCCGGTATTCTAGGCGGTAAAAACGATATCGTATTTGACCTGTCATGAAATTGTTTTTAACTCGGCCGCCATTACTGTCAAGTAAATAAGAGCTATCATAACGTTGACAATACGATAACAGGTCAAATAGGATTTAGATTTTACCGCCTGAAATAGAGGCGCAGGTCAAATTCGACTTTAAGTTAGTTACCTATACATAGTAAAGATACATACATTAAATCACGCCTGTTTCCCAGAGGGGTAGGCAGAGCAACTTCTTTCCACCTGCTACGATCTTGACAAATCTCTTTATAGTAAAGTGAGTTAGATAAACTAAGCTAAAGTGAGTGGAAGGGTCGGAACTCGGAAGGGGCCGCCCTAGGCGTACTTTTTCGAATCAAATCGGAGAAATACTGGAAAAGGGCCGAATTTTAAGTACCCGAAACCGACGTGCGTGCATGACTCGATGTATGAATGTGGAAGAAGCGAAAGAGATTTGTCAAGATCGTAGCAGGTGGAAAGAAGTGGTCTCTGCCTACCCCTCTGGGAAACAGGCGTGATTTAATGTATGTATGTATGTATGTATGTAGAATGTAGCTGTGTTTAAAAACTCATTGGAACATGGCCACTGGGGTTCGAACACGGTACCTTACGATCGCGAGTCGACCCCATAAGCCACTAGGCCACCGGCGCTCCGTCCACAACAGCGCAATTCATGAGTATAATTCGTCATCATTTCTTCACTAAACATTTCTCTGCACGACACTTATTCAGCTTGATTATACTCCATCACGTTTCTGTATTGCCATTCGTCGGTTTATTGCATCAATATACGTGTTACGTAACTAATATAACTGTACAATACATAAGGAATTATAGACTTTAGACACGATCTTATAGAATCCACTTGAAACTTCATCGAATTTCACTTCATCGAAAGCTAATTTCTACTAAAACCTTATTTAGATTATCTTAAGCATGGGTTACGTAGGTTAGGTTGGGTTAGACCTGTGACCACCAAATTATAACTCCTGCACGTGTAAGGGTGTTACCAGACCAATCGATCGATCGTCGATCGACGGCATCGATCGACGTCGATCGAAGTCGATCGATTGGTCTGGTAGCAACTATCGATCGACGTCGACTAATCCATTCTACAATCGATCGATGCCGTCGATCGACGATCGATCGATTGGTCTGGTAGCACCCTAAATGCCTGTCGATGAAATGAAAATTCGGTGAAACATTCTATGGAATGAGTTTCGGTGGTTCAAGGGTATACCGAATCTTAGAATTAACGACGCTGTAAGCCTGGTTGTTTAGGAATTGTCGTATTCTTAAGTTTAATCCTATATCCTTTTGTGACTTCATTCGGTCAATCCTGGCTGTCATTCACTCCTTCTAAAACTCTTAGCCGCCATAACGTGCGCTCGCGCTAATATTAGTTAAAACCAATGTAAAACTGCAAGTACAGTCCCCGTCTGCCTTCTGCCAAATTTGTGACTCCCATAGTGTGACAATCATACGGACAAGGTGTTACACTATCACGACAACACTTTGATACAAGTTCAGAGCGGCGCCGCACAACGTGGGATGCCCGGGCAAGTAACTCAAATACACCTGACTGACTAAAGGTACTGTCTATTCTATTATTTTCTTTCTGGAAAAAATCTGTTCCTAACACTGGTAGTTTACCTTACGAAGCTAGCGCCCTGGGCTCGATTTGAATCGATCCACCCATTTTCGAGTAATCGGGAAACATACACACAAAAAAAAAACGACGAACAAAAATACAAAGGGGGAATTTCTTCGTAGCTATTAAAGGAGCGACCACACCACTGCTCAAAAACGGTGACGGTACGGAATCGCAGTGACGTGCCGTAAACGTCACCACTTTACGGCATACTCTCCACTCAGCTGGCGTGACGTTTACGGCACGTCACTGCGATTCCGAACTGTCAGTATATTTCAAAGTTTAACTGGAAGAGATCCCTTAAAGGGATAAGTTCGCCTTTGTATGTAACTTTTGTGTTTCTGTCTATTTAGTTGTTTGTTATATTCCCGTTTGTACAATAAAGTATTTACATACATACAATACATACATACATGCATACATACACACGTAATACTTACAACACCCTACTTTTCACGTCGGGGGTTAAACCATACACAGCAAATGTAACTTCAGTCAATAATTAAATATTTCCTAAACACGAATCGTGTTTGACGATTGCAATAGCTCCTCACGTATTGAGGGCGGCCATGTTTGCGATCCATCTTCAATATTAAGTAACTCGTCCTCGCTGCGTCCCTTTTCCACATAATTTATGTACTTTAAATCGGTTTGAGAATGCATCGGTATGCACATGCATGTACAGTTTAGTTTAGTTTATTTATTCATCAATGTAATGTTACAATATAAATTGCATTGCGTGTCAAAAAATACGAAATTACATTCTTATTGAAAAGGGCATGCTTCGATGGTTCGGTCATTTGGAAAGGATGGATGAAAGAAGATTGACGAAAGAGATATACAGAGCGAAAGTGAGTGGAAGGGTCGGAAGGGGCCGCCCTAGGCGTACTTTTTCGAATCAAATCGGAGAAATACTGGAAAAGGGCCGAATTTTAAGTACCCGAAACCGACGTGCGTGCATGACTCGATGTATGAATGTGGAAGAAGCGAAAGAGATTTGTCAAGATCGTAGCAGGTGGAAAGAAGTGGTCTCTGCCTACCTGATTTAATGTATGTATGTATGTACATTCTTATTGTCAACATTAATCTTAAATAATAATACAAAATAACACTTAAATAATCACAGACAACTTATATACCAACGCACAGCCGAAACTACTGTACCTAGAAACTTGAAATGTGGTACAGGCGTTCCTTTCATGATGTAAGTGAGCACTAAGAAATAATTTTCCGATAATCGACCCCCAACGGGAAGAAATGGGGGGAGTAGCGGGAAACTAATAAACATGTTAATATAGTCGTATATTAGCATGTTTATTGTTGGTGTTTACTTAATAAATGCTTAAATAAATATTTTTTGTTTTAAATAAGGGTCCTTTTAAAAAAAAGTAGGCATAAGTCTTCTGAAGAACAAGTGAAAAAGGGTTTAAGTCTAGTATTTTCCAATATATGTATATACCCTTTTTTATTACGAGTTATGTCGACTTATAACCCTTTTTCACTAAGACCCCAGTAAAGAATCCTTGACTTTCTGTGACACCATTCTATACAGGCTCAAAAAATAAAGTTTCTCACTGTACGAATAGATATTTACAATTGACATTTCATTTTATATGTAAAGTACCGTGATGTGTGGCTAAATAACATTCAATTAAAACGTTATTCATTTGCCTAGAATCAAAAATTTTGGGTTAAGTACCTTGTTGCCTTGTTTGCCTTGTGGAACCCTGAAAATCGATCGAAGAGCGGTTCACAATATGAAAAAAAAGTCAATTGGCCACTTGAGGGTTCGTTTACACGTCGGTTAGAGTGAATCTACTAACGCTTCGGAAAAGATCATCATTGCGGAGAAGCGCCGCCAGTAACTCTAGCAGGTCATTTTTTCCATCATACAATACCATAATAGTAGCTTACATATAGGATGGTATTATACATTAGACAGTTAAAAAAACCCAAGCCTGTAAAAGGCATAATAAATTCGCGGTATTGAATTTGCATTGAATTGACAATAACTTGAACAAAGAAATATTCGCGTCGCGCGTCGGGTGATTGGCCGCAGTGCATTTAAAAATAACGGAATGTCCGTTTTGGAATTCCCGGAATGCATAGTTGTAAAAATGATAGTTTTTTATTTAAAATTACATTTATATTCTATTCATTTGTATTCAGATTCTCCTGTATTTAAAGGTAGGTACATAACCTACCTGCATATAATATTACTATAGAGACGTAACAGTATATATATATATCCCATCAAAAACATAAATGTGAAATGAGAGCCAAGTTCAATATTATGATATATGCCTTGGTTGACTTCAACGACAAAAGAAGTGAGATCTAAATGGGTGCCAAGTTCAATGGTCAGTCCTCAAATTTATTTATAACAACATATAATATCATTTCTTCTTATAACTTAGGATAATATATTGTAGCCTAAGGTCTGACTTGGCTAGTTCTCATATACGAATTATTATGTTCGATGGCTAGTTTCTACCTGCAAGCCAAATTTTTGGAATAATAAAATAAGAACCGACAAGTAACAGGGTTAGAACTTGCGAAGGCTATAATATAATTCGCATATTGAAAACTAGCCAAGTCAGACCTTAGGTTACAATATATTATCCTAAGTTATAAGAAGAAATGATATTATATGTTGTTATAAATAAATTTGAGGACTGACCATTGAACTTGGCACCCATTTAGATCTCACTTCTTTTGTCGTTGAAGTCAACCAAGGCATATATCATAATATTGAACTTGGCTCTCATTTCACATTTATGTTTTTGATGGGATATCATTACTTTTTGTACATAAATTATTAGTAGGTACTTATTTATAACAAAATTAATACCAAATGGTTTTTGTTAAACTACTGTATTTTCCTACAACTAAGTATAAGTTAAGTGTTCCTAATAGAATCGATTAAGTATTTTTTTTAATAAAATGATAATAATTTACCAGTTTCTGATTTATTCCTTTGTATTCACCTAATTACCTATCTGCATGCCAAATTTGAACTTTCTAGGTCATCTGGAACTGGGTTAGAGTTTTGATCTATAGGTCAGGACGATTTTTGGACGTTAATATCTAAATAACCGTTTGAGATGTGTTTATGAAATTTGGAGCACTTATGTATCTCGCAAGTCTCAATATATGAGCCAAATTTGACACGTTTATCTGAAATAGTTTTTGAGTTATGAGGGGGTCAAAAGTGGCTCCAAATGGTTCGTGTAATATTACACACGGTGCTGCTCGCCAGTTCTGTTACTTGAACTTGGCTTGACACGCTACCGCGTGTCTAGATATACGTGCTCCAAAATTTTATTAGGTTTTTTATTAGCTCAAGATTGCAGCTTTAACACTTATTTACAAGAACACTACTCAGGTTTTGCAAACATAAAATATAGGATTGTAAAGCGCCGCTAAAATCGCGTAGCTGTCCAAAATAAACTCACCCCCTAAATCAAGTCCAATTTCCTCATTACGACGAAAAACAGAAACGTACAGAACTAAATTTTCATAATAAACAACATATTAAAACCATGGAAATTGGACTTGATTTAGGAGGTGAGAAAAGTTATCACCCAAAAGTAAATTTGTATGGTATTTTTGACAACTACGCGCGTTTAAGCATCGGTTCATAAACCTCTTAACATAATAAATTAATAACAATTACCAGGGGATAATGTCACACTAATTGACCTAGTCCCAAACTAAGCTCTAGGCTTGTACTATGGGTATACTAGGCAACGATATAAATACTTATATAGAGAAATATATACTTAAATACATAGAAAACATCCATGACTCAAGAACAAATATTCGCGCTCATCACACAAATATCTGCCCCTACCGGGATTTGAACCCAGGACCGCTAGCTTCCTAGGCATAGTGTGTCACGCGTGCTATTAAACTGTATTTCTTTAAACATATTATTAGACATTAAGCGCTAATAAGTAGGCAATGTACACAAGTGTGAATTGTCCGTCCATTGACACACTTTATATACAATCGAGCTATTGAGGTTATGCGTTTTGTTATGTTTATATTGAATTGGCAAACTTTGTTGTATAATAATGATGTTGAAATAGAGTATTGGTTGGAACTTTTGATTGAGATATTTGTGTCAAAATTTATTGTTTGCTATTTGCAGACACGTAAGT
Source organism: Acleris cristana (assembly GCA_948252455.1). Lineage (NCBI taxonomy): Eukaryota > Metazoa > Arthropoda > Insecta > Lepidoptera > Tortricidae > Acleris > Acleris cristana. Next base: position 891,983 of record OX411799.1, read on the forward strand.
TTAGTTATAGTAGATCATAGCACAACCATGAAGTTTCTAAATTTGGATAATTTTGACAGCAGTCAAACAATGCTGTTGTTACTATTCCTTCACACGCAACTAATAAGTTTGGCATTGTTTTATTGCTGTCAACAATGTCTATAGTCAGAAATTTCATGGTCGTACATGTGTCAGGATTGAATTCTTAGGTTATAATATGGTTATAGTAGAATAGAGACTATGATGGTAAGATCTGAGACCCATAGATTTTAAGACTGTAATCTCAAGACTGCAATCTTAAACTGCAATCTCAAGACTGCAATCTCAAGACTGCAATCACAAGACTGCAATTACAAGACTGTAATCTCGAACAGAAATCTCAATAATGCAATCTCAAGACTGCAATCTCAAACTATAATCTCAAAACTGCAATCTCAAGACTGAAATCTTAAACCACAATCTCAAGACTGCAATCTCAAACTATAATCTCAAAACTGCAATCTCAAGACTGAAATCTTAAACCACAATCTCAAGACTGCAATCTCAATACTGCAATCTTAAACTGCAATCTCAAGACCGCAATATCATACTGCAATCTCAAGACTGCAACCTCAAGACTGCAATCTCAAACTATAATCTAAAGTCTGCAATCTCAAGACTGCAATCTCAAACTGCAATCTCATGACTGCAATCTCAAGACTGCAATCTCAAGACTGCAGTCTCAAGACTGCAAATGCTTTGGCTAGATGTAATGCCTCTATGCTAATAATATTACCGACTGTCTCACTCCTACAATAAGTAAGTATTTTAATTTAAATAAGTTTAGTTTTAACTTTTAATTTTATTATATTAAATATGTATCTACTTATGTTAATAAATACTGCATAACAAGTAGTAATGACAGCCGAGTTTAACAACATGGTATCATGTCAAAATGCTTTAAAAATCTTTCCATTGATTATTAGATTAATTGATAAACAATGTCCCAATCATTGAGATAATTGCGTCTATTAAACTTATAACCAGTGCATTGAAAGAGCCGACACCATTCCGGTCGTTACCGATTCGAACTGGTTTCTGAATCGTTGGGCAATACAAACATAAAATCACGCCCAAGCTGTCCACATTACAATTTTAAACTTGTCTTATATATTTGTTACCTAAGGCCAGTAGCTCGAGCAATCTCTTGAATCAAACGTCACGTTTTAGAATCACTATTCCTTTATTGCCTAGTAGCGACCCGCCCTCGCTTCGCTTCGGTTTATTTGACTTTTCTGTAACATCCGTACAATAAACCAGCGTTTATTATACATAAAAACCTTCTTGAATCACTCTATCTATTAAAAAAACCGCATCAAAATCAGTTGCGGAGTTTTAAAGATCTAAGCATACATCTAGGGACAGACAGACAGGGGAAGCGACTTTGTTTTTATACTATGTAGTGAAGACCCCAGCTCTGAAAAGTTATTCGTCATACAATACCGCTGATATTGGCGTATTTAGGATTTGATTCAGGCGATCGATGATGAAAAGAGTTCGGAATATCGGAAAGTTTAATCCGTTTAAATTGCTCTATTGAAATCAGTTTAATTACGAAAACCCTTACATTTTATAACGTGAGAATAGATCCCTCTGAGACCACTTAACGTTAGATGGCTTATTTGCGTACCCTTTGAAATAATAAAACAGAAAATATTATTTTATAACTTTCCGGTATTTGGAATTTTTCATCATCGACCGCTGAGAGTACGTATCATCCGAAAAATTGAGGTTTTATTTAATAAAGACATAAATAAATAAATGAACTATCGATTTTTCGATAACAGCGGTGTTCTCTCCCTACAACTTGTCAAAAGCCACCCCCAAAATTCCGGGCCCTGCTGATTAGTACTATTAAATTTATAGTCGGGTTTTTAAATCTCGATATCCCATTTAGACATAATTATAACTCGCTTTGTAATTCCTTTTATTCCACTACATTAATATTGCTAATTAGTAAAGAAATACAAGTTTTTATATTGACTTTACTAGAAGCTGTAATACGAGTTATCATCACCGGAGTAATCAAGACGCTAGTTCTGTTAATGGTGCTTAATTACTTTGACATACTTTACAAGTTGAAATAAACATGTAACATGAACTACGAGTATAACATAAATATAAACAGCCTTGGCCTATGGGCATATGGTGCAAGTTTAAAGCCGGCCATACACGTTACGGTTACCGGAGAGGTCTACCTGTGCAGGCGACCGGAGCAAAACCAAAAATCAATTCTTTCGAGTGACACCGTACGGTGAACCTGTGCGTGTGTGCCGTGTCCTCCGGTCGCCTGCGCAGGTAACCTCTCCGGTGGACCGTAACGTGGATGGCCGGCTTTATATTATATGGCATAGAGAAGTATAGTATGGAGATAGTATGGAAAAGACAAACGAGCTCACAGGCCATCTGATGGTACGTGAAATCTGAGATCCATTGACATAAACGCAGACTAAAATACCTACTAACAGTCGCAATTGGGCCATTCTACTTTTCGTTGTACATAATTTTTAGCCACATTCTCACTAAAATATATTTATTTAAAAAACGGTAAATTGCAGCGTTTTCTAACTTGAAACTCGAAAAGGGACGTAAATAAGCTTATATTTAGAATTATCCTAATTCATAAAAAGTTATTTGTAATAAATAACTATAAAGTGAGTAACGCAATGGATGTTTCACCCTTGTCCATGCTTTAACTGGTAGAGAATACCTTAGGGCATTAAGTCCGCCGTTTGCACTTTTCTTTCATTGTGCTATAAAGTTTAAACAAATAAATACCTTCCAGACTACCTCCCCACTCTTAAATCCAATCCAAATTTCCCAACTTGTCTTAAGAAAAAAAAGGCCAATGCCCTTAAACCACAAAAAAAACCAATAACATTTTTTTTTATTACAGCATCGCAACAATGGTAACCGCGTAACCAATTCTGTAACCCACATGTTACCAGGTTACGTAACCCAACTCGAGATGTCGACGGTTCCGATACCAGCCATTTGGTAACCGGTTCTGTTTGTTGTCTTTATTAAGTGGTTTTGTCATTTTTGGGGTTCAATTGTAATCGGAATAGAACCTTTTACGGTGAGTAACACAATATAAACCATCGTCGTTTTTGTCGTAAGGGGACTTGCGCCCGCGCTTCCAGGCGACGACGTCCCGCCACTAAGTGACGCGCCACTGCTACAAACAATTCTCCTTACGACAAAAACGATGCTATGCTAGCTATGCTTTGTACAATTAAGGTTTATATGTTGTTACTTTGACTATCCGCCAGTGTCATACGCGCCTAGGTCCATTTTTAACTGCTGTCAAAAGAAAGTATACAAAAAAGAATTTTTGAAATCGGTCCACAATTGACAGAGTTATCGGTGAAAATACATTTAAAAAGAATATACAGTGGAACGTATAACCTCCTCCTTTTTTGAGGTTGTTTAAAATCTTACTGAACCTCAAGTACGAGAAAGCCACTCGCATTAGACCGATGTCTTTGCTTCTCCGTATACTGTTTTAGGCACACAATTACACGGACATTATCATAATTACACGCTTTTTAGAAAAGCTACTGCACTACACATTAAACGTAGTCTTTGTTTTGTATGTTTTAATCATTATTTAAATGTTCATGGTTATTTTATTGTATGCATCCGGACCGATGGAGCAAAACAACGATCGACTGGATCCCAAGTACCTAATGGCGGACCAAAAAGAATATGGCGGGACGATTTTGATAAATATCCAGGCTATTTTAATATTTTTTAATTTAGTATTTTATTACCTTGTAATGTAACTACTGTAACCAAGTTTCTAGAGTCGTAGGTAATTCTGTAGCGCTACCTACTCCACTCTGGGATTACAGGCGTGAAGGTATGTATGTATGTATGGAACTGCTTTTAAGTATTATTGTGTTTTATGATTGAAATATTACCTTCTGCTGGAGTTTCTTGTGCCACTTCTTCTCCGCAATGATAATCTTGTCCGAAGCGCTAGTAGATTGACTCCATGTTACTGACATGTTAAAGAGCCCTCGTGTGGCCAATTTACTGTTTTTTTTTAGTTTACTTGGCAATGATTGGCTAGATCAAGAGATGGCTGGAGAAATGAGGGGAGACCCTTGTTCAGCAGTGGGATACTAGATAGGCTGTTTAGATTTAGAAAGATAGTCATATATGTTGACGACGATCAGTTATGGTTACTCTTTAAGAGATCTTTAGGCCTATGGCCAACAGTGGGCCTCCTTTGGCCAATATCTGATGATGGTACCTATGTTAACAGACGTACGGACGTAAAAAAAGGTCGGCCTTTGGGTTAGCCTTGCGTATTATACCTATTTTATGAATGAGTATAAACACCCAGCATACATTATTTTTTAATAGCTCTATTCTACTTCGTAAATCCATATTACTTTTGACATGATCGTATTGTTTTTAATTCGGCCGCTATTACTATCAATTTAATGGTATCCCCTTAGTTACTATAAAATCAATGGCTATAATTACACTTTCCATGCTATACATTCAAATGCTATAACAGTTCGTTTCTATACTCTTCACTAGCTATAAGTTTTAGATGCGCTAAAATTATTTGCCATACTTTCAAATTCTATAACAGTTTACTCTAATAATTATTAGCCATAAGCTTTAAATGGCATAAGAAAGACGAATCAGGGCAGAACCGAATTGGATAGGTTAGGTTATTTTTTTATCTGCTTTTCTGGGCAGATTTATACGAAATAAATATTATGAAACACGATTATACAGATTTTAAATGTAATGCATGATGAACATGAGACATATTAAAGTTATAATAACTAGGTACACGTTATAGAAAATGCCTATTATAGCAAATAAATGATTATATCACTTGATTTTATAGGAAATTTGGTAGATTTAAGAGCTATAACGTTTACCATATCGATTACATGTCAAAAACAATGTGGTTTTATCGAGTAGAATACAGACCCTGTTAAGAAGGGGGTTTTTAATGCAGTTTCATTTAACAAGTGATAATTAGCTACACTTGAGACCAAGAAAACGAGTTATAGTACGTACAAATTCACATACAACGTGACCAGTTTTAATTGCCAACAAGTGTACACGGAACGTATGCAAGTGACCTATCCATTGTGCGCGTGCGACTGTTGCTACACAATTGTACAGTTCAACGTGTTTTGAATGAGAAAAAAAGAATTAAGTAACTCAGTGTACCAATGTACCGAGAAATTTTAGTTTCTTTGTAAGTATTATGAAATGTGAACAGGAAATGGTAGGTAATCCTTTTTTAGGGTTCCGTTGTCAAATTAGGAACTCTTATAGTCTCAATTTTCGTCTGTCTGTCTGTCTGTATGGCACACTCGTTTTTTTATCTATTATATCTCCTCACCGGAACACAGCAATACGGGTAAGAGTTAACCCTTCATTTGGCAATTTAAAAAAAAAAGCGGGAATTCAAACCCTTTTTGCTTTTGAATCAAAGAAAACAACACAATACAAAAAAAAGTGAACATTATTGGATGTACAGTATTCTGGCCCGTGCCAAATTTAGTGTAAGGGGAGATCTTACAACTTTTGATATGAAAAATCCCAGACGCAATAGGGTTTGTTCGTCTTTTTGATATCATAAAAAAATAACGTGATTAAGTACATACATACATTAAATCACGCCTGTTTCCCAGAGGGGTAGGCGGAGACCACTTCTTTCCATCTGCTACGATTTTGACAAAACTCTTCCGCTTCTTCCACATTCATACATCGAGTCATGCACGCACGTCGGTTTCGGGTACTAAGTATTCGACGATTAAGTATTTATTCATTTATATCATTATTGCACAAAAAAAACCATTTGAGTACAAAAGGTGAACTTACTGGCCATTTTTTTTTAAATAATAGTCCTATTTAACTTCAAATATACTGTTAGTATGGAAAAATCAACAATCTACAGGGTGTCCAATAATTGACACGTAACCCTGACACCGGAGATAGCCCACCCCTAGACCTACCAAACCAGCCTAACATGATGTCAGTAAAAGTTGCACGGTTTTCGAGATATATAAAAAATAAAAATATATATTATTAGGCTGGTTTGGTAGGTCTAGGGGTGGGCTATCTCCGGTGTCAGGGTTACGTGTCAATTATGGGACATCCTGTATATTCATTGTGGTTATCCTTGGGTGAACCGTCGTATGTCCGCCAGTAGACGTCTAAAGTTTGTCATACTATTAAATTATGATGAAGTTCGAAATATTTACACGTGCAGTGTACTAAAGTAAGTAGGTATTACATAACGGACGTGAGGTCATTCTTATTAAGGTGGTTTTACACTGCGACGTTCAAGATGGCTGCTGCAATATTGTTTATGTTTTGAATGAACATAACTTATACTTTAAAATGCTTACGGAGAACTTGGTAGAGCCAAATTAAATAAAATCTGAAAAACTCCATAAAATGGTGACCCTCCTTTTAGGGCTGACATCTCCTAAAACTTCAAGATATATATCAGCAGACAGAAAATGCAAAGCTAACACACAACAGGTGAAAATAAGATTTCATGCTTTCATGCGTACACCAAACAAAAATATTACAGAGAAACAGTACAATTAAAAATAACACAGGTAAACAACAGGCGGTCTTATCGCTAATTAGCGATCTCTTCCAGACAACCTTAGCAGGGACATTCACGCGAGAAATTACAAGAAACTATGGTTGTCATAAAACACTAATTATTATAAAGAGAAAAAAAAACATTTTTTTATTTTCGTATGTTTGGATTGCTACATTACTATCACTGGGTAACATAGACTATGTTTAATTTTTTGCGCCGACGGAGTCGCGTGCAAAAGGTAGTTTAACATATAATTATACATGGAAATATACATTAAAGTATAAAAGGTGGAAGGAACGCGACGCCGCGGTTAGCCAAATAGACGAAGCTAGTGGTCCCGGGCTCTATTCCCGGTAAGGGTAAATATCTATGTGATGGGCGAGAGTATTTTTTCCTGAGTCTTGGATGTTTTCTATGTATTTAAGTATGTATTGTAACACATAAGTATGTTTATCGTTATATAGTACCCATAGTACGAGACTACAGCTTAGTTTGGGGACTACGCCATTTTTTTATTTATATCAGTTTTCAATCTTTCACACAAATGAACCTAACCAACCTAAGCTCTAGGCTTATACTATGGGTACTAGATGACGATAAACATACTTATGTAAACACAAAAATAATCAATGACTCAAGAAAGAATACTCGCGCTCATCAACAAATATTTACCCTTACCGGGAGTCGAACCCAGGAACGCTAGCTTCGTTGGCCGGGTTCAACTATGCTTGACGCGTCGTCGCCATTTTGAGCAAAATTATCCCTTGATATACAAAGTATTTTTAACTCAATTTTTAACAAGAGGAAAACGCAAAGAATACTCAGTACCTACTTAACTACTTTAATAAAAAAACTTTCCTTGTACATAAATGTACAAACAAACAGGATCCAAGAGCAAGAAGGTACCAGTGGAAAAATTCTCAGAATTCCTACACAGTAAATATCAGTGTCCGGTTGTAGGCCTTGAGTGCCACGGAGGTCGACCGGTGTGACAAAATGACAGAATATGGTACTTATTGGCTGGATACTCAGTAAAAATAGCTAGCCAGATTAATAAACTACTGCCAATAGCGTTCGAATTGCTGTTTCCACAGAACAGAAAAAACAGTAGATGTGTCATGTGGGCGTGTAACGTGTGGCATAGTTACGCGGAGTTCCGCTTAACCTACCATACTTTTGCCGCGATCGCTTATTTCGATATTTCGATATTTCTAAAATAGGAAATTAATCCAAAAGCATGCCTTATTGTGCTATTTTGGAATGTAAAAACGATAGCCGTACCAAAAACATTTTCCATGGTGGCGTGTTGTTTTTATGATAGTTTGAGTATTGGCGACAACAGGTCTGAGGGCCCAGACAAGGTGCCAACGCCGCTAACGTTTTTCTGTTCTATCGTCTTGAAATATATGGGTTCACAAATTGATCACGTGGTTTATCTAAGCGAATCGCTAAGTCCTAGACAACGTTCTTATTTCGTTCGTTTTAAATCGAATCGAAACGAACAGAAAAACGCTCAGATCTGTCACAATGACATAATCCATACAGATGGTTAGACAAGTGGCACTTTTGACGTGCATTCTGTTCTGTATTCTACAGTGCAATGTAGAAATGCCAAATTCCTCTGTTTTTTTTATTCCGTGGCTGTTTCGGTGTGGGAATAAAACAATCGGTTGTCATGGTTTGGGCATGTGATGCGGAGGAATGAGGAAAATATCGTCAGGAAAGTTTTGAGTATGAATGGCTATACGAGAAGGGGAAAACCAATGAAACGACGGATGGACTGTGTGATAGATGATATGGCTAGAAAGGAAGAAAAATACATGTTGCGCCGACCCCAAATAAGTTGGGATAAGGGCAGCGGAATTATGATATGGGGATAAGACATCAGGTGTAATGACTAGCATAGAGGCATTCCATCTTAGAACTCAGGGTTGGAAATGCAATTGCATTCTAAGGATAAGATTGTATAGTAGAGTTCATAAATATTGTGTACACTTTAGTACCTTGTCTATTTTAATGTCATATTTAAACTGCCATATGGGCGTTTTCACTAAAACGTGTAGGTACCCCAATTAAGGACTGAAATTAAGGTCCTTTTGTCAGTTTTGTGACGAAAATTAGACATACATTGCGGCCGTCAATGTATAGCTAATTTTCGTCACAAAACTGACAAAGTTAAAAAGTTTCTTAATTTTAGTCCTTAATAATTGGGTACACGTTTTAGTGAAAACGCCCATATATAAATTGTCACAGCGATTAAAGTCACAAGGCACAAAAGTGTATCTACACATATTTAGCGAAATTAACCGTTATTTCGAGCAGGACCAGTTTCATTTTGCTCTTTGATCAGAACCGAAATTATATCGATTCGTTCGAGTGGAATCGAAATGAAAATGCTCTATGTAAGGCTATTCTGATGAGCTTAAAAAAATTAACCAGGTGTCCAGGTTTCCGAGCCCTGGTCACAGATCCTACGAACCACCAAGGACTTTGTTAATGCAACATAGAGCCTTGTCATAATGACAGCGTCAAGTGACGAGACAAAATTACATAGGAATTAATCGTCGATTTTATGCGACAAGGTACTATATATGTTCAACAATTAAAATCCGTGACCGTATCATCAGACATGTATCGTATGGTTTTTAGTACGGCCGCCATTACTGTCAACTAAATAAGAGCTATCAAAACGTTGACAATATGATAACGGATCAAAAACGATATGGTTTTTACCGTGTTGAATAGAGGCAGTATACTGAACCAACATGTCCATCTTATAATAGCTTTCTCATAAACTTGGTGATATGTTTAACGGTCCTTGTGCCTACGTAACTCTAAACCAGTCTTGCGAAATGCCAACCAAAAGGTCAGTCGCACTTATTTAAATAATCATGAGAGTGGCTAATTTTGTGTTGAAAGAATTCATTCCAATCATAAAATGCTAAGTATAATTTGAAGATGACGGCAAAGAGACGACACGAGCCTAGAAGAGACCCTGCCTATGAAGCTGGAGGTCCCGGGTTCCAATCCCGGTAAGGGCAGATATTTGTGTGATAAGCGGGCGTATTTGTTCCTGAGTCTTGGATGTTTTCTTTGTATTTGAGTATGGTACTTAAAAAAAAATACTAAACATAAAAACGGGCAACTACCTACGTTTAAAAACTTCTTTGATTCGTAATGATTCTAATTATGTAAGATACCACTGAAAAACTAATGAAATAAAACATGAAATTAATGATTATTCGTGACATGGACATAAGGGAAAATTACAAAAATTCAGATTTAAATGATCAATATCTCCGAAACTAGCAAAAATCGCTGAATATGCATAGGGGTTAAATCGATAGCTTTTTAGCTGCTCTATCAGCCATAGACGGGTTGACGTCGGTTTCTGGGACACCCTGTATATTCAAACTAAATCAAATCAAAATAAAAAAAACAGCTATCTTTGGACCACAATAATATTAACCCTTTCGAGCGCAGTACCTACCGTAATTAGAGATCAATTAGCCATACTGCTTGACGTCTATAGACGTCACCGCGCCTGAAAGCGTTAAAGTGTTAAATTAAATTAAATATACAATGTTTCTACTGAGCACATAACTGACTATCTACTTACCTACTTGGATTGATATGCTAGTACAGTCAACAGCATAAATAAGTGATCATTTATGTACCTTGTCACTTTAACGTCGTGTTTGAAATGTTATACAAAATTGTGAAACTATTGAAAGCGACAAAGTACATAAATGATCACTTATTTATGCTGTTGACTGTACCTACGTGAACCAGACAACAATTATTCACATACCGACAACCGAACCTCTGGAATAATGATTTTTAAGAGCTGTCCAATAATACTTCTCTCACTCAATGTCAAAACGAAAAAAAAATACATTTGCATTCCCGAAAAAAGATTTAATTTTTCAACTTTGTTGGCGTAATTTAAATGTATAACTATGTCAAATTACAGCTTTGTAGTACCTACCAAGAGTCTTTGAGTTGAATCGCGGACAGACAGACAGACGGACATGGCGAAACTGTAGGGGTTCTTTGTTTACCACGGATCCCTAAAAACTAATGTCTTAATAGTTAATCATTTCCTTGATCAATTATTTATAAAAATCAAGTTCTACCTAATTTTATAATTGACATTTTAGTTTTAAGTCGTTTAGGCATCAATTAATTTGCGGACGTAGAGGTAATTAATCGATAAAATACCGGTTTTTAGATTAATTATAAATATAGAAAAAACTAATGAAAGGAAGATTAATTTTCCTTATTTTTTGCCAAATGTTTTTTTTATGTAAGAGTTATAAAAGTCATAAAGTTATCTATGTTGTCGGCCTTATAAGAAGCTGCACAGTTTTGTACCTTTTCGCTTTAACGCCTTTGACAGATTAGTGCAGTGACAAAACACTAAAGTGTGTAGCTTCTTATTAGGGCTACCGTAGCACCTTAGGGCAATAGGGAAGATGCATGGATTATTAAATCGCGTTTCTCAACAAAATATAAAAATACCGTAAAAGAGATCACCAAAAGTGAAATTAAAATTAAAATCGGCCAATAAATACAGATGATACAAGCATTTCAAACAGCTAGTTTTTTTATTATTATTAATTTATTTATTAAAAACAAACAACATGGTACAATAAAATTAAACGCCCAGCAAAACTGTTAGAACAGCTAAACTGCAGGAATGTGTCCGTGAAAAAAATCTGCTTTTATTCTAATTTTAAATATAGCTAGACAGATATTAGACAGAGATCCGATATGCACTGTGACGTCATATAACAGGTCGGCCATATAAACTTCATGTTAAACTCTGTTTTGCTTGAAAGAAGAACAAATCTTTGTTGGTTTATAGTTATCATTGGTTATTTTTATAGATATTAAAAAAATGTTTTTTTTTTCAACTGCTTGTTACATTACAAAAACCTCGTTAAGAATTGTAATAAACCGGTATTTTTCGAGCCGTTCCCAAACCCTGAATACCACCCGTACTCCAGAATTAATTATACCTACATAAAACCTTCCCCTTGAATCACTCTATCTATTGATGAAAACCGCATTAAAATCCGTTGCGTAGTTTGAAAGATCTAAGCGTACATACAGAGGGACAGACGGCGGGAAGAGTCTTTATTTTATAATTATTTATACTATGTAAAGACAGCCAACTCTTCAGGGGAAATTTAAAACCAAACAGAATGATGCTAATGCAGAAACGTGCCGTACGCACATAGCTAGGGTGAAACCTAAGTATCTACGCAGAAATCTCGAGATGAACCGCATAATGACGCACTACACGTATACCTTACATACAGGGTGTTAGGCAGAAGGTTGGACAAACTTCAGGGACTAACTCTGTAGGTCATACTCAACAACTTTTATTATGGGACCAACATCCAAATCGCGAAAATAGCTGTTCCATACATTTCGGCTGTTTAGCTCTCAAAGTTTATGGAACAGCTGTATTTTTCTTCGCGATTTGGATGTTGGTCCCATAATAAAGTTGATGAGTATGACCTGGAAACACCTTTAAATTCCGAATAACTTTTTTCCGAATATTCATTTGTCCGAATGTTCATTTTTCCGAAAGCTATGTTGCGCTGGAGCTATTTTAGATTAAATGCACAATTTAATTGTCACACGTAGGTTAGGTTAGGTTTGATTTATAAGCGATAGCAAAAAGGTATGTCTTCTATAAAAAAAATGCGTTCGGAATTTTGATCAATTCGGAATTATGACTCTTCGGAATTATGTAGTGTACCCGTATGACCTACAGAGTTAGTCCCTGAAGTTTGTCCAACCTCCTGCCTAACACCCTGTATATTTGGTCAGAAAAATACATTTACTGACGACGTGGTTGGCCTAGTGGATATTGACTCTGCCTACGAAGTCAGCGGTCCCAGCGTCGATTCCCGGTCAGGTTTTGTATTTGTGTGATGAGCGCGATTGTATGTTTCTGAGTCTTAGAGCCTGTTTCATAATCGACGAGTAAACTTATCTTCCATTTAAAGTTGGCTCTCTCCTTGTCTATTTTTAAGTGTAAGAAAGAGAATGGGCTAAATTTATCTGTCAAATATGCTTTACTTGCCCATTGTGAAACAGGCGGTTAGACTTTTATGTATATAAGTATTAATTTGTCTATATAAGTTTATTTATTGTTATTGTTTTTAGGGCCTGTTTCACAATCGACAAGTAAATTTATGTGCCAGTTAAAGTTAGCTTTCGCCTTGTCGATGTTCAAGTGTAAGAAAAGAAAAGGGCAAAATTTATGTGTCAGATATGCTTTACTTGACGATTGTGAAACGGGCCCTTAGTGTTTTCTCATAATACAAGCCTAGAGCTAGGTTTGGGACTGGTTGTTGTTATGATGGCATGGAGAAGACAAACGAGCACACAGGCCACGTGACGGTCAGTGGGATCTGTGACCCATAGACATTCGCATTCTCAAGACTACAACTCAAGACTGCAATCTGAAGACCGCAAATCCGTTGCCAACCCTGAGGACAAAGATGGAATGTCTGTATGCTAGTAATTTCACCGGTTGTACTATCCCCATACCGGAACATATCAATGCGAACACTGCTGCTTAGTAATAACGTTATCGTTATGTTCAGAGCCTCTATTCCACACGGTAAAAACCATATCGTCTTTGACCTGTTATCGTATTGTCAACGTTTGATAGCTCTTATTTCCTTGACAGTAATGGCGGCTGAAGTCAAAACAATGCCGTACAGGGGGGTTATTATGACATAGCGATGCAGTTCTTTTTATGGTTAGCGTAAAGGACAGAGCTATAGCAGTTACATAGCTCTGTCTTTTTCTCTCAGCGTAAACTGAACTGCAATAGCTATATCATAATAACTCCCCAGGGCCTCTATTCCCGGTGGTAAAAACTATATCGTCTTTGACTAGAGGGCTTATTGTCTAACGCACTCGCAATCACGATCGTTTTCATTTTGTAATTAGTCAATAAGCCCTCTGTTATGGTATTGTTTTGACGTCGGACGCCATTACTGTCAAGGAAATAAGAGCTATCAAAACGTTAACAATACGTTATGGTTAATACCGTGTTGAAAAAAATAAAAATATTATTTCTAGCTGTTATTCTGTACCGTAGAAGCGAATTAGTTGTGAATATAGGCCGGTCAGTAAAAGTGTTCGCAATCGTGACGTAATTCGACCTCGAGTCGCCGAACGTAATCGATAGCTTTCCAATCACATTGACCATTAGAATCGGCTATACGACCAATATACAGCTGAATTAGAGTATAAGCTACATTCAAGCTGTGATTACACGATTGTGTACTTTGTTTCGTTCCGCGTAATCAAATTTTTAGATAAAAATATCGCTCAGTCTAAGTTATTATTGTAATTTCCTCTGTCATAATGCAGAAAAACCGGGCAAGATGTCGGAACATGCTCAGTGGGGTTCCTAAGCCGTTACTATAAAAACAAAAAAAACAACATGTAAACATATATGTATAATATTATTTGGTACCCCAAATCTAAACAAATGATGGTCACATTATATATTATGATTTTTAAAAGCTATCCAATGATATTTTACTTGAAGTAAAAATGTTTAAAAAAAATACCTTTGCTTTACTAATCGCTGCCTAAATGCAAAAGCGCCACAAATCAAAAACAATTATAGTTTGATTTAAAACTTAAAGTAAATAGCATGCCGATTTTAAATGCAACACAAACACATTTTGTATTTAAGCAACTAATATGTGTACAAAATTTCAGTTTTGTTACTTTGAAAGTTTCTTAGAAAGATTGAGTGTGACAGATACAGACAGACAGATAGATTCCCGGTTATGTATGAGAGTTAATAAAAAAGTTTGAATGTAATTATTATTAAATCTAAAATCGACGTCATGGTTCCTAAGAACAGATCTCGTTATCTCTCATAGTTTCCGACTTCTCCATACTGACCCATTTGGATTGTACACCCTGTATATAGATAAGATATGCCTTTGACTGTTCGTGTATAGATTTGCGTGCAGGAAAGGCATAACTATAAACCAACAACAAAGCATTTCTTGTTTTATTAAGGAAGTAAACATGAATGAAGTGGTCGAACAAAAACAATAAAAATTGCTAATAGCACGCACATACTTGATTTGAAGGAGAAAGGTGACAATAGTTTATGTTCATCACTATCTATACGATATATTTTTGAATGCGGATATTCAATAATAAAATATTGATTGCCTTCTACAATGATACATTTATAGAGCACCTCGGAGACAATTAATTGCGATTGTCAATTCTACGTGATTGGGTTCACTAATGTTTCACCGATATACGTTTGACCGAACGAGTCGTTTGGCAACTGCTTCATTTCCCAACCCGCTTATATTTCTGTAACTGTAAATATTTCAGATTTTTTATAAAAACCAACCTAACCTAACCTATAGGGTCTACACAATGGCAGGTGCGCTGCCGGCCTTTGAGAAAAGAGTACGCTCGTTTTTGAAGGGCCCCAAGTCGTATTGGTTCGGAAATACAGACGCCGAGAGCTGATTCCACATAGATAAGGCGCGTGGCAAGAGGGCTCTCAAAAAGGCAGTGATGGATTTCCAACTATAAAGATTTTATAAATGAAAAGTACAAATAACTTACCAAAAATCCGCTCCAACGTGAAAATACTTTTGTATATCCGTTTGTCACTTCACAACACTTCACTTCACATTATCTAGCACTAAATCATCCAAAATAATAGTCGTAGTAATAAAACAATATATATACTGCTACAGCATATAGCGCGAACTTGAGATATATGTAACAAAAGTCCTTTAAAAAATCGCAAACTTTCTGGGTTACACCCTTTTGTGGTGCGGTCTCTTGCATTTATAAGTTACAGTGCTTTGCCAATCAACCTGAAACAATTAATTTTTAATGTTAACATTTACAATTAAACAAAAAAAAAAATACACAGCATGTTCTAAAAAACGTTAAATTTTAGTGATATAAGCGCTGTATAGTACCTATCCGACCGACGAATTGTACAACTATACAACAGCTCTTATGTAACAAATTTATAAAATAAGGGCATGTTTACACCAGGCTTGGTCTGACAATAAGCTCAGTGTGAACACAACTTATATCAGTGTTTAATTCTTATAAGTGACACAGAAGACAACCAAATTATTTTATATTTTTTGTAATAGCTTAAAGCTGTTTGTTTTCCAATAATAAATAAATAAATAAATGCTGTATCATCTTGCTAAAGACAGGTCTATCATATCACTTGAATCAATGTAGAACCGATACCAGATTGTTTTCTTAAACTACTCGCCTTTGAATTCGTCAGTTAATTATTAACTAAACCAGAGTTAGGTTAGGTTAGATTATCTAATCTACCATTTTGGCCAAGCTACTTCGTCGACGAAACGCAATAATAATAGTATGAACTTAAGCAATGTTAACAAATTACTGACAGATTGACGTGGGAGTTGTTTTAAGGTATCAACGCGTAAAGTCCTCTCTGACTTTCCCTCAAATTTTCGAATCCCTTGAAAGAGTCAAGGAAGAGTGTTATTTGTAGCAAATATACAGCTAATTTGGTACTGCAAGTATTTTTATCAAAGGTCACGTTGTGTCAGCATGTAACTTTCGTTATTATGAGGCGTGAAAATTAAATAACCTCCAGTAAAATGAAGGCTGTCGCAGTGACGTAATACTCATTCAGTTGTAATCAGTTGATATGGAGGCCATAACGAATTTTGTAGAAATTAGGGAGTTTAAAAAGACAACAGTAAAACATCATCCTGTATCTCAAGCCTGTGTCAATTGGGATACACCTTTTATAGAAGTATTTTATTGATATTTCTAATTCTAATTTTAATTAATGGCTTTTACTCCTGTTAAGGTATTTTATCGATATTTACTCGGGAACTATCCGATTTTCCGGGATAAAAAGTAATGTATTTCTGATTCCGGGATGTAAAATATATTTGTACTAAATTGCACTTCGGTGTGTTTAGGCGTTGAGCCTTGAAGACGTACCAAACAAACACAGTTTTTCATTTAGAATATAAATAATGAGAAAGGCATTTCTAAAGGATTGTAAAAAAATACGTTTAGGTTTTTATTTAAAATGCATTAACGTATCAAAACTTATTGAAATATTCACTACAAAAGAAAAAAACAATGAAATGCATAATGGATGAAATTAATTTCTCAAAAGGTCTTTAGTTCTATTTTCGTAAAAAAACTTTGAGGTGTATCCTAATTGTAAATGGTATCATCCTGTACCGTACGTGTATGTCTAAAAATATACATAACTACAAAAAAAAAAGATTAATACATTTTATGATTAAGTTTGAATGTAATCAAAATTACATCTATAACCTTTGGTATTGTAGTTAACTAATAAATATAATATTAACAAGTGGACGAACTGGTTTGATTAATAGCTATTAAGAATATTAAATGTCAATATAATCCTATTGAGAAATCATGTTCCAATGACATTTAGTTTTTATATTAATTACAAGTAATGACTTATCAAGTTATACAGGAAGTTGTTATTTCTTGTCAATTTTGCGCTTGGAGGAGTTTCTGTGATTTTGTAACAAGAAAAATCTAAAGAAGAAATGTTTTTTTAAACAAGTTTTGAAAAGATAATATTACGAGATTTTTACCCAATTATTAATAAAAAAATAAGACCATGAACCTCAACTTCTATTATTTTTTGATGAAGAACGAAATTAAAGTGAAATATGTACAAATACAAACACTAAAATAAAATTAAATAACTTGACCAAATTTAAAATAAATAAATGTTAAATTTAATAGTCCTATTCCTAAATTTCATAATACAACCAAGTAAAACATAAAAGTATAAAAACAGAAAGCTGCAAACAATTGTCACAAAAATATAAAAACTTCATAAAATACTAAAATACCACCACCTGACAAGTCATTGGTCACAAAAAACATCTATTTTCTTCATAAAATATACAGTTTTTTGTTTTGAACACGTCCGAAAAGATATTTCTACTAACTTAAAACATAGCTTTTTAATATAATTATACGACTTTTAAAATGTCCACAGTCAGCTGGCCTTTAATAAAACACAACTAGCATCTGCACTACAACCTAGAAAACAAACAAAAAAAAAACACTAATACACCAGTAAAATAAACACCCTATCAACCACTCTAAAAAACTAAACACCCTATATGCTTAGTAAATAAAAAAACTAACTTTAAATCAAGGACGGACCTTTCAATTCAATTCACACAAACAAACACGCGGCCGCTTTCCAAGCGACGCGGGCGCAACTGCCTTCTAGAGGGGACAGGGCGGCCATGCTCAAGGAAAATAATGGACATTCTCAATCGACGTGTCGTGTCTCGCGTGCGGCATTAATTGGTGTTACCATATTGTAAATAAACCAGGAATTGGTTTTGTATACAGTATGTTGCAAAGTTAAGCGTGTTTAATTTTGTAGGTTTAAAAGATTGTTTTTTTTTTGCATTTGATTTTGATTCCATTTTTAAAATGGGATGGAATTTTTACATGTTTAAATTCATAAAAGTACAGTCTGTGAGCAGTTAGAAGATGCTTCGTGTTTGTACTTCTCTCTCACTCGCTCTTAATAAGAGCGTATGAGTGCGAGTGAGAGACAAGTACAAACCCGAAGCATCTTCCAAGTGCTATGGCACTGTAACTAGAATTTACTCGCGGCTTTATTTACGTAGAACTTACTGAGGGTGTTTTTTACATTGTTCTAGATTAAAAACCAACTATGCTATTTGCATACTATTTAAATTATACTTACCTTTTAGTTTTATAAATCAACGTCGTAAAGTAATAATGTCTAAAGCTTGAGTTTAAGTTTAGTAAAAAATAATTTGGATCCATTTTGCATCACTCGTGCTTGGTAATTTTATTTTAAAAGTTTAATAAAATCATAAACAAGCGCGAGTATTTTTTTCTTAACTTGAATATTTTATTTGTATTTAAGTTTGTATTTCGCTAGAGTTTTGTTCAGGACTAGGTCAATTTATGGAGATTTTCCCTGTTTTTTTGACAATTAGTAGCAGTTTAATATTACAAAACTTAAAACATATAATCTAACGGTTCAGTAAAAAGAGCCCGTTGTTTCCCACAATTTTTTTGGTCATAATTAATCTATTGACATAATTATTGATACTTATAATTTTTATCATCTTAGTACGGGCACATTACATAACTCCGTTTGTCGAAATTCCGAATTTTCATAATTCCGAAAGCAATGTTTTGAAATGAAATTAAATAAATGAAATATGAAATTAAATATATTTATTTGATACAGTGGCTTAAGTGGCTAGTTTTCATATAAAATGTTATCTATGTATAAACTGCACTGTGCGATAAATTAACAATCTATTTACTCAGTCATCTGCACTAGGCTAAGCCAGTCTTGCAGAATGACTAATTTTTTTTTACCGTTTTTTATTAAGATAGATAGCGTTAAAGAATTATACAATTTTCAAATTTTATTTGCAAAAAAAATAGCTAAAAGATGTGCTAATTGCCAGTTAGCACGTCGGTATCCCGCAGCTGGTGCAACAGCGCGTCCAGGGTAGTGATTCTTTCAAAAGCAAAGGTGAGCAAACGCAGGAGTGATGTCCAAGCGGCGAGTTTAAGTAGTCCCGTCAAAGCGAACAAAACACATTTCAGCGCGTGTTTTCAATTTGGCAGCATGGCTTCTCGAACGTATAAGGCTGCCTAATTGAGAATGCACGCGCTAATATGTGTTTTGCTCGCTTTGACGGGACTACTTAATCTCGCCGCTTGGACTTCACTCCTGCATTCGCTCACCTTTGCTTTTTTGAGAATCAATACCCAGCAGCTCTACCGCCCTCGCGTTCCTGGCGCGGCTTCATAACTCAAACCTAACCTTACCTAATGTGTAGCAATTAAATTATGCATTTAATGTAAATTAGCTTCAGTATACGAGTAACATAGGTTTCGGAAAAATGAAAATTTGGCCGAATGAATATTCTGAATAAAATATTTCGTGTGCGTGTGTGTGTTGTTTGTTACTTCTTCACGCTGCAACGGCTGGACGGATTTGGATGAAATTTGAAATGGAGATAGCTCATACTCATACCCTGCACTAACATATAGGCTAAAGTACTTAAAGTTCTCGAGGGAATTTCGACAATAGAATCCTATGCGAGCGAAGTCGCGGGCAGAAGCTAGTTATTAACGTATGACTAAAAATAATTATATCGGACAATATATAGACTCGTCAGTAAGCGTGGTCACCGTACTATATCGCGTGCGCTCGCGCCGATCGTGAAACCAAACGCATTGCGCTAACTTCGGTTACCAATACACCTGGGCCCGTGTTATGGCCTCCTAAATAAAACCGGTCAAGTGCGAGCCGGACTCGCGCACCGAGCGCTCCGTATTTAAGATAATATGGTTGGAAAACGAAAAAGAAAATACTCATTTCGTTATGAACTTTATTATCTATGCAATAAGGTCCATTTTGACTAGCCTAAATTGATATTTTTTTCAGAACTGGAACGTTTGACAACTTCATTTTATTTTTCGCGTAAAATATAAGTAATCATCATTAAATCAGATATTTTCCAATATCTTATTAACATAAATAGATACATATTTAATATAATACAATTAAAAGTTAAAACTAAACTTATTTAAATTAAAATAAAAACTAAGCTACTCAAATATTAAAGACGTAAATAATAATCACCACTATAAAAAGAAACAATTATTTGGTTCACAAACTTCAGAGATAAGGGGGGGAACGGTAATTTTTTGTAAGATTTTGGCTATAAATAAAAAAGTAGAGTGAAGAAAAACAACAAATACTAAAAGATGGTCAAGAGTGATTTGGGCTGCCGCTGATTCGATTCGAAATCGAATCCAAATCGGAATATAACAATACAGTCAGTTATTCCCAGTAGAATACAGCCTCTGATGAGGCTCATAGCTCTTATTTACTTGACAGTAATGGCGGCTGAGTTTAAAACTATGCGAGAACATGTCAAAAGCAATATGGTGGTACCCAGAACGAATAGACCCTCTGTACTTAAAAAAAGATAAAAAGACATTTATTCAGTAATTAGGCCGCACGGGCCACGTCAAGAGTCTACCAGCGCTTCCCAAGAGGAGACCACTGCTGAAAAGAAACGCCGCAAGAAACTTAACTATTTAGTTTCTTATCTTATCTTAGTCCGGATTTACACTTGTAAGTTATTACTGTAAGTTCTGAGACGCAACTATGGGTAAGAGTGAGTGGCAAATATCTGCATCTCTGTCTTGCAAATAACTTTGTTTCAAAACTTACAGTAATAACTTACAAGTGTAAATCCAGCCGCAGAAGTCACTTTCGGATACACTTCGACCCATTTAGGATCTTTTGTGCAATTACCCTCTTACACACTCGGCTGATCGAATGTGCAGGTTTCCTCACGATGTTTTTCCTTCACCGTAAGAGCATCGGGTAATGTATTTAAGTTAGAATTGGCACATGGTGACCGCGCGGATTCAAACTTGGTCCCCTACGATCACGAGTTGACCCCTTAAGACACTATGCTACCGATGCTAACTTAAGTATTTTACTAGCAAATCATTCATTTAATGTTGACTTAATTCAACACACCGGTAGCAACAAATTATTTTAACCAAACACACAAAGGAAGCAATTTAAAAATGGCGGAAGCGTATAAACACGAAATTATGCATTGATGAGGAAACACTTGTTATCGTTTTTCAAACAGTTTACTAGGTTAGCGTGACAGAGCCGGACATACGGACATACACGCGGCTCTAATCATGGAGGAACTGATTTCGATAAGCATGCCACGGGTTTTGTTCCGGCGTGTTTTCCTAAGGTTATATTAGACATTTTTTTATTTTAACAGAAACGTCTGTACGTAATTCAAACTATATTAAAGCAAAAAAATTCGTCGGTCTTAGGCAGGATTCGAACCTACATCTCCTCTGGCAATCCGGGCCAATGCAGGCGCATTACCAATTATGCCATCAAGACCCTACTTAGGATCCACGAAATTAGTGATCGCTTACTTCTTCATACTCTGAGGGTATGCTGACGCCATCTATCGTTGTTTATTAACAAACGACACCCATGTTTCAAGTTCGTTGAAATTAGCCCGGATTGCCAGAGGAGATGTAGGTTCGAATCCTGCCTAAGTCCGACGAAATTTTTCGCTTTAATATACAGTCTGTGAGCACTTAGAAGATGCCTCGGGTTTGTACTTCTCTCTCACTCGCTATTAATAAGAGCGTATGAGAGCGAGTGAGAGACAAGTACAAACCCGAAGCATCTTCTAAGTGCTGTCGCACTGTAGTTCATTAGACATTGTTTATTTATGTATTTATTAATTAGTACATCCACTTAATAAATATCAAATACTTGCAGACAATTATCATTGACTAGAGGACGCCCACGACTTTGTACGCGTAGAATTAGTTTCCCGTTACTCCCCCCATTTTTACTCGTTGGGGGTCGATTTTCGGAAAATCCTTTCTTAGTGCTCACATCATGAAAGGAACCCCTGTACCAAATTTCAAGTTTCTAGGTACAGTAGTTTCGGCTGTGCGTTGATATGTCAGTCAGTCAGTTTAGCCTTTTACGAGTATATATAGAATAGAGTAGGTATTGACAACCCATTAGCCTAAGTTGGTAGTGACCCTGCCTACGAATCTAGCGCTCCCGGGTTCAAATCCCGGTAAGGGTGGATATTTGTGTGTTGAGTGAGCGCAAGTATATGCTCTTTAGTCACGGATGTTTTTTTTGTATTTTAATGTACCTAGGTATTTCTCTATATAAATCACACAAATTGAGCTAGTCCTAAACTAAGCTCTAGCCTTGTACTATGGGTACTAGACAACGATAAACATACTTATATAGAGAAATACATGCTTAAATATATAGAAAACATCCAAGACGCAGGAACAAAATACTCGCGTTTAGCATATAAATATTGGTATATACCTGGAATCGAACCCTGGAACGGTAGTTTCGTAGGCAGGGTTACTAGTAATTAGGCTTAGTGCAGTGTTTAACGGTTGTCAAATGTATTGACTAACAGCTGATTAAGACATAACGGTCTGCTAAATTGGTTGGCGAACTCGGCCCTTAGTGCGGTGTCAAGTGAATAAGACAGACCATAACATCATTACGCTATGGAAATAAGATGGCTTAAAATTAAATGGACACCTTGGTTTAATCTTACAAGGGAATTCTTGATTATACCATTTCACACGAAAATAGCTGATTATTTCAATAATCAGTTGTTTACAAGCATGTAATTAAAATAGCAAATGGTGCCCGGTTCATTGATTCAGCGAATCACGGGCGAGCATTAGATTTTCAAACGTTTCTCTTGTAACGGCCACGCTCTGATTGGCCGGGGAAAATGCGCCGCCATTGGACTGTTTTTGAAAACGCGTGTTTGCGTGTTTTAGCCACGAAATGTAGATGGCGTTGTAGGTTTAGATGGTGTTTTAGGATTTAGTACCTGAAGGATGCTCAAACGGTACCCTATAACCTACTAAGCCGACAGCCGTCCTATTTTTAAAGAGCTGTAGCTCTTGAACCGTAATAGATAGCCTGTTGATTTTAAAGAATATGTGTTTTAGTGGTGGCAGGACCTTGTACAGGGTCCGTTCGAATCGCTACCACCATCTTATCCCTTAACCTACCGCCGAGCAGCATTCGCATTGTTGTGTTCCGGTGTGAGGATAAGACAACTGGAGAAATTACTAGCATAGAGGCATTCCATCTTAGTCCTCAGGGTTGGCAACGCATTTGAAGTCTTAGGATTGCAGTCTTAAGATCGTAGTCTTGAGAATGCAAGTCTACGGGTCACAGATCCCACTTAGCATCAGGTGGCCTGTGTGCTCGGTTGCATTTCCCATGACATAAAAAAAGAAACGAGAAATTCCTATATTTTTAAAGTTAACGGTAACATTTAACAATGTGCTGTTTCATTGCACTTCCAAAATTTGTCTATCAGAAAGAAAGTAAAACATTTATTCGTGACAAACATAATCAAGAACAGATAGAAACGTACAAGAAAAAAGCGGCCAAGTGCGAGTCGGACTCGCCCATGAAGGGTTCCGTGAAAGGTAAATTGCGGTTTACGATTTATGACATATTAAAAAAAAAACTACTTACTAGATCTCGTTCAAACCAATTTTCGGTGGAAGTTTGCATGGTAATGTACATCATATATTATTTTTACATTTATCATTCCCTTATTTTAGAAGTTACGGGGGGGGGGGGACACATTTTTCCACTTTGGAAGCATCTCTCGCGCAAACTATTCAGTTTAGAAAAAAAAATATTAGAAACCTCAATATCATTTTTGAAGACCTATGCATAGATACCCCACACGTATGGGTATGATGAAAAAAAAAAATTGAGTTTCAGTTCTAAGTATGGGGAACCCCAAAAATTTATTGTTTTTTTTCTATTTTTGTATGAAAATCTTAATGCGGTTCACCGAATACATCTACTTACAAAGTTTCCATAGTATAGCTCTTATAGTTACGGAAAAAAGTGGCTGTGACATACGGACGGACAGACGGACGGACAGACATGACGAATCTATAAGGGTTCCGTTTTTTGCCATTTGGCTACGGAACCCTAAAAACCAGACTCCGTACCATTATCTATACAACATCAGCAAAAAACGGAAAAAAAACATGTTTGTTGTATGGGACCCCCCTTAAATATTTATTTTGTTCTGTTTTTAGTATTTGTTGTTATAACGGCAACAGAAATACATCTTCTGTGACAATTTCAACTATCTAGCTATCACGGTTCATGAGATACAGCCTGGTGACAGACGGACAGCGGAGTCTTAGTAATAGGGTCCCGTTTTTACCTTTTGGGTACGGAACCCTAAAAAGAATCAAGATCTTCCTATACTTTTAAAGTTAACTGTAACATTTACCAATGTGCGGTTTCATTGCCCTTACAAAATTTGCCTATATCAGAAAGAAAGAAAATCATTTATTCGTGACAAACATAATCAAGAACAGATAAAAACGTACAAGAAGAAAGGAGACACGAAATGCTCCCAAACTCAGCGTAAAGCTGGCATTAAAGTCGGCGCTGAGGCTCTACTTTGAAATCCGTAATGCGAACTTCGTCTATTGCTATCCCTTTTGCTCTCGACGCGTCACTAATTCGCAAGAAAGTGACGGGGCGATCCGAAGTTCGAATTACTGATTTCAAAGTAGAGCCCCTGGTCTCCCGTTGGAACCACCTGGTGAAACCACGGAAGGTTACACACACATAACTATTTGAACACAGAACATAAATAATAAAATTAAAAAAAAAAGTCAAATTCAGAAATTCGCAAAAAGTTTTTCATGCCCGTCCTTATATGGCAGAATGGGCAACAGCCCCTTAGCCTTACATGAAGCAAGCAAAGAAAACAGACATGCATGACCTATTTGTGTGTGTGTGTGTGTGTGTGTCTGTCTGTGGCACCGTAGCTCTTAAACGGATGAACCGATTTGGATGCGGTTTTTTTTATTTGAAAGCAGGTTTTCTAGCGGTGGTTCTTAGACATTTTATATCGAAATCGGTTCAGCCGTTTTTGAAGTATTGAACTTTGAAATGTCAATGTCGGGGATTTTCCAACTTTTTGTTGGTTAGGTTATCTATGGTAGCGCCTATCCATCCAATTAGGATTGTTCATATTTTTACTATTACTCTGATTCGGAAACCATTTCGAGGAATAGGGGTTTAAAGCCGTTCTGCATTATTACGTTTTTGAAATATTTATCTATTTCGGATATTTCGACAAAAGTATATTTAACCTTTGTTTGGCTTTTGTTTTCGGCTTGAAGCCCTCTTAGGTGTATCTTACAGGTTAGGCAAAAACCGCTTGAAATAGTACGTGTAAATACACTATTACAATCACTTTGTATCATTAGATATTATTTAATCGTTGTGATTTATTAGAAAATGCCAAAACAAATCTAAAATAATCATGTCATCAATAAAATGTCTGCTAAATAAATAAAGATTTTAAAACAAAACTGTTTGATCAAATACAAAATTAAAGAAATTTGTCTCCTGAAATTACCTATTCTTTCGAATTAGAATGTAAAAACAATGAATTTTTTTTGGTATATCCCAATTGTTTTGTTTTTATACAATGCAAAAAGTGACTATAAATATCATACTTATTAGAGATCAACTATGAAAATAATAATATCAGGATTCGAACTCCCAATCCTCGGCAAGCACTACACTATAAAAATAATTCTACGGAAGACTAAAAAAGAAATCGTCGACGTAATCAGTAAATTGACATAATTACATCAATTCCAAACTAAATACGGTGATTACAATTTTTCACCTTTCATTTTCTTTTGTTGGGTCTATTGTCAATGGCGTCTCGATAAAAGATAGTTATTTGAACAATACTGAATGCACGGAAGTATATATCTCATTATCTATGGTTTTTTTATTGTAATGGTTAAGCGTGAGTTCGGTTGGAATTAAAGGTCAGGACTGAACTATTTTTTTAAGGTTATATTGTTTATTTTAGAAACAAACCTAAAAGTAACAAAGTTTAAACTATGTACGGTCACCAGCAGTAATAAATTATCCTACATTGGGCGCAAAAATATCTGACACGTCTAAATTACTAGAGGCATAAGAGCGTGTCGGTTATTTTTGCGCTCAATCTGGGATAATATAATTATTGCTAGTGACTATACTATGGGTACTAGACAACGATAAACATACTTATATAGATAAATATAGACTAACATTTATTCAAAAGACACAAACAATAAACAGAAAAATAATAAAACATACCTAACTAAAACTAAATACTAAAATAAATTAACTTATTCTAAATAACTATAATATGTACAAATGTCCCCTAGGCCACTGCCACTGGGAATGGTGCCCATAATGCTGGCTGCATTTCCTCGTTGGATAGCTATTGCTAGCCGTTGGCCGAGGAAAGAGCCAGCCCTATGGTCACCTGAGGCACGGATCATTTTAAATTTTAGATTTTTAAAAAGCTTCCGTGCCTCCGGGCCCCACGGTCCAAGTGTTTCTACTGCAAAAGCCGCAAATATGCAATTATCAGCTATATTTGCATATTTGCGCTTCAACAATGTTTGCACCTAGTCGAAGGCCTACCGCCAATCTGAAACTATTATTGTCCAAAAGGTTGCCGTAGTTCACAGATGGATAAGCCTGCAGCCAGTAACCCGATTCCTTCTCCGACACGGCTAGCATGCGAGCCTTCTCACAGCTTGTCGAACAGTTGTCAACAAGATGCTCGAAGACTCGGCGACAAATTGGCTCATCCCATAACTTTTGGCACTCTTTGCTGGTAGGAAAGTCTTTGCCTGGGCAGGCCATCTTCCATGCGTCCTTGGCCTCGGACAAGTATGTTACCTCGAAATCACTAAGTGATGGACGAAGAATTTTACCCACGAGTGATAACGTACTATGTACCGAGGACAAAAAAGCTGGAAGGGCAACACTAGAAATTTGGCGAATACCGAGACCACCATACCTAATAGGTAACGTTGCTTGTAAAAACATCTTGCTATCAAGTTTAATATTAATAATTTTTTGAATATGGTCAGAAATAATTTTGTCTATAGATTCACAATAATTTTGATATTTCCAAAATGGGCTGCAAATAAATGAATGAATGAATGAATGAATGAATGAATAAATATATACTTAAATACATAGAAAACATTCATGACTCATGAACAAAATATTCGCGCTCATCACACAAATTGCCCTTACCGGGATTTGAACCCAGGACCACTAGCTTCGTAGGCTCGCTACCAACTTGGCCATCGCGTCGACAAAAGCCTCGTCACACGACAAGACTCTGCCATTCACGAGATAAACACAATGACTAAGTATACGTCTTAGAAAGTCGTTCTGCTCGCTGCGCCTGCGTCGGTAATTAATCGTTACCGTAACTTTATGAGATAATATTAATATTATCATAAAGTTAAAGGATTACGAGTTAAAACCACGTTAAAACACTTAAAGAGAGATAAACTGGGCCGTATTTTACCTGGCTTTTTCCCGCGACTTTCCTCGTAAAAAATTTTTTTTCGTATGATAAGTATTCTATGTGTTAATTCAGGGTAAAAACTACCTCCGTTTTAAATTTCTTCTAAATCCGTCTAGCCGCGTGAAGGAGTAACAAACAAACATACAAACTTTCGCATTTGTCCTTGGGCTCTGTTCTACTCTGTTAAACCATATCGCCTTTGACCAGTTATCGTATTTTCGACGTTTTGATAGCTCTTATTTACTTGACAGTAATGGCGGCCGAGGTAAAAACGGTATGATAAAATGTTAAAATCAATATTGTTTTGCAGTAGTTAGTAGGATAAATGTCGTGTGCTATCCATAGTTAATATTGTGAATGTGAAAGTAACTCTGTCCGTCTGTTTGTTACGATATTAGGGCTAAACCGCTTAACAGATTTAAATAAAATGTATATATTTATAAAACTTTAATAGTTTAAGTCCCGGGAAGGACATGGGGTATTTTTTTCCCGATAAATTGGACAGTTTCCGAGGGAATGGCGATAAATAACTTCTACACGAACGGAGTCGCGGGCAAAGGCTAGTGAAGATGAAGACTATTAAGATGAGTGGTTCTTAAACCTTTTAGCAGCGGAACCCATATTTCAAACACTAACTCCCATATTCATAAACGCACATTAAACCTATATTTGTTAAAGTATTCTTTGTCTCTATCTGTCAAATTTAAAAGTCACTATGAAGAATAAGGATAAATTTAAGCTTACTTTAGCTTTAAATAAATGGGTTTATATTTTAAGAAGCCTCTAAAAAAGCATAATTCTTTTTTTTAGTTAAATAATAGGCATGAAAAAATAGGTAATTTACATAATGTATTCGAGATAACTAATAATGTCTCACCCCATTAAGTCGAACAAAAATAATAAATGTAAAATAAATAGCTGAAAATCAAACATTTTTTACACAGCCCTTAATTTGGCAAAAATAAAAAAGTCGGGAATTCAAACCCTTTTTGGTTTTGAATCAGCAAAAAAATTAAAACCCAATGCAAACAAAAAAAGTGTACATTATGGTATGTTCACTGTGCTGTGACGAACATTGCCAAATTAAGGGTTAGTGACTCGAAATAATTTCAAACTATTTAAATCAACTAAAACTTCATCCATACAATAAACTTTTTTCTAATATCACAACCAATTAGCATTCAATTCAACAAGTCAAAACGAAACCACGGAACCCCATCCGTTCTCTATTGTTCTCAGGTGACAGCTGTCATTCCGCCATGACAGTTGACCGAGCTACGCAATAGGTCAGTTATGTCACCGGGTACCGTATAGATGGCACACTGACCTTGTAGTGGCGCCACTTGACCTGGCGGCTGAAATTGGAACTAATATCATTGCTAGTTTAAATATAAACATTGTGTAATGTGAAAATATTGGCCCTTGATAGTTTTATTGCGTTGTGTTATACAGGGTGGGAAGGAGTATACCGACAGATTGAAACCAACGATTCTAGTGCGTATTTGGACAAAATAAAGTAAAACAAATATAGCTCGGTAAAGCCTAATTTTCGAGATATGAAATTATTTAAATAATTCACAAGTTGAAAAATGTCAAGGGTAACACGCCTTTATCGTATTTTGTCGGAGTCGTTTGTGAAGTGTGAAGTTTTCTTTTTCACTATCTTTTTTTTTAAGGCAGTTTTGGATCCATGTCATCTCTATGGTATCCATTGTACCGAGGTACAGCCCATAATTAAAAAAAAAAACGAAATACGAACTTTTTTTTTAAATTGCTATTGCATGTTTTTAAAAAAAGTTCATTTTTATTTTTTTATTTCTAAATTATGGACTGTACTGGACTGAAATTTTTCAGTCAACTTATTCGCTATATATTACTTACCATATTAAATTTGATATAAAATACTTTTTATTGAATAAACAGCTGGGTTAAGGTCGTCTCCTATCCGGATCTTAGACCATCATAATATAAGCATTGGAAAAATCGGCCCTTATTATAAATTTATACCTATGTCTTAATATTGCGTGTCAAGAAACTGATTATGCTAATCTCTAAAACATTATGGTTCTTTCATAGCGACCATGATAGATCGGCTCTTTATTATGACAAATTATTGCCATAACACTTTGTTCTTTGTTCCGGAGTACTTAAGGTTCCGTTATCTAAATAGCATCAGAGGCGTTACACTGACGTAACCAGGGAATAGAAAAAACTGTGGAAGCGGCATGAGCTTCGTTTAGTATCAGCCCTGCTGTCGCCAATACTCAAACTATCATAAAAACAACACGCCACCATGGAAAATGTTTTTGGTGCGGCTATCGTTTTTACACTCCAAAATGGCACAATAAGGCATGCAAGGATTTATTTCCTATTTTAGAAATATCCAAATATCGATATAAGCGATCGCGGCAAAAGTATGGTAGGTTGCGCGGAACTCCGCATAACCATGCCCCACGTTACACGCCCACTTGACACTTCTACTGTTTTTTCTGTTCTGTGGATATACCCTATGTCGCACATTTCGCCATCGATCGATTTATAACCCTCGTTAGTATATAGATCGCGTCCCGATCTATTTATTATTGCCGGCGGAGTTACGTAGCAACCGCCGCAGTTTTGCGTAACGCGGTGAAAGTGCGCGGGCGCCGGCTGCGCGCGATTCGATTCTCAGTCGAAGGACAATGAATGTTCGGAACATGCTAGTAGGGGAGCCCACGACACTAAAGCTAGTTCGATAAGACTACCATACTGATATACAGGGTGTCCGAGAAACCGACGTCAACCCGCCTAGGGCTGATAGAGCAGCTAAAAGCTATCGATTTAACCCCTATGTATGTTACGCGATTTTTGCTAGTTTCGGAGATATTGATCATTTTAATCTGATTTTTTGTAATTTTCTCTTATGTGCATGTTTCGAAAAATTTACGTGATAACTCAGAAAAAGAACAGAAAAAAAAACGGGGGAAATTCGCTGATTCATAATGATTCTAATTACGTAAGATGCTGCTTAAAATCTTATGAAATAAAATATGAAAATTAATGATTTTGGGAAACATGGACATAAGGGAAAATTACAAAAATTCAGATTAAAATGATCAATATCTCCGAATCTAGCAAAAATCGCTTAATAGTTAACTCGGCCGCCATTACTGTCCTTCTTCTCTTCTGTCTTAGATTAAGATATCAAAGCATGATGAACAGGGAGCGTACTTTTCATGTCGTTGACGCAAAAATGACGTCACGCTTCATAGAGTATGATTCCAAATGTTGTTATACTATTATATTAAGTAATCTGTTCAATAGAAAAATGAATACCTACTTCATACCTAAATGTAAGTGGAAACTATTTGATTGAGAACGGCAGTAGCGAAAATCATCGGGTAACACAATCATTTAAAAAATATTATTTTACTTTGTAATAAAAATTTATATAATTAAATAGTCATAAATAAAATTATGGCATTGACGTTCATAATAAAAGAAAATTGACTCAATTCGCCATTTTTAGTAATGAGTACCTAGTGAAATAAAAATTGATGCCGCCGTGATCTGTATTTTGATTGCGATTAAGCTGTATTTAACTATAATTATTTTACCGCTTCTTATTTTTTATTTTTTATTTGTGCTACATACCTAAACACCTGCCAAATGAAACCAAAGCACCCTGTGTGTAAAATTTCGTCATTTTGACGTCATCGGCATCAAAAGTACGCCCCCTGTGAACTAAGTCAGTGAAGTAGAAAATGGGCCTCGATTCTAGACAGTAAAAATATCAATAAGTCATCGAACCCTATTGCACTTATAGACTTGCTCCATCATTCAGAAATATCTTGCGAATATAATCTTTTTCCTGGCTGTTGGGTAAAATATTGACGTTTCTTGCGCCAAACTAAATTATCTTACAACAGTTTTAATGAAGAAATTACAGAGCAATTTGTACCGTGACGGGACGAGATGAAACTACAACTAATTCTGTGGAAACCATTTAGTTTTGGTGGTGATTTAATTTAAAACTGGTCAAGTGCGAGTCGGACTTACGCACTGGCGGTTCTGTATAGCTGAGTCACACTTTGTTGATTTTTATTAGGGTTTGTACTTTTTTAGTGCAACGTCCCGTCCTTATTTTTTTAAGGACCGTGTTTTTATTACGTAAACTCATACTTTCATTCCCAGTGTGGGGTAGGCAGAGCTATAGAATTACCAACAACTCTAAAAAATTGTTGGTAATTCTGTAACCACATTTTGCACAATTAGGCTAAGATGTTTACAGTGTATTAGTGACAGGGGGCGAGCCCATCGCCTAACAGTACTACAAGCCTATATTCCCTTAGTCGCCTCTTACAACATCCACGGGAAGACATGGAGTGGCACTATTCTAAACCGGCAACCACACGGGAGCTTTTATTGAAGCTGTAAAAAAAAGTCCAGCATATTCCCTATTGGCATCATTTCGTTACGGAACCCTAACCCCTACGGTTGCTCAGCTTAGTAGACTACTGTTAGGTCACAGGTTCAAACCCGCTTATGTAAGTTACACAGACTTCATTCGTTTAACTGTAGAAACTTGTGAAAGCGACTTTAATAATTGGGATGTTATGGCTAAGTGGTGGTAGGGCCTTGTGCGGGGTCCGCCCGGATCGCTACCACAGCATTCGCATTGTTGTGTTCAGGTGTGATAAGACAACCGGTAGGCATTCCATCTCAGTCCTCAGGGTTGCAATCTAGAGATTGTAGTCTTAAGATTGTTCTCTTCAGAATCAAATTACCATCAGGTGGCCTGTGTGCTCGTTTGCCTTCTTCATTGAATAAAAAATAAAAAATAAAGGATAAATGAAATTTATTCAGTTAATAGGCCGTACGGCACTTTTACTTTATTTATGAACCCTTATAGCGTATTTAGGAACCCTTAAAGGGTATTTAGGAACCCTTATAGTGTATTTAGGAATCCTTATAGTGTATTTTGGAACCCTTATAGTGTATTTAGGAACCCTTATAGTGTATTTAGGAATCCTTATAGTGTATTTAGGAACCCTTATAGTGTATTTAGGAACTATTATAGTGTAATTAGGGACCCTTATAGAGTATTTAGGAACTCTTATAGTGTATTTAGGAATCCTTATAGTGTATTTAGGAACCCTTATAGTGTATTTAGGAACTTTTATAGTGTAATTAGGGACCCTTATAGTGTATTTAGGAACTCTTATAGTGTATTTAGGAACCCTTATAGTATATTTAGGAACTCTTATAGTGTATTTAGAAACCTTGATATCCTTTTGAGGTTATAGTTACTTTTTCTCAGAAACTATAAAAGTCGCAAAGCTGAAGTTTCGACACATATTGAATTATTGATGTTTTTAGCGCGCACAATAACATACAAACATCTGAGTACCACCCATACAGGTAAAGCAACAGTATTTTTATAGTTATGGTCTGACATGTTCTTCCCCGGTTTTTTAACTCGTCTTTGTTTTTTGTACGGTTAACCATACGTTTACATGGAGTGTTTTACTTCTCCGAATTTTAATTTCATCGACTCGTGCAGGAGTTATAATTTTTTTGGTCACAGGTCTATCCTAACCTAACCTACGTAAACCATGCTTAAGATAACAATAAGGTTTCAGCAGAAATTAGCTTTCGATTAATTGATACCTACATTCATTCAAATGAGTATCGCTGATTCAAGGGGATTCCGTTTTCGTATAATTACTTTCTTTAAAACCTTAAGCGTTAGAAATATTTATTAATTTAATTCGCAAATCAATCGGCGCAAACCGGCCGCTTGCTCAACCGTTGCAAAACCGTCTGTCACTCCGGCTGTAACTCTGTAACTGAAGTTGACATACTTTGTCAAGGCCGCGTGGCTTATGTAACATGCCTGTAAATGTTAAACACTGTGTCAACTAAACTTAGCTTATACAATCGGTGAAATGCCTAGTGTTGTTCTTGATGACTTGCTGGCCTAGTTGGTAGTGACCCTGCCTACAAAGCTAGCGGTAGAGTTGCGCCCCCTCGGTCTTTAAAGGGAGCGCTCCGATCTCGGTCAATCGGTCAAAGGAGTTCGGCCTTTTAGTTCCTTTAGTTCCTTTAGCTCCGGAGCTAATTTTGAGATCTGAGCAGGACACGCTTTGAAATAGGTACTATTTGTCTCGTTCACATCAAGCGCGGCGCCGTGTGCTCTTTACTCGTTCGCTCTGTTTCGCTCATACGTTCAACAATTTGCTACTGACCTAAAGGACCGAAGACCGATTAAGATCGTTTACGACGAACTAGTTCCTTTCGGTCCGTGATGGAAATTCATTCCTTTTAGTTCTTAGTTCCTGACCGGATTCAAATCCCGGTAAGGGCAGATATTTTTGTGATGAGCGCGAATATTTGTTCTTGAGTCATGGATGTTTTCTATACATACATTCATACATATCGTGAAGGCCTTCGTTCCGAGAGTGGGGTAGGCAGAGCTACAGAATTACCAACAACTTTAAAAACTTAATTAATTCTGTAACCATGAGACTCAGAGACGTCAGTTTCATTTAATGCTTGATTAAAGTTGCTTTTTTTGCTACAGCAATAGAATAAGACAACACGTCACTAAACAAGCATTAAATTTAATTGACGTGTCTGAGTGCGGCAGTAAGATGTTTATCAGTGTACATTAGTGACAGGTTGCAAGCCCAGGTTTAGGTGCAGGTTCTATATGTATTTAAGTATGTATATCTATATATAAGTATTAATATCGTTGTCTAGTACCCATAGTACAAGCCTAGAGCTTAGTTTGGGACTAGGTCAATTGGTGTGGCATTGTCCCCTGATATTTATTATGTACTAGAGGACGCCCGCGACTTCGTACGCGTAGAATTAGTTCCCTGCTACTCCCCCCATTTTTTCCCGTTGGGGGTCGATTTTCGGAAAATCCTTTCTTAGTGCTCACTTACATCATGAAACAAACCCCAGTACCAAATTTCAAGTTTCTAGGTACAGTAGTTTCGGCTGTGCGTTGATACATCAGTCAGTCAGTTTAGCCTTATATATATATATATATATATATATATATATATATATATATATATATATATAACATACAAACACACAGATACACATATTTAAACATAACTCCCTTCTTTTTGCTTCAGTGGTTAATAAATAGAAAGTAAATTTACAATTGACATGACTAAAATAACAGTAATAACAACCAACATCTACGCAATCAAAACGCGACTCTAACTTCTAAACAACAATGTCTAATTGAAATAATTATTGTGTAACCTTAATTCGTTTTTAATGTACTAATAAGTTTACGCAATAGGAACATGGTGAGGTCAGATTTGTTAGCTAATTTAGGTTACGCTGTGGTTGTTGCTTTATAACTTTAAATATCTCAAAATAATATTACTGGGCCTTTATTTGATTTACTGTCATTAGGTATAAATGGAAAATCGTCCACGTGAAATAACCATTCTGAAGTTGGATCAAAAGTAATAGTATCCAAAGTGAATTTAGTCAAAATGTACTTGTGCTACATATTTATAACCAAATTTATTTTCGTTGTAAATTAATTAAGTCCAAATGGAATTTTGTCCTTAATAAATTATGAGCAAAATGAAATACGCACAAGTGAATGTTGTCTAATATGAATTAAGACCATATAAATATGTATAATATAAATTGTACATATATCAGGTAAGACGTATTTACATTTGGTCATATTTCGACCAATATCATATTGGACTATTTTACCATGGGACATGATTCCATTTTAGACGTTATTCAGGATGAACAATTTTCCTTTTTGTTGTATTTCAAATGGTATTTTTTCTGAACTGACGTATAATTTCATGTGGACGATTTTCCATTTGTACCTAATGACACCAAATCCTCTATTTTAGTACGTAAAACCATATTACTTTTGACGTATTATGGTATTGTTTTTTACTCGGCCGCCATTACTGTCAAGTAAATAAGAGCTATCAAAACGTTATTTTATAGGCAATATCGTCCCTTTTCTCAAACTCTTATCTGTTTGGATAGCTAGAAAGAAAAAACACCCATGTTCCAAGGTTTATAAATACTACTTTCCTATCAAAATATTTGATCAGATAAGAGGGTGGGAAAGTAAAAGGACGATATGGTTTTGACAAGTAGAATACTGCCCCCAGGCCCTCTTGCTTTTTAACCCGACTGCCGAAGGAGAAGGGTAATGTGTTTATCAGCCTATATATTATGTATGTTTGTTCCTTTGTGGCGCTCTAGAAACTAAACGCATGGACCGATTTTGATGATTCTTATGTCAATCGATTTGTCTTAATCTCGTGAGTGTCACTAAAGATATGACAGTAATTAAAATTCAATATGGTGGCAACCGGACGCCATATTGTAAAAAGAAAAAAAAATAGTCGGCGAACTATGACAAGTGGGGTATCATTAAATAGGTATTTAAAAAATATCTTTAGGTTTCTTTTATCATTTTTCATTTTGATCGATCATTTAGGATTTATAAGAATTTAAAGTTGGTTAGCAACAGTCCGGTATTTTAAAGCTTTCTTTTTGTTGTTTTTTTTTTGATGCAACGTATAAATACTGAGTGTACACTAATTGTCATTATTGTAGCTGACTGTCTTATCTCACATTAAAGTTGTTTACTATCTGTAAAAATCAAGAAGTTTCCAACCGTGAGTTGATGTTTACTTCTTTCTACTTTATACATATAATAGAGTTCAACGGGCGAGCCAACTTTTTAATGGGTCTTTTTATTCTATTCTGTAAAATCATATAGTTTTTAAAATGTTATCATATTGTCAACGTTATAGCCCTTATTTACTTGACAGTAATAGTAGGTAATGGCCGGCGAAATAATAACAATACCATACCATGTAAAAGCAATACTGATTTACACACTACAATAGAGCCAGTGTAAAGAGAATAAAAGCTGTAATTTTGTCAAAATTATGTTTTTTTTTAAGGCAAAGAGAAGGTAAAAAGGCTCACAGGCCACCTGATGGTAAGTGGGATCTGTATCCCATAGACATATGCAATCTCAAGACTACAATCTCGAGACTGCAATCCTAAGACCGCAAATCCGTTGTCAACCCTGAGGACTAAGATGGAATGCCTCTATGCCAGAAATGTCACCGGTTGTCTTATCCCCATACCGGAACACAACAATGCGAACACTTATGCTTGGCGGTTAATGAATAATATGGTGGTGCACACGGTGCAAACAAGACTCTATCATACCGATATCGTAGCAAGATGGGTAAAGTACTAAATTAGAATAAAGGTATTGGTTTAGTAGTTATTATTCCAAAGACAAATATTTGGTAGAAAACGTTAAAACGACGAGAAAGGAATTTTAATGTTGTTACTTAATAATTTAACGTAATAATTTAATCGATTCGGTCCGATACTTGCTAATATGAACCGTATCTTTGTTAGCATAACGTTGGCTTTTAAACGGTGTGAAATTACATAATATGTTTAGACCGAATCATTGATATGAATTTATAAATTTTATTACAGTTTAGTTTATAATAAAAGATGTTTTTCTTAATATGAGATAACCTAAATGTGTACTTTTGATAAATAACTTTATTTTAAACTAGCTGTTCCCGTGCCCACTTCATTGGGCAATTAAGATATAATTTTTGTGTCAATATATAGCCTATAACACTCACAAATAACGTGGCTTTCTATTGCTAAAAGAATTTACAAAATCGGTTCAGCAGATCCCGAGATTACCCCTTATAACGTCAAAAACTTCACCTCTTTATAATATTAGTATAGAAATATAGATCAGTGATCAAACCATATTTAAATCGATTTAGTAATCGCAATGACAACCAAAACTTAGGCCAATTTCGGTCACTTTTCAACTGTCAAACGTTACATAACATTCACAAACCAAACAATTGCCATAAAAACTCCTAAAAACAAGCTAAACTTAATATAATAACTTACACATATTAAAGAAACTTACGCCTTTTTAAAAAAACACAATTTTTCACTTCACTTTCAAGTCCGTGTGTATTTTTCTATTGGGTTTGCGCGTGTACATGCGCTCGCGCCGGCGGTTGGGGGGCGACTGGGCACGTTCGCTTTTACGAGAAGCGAGCGGGTTTGAGGTGTGGTTAGAATGGAGACTTTTTTTTTATTCATTATGAATCAATAAAAAATAATAAAGATAAAAAGATGAGGACTTGACAGAAGCGCGTGGAGCTAACCCCATGTGCTTCTGTTTAGTCGACCAGAGTAAATCTCTTTAACCGAACAATTGTCCTCGCGTGTGATATCCATGGACTTGTTTCTCTAATAAGTCCATGGCGATTGTCTAAAACTCGATACTGGCGAAATACACCTTGTTAAAACAAGGAGTGAAAGCCATTAAATAAAAAAAAAAAAAGATAAAATACATACTTATTTGGAGTGGTTGCCGGGTTAGAATAGTGCCACTCAATAGCGGCCTGCACACGTAAAGTTCGGACCGCGGGAAACGCCACGCGCCGTTCCAATCTTCGTTCCGAACCGTACGTGTAATGCAACTGTAATAGTAAAATAGTAAAAAATGTACGGTTCGGAACGAAGATTGGAACGGCGCGTGGCGTTTCCCGCGGTCCGAACTTTACGTGTAAAAAGGCCGCTCATGTCTTCCCATGCATGTCGTAAGAGGCGACTTAGGGAATACAGGCTTGTAGTCCTGTTAGGCGATGTGCTTGCAACCTGTCACTAATACGCTGATAAACATCTTAGCCTATTTGAGCAAAATGTGGTTACAGAATTATTAACAAGTTTTTAGAGTTGTTGGTAATTCTGTAGCTCAGCCTACCCCACTCTGGGAATGAAGGCGTGAGGCGTGAGTTTATGTACATTTACATATTTTTTTATTGACATCGACGTACAAACAGGCAGACGGCCCACCTGATGGGAAGTCACCGCCGCTTATAAACATTTATTCAGTAAGGCCGCACGGGCACTTTTACACGTCAATCTACCAGCGCTTCCCAAGTGGAGACCACTGCTGAGAAACGCAAGAAGCTCAGCAGTCAGTCATTTTTTAAACATATTTCATATTACAATGGGACTACTTAGTACAGCATTATATAAAGCTATAAATATTAAATTAAATATATTTTCCATTGTGGATTAATCCCAATTGCAATTAGGCCGGTAGCCTACCTAGGTAGGTAGGTAGGTAGGTAGGTAGAAGGGCCAAACCACCCAGAAATAGGAGCTCCGCACGAGCGGAGCTCTTTCGACTCTGTGGAAATGATATAACTATTCAGATAAATACAGATTGGAAAATTTTAATACTGGAGTTATTTCCGCTGAGAAAAAAATCTTCGGCAAAATGAGGTACTGAAAAAAAAACAAAGATTGGTAAATTTTGCGAATGGAAAGATTGCTACCAGAAAAAAAAGATATTGGGAAAAATATCGCCATACTCAAAAAATATTTAACTGTACTAACGGAATTCCCAATCAAAACGCGCCTTTATCCAACAAACACGCACACTAACATACCATTGTCCTACTAAAGAAAGCGACTAAGTGCATAGTAATTAGTAGAAGCAATTTGAATTTAATGTGTATACCAACAGAGTATGCAATGCTTTGAGTACTACATTGCAGTTACGGCCTTCTTTGCCAGGACGGCAGCCAGCCTGCATACATAGCTCGCCGCGCGGTTTCGCTCGATCTATTGCTCAACTATGCTTGATGTAAGAACATTCTTGTTTTCTCTGCATTAACGATATAGAAGACTTAGTTATAGCCTTATTGTAACGAGATTAATTTACGCCTAAGGCCGTATTAGTTAACTGATGTTCGCTGAGATGTCTGTCTGAAGATGTGTCAGTTTTTTTTATGGCATTATAAGGTAAAATAACACACAGGCTATCTGATAGTGAATCTATCTGTAAGTGAACTCTGAAGCATAGACATTTAGAATGGTACGATTATGGTTGTCTAGTATCCAGAGTACAAGCCTGGAGCTTTGTTTACCCCTCCGGCTACTAGGATCCATTGATATGAACCATTAAAGGGGTCAAGTGGACTTTCTGTACATTCAAATCCATGTATAGAGTAGAGTAGGCTTTAATATATACTTAAATCTAGTTGGAGTCATTTACATTTTTTAATATGCTGATATTAACTCTATAAATGGATTTGAATGTACAGAAAATCCACTTGACCCTTAATGGTTCATATCCCAGCGGATCCATCAATGGATCTTAGTACACTACCTTTGTATATGAGTATCCAATAATGGATTTTATTAAACTTTTAATACATTTGAATCCATCAATTAATGGATACTCATGGACATTGTAGTATACTAAAATCAATTGATGGAACCTGATGGTATATAAAAAAAACAATAGAATCCATTTATGGATCTTCGTAGACTTCATAGTTTATTTAAATCCATTGATGGATCTCAGCGTAAGTATTAAAAAGTGTATCACTCCAAATGGATTTAAGTGTACATTAAAGCCCACACTACTCCATTAATAGATTTGAATGTACAAACAAAAATTCTACTTGACCCCTTTAATGGATTCTGTCAATTCATGTCAATGGTTCGTCAATTTGTGTGACATTGTGCCCTGACATTTATTTATGTATAGCATAGAAGCTGGACATAACGCTGACGAAGTTTATTTAAAGCTAACTAAATAAAAGATGTCAATATTAAAATTACCATTTATTTTATCAAATTTACAAATCAGATTCTATTTACAATAAAAACAAATGTAAAAGGCAAGGATGGCGAGAAATATTTCTTATAAATAAATAAAAAAACATTGTTATTTTTAGTCAGATGTCAAGTTGAATAGAGAAAGAAAAATCTAATTGGTCAGTCATATAAGTTATAAAATAGAGATGGGCCGACTTCTTATCGATAATTGAAAAAAAATATTATTACGAGTTAAAATTTAAATTTAAATCATTTATAAGAAATTAACCGGACTACGTTTTACATATCAACGATAAATTCTATGGTAACAAACTAACCATCTGAAATAATTATGGTTTAAAAAGTTATGCATTTTAAGTATGCAATGTGCGAGTTGC
This sequence comes from Acleris cristana, assembly GCA_948252455.1. Lineage (NCBI taxonomy): Eukaryota > Metazoa > Arthropoda > Insecta > Lepidoptera > Tortricidae > Acleris > Acleris cristana. Next base: position 932,743 of record OX411799.1, read on the forward strand.
AAGATATTTCAAAATATTATTGAGAACATTCTCAAAAATATTTAAAATATTTAACGAAAATTTAAATATTCCTGATAATTTCTTCAAGGATTTTTTTAATATTTTACAAGTTTCTTGTCGTAAAAACTCTAGCTATGTCAGCCCATGTCTAATTATTGTTATTTATAGTGTCATTAATGTTAATGTTATTAGTCGGTTTAGTGTCTTCTCCTTGTATATTCCATCCTTTTCCGTCTGGCTGTCAGTCTCCTTCTGTCATAGTTGTTACTGTACGAGTTACCCCTGGAATTAGTTAGTTGGTTAGTTAGTTAATAGATAAAATGGTTAGCTAAAATACAAGAGACATATTTGACTTGGCGTAAATGAATTAAGAACAAGTATTTAGTTTTTGATTTGGCTTCATTCACTTAGGGAAACAATATATTGTATTGTAACAAAGACTGTATTGTAGCATGCAACCATAACAGAAGCTTACTTTGTAAAAAAGTCTAATGGACTTTCAACGCTATCACCTCAGCAAGTAGATGACAAATGCTTTACCAAAGTGCAGTCTTTCTTCACGAAGTACTATCACGAACGTTAATTTGTGACCCATTTCAAGAAAAATATGCTTGAAGTCGTCAATGTCATTAGAGATGTCAAGTCATTTGTAACTTTTAGGAAACTCAACCTTATTGTTGTAGAATGTCTGATTGACTTTGGACCTAAGGTGGGTACCAAATTAAAGTTCGCGACTGTACCTACGCTCTTGTTGTGTCGCGTGCTAAAATACAATGCCTTTAATCAAATACAATATATTGTTTCGGTTAAGTGGATGCGCTCAAACTTAAAAAGAAATACTTTAACAAATTAAGTAAAAAGAGAGAAATCGTTCTTAAAATTCACGTAAAAGTCCAGTTTAATTAGTCTTTGTTACTTTAGTTTAACTTTGATTCCTGGACTCGTGGCAAATTATAGAAAACCGAGATCAATTTATTGGTGCCAATGTTTTGTAACTAATACTTAAGTATGTTTATCGTTGTTTAGTGTAAGCTTAGTTTGGGGCTAAGACCCGCCATACACGGACTGCTTTAAGCAATCGGCAACCGACTGCACTTCGTTGCTATTGGTCGGTTTGCAGTTTCAATGCTCTAGAAACTGCAAACCGACCAATAGCAACGAAGTGCAGTCGGTTGCCGACTGCTTAAAGCAGTCCGTGTATGGCGGGTCTAAGTCAATTTAAAGATGTTATTTTTTGGTGAAATTTACTATGAAAGAAGAGTTAGTGATGTAAATTTGTTAATTAAAGTTATACTTATACTTTAGTTGGTAATCAATCGAATGGTAACTTTGTGGTTAATTAACATTAAGTATAATTAACATTTAATACTATGACTATATGGAAAATCCACTGAAGTAGAGAAACATTTTCCTATTAATTTATAATGTGTACATTTAATTATTTAATAAAGGCATGAGCTTAAACAACGTTCTTTGCATAAATAATAAAATAATTTTACACAAGTATTATTTCATATACATAACGAATATAGAATAGAGACCCTGTAATTATAATCTATGACAGAAATCAATCAAAAAAGTTACTACATTATTTGTCACAAATTTAATAATGAAATGGCTCATAATAATTTTCTTTTCTTTTTTTATCAATATTAAACTCATATACAAGAGGAAATTGTTTCTCTACCTAAAAATAAATCACAAATTACTTAAAATTCGGTCTAATTGCAAATATTTCACAAATCAATAAAAAAATCACAATCATTCTTAATTATAGATTTTGTACAGCGGATTTGTTTTCACATAATATTATTGATTTTTGTTTTCTTAGAAAGATCCTTTTTGTAGCTATGTTTTAGGCCTTTAGTAAATATTTGTCGAGCGATAAAAAAAAGATGAAGAAGTAATATACTTATTAGAAACCTCTAAACTATTTTTTTAAGCAAATTACAGACAAGACAAGGCCAATACGAGTTTGAAAACATAAAGTATAGGATTTTGAACTTAATAAATAAAGTCATCACCAGACATCGGAATAATAATAATTACGTATATTGATAAAAAGTAATTATCTACTTTCAGTTTTGTTCGTAGAAACTCATCTTTACATAGATAAAAAAACAAAGTCGGTTCCCGCCGTCCGTCCCTCTGTATGTACGCTTAGATCTTTCAAACTACCCAACGGATTTTAATGCGGTTTTCATCAATAGATAGAGTGATTCGAAAGAAAGGTTTTTACGTGAAATTAATTCTGGATTATGTACAGGTGTTACAAATAATTTACATAAACCGAAGCGAAGCGAAGCGGGTCGCTAGTTATTACAATAATTATTAGAATTGAAAAAAATAGACAAATTTAAATTCGATTCAGTTTCTCAGAGTGAATTTAATTTATTGATTAAAATAAGGATGTACCTATCTTCTTGATTTTAGTTAGATTACGATACTTGACAAGCATATTATATCGATAAGTAATTTCATCGACATATTAAATCACTAGTCAAATTTCCGATTTCTGGTTAACACTTTAAACAATTTCAATTTTTATTTAATTTGATTTTATGTACTTCTTTATAAAAACCGATGAGTCTTTCTGTAATAAGGTACAGTCTGTGAGCACTTAAAAGTTACTTCGGGTTTGTAGTCTCATCTCATTCTCTCTTAATAAAAAGGTATGAGAGCGAATGAGACAAGTACAGTCACCCAATAAAAATGTTGAGCATACTTAGAACCTTGTCATAGTGAATGTCATTGTCATTGTCATGTGTGTCATTTGATGTTCTGTCTAAAGTTTACTATGACAACGCACTAAAGTGCTTAACATTTTCGTTGGGGTACTGTACAAACCCGAAGCACCTGAGAGCTATTGCACTGTAAGGTACTATAACGTTTTAATATCTACTTTTTCCCGTTGATGTAGTTTCCAGTTTCATCCTTGTACAGGTCTTCATTGATTCCATAGTACGCCTGGGAGTTGGGGCAGTCGACCTGGAAATATAATACTTACTTGTAGTCTATTCTGAATTTTATCGCACTGCTAGATCAAAACAGTAAGTAACAACTCAAATCCTCGCTAGTTTTGTTTCAAGTTTATAGAAGTCGTAATAAAGTAAATTTTAAAATACAGTTGTATTTTGAGATACTACTCAATACTCAATACTCAATACTTTATTGCTATTCATAATGTAATAGGTTGGAATACAGTAATTTTATGTGCATTATGAACCCTGTCGGGCGCAGCAACGAGAGAGGAGGACTTATATGTATAGGTATTTATAATTAGATATGTCATACTGTTTTGATCTAGCAGTGCGTTATGTATGATACTTTAGCTATACATACACAATAACAAAGTGTTATAGGCGGCGATGATACTTTAGCTATACATACACAAGAACAAAGTGTTATAGGCGTTGTAACGCGCTGGCCTAGTTGGTAGTGACCCTGCCTACGAAACTAGCGGTCCTGGGTTCAAATCCCGGTAAGGGCAGATATTTGTGTGATCAGCGCGAATATTTGTTCCTGAGTCATGGATGTTTTCTATGTATTTAAGTATATATTTATCTATATAAGTATGTTTATCGTTGTCTAGTACCCATAGTACAAGCCTAGAGCTTAGTTTGGGACTAGGTCAATTGGTGTGACATTGTCCCCAGATATATGATATTTATGATACCTTAAAGAACCAATCGCAGACCCTCAGTCGTTGGTTGAAGACGGTGCCAGCGCCGCAAACGAACGAGTACATCACGTTACCCCCAATGCTGGGCACGCACCAATGCCAAACCTGTAAAAAAACACATATTTACAGCATATTTGCACGGAATATTTAGTTGAATTAATTTGGCTAAGCGCCTGATTTATAATAGCAATTATGTTGTCGTTGGTGAATGTTATTGCTATTATAAAATGAACAGGCGCCTATTTGTGGTGTGAAACCTCAATGTGAAACTCTAGTAATGTACCGGAATTCTACTCCGGAGCACGCTACGCACAAATGCCACACACGTGAGCCACGTGGATCATGTTCTAGGCGTGTGCCATGACGTCATTTCTGCTGCTTTAGGAGTATCTACATACATACATTTTGATACGAAGCTAATGTATATCCTCGTATCGTTTTTTATATAATTTAAAATATTTCAGTAACTGTGCTACTCAGTTGATGTTGTATATAATAGTATTATAGAAAATTCAATTCCCGTTCATTTGATACCCCACACATGTATATAGCGTTCATAGAATCAGAAATATTAGTTTTTTTTTAAATACAGCGTCCGCCATTTTGTTTACGACTTATCTCCGGATCCAGGCACTTTATAGATGGGGTCCCGACGGTTTTTAAGATAGAATAACATGTTTAGCAACATACTAAAATTTGGTGCTGGTATTACAAAATGAACTATGTTACCCTTAACAGCAAATAATTGCGAAATTCGAAAAAATTATGAATTTTGAAAAGGTCTATCTCAAAAACTATTGGGTCTTCAGAGACAATTTTAGTCTCATATTCTAGCAAATTTAGTCTGCTTTAAAAATGTCTTGAAAGGTACTAGCAAAAACTAGGCCTTTTGGGTTATAATCGCCAAAATCTGAAAAATGACCGAGGTTTTTTTTAATTTTGACAAAGTTGCGCTCGGCGCTCGAGGTCACAAACTTGGATTAATCAATGGGCCAAGATCATAAACAAGTCTGCAAAAAATCAAAACTACCGAATTTAACGCACATACGTGTTGACGTGGGAAATACGAAATACCATATACATTTTGATTCCCTCGAGAGTGTCGAAATACACATTTTTGGCGACATCAAGGGCCGTATCTTTTTTTTACGTAAATGTAGAAGTTTGATTTTTCACAGCTTCAAGGGACTGTAGACCGGAGTATATGGTTTGAATTTCAACTTGATACATTCACGCGTTCCCGAAATAAAGGGTCTTGACATACAGATAGACGGACAGACGGACAACAAAGTGATCTTATAAGGGTTCCGTTTTTTCCTTTTGAGGTACGGAACCCTAAAAAAGCTTTACCTGGCACATAGTCTCCGGGTCCGCATAGTATCCTGGCAACTTGTCGTCACAAGTGAACGACAGTCCTTTCGGCACCTCGTTGTACACTGGGTAGTCCTCGCCCGGGATGTAGCCGTCCAAAGCCTGGAAACATTCAGTTTATAGAGACAAACGAGCACACAGGCCCCCAGAGCCTCTATTCTAGGCGGCAAAAACCATATCGTCTTTGACTTGTTTTGGTATTGTTTTTAACTCCGCCATTACTGTCAAGTAAATAAGAGCTATCAAAACGTTGACAATACGATAACAGAGGTCCCTGCCAAGATGCATTGCGCTAACTAACGTTTCTATTCATTTCATTTTTCAACCAATCGCGTCACTGATAGATCACGTGACTTTTCGTATCACGTCATCTACCAGTGACGCGATTGGTTTAAAAACGAATCGAATAGAAACGATACTTAGCGCAATGCATCTTGGCAGGGCCCTCAGGGCTCAAACGATTTGGTTTTTACCGCTTTGAATAGAGACCCAGAGGGCCCTGCCAAGATGCACTACGCTAACTAGCGTTTCTATTCGTTTCGTTTTTAAACCAATCGCGTCACTGGTAGATTACGTGATACGAAAAGTCACGTGATCTACCAGTGACGCGATTGGTTTAAACACGAAACGAATAGAAACGCTAGTTAGCGTAGTGCATCTTGGCAGGGCCCTCGGGTTTACAAAGGACCTAGTGAAAAAGGGTATAAGTCGACTCAACTCGTAAAATTGGTCAAGATTCAAGACTCAAACTCACGCACCGAGGGTTTTGTGCTGCTGCACAGTGGGTATTATTATATTCCGATTTGAAATTCGATTTCGAACCGAATCATCGCGCGCCCAAGTCACACTTGATCATTCTCAGAGTAGAGTAGGTACCCCTCTTTCTTTTGGGGGTCAAAAATGCCGTGCGTTTATTATATTAATGACGACTCCTACTATCACAGCTGCGGGCTTAGCACGCGAGGCGAGATTTGCTGTCAGATTTGACGTTATCCATGAATTAGTGTCAATTAGCAATACCGAAAATGACATATAATCATGACATTAAATCCCACTTCAAGATGCTTAGTAATAAAAGGACTCAAGTCACACAAATTACACTTTTATTTAAAACCTTAAACGTTTACTCTTACGTTAGAATATGGAATAGACATATTTGACACTAAATCTCGTTTGACGAATTTTGACGTATAATCCTCACCTCGCGTGCTAAGCCCGCTGGTATCTCTAAAATGGCTGAACCGATTGTCGTAAAACCTAGCTAAAAACCATCTAGATTAAACTAGCTTTAGGCGACGCGCTGGCTTAGTTGGAACTTGGTAGTGACCCTGCCTACGAAGCTAGTGGTCCCGGGTTCAAATCCCGGTAAGGGCAGATATTTGTGTGATGAGCGCGAATATTTGTTCCCGTGTCATGGATGTTTTCTATGTATTTAAGTATATATTTCTCTATATAAGTATTTATATATAGTTGTCTAGTACCCATAGTACAAGCCTAGAGCTTAGTTTGGGACTAGGTCAATTGGTGTGACATTGTCCCCTGATATTTACTTAATTTATTTTATTTCTTAAAAAAAACACCGTCAAATCAGTCTATCCATTAACATTTTGTTTACGTAACACCTGGCCATAATGTGAGTTTTATCGCACGCTGCGCGCACGGTAAAACTCGCATTGTGGCCAGGTGAAGACGTAAAATTGTGTACTCATCACGGGCAGTAAAAAAGAAAGCCCTCTATCGCATATTTACAACCCTCGCCTACGGCTCGGGTCTCAAATACCTGCGATTTCGGGCTTTCTTTCTTTTACAGCCCTTGTTAAGTAATGTACTATTATAACACAAAGCAAAAGGGCGCATGTCTCATAGTATCGCGTATGTAAAAGTGACCTTATTTCTTAAGACAGAGAGTTAAAATTGCTCATGTGTCCTTTTTAGGGTTCCGTACCCAAAGGGTAAAAACGGGACCCTATTACTAAGACTCCGCTGTCCGTCTGTCTGTCTGTCACCAGGCTGTATCTCATGAACCGCGATAGCTAGATAGTTGAAATTTTCACAGAAGATGTATTTCTGTTGCCGGTATAACAACAAATACTAAAAACAGAATAAAAAAATATTTAAGGGGGGCTCCCATACAACAAACGTGATTTTTGGCCTAATGTTGTATAGATAATGGTACAGAACCCTACGTGCGCGAGCCCGACTCCAATTTATAAGGGCATTATTAATTAAAAAATGAAGCCAAGGCAAATCCTTGGCTAATCCTAGATCTTAATCCAAACAAAAAAACATGACACTATTAAAGCAATTGAGTTACAATTATATTACTATTGTTTATTTGATAAATCCGATGCTCTGAATAATTATTGGATTATTATAGGTAAATGATTGATGTGGGAAAAATATTGTTGAATTGTCAGTCTAGAAGGGTTAATGAGTTTGATTAGTTTTTTTAAATTATCATCGGCATCGAGGTTAACGTTTAATTAGGAAAACGAGGTGATAATGTGGAAGATATCTATCTGTACTTTGAACCGATCAGCGTCGCTATTTCCTTACGCACTCGCAATCGCAATCGGCTTCAAAGTGGAACAATTGTTTTCATTTCGTATGCAGACTCGCCTTCAGACTGTGAAACTGAAAATATTGCGATTGGGAGTGCGTTAAGCAATAGCCCCCCTGGGCCTCTATTCTACTCGACAAAACCATATTGCATTTGACATGTTATGGTATTGTTTTTAATTTGTCTGCCATTTCTGTTAAGTAAAGAAGAGCTATCAAAACGTTGACAATACGATAACAGGCCAAAGACGATATGGTTTTACCGACTAGAATCTCGACCCGGTCTGTAGGAGTTTCTGCTTTAGGGTGCGGCTCCACTGAGGCGGAGACGAGTTGTGCCAATATCAACCAATAGAAGGCGCATGCGGTCACGTCGAGCGGCCCTTCCGCACGTTAGTTTAGATTCTATTGGTTAATATTGGCACAGCTCAGCTCCACTCCGCTCATCTCCGTCTCAGTGGAGCCGCAGCCTTACAAAAGGTCAAGTATAGGTTTTTTTCGATCTATATTGATAAGTAATGTAGACGTAACATCGCAGCATAAAAATTCATGATGCTGCTGTTTTCTTTCCTGGCAGAACCGGAAAATGAGGAATGAGTTGGAAATTTATTGTAGAAATATTTTCTTCCGTAGCTTTTTTACGGGAAGACATAAAATAAACATGTATGCACATAAACTGTCTGTTTCTGTATTGTTTTGTTTATCCTTCTGATAGTCAATTGTTGAGGAATTATTGAAAAATTATCCAAATATGGCACCTTACAATTCAGGATGGCAGATAACGCCTCCCTCCCCCTGAGGTCGAAAACTCCATCAAAAAAAACCTATATTCCACCTTTTCTAAAGCAAAGGACTTTTCAAGTCCCTACGGACTGGACTCATAGTACCTACTTACACCCGTATTCACAAACAATACTTAAGGGATCCTTCACAGAGTAAACGTACTGCGTTCAATACAGCTTTGTGATTGGTCCTTTTTGACCGACCTTTTGTTTACGAGACGATTTGAACCACCCTGTGCGTTCGCACTGTGAGACCTCATAGTGACGTTTGTGAATACGGGTCTTAGTTACGTTACGAAAGATACTTACATTATGAATTTAAATATTCCTGAGTTACAATCGTTAGTAAGAGAAACTGGTTATGATGACCCAACTAGCAAAAAAGTCTTAGAAAAGTGATTACTATGATATATTTTTTTATAACAAACATTTTCGGACTTTCAATAATTATGTAAACTTTTTCGCACCTATCGACCTAGCGACATCTAGTTACAACTTGCAACAACCAACTCGCCAGCGCCACCAGCGTCATACAGCCCAACTAAATCTGACAGTGCGCATCGCGCTAACGAAGTTTCCCCACTCAGTTTACATATATACAACTTCAGACTTCATCCTAATGGACTTCGGTCCCGTACTTGACAGAAGCGCGTGGAGCTAACCCCATGTGCTTCTATTTAGTCCACCAGAGTAAATACTCTTTAACTGAACAAAATCGTCCTCGCGTGTAATATCCATGGACTTCTGGCTCTAATAAGTCCATGGGAGTGTCTATAAAAAACTCGACATTGGCGAAATACAGCTTAACAGGAGTGAAAGCCATTAAATAAAATTGGAATCAGAGCTTCATCCTAATAGACTTCGGTCTCCAGGCGTAATACCCGCCTGGAGAGATCTCTCTCTTCCTACAAGAATCGATCTCTTCCTAGAAGTAGGTACTCACGGCTAGGGACGTGTCGATGATGAATAGAAGGGCAGCGAGCATTCCTATAGAGCTGATCCTGACTCCGCACAGTCTTTGGGACATCATGGTCAATCCTAGAGTAACCTGTAACAAACATAGAAACAAACATTCATTAGTAATCCGTACATTAACATATTGAGAGCTTCAGTGGCTTAGGGAGTCGACTGGCGATCGTAAGGTACAGTTAAAGACTTACACCCGTATTCACAAACAATACTTAAGGGATCCTTCACTGAGTAAACGCACTAAGTTCAATACAGCTTAGTGATTAGTCCTTGTTGACCGACCTTTTGTTTATGAGACGATTTGAACCACCCTGTGCGTTCGCGAGCACTGTGAAACCTCATAGTGACGTTTCTATACGGGTGTTAGGGACCCAATTTAGGTCCAAAGTCAACCTGACATTCTACAACAATAAGGTTGAGTTTCCTATAAGTTACAAATGACTTGGCATCTCTAATGACATTGACGAGTTCAAGCATATATTTTTTTAATGGGACACAATTAACGTTCGTGACCATACATTACCCGATAATGTTACGGTGAGGGAAAAACATCGTGAGGACTGCACATGGGTATAAGGACTAAAAAGTTGGACACGCTAACTCACGCAATTTAATTTTTTATGAAACTTTTCCGCTGTCGACCGCGACGAAAATTAACCATAATAATTGCAATGAATTTGTATGATAATAGTTGATTCACCCAAATATCAAAATATTTAAGTGAAATTTTTGATCCATAAATATTTTTGATGTAGGGTATCGCAGTGATACATACATACATACATACCTTCACGCCTGTCTCCAAATGGGGTAGGCAGAGACTATGGAACGCCAGGTGCACCGGTCCAAACATACAACTTTCGCTTCCTCTACATTCATCAATCTCTTCATGCACGTACGTCAGTTTCGGGTGTTTTTTATTAGGCCCTTATTCGGTACAGTCTAGTTCATAAACATGTGTACACTTTAGTACCTTGTCACTTAAATCGCTGTGATAATTTATGTATGATAGTTGTAGAAGATGTAGTGACTAAGATTGAAAAGGGCATGCTTCGATGGTTCGGTCATTTGGAAAGGATGGATGAAAGAAGATTGACGAAAGAGATATACAGAGCGAAAGTGAGTGGAAGGGTCGGAAGGGGCCGCCCTAGGCGTACTTTTTCGAATCAAATCGGAGAAATACTGGAAAAGGGCCGAATTTTAAGTACCCGAAACCGACGTGCGTGCATGACTCGATGTATGAATGTGGAAGAACCGAAAGAGATTTGTCAAGATCGTAGCAGGTGGAAAGAAGTGGTCTCTGCCTACCCCTCTGGGAAACAGGCGTGATTTAATGTATGTATGTATGTAGTTTTAACATGACATTAAATAAACAAGGTACTAAAGTGTACACATTTTTATGAACTCGACTGTACATCACGAATCTGATCACCGTACGTCCGTCTAGGACCTCCCCTACCGACATCTCCGCTCACTCTCGCTCGCAATATCTCTTTCGTAACTCTTCTATTAGTTATATTATATAATAACAGTTTTGACACTGAAACTGAAACTTTACACTTTAATTGTAACGTCGGGTCCATATTGGCTCATATAAAATTGGTATTTAGATTTTTTATACAAATAACGATTTGTGTCTAATACTCATCATTTCATATAAGGAATAATCATTATGATGTAAAATGGTATGAGAAAAAATTTCGGAGTTCCAATAATCGGAGTTGCAATTTTATATGAACTTTGGCGCACCCTGTAACGTCACTTGGACACAGTTCCATGGTTGGTCGGGATCTCACTGAGCTGATAGTACAGTCGCGAACTTTAATTTGGTACCCACCTTAGGTCCAAAGTCAATCTGACATTCTACAACATTAAGGTTGAGTTTCCTAAAAGTTACTAATGACTTGACATCTCTAATGACATTGACGAGTTCAAGCATATTTTTTTGAAATTGGTCACAAATTAATGTCGTTAGGAACTAATTCTGAGATAATTCAGTCATTCAAACCGGTAATTTCAAATGACTCTCAGATTTGAACCTAGCCTTAATCAATTCTATTCAGGTCATATCACAAAAACCGTTCCATACACCATTCAAACAGTGGCTATTAAATTACAAACGTAACTCCACTTCTAAACCACAATCAAACTCCTAAAACAATGCACTAAGACTCAAATTAGCACACAATCTATTTCTTTAACCGCAATAACGTAAACTATTAATTAGTTATTACCAACTTAAATTTGCCGTTAGTTACAATTTCAGACGGTCTTATCTTTTTGAGTTAAGGTTTAAATTGGAGTATCCGATACTGAACTAGTTGAAAAGGTTGTAATTAAGGATAATTACAATTGCATAGTTGATTCTTTGTTCCAAGGGACTCTATTATTCATATAATTGGTTAGCAATGCTATGGGACACTTTTCTTTCATTAATGGACCTCATTGTTTCCCATATCCGATTGTTTTTTTTAAATATTAAACTACTTTTGGTATGATATCGCGTAAATTAGTCAGAGATAATCTAGTACAGTTGTAGCTTTCTACTAATAAAACAGTTTAGTCACTTCTACAATTTTTTACGCCACTTAACCAAAGGAAGCCCTTACTAAAGATCCCATAATCATTAAAGAAACCCTTACTAAAGAACCCCATTGATAAGGAACTTACTACATAACCCCTAATTAATAAGGAACCCCTTTCTACACGACCCCTAATTAATAAGGAACTACTTTAAAATTCAAAATTCAAAACTCAAAATATTGATTCAGTAAATTGGCCACATGAGGCCTGTTTTACACGTCGATAACTGTATATTTTTAGTCTATAAGAATGCATGCTGCATGGTAATTGTAGCTATTTGTATGCCTAACGGCAAAACATAGTGATCGTAATAAAGCCGATGTTACACCTATGTTTTACAAATAAATAATTTTAATTTTGTTTTTTTTTTGTAAAATGGAGTGAATCTACTAGACCTTACTACATAACCCCTAATTACTAAGGAACCCCTAATTACTAAGGAACCGTGATTTCAAATCTTAGATTCACATCAACGGCCACAACGGCGTGAGAAGTACCGCCAGCAAAACAATCGCAAGGTTGCGTTAATTATTATATTATATTTTAATACGTGTTTATGATATTTTCACACAGTTTTGGCAATTGTGAAATGTATGTGTTAATAGTTTTAAATTGGGCTTGGTTATGCTAATAAATAATGTCATATTGTAACTACGAGGACGACATAGTTAGCCTAGTTGGTAGTGACTTTGCCTACAAAGCTAACGGTCCCGACTCCCGGGTTCGATTCTCGGTCAGGGCAAATATACGTGTGATCTTTATTGCACAAACAGAAAATAAAAACTAAAAAAAGAATCATAAACACAAAAGGTATGTACAAAGGCGAACTTATCCCTTTAAGGGATCTCTTCCAGTTAACCTTTGAGCGATTGAGAGATGAAAAAAAAACAACGGATGGCTAAATGTACGACATACGTACCACAATTGAATATACCTACAGAAGATAAAAAAATAATAGCCAAAAAATACGTAGGTATATGTATATGTATTAAATAGGATAAATAAACGAATATATAATTGTATTTCTTTTTTCTGAGTCTTGGGTATTATATATGTTTTAAGTATATATTTCTCTATATAAGTATGTTTATCGAGCTAGTAAGCCTAGAGTTTAGTTTGGGGCTAAGTTAATTTATTTGAGGTGGTCTCCTATTTATTTATTATTATTTATTTACTATAGAAAGCTGACAATGGCCTTTTGAAGCGAATAACTTACATAAATACGAACTGTAAGTTAAATAATAGCTTGTATTTTTTACTGTCCTTTCGAAATTGGCTAACCGATAAACTGTTAAATTAAGATCGTTTTAAGTTCAAAAATATATTAAATACATACATTGAATGTTATAACACTTAAAAAAACATAAACAGTATTTTATTTTGTGAAGATACTTTTTATATCGAGGTCAATGGTTATTGAATTTGGGCTGAAACTTAATTTATACTTAAGTATATTTTTATTACACAATGAAGATCACTTTCAAAATAACCTTCAAATTTGAGGGATAAACATTTTCTCATTAAGATTTTTATTTTATTTTTAATGTGGACCAACTCACGGCTCTAAGGCTCATACTTGTACATACAATCTTACGACTGCAATTCTAAGACTGCAATCCTAAGACTGCAGAGGATTAAGATGAATTGCTATATTGCCTCTATGTTACTCATTTTACCGGCTGTCTTACCCTAACACCGGAACACAATAATGCGAACACTGCTGTATGAAGGCAAGGCAATAATACGGCCACTAAAATTTTACTATAGGTTTCCTGAGCCAAACTAAGCTCTAGGCTTGTACTATGGGTACTAGGCAACTATGAACGTACTTATATTAAGGACCAAATACTTAAATACATGGAGACTTAGATACATCAAGACTCAGGAACAAATACTCACGATCATCACACAAATGTTTGCCCTGACCAGGACGAATTGAACCCGGGACCGCTTCGTAGGCAGGGTCAATACCAACTAGGCTAGTTACGTCTGAATGTCTAAAACTAAGATCAAAATACCGAAAAAGAGCATGTTGGACCATGCTTAGTGTAGGGTTCCGACGTAAAACGTTAAACACAAAAATAATAATCGGGATAAACAACAAGGAACAAATCAAGTCAACTTAGTCGTTATAGTTTTCTTTGCTAATTCGTTACATGTGCTTTCATTTCAGATAATTTCCAGTTTTTTTATAATTTGACGTTTTGGATGGGAGGTAGGAGGTAAAAATATTGCTTTCAAGATTTTACGTAACACCTGGCCGTAATGTGAGTTTTATCGCACGCTGCGCGCACGGTAAAACTCGCATTGTGTTGTGGCCAAGTGAAGACGTAAAATTGTGTACTCATCACGGGCAGTAAAAAAGAAAGCCCTCTATCGCATATTTACAACCCTCGCCTACGGCTCGGGTCTCATATACCTGCGATTTCGGGCTTTCTTTCTTTTACAGCCCTTGTTAAGTACTTAATGTACTATTATTTTACAACTTTTTTGGCGTTATTAAAATGAATAAGTATCTATGCCAAATAACAGCTTAACAGTATGAACATTCTCTTAATTAAACCGCGGACAAACATGATGAAACTATAACTATTCTATCTTGACTAAGTACAGAACAATAAAAACTTTTCTATACCCAGCCAAAGATGATGATGTACCTTCCTTAAATAACACAAGGAGTTTCCAATAACAATCTAATTCACAATAGCGGCCTTTACACGTAAAGTTCGGACCGCGGGAAACGCCACGCGCCGTTCCAATCTTCGTTCCGAACCATTTTTTTTTTACTATTTTACTATTACAGTTGCGTTTACACGTACGGTTCGGAACGAAGATTGGAACGGCGCGTGGCGTTTCCCGCGGTCCGAACTTTACGTGTGCAGGCCGCTATTGACTTCTCTGCTGACGCTACATTCTCACAGGAAACCAAACACAATCACATTAAAACTCAGTTTTTGCTTCACAATTAGACATTTATTGACTTCTTGTCCGTGTGTCATGGTCTGTGCTTACAACAATGTATCATATCGGATTAAAGCAATCAGCGCATACATTGATATTGTCTTAACTTTAACAGTACGGTACTTTTTTTATGGAAAAGACAAACGATCACACAAAGGATGTACTCTACTCTGTTTTGCTTTTGAGATCTTATCGTATTGACAACGTTTTAATAGCTCTTACTTACTTGACAGTAATGGCGGCCGAGTTGAAAACATTAGCATATCACGTCAAAAGCAATTGTTTTGAAGAAAAGAGCTAATATAGAGCACTAGGTATTCTCTTGTTGATAAATGAATATCGCGATGACCTAGGGGGACAATACCACATTGACCTAGTCCCAAACTAAGCTCTAGGCTATAAATACTTATTTAGAGAACTACTTAAAAACTTAGTAAACATCCAATCCTCACGAACAAATATTCGTGCTCAGGGTCTTTACAAACAAGGCTAATTGTAGTAGGGGATCCGAATATCTAGGAGACGACCTTCACCCAGCTGTTTATTCGATAAAAAGTATTTTATGTCAAATTTAATATGGTAAGTAATATGGTAAACTTATTTAAATTAAAATAAAAACTAAGCTACTCAAATATTAAAGACGTAAATAATAATCACCACTATAAAAAGAACGCCCCCTCTAGCAGGTCCGCTCGCGGCATGGCCCCTATGACACTGGCTGCGTTACCTCTCTGGATAGCTAGCCCAATCCTTTGGGAGAGGTAAGCACCAGCTCTAGGATCTCCGGAGGTGTCTATGAGCCGGGATGACAGGGCCTTAATAAAGCTTTTCATATCAGCTGACCAAGGTCCCATGGTCTCCACTGCAAGCGCCACAAATTCATAATTATTTAATAATGATGAATATTTGCGACGCTTGATGGTTTGGGCCTGATCAGCTGCTGCACCGGCCCGATTACGGGTTGACTGGACGTGGGACAGGGCGAATGTGTCAACACACGTCGCGTCCCACACCAGTGCCCTACCCAGTTTCCACGGCACCAATGTAGCTCCGTCTGGTCGCTTATGCCATCGTCTCTATGTAAACCTGCTGGTTCCAGGACAGCTGGTACAGAGGCAGTGGCAAGCGAACGACGGATCAGATCATTAATTGTGCCATGGCGGTACAAACGGCCGGCACTTCTAAAGCATGAAAGGCCATGTCGTCCCAGCTCACTCACTTCCTTCCCGCACGTGCAAGTATGAGGTTCACAGATTCTAGCTCCAACCCGCAAGCTTATTGCTATGCGCAAGCAGCTTGGGTCCAAGACTGTGCCTATATTGCGGGAAGGAAGAGCGTGGAGCCAGTGACCTGATTAAGTTTAGTTTTAACTTTTAATTGTATTATATTAAATATGTATCTGCTTATATGTATTAAAAAGTAATATGGTTGACTATTTTTCCCATCATAACCATTGGGTAGGTAGGTAAGTCGGTACTAACAATTTGCACTAAAACTAACGTTTGCATATCCTATAGGCTTCATACTTTCGATTAGTATGTAATTGGTCTATAAAACAAGCAAAAGCAACTAAAAAAAAAAAATGTACTGTACTGGACTAAAATTTTTCAAAGTATTCGCCATATATTACTTACCATATTAAGTTTGATATAAAATACTTTTTATCGAATAAACCGCTGAGTGAAGGTCGTCTCCTATTCGGATCTTAGACCAATAGTCAAAATCATTCATTAGAATACTCTCGCTTACATATTATATTCCACCATCGGCTTGATAGTCATACCCATTCCATTAAAAAATCGGTACCCTCCCATACAAGAATGGTATGGAACACTTCGTGTGCAAGTCCGGCTCGCACTTCGCGGGTTTTTGTTACACTTGCGACTCTTAAATGTTTACCAATAGTTTGTAATCAGAGATCAAAATATCATATATCGAAACACAGTAACCTACCAATGGTGAAAACTGGAATAAACCACAACACACGAGTCAGTGTTCTAACATATGTCATAATTAGCGGTTAAATTCACTTCCTAGTTGATATTACATTGTTTAGAAATACGTAAGGTGATATTTAAATTCTAACTCTTTTAGGGCTTGATTCTAAGAGCTTACGCAACGCATAAATTGCGTAGCTTTAAGAAAAAACCATAGAAATTTTGCTCTGAGCGATAACGTTTTTCACCCCCTAAATCATGTCCTATTTCCACGATTTTTGAACAATGTTCCAATTATTATGAAGAACTAGGTTCGTTTCTTTATTATATAGGTAATTTTTTGGTGTTAGTTTTTCCAAAATATATTTTCTAGAAACGAAAACGTGGGTACAGATCAAGTTTTTTCATAATATCTACAAAACAAACAAGAATCGATAAAATCGCAATGCAACTCTAGCGAAAAGAACACATTTTGAGTTCAATGTTTCCTATACGTTCCCTAAATCTAAAAATGTATCATAAAATGTAGATAATTATTTTTTAAAAACTATCCAATGATATCTTACTGGATATTGTATAAAAATATTTCTACCTTTGTTTTACATGAATGGGAGTAACCGAAAAAAACAACAAGATTTTATTTCCAACTTTGTCGGCGTAATTGAAATTTATAACTATACCAAATTACAGCTTTGTATAGGTGTAAAACTTAAGCAAATAACCTTTTTCATGTAGTTGTAATTGTAACACATCTGTATAGACCCTTCGACATTATATATTTGAAATTTGAAGTAAAATCCATATTAGTTTTGTACACAACTACATGCAACATGCCATTTATTTATGTTTTTCACCTATATAGTACTAAGAGTCTCTGTAATTTTTTACTGAGTTGAACTGCTGACCTGGCGATATTATAACCGTTAAGTATGACTTCGGAACCTTACAAGTAACAATCACAACAAAAAGACTCGTGTTAAATACAACCAATAATTGGTTACACATGCAATGAAGCGTTGCCAATTTTTTTAAGCTATCCTACGATGTCCACAGTCTTACACTCTCAACGCAAAGATCCACATCAAGTGTTGCAACCTTCCCACAGGCTTGCAAGATAATAGCACCAAATTGTGTCGAGATTAAACATTTTGTAACTCCGAAACAACGGTTTTGACACCGTAATATGATAATTATGAAAATGTTATTAAAATGAGAACTGTTTAGAAATATTTACCAAAGGATTGTAGGCAGCCAAAACAGAAAAAAAATTGAGCTACAGAATACCTTTGTCACAACTTGCCGCGGCGCAATGCTGAGAGGGGCCCTTTTTACCCGACTGCGGCAAAGCCCAAAAGGAAGGTTATGTGTTTGACCTGTATATATGTCCGACTCTATGTCCCCACGTACTAAACGGCTAAACCGATTTTAATAAATTATACGTGGTTAGATTCGTCTTAACCACTCGAGTGTCATAGGCTATATTAAAATTATTTAAATGTGAAATTGGCGAAATGAAAAATATAGGTATATACATGATTAGTAACATTACTTTGACGACATTATCTATACAGCAGTTGGGTCTTTTCGTTAGACATGTTAACATAATATGTTTTATTTGTTTTTGTAAAGAGTTACTTAGTTTCTCTATTTATGTTACATAAATGTATATTTATTTCTTTCTTTTCTTTATTCTAGGCGGTAAAAATCATATCGTCTTTGACGTTGACAATGCAATAATTAGGTACCTAATGTTTATCACTTGATTTTACTAACGGCTGGTTTTTGGACGACGCGGTTAGCCTGACTGAAACCTGCAAAGCCAGCGGTCCCGGGTTCTATCCTCGATATGGGCAAACATTCCCTTTTTACCAATAACACAAAAATATCAAAAAGCAATAGTTTTTTTAAAGCTTTTTTTTGTTAGACTTGTACTTAGAGCATTTTTTTGTATAAAATAAATATCAGGAATATCACTACAATGACTAGGTCAATTTCCCCAATGTCACACCAATTGACCTAGTCCCAAACTAAGCTCTAGGCTAGTACTATAGGTACTAGACAACGGTAAGCATACTTATAAAGAGACATACCTAAATACTTTGAAACAATCCAAGACTGAGGAACACCAATTTCACAAATATTTATCCTTATCGGGAATCGAACCTGGGACTGCTAGCTTCGTAGGCACGCTCACTACCAACTAGGCAAACCGCGTCATATTTCAGAGTTATATTTTGACAAATATGCATTGTCACAAAAAAATGTAATTGTCTGTTGTAATTGTTGTAAATTGTAATTGTAATTGTCTGTCACTAATACACTGGATAACATCTTAGCCTGGTTGTGCAAAATGTGGTCACAGAATTATCAACAAGTTTTTGGAGTTGTTGGTGAGTCTGTGGCTCTGCCTACCCCACTCTGGGAATGAAGGCGTGAGTTTATGTATGTACCTATGTAAATATGCATTGTTAAAATTTTGAGCAATATAAAACAATATTTACACTAATATTGTTTCAAAATGTTACTCGGGTCATTGAGGCCGCATTACCCAACCGCATAAAGAGCAGTAATGGGTTTACTCATTGATGGTGACCTTTTAAACGGATGTTACATTCCATTATTATATGTTGGTTAATTTGCACTTTTTGCAGTGAAATAATTATGATAAACTGTATATCGTCCATGTTAACCTGAGGCCCGTTTCACGAAGCTACAAGTTACAAATTACAAGCGGAACCCTCTTTCTAGCAGTACTAGTTAGAAAGAGAGTAGCTTCGTGAAACGGGCCTCTGGTAGTTTTATTCTCAGTATGGGCAAGTAAGGTAAGATAAGTTCGTATTTATCTTGCTTTCTCATTTAGCTTATCACTGGGTAAGGTAAAAGCACCTATTAATTACAATGCTCCAGTGATGAACATTTTTTTTTTATAATGAATGCATTGCAATACCGACCATTTCTTTCTAATTGTAGTAACCCGAATAATTTAAATATAATCTAATTGTTACGCTAAAAGCATATCAATCTCGGAAACTTGGGATTGTTCATAACTGGAGCACTGTCCATAATAGGAGCTTTTACCTTATTCGTGAGAAGAGCGCTAGTATTTGTTTTTAGTATTCCGTAGTCAACATGAAACCCTTGTCCTTTCGCCAAGTCCGTCCGCGGTTAACCTCAAAGTCTCTTGGTACAAAACTGTAATTTGGCATAGTTATACATTTAAATTACACCGACAAAGTTGTACCATGAAACATTGAAACAAAACCGCGTACCTCCCATACATGTAAAGCAAACGTGTTTTTTTTACCTTAGGTACTAGATCTGTGTTTGTATGGCTTCGAAACACTACACTGCACATGGCTGACATGCTCGTGCCCACTTTATTAGGGTTCCGTACCCAAAGGGTAACCCAACGGAACCCTATTAATATGACTTCGCTGTCCGTCCGTCCGCCCGTGTCCGTCCTAACTTAAAAGAGCTGTATCTTTTGAACCGTAATAGATAGCGAGTGGTTTTTTTTTGGAATATGCATTATTATGGAGGATTGACTAAGAAATAAAAAAAAATGTGAAATAATAAAGAGGGTCCCCCTACAAGACACTTTTTACTTTTATCAAAAACAACCAAAAGAGAAAGAAAGAAAGCCATCTGATGGTAAGTGGGATCGAGAACTTTGCATAATCAAGACTACAATCTCAAGACTGCAATCCTAAGACTGCCAATGCGCTGCCACCCCTGAGGACTAAGATGGAATGCCTCTATGCTAGTAATGTCACCGGTTGTCTTATCCCCACACCGGAACACAACAACACACTGGATGGACACTGCACAAGGTGGTACCATCACTTGCTACTACTTACAGTTAACCAATTTGAATCATAGGCCGCTATAGAACCATATCAAAGTGACAAAATGATTCAAATCGTAAGAGACTGTTTAAGCGTTGAATTAAAACGTCACTTTGACAGAGTTCCATTGTGGCTTATGAACAAAATTGGTTCAGTAAACACAAATTAGTTATTATTAATTGCAAGAAAAACCGTGATGTTTTTAATCATTAAAAACGCTCTTTCTTACTTAAACTTATTAAACGATATAATTATAGCAAAAACAGTTAAAAAAGTGTCTGTGAGTCCAGTTACAGAAAAAGTTATTAATTATAGCAAAAAACGATTATTTCACGCAACGTGATTTGTTATACAGGGTGGAAAAAACGAATGCAACTACCTTAAATATTGGAAATAGCAAATTCGATGCAAAGTAGACTTACTTTTATATTTGAAAACAATTATTACTGCATTTTTTTATGCAAATATGGAGCCGGAATCCACTAATAATCATTCCAATCTATATACATAAAAGGCAAACCTGACTGACTTATAGATATATCAACACACAGCCGAAACTACTGTACCTAGAAACTTGAAATTTGGTACAGGGTTTCCTTTCATGATGTAAGTGAGCACTAAGAAAGGATTTTCCGAAAATCGAACCCCAACGGGAAGAAATGGGAGGAGTAGCGGGAAACTAATTCTACGCGTACGAAGTCGCGGGCGTCCTCTAGTCATATATAATATTGATTTGCCGTAGCTACACATATTCATAAGTTTAGTAAAGAAATGTTTTTTGTATGGTTAGAAGTAATAATGAATATTTTCCAATAATTATTACTGCATATATGGATTTTACTTTAGTTAATTAAAAAACACAATAATGGTAATGACGCTCGGTGCGGACTTAACTGAAGTATCAGAATAAGTGACTCGTAGACTTTTTAATGTCTAGAAGGCAAAAGCATTAATTAGTTCATTAGCTTGTTGAATATTTGTCACCCATTTAAATAAAAATTGGATTGAAGTCGTCAATGTCATTAGAGGTGCCAAATCATTTTGAACTTATTGTTGTAGAATGTCAGATTGACTTTGGACCTAAGGTGGGTCCCGAATTTAAGTTCTCGACTGTATGGTACGAGTACTCACAAATGTTAAGCACTTTAGTGCATTATCATAATAAACTTCAAACCGAGCATAAAATGACAAGCAAGGCAATTACAATGACATTCACAATGACAAGATTCTAAGTAAGCTCAATTTTTTTATTGTGACTCTACTATGGGTAGTAGGTAATGGAAGAAATAACTATTAACGTGAAATAGAAGTAGTAGAATGACTCGGTCTCAAAAATTAACATCTCGCAAAATGACCACATCACTTGTGCCTACATCTCAAAACGTCTGAGTGTCACAATAATCACGTCGCTAACGTTACTAAGTAGGTTAGGTTTATTAGGTAACTTCAAATGCCCAAAGGGCAAATTGCCTAAGAGTTTAAGCCCCGCCGTTTGGGGCTCGACTTTGCTAAGACTGTCATAAAATTAAAAGACTGGAACATTTTGAGATGTAGACTAAAATAAATTAAGCAGATATTATAACTGAAGCCTTATCCACTACAGACTAATTATTTATAGATACAGTGTGATCTTAAAACGCCGCAAGAAACTCAACAATACGAGTTTCTCTTTCAACGTAGATATAAAATTATAGAGTCAAAGAAACTAAGTACATAGAGTTTATATGAGACCTAACTTTGTATCTATATAGACTTTAATTTACTTGAAAATAGAGTATTTTATAAACTTTTGTATACTTTTTCTTTCTGCCAGTGTCTTACAAGTTAATTTCGATCTATCTATACACAAAAATACTAATCAAAAACCTAATAACTTAAATAAAAATATGTAGATTTGTATTTTTTTTTATCTTGTCTAGAGGACATAATACATAATATTATTGCTGCCTATTCGCTCCGCATCCGTCTGTCTTTCTGTCTGTCTGTCTGTAGGTTAGGGATTTTAATGCGTTTTTCACCATCAGTTAGATAAATAAATTCTGTTTTATTTACGGGTGTTACCGAAAACTCACATAAACAGAAGCGAAGCGAGGGCTGATCGCTGGTATAGTACAGTCGAGTTCAACAAAATATGCATACTTACACTTTAGTACCTTTGTCACTTCAATCGCTGTGATAATTCATATATGGCAGTTTGAACATGGCATTAAATAGACAAGGTACATATTTATGAACTCGACTTTAAAACTCAAAATTCTTATCACTATTTTTTACTTTTTTTTGTTAGCCTATGCTCGAATCCGTAGTGATTCTCTTAAGAGCAAAGGTGAGCGAATGCAAGAGTGAATGTCCAAGCGGCGAGTTTAAGTATTCCCGTTATAGCGAGCAAAACACATATTAGCGCGTGCATTCTCAATTAGGCAGCCTTATACGTTCGAGAAGCCATGCTGCCAAATTGAATACACGCGCTAAAATGTGTTTTGTTCGCTTTGACGGGACTACTTAAACTCGCCGCTTGGACATTCACTCCTGCGTTCGCTCACCTTTGCTTTTGAAAGAATCACTACCCTGGGCAAAGGCCACATGTCTGTCTCTCCACTCATCGCTACGGAGAGCGTGCTCTCGCCATTCACACACAAACGCGTCTAGGTCATCCCACCATCTCCTTTTGGGTCTACCTCTAATACAATATCCGTCTCAGGGATGCTAATACGCAGTATTTTCCCATCTTTCATTGTGCATGCGGTAGACGTGTCCAGCACTCCACTTCAACTTTGCGGTCTCCATCCCAACATCGGCAATACCAGTCGAGCGGGCCTAATATGGCTGCGTTTACATCGCGTGTCAAATGTGGATAAAGCATCCGTCTCTGTCGTACTTATTTACGTGTCAGAAGGTGACGGATGCCTTATCCACGCTTTATCACGTGATAAACGCAGCTATATTAGGGCCCCTGTAACGCTGTGTTCCTATCCCTATCGGACACCCAGAATGCCGCGCTCCATCGCTCTTTTGCGCTTACAGTATTGATTTTAAAGATAAATAAATAGCTAAATCACATGTTTGTGTATGACAGTGCGCACGCGTGGCGTGCTGCGCGAACATCCTCGTTTCACTTCCTAATTTCAATTTGAAAGGCAAATAATATATTACCAATGCGATTTGAATAATGTGTTTCTTCGATTGATTTGAAACACGATGTATACTTAGTAATGTAGTATGTGTGTAATGTGTATTTAGGTACAATTGAAAAATTACATAATTAAGGCTGGAACTAAGTTTGGGACTAATTTTAAATGAGATTATTCTTTGATATTATATTTATTTTGTTATTTTAATGAAAGAAAATTGGTGTTAAATATATTAAAATCAATGAGCCGGCTCCGAATGCTTCAATTAATCAAGAAGTTCCGTTGACTTTTCAGCGATCCCTTAATTAAATCCTTACAATATTTAAATGGGAACTATTCACGTTTTTTTTTATTAAAATCAGTTGACAATTGACGAAGAAATCTAATAAAATACACAAACAAACAAATGTATTGAGAACCTTCTTTATTGAAGTCTGTTTAAAACAGTACACCCCTTCTTAAGCAGTCGGTTAAAAAGGAGTGGAGGGCCACTTCCATCACAGTTAAGTACTTTTATTATTTATGTAAATATTTTTTTTTGAATTTTTTTTTTGTTATAACAGTTATTTATTCTTGCTTTAAATTTTTTACTATTAGAAGTATTTATTGACATATATTATTATCTATTTATAAAAACATTTTTTTTTTGAATAACTACTTTTTGATTTCTCTTTCAACTAAAAGGTTAACTGCTAAAAAAAGCTGGTAAAGTTAAGTTAGCCCTTTTTATGCAATTTTAATTTTGTGCAATATTTTAAATAAATAAATAATTTAAAGTGTAAAGCATATATTACGTTACTTTTTATATATTGTTGTTTGACATAAATAATGGAAAAGGAAAAAAAATTAAATAAACGCAAACTGCTTCTGATTGTTTTTTAAGGTGAAAATATTTTTAAAATATCTTAAGCATTTAAAGTAATATTTGTTTATAATACTAAAATATACAAATGTTTATTAATAATTGAACCGAAGTACTAAAGTGTTTTGAACCATTGTAAAAGCTAATTTAAGAATACTACTTCTAAAAAAACACGCTTCTAAATTAGTAAATATCTAAATAAATCATATACACTGAAGTTTTATTCTGTTCGGTAAAGCCATATTGTTATAGACATGTTATGGTATTTTTTTAACTTGACCGCCATTACTGTCAAGTAAATAAGAGCTATCACAACGTTGACAATACGATTACAATGTCAAAAACTATATGGTTTTATCGATTCGAGCCCCAGACTAATAATGTAGGTCATACATATAACACTAAAAATGCAACTACCTAATTTATAAGAACGACACGTTTGGCCTAGTTGATAAAGACAATAAAAAATAAAAAATAAAAATAAATATCATGGGACAATGTCACACTAATTGACCTAGTCCCAAACTAAGCTCTAGGCTTGTACTATGGGTACTAGACAACGATATATATACTTACGTAGAGAAATATATACTTAAATACATTAGAAAACATCCATGACTCAGGAACAAATATTCGCGCTCATCACACAAATATCTGCCCTTACCGGGATTTCAACCCAGGACCGCGTGTCAACCTACCTACGAGTAAGTTAGAGGTTCTCGGTTTGATTCCGGGTTAGGGTAAATATTTTGTGTGATGAGCGCTTGTTTTAGATGTTTACTATGTATTTAAGTATGTATTTCTGTGTGTATGGGGGCTTAGTACGAACCCTTCGTGCACGACTCACACTTGGCCATATTTTTTTATATGAAACACTCCTTAATCTAGTACATACCTAAATTAGGTTATCAATCAAACACAGTACAGCTAGGTTAGTATTTACACAACTGAACTACGTACCTAAGTGCTAGCGAGTCACTGAACGATCTGATTTGAACTGAACCAGCGGCGCGGGCGCAGAACGCTTATATACCGGTATGGAGTTAGTGTGGATGAGACATGTTATTTTACACATGTGAATATGCGGGGAAAATTATATTTTTGGATTATTTTTGATAATGTACACTGCATGATACATTTTGTTTTATTACTGGCCATTTTTGAAGAGTGTATACTTTTTTTAAAAATCGAAGAAACTTATAGACGTCATTATGTGGCAGTTGTTTATTTAAGTAGTTTAAATAATTTATGTCATGGATTTAGTTTTAATTTGTTATTTCTTTAGGGCTAATGTTATTTTTGATTAATGGCTTTGGTGTGCCTACTGAAATTAGGCAAAGATTTACGATTGCATTATTTTATACTAGAGAATGCCTTCGACTTCATACGCGTAGAATTCGTTTTTCGTTTTTCCATCTGTATCTTCCAGTTGGGGATGGCTACTCAGAATAATATGATTTTTTAAACGCACTTTCGACTTTTCCTTTAAGATTTTCCATTTTGTTTTTTTTTTTAAACGTTTAAAATGAATAGGTACTTACATACACATAAACGATTACACATTTGTTATGTATGTAAAAAAAAATTGTAAAAGTTAAAATATTTTGTGGATTGTAAATTTTATATTTTATTGGAGGGAGTATTCTTTTTGTAATTGTGTATACAAATATATTTAATAATTATAGATTTAAGTAGTTTTTATTGCACCTATAGCGTATATTTTTGTCAGTATTACATAAATATAAATAATAAATACTTAAAAAAATACTAGAACAATAAAGACAGATAAACAATGCTCGACTCGTTTAATAAAAAACCAACTGCTAAATTTACACCAAATAATATTTTACTATCAATTTGGTTAACATAATTAAATCTACATTTTTTTTTTTCTGCAACTTGAAAAGAATCCGTATTGCAGTAATACTTGATATTCTGTATAATTACATGGGATATTAATCTATGTTCAGAATAATATTACAATTTTAATGTTAATTTTATTACATTTAATCGCAAAATCTGGATTAAAATTCATATTATATGTATAGTAATAGTAAGAATATTTAAGCGTAACAAAAAATATATTATACAATCATAAATCGTATTCTATCGGTTAGTCAGTAAGTTTTGTAAATAGTTACTCGTATTCAACATATATTATATTATGTGTACTGTTTTTGACCTAATGTACAAGCGTTTTGGCGTATTAACTGTTAGCTTGTATGTTTATAAAATAAATAAATTAATTAATGAAGTATGCTTTTCATTGGTTTAAACGGGTTCAATTTAAAAATTCTTACCGCCGCACTCAGAGCTGTCAATTAAATTTAATGCTTGTTTAGAGACGTGTTGTCTTATTATATTGTTGTAGCAAAGAAAACAGCAGCAACTTTAATCGAGCAATAAATTAAATTGACGTCTCTGAGTGCGGCAGTTAATAATAATAATAATAAATGAAATTTTTATTTACCATCACAAAACAGTACATTAGGTTACACATGATAAAAAAGACAAGACAAGACAAGATAAGAAAGTTAGTAAGTTAATACTTCTCAACGTCTTATCCGCGCAACTCTTTCGCGCCTCCCACGCTGGTCACTTTACTTTTTACCTGATTATTAACAAAACTATAGCGAACCAACAGACAGACAAATTAGACGTGTTATTAAACATTAGTTAATATTGGGCAACCAGCGAAGGAAGTTGGTGGGAAACTTTGCATGTGAGACTAAGGTATCGATTTTTTTAATGTAATCCGATACTATAATAAAAGTCGCCTGCCGTGTCTGTTTGTATACTGAACGGATTTTAATGCGGTTTTCACCATTAGTTAGATAATTTTCCACTCGCACTCAAAAACACTTAAGTATATGAAATATAAATTATGTACAAATGCGAACTTATCCCTGTAAGAAATATCTTCCAGCTAACCTTAAGGGTAACCTTAGAGGGTTTTTATGTACAATAAATTCCGGTTTTTATGTACAATAAATTCCGGTTTATGTGTGTATATATGTATTTACGTAAACTCTTTATTGCACAAACAGAAAATAACAAACTAAAAAAAGAAACACAAACACAAAAGGTTTGTACGAAGGCGAACTTATCCCTTTAAGGGATCTATTAAAGTTAACCTTTGTTTGTTGGTTGTTATGTAAAAGTGTTACAAAAAACTCACATAATCTGAAGCGAAGCGAGGGCCGGTCACTAGTAATATTATAAATGTGAAAGTAACTTTGTCTGATTGTTACTCTTTCGCGGCTAAGATACTAAACCGATCTCGATGAAATTTGGCACGGGGATAGCGTGAACCCTCGGAAGGACATAGGGTAGTTTTTATTCTCAATTAACTATTTAGTTAGGCTTTTGTTCAATTAGTGGTAGGACCTTGTACAGGGTCCGTCCGGGTCAAGCATTCGCATTTTTGTGTTCCGGTAAGAATAAGAAAACCGGTGACTTACTAGCATAGAGGCATTCCATCTTAGTCCCGCATATGCAGTCTTGAGATTATCATCGTAAGATTTTGTGGTTGTAAATGTCTATCTGCCGGACTCAGAAACGTCAATTTAATCTATTGCTATAGCAAAGAAAGTGACAGCAGCTACTTTAATTAAGCATTAAATTTAATTGACCTCTCTTAGTGCGGCATGGTATTCAGAGCCCACGTACCGTCAGGTGGGCTGTGTGTTTGTTTGTTTCTCCATGGCACAAAAAAAAAGAAATTTAAGAGCTACTAAAATGTTTACAATGTAATTAATTCATTACTATATACTAGAAGCCAAATTAAAATTGACGGTGTCATTTCAATAAAGATTATTTTAAATATTGAATTCCCATAACATCTTTAAAAAATGCCTGATAATACTTTACTTTGTTGAATAATTGACGACAAAGTTAGCCTAGATGGTAGTAACCCCTGCCTATGAAGCTAGCGGTCCTGGGTTCAAATCCCGGTAAGGGCTGACATTTTTGTAATGAGCGCGAATATTTGTTCTTGAGTCATGGATGTTTTCTATGTATTTAAGTATATAATTCTCTATCATATATTAATCATCTATTTTTAGTAATTTAATAAAAATGTAATTTTAATCACATAACATCGTCTCAAAATTAATTTTGTTTTTAATACCTATACATAATTTTAATTGATGTTAAAATATTTTTAACGGTTTATTATACAAATTAAGATGTTAAGTGTTCACTAAACGCCAAGACTGATATCCAGAATGACTCTAACCACGGTAATAATAACAATGCTGTAATAATTATTATAGAACTGTTATTACCATTGGCAACGCTCGTTATAGAATTGTTTTCTCGCTTCGGTTACGCTACAGGTGGTATTCTGACACCATTAACGATATCAATTTTAGCGGTTTATAGGACGCGAGTAGAAAAAAGTATTTAAGTAAGTACCTATAGTACAAGCCTAGAGCTTAGTTTGGGACTAGGTCAATAGGCTAGTGTCCTAAGAAAATCTTATTAGTCCGTCATTTATATTATCAAAAAAAGATTGAACACATATTTTTTCTTTTGTGAATTAGAAAATAAAGTGGGTTGAAGTTTCGCGTGCCCTCACTCCCGAAGGACACGCGTTATGTTTGTAACTTTTAATACCTCTTTTATTCTAAACATAAGTAGATACATATTTAATATAATATAATAAAAGTTAAAACTAAACTTATTTAAATTAAAATAAAAACTAAGCTACTCAAATATTAAAGACGTAAATAATAATCACCACTATAAAAAGAACACCCCCTCTAGCAGGTCCGCTCGCGGCATGGTCCCTATTATTGATTTGATATAAGCAAAAATACTTGTTCAATATTTTTTGATAATCTTACTGACGGACTAATTCGTTTTTTTTTTACCCAGGACACACCCCTATTAGTGTAGCATTGCCAATTGATCTTTACTTAGTTATTTATATCAAGAGTAATATGGAATATGGTTTTACCATGTAAAAATAAAGCTTTCTGAAACCTAAAAAATGTAATTCCAAGTTATTAAGCAATGAAGCTACAGAAACTAAAATCTGATTACATTGTGGATCGCAAGTGCACAGTACAATCATGGGGCAAGTGGGTCAACGTTTATTGAGATAAAAATAATATGGCGACGGCCAATTGTGTTATATGTTGCGACAATTGGTAACACCTGAGTTTTACGATATTCAAATTCAAACCAGTGGTGGTAGGGACTGCAGGCTCCGTCTGGGTTGCTAGTTGCTACCACCATAACCACGGAATAGAAAAAACAGTGGAAGTGGCATGAGCTTCGCTTAGTATCAGACCTGTTGTCGCCAATACTCTATCATAAAAACAACACGCCACCTAGGAAAATGTTTTTGGTGCGGCTATCGTTTTTACTCTCCAAAATAGCACAATAAGACATGCTTCTGGATTTATTTCCTATTTTAGAAATATCGTAATAAGCGATCACAGCAAAGAATGGTAGGTTATGCGGAACTCCGCATAACTATGCCACACGTTACACGCCCACTTGACACTTCTACTGTTTTTTCTGTTCTGTGACCATAACCCACCACCAAGCAGCATCGCACTGTTGTGTTCCGGTGTGGGGATAACACAACCGGTGGCATTACTAGCATAGAGGCATTCCATCTTAGTGCTCAGGGTTGGCAATGGATTTAGAGTCTTAGGATTGTAGTTTTAAGATTGTAGTCTTAACATTTTAGACTTGAGATTGTGGTCTTGAAAATGCTAATTTCTATGAGTCAGCAGTGTTCGCATTGTTGTGTTCCGGTGTGGGGATAAGACAACCGGTGATATTACTAGCATAGAGGCATTCCATCTTAGTGCTCAGGGTTGGCAACGCATTTGCAGTCTTAGGATTGCAGTCTCGAGATTGTAGCTTGAGTGTTCGCATTGTTGTGTTCCGGTGTGGATATAAGACCGGTGTATTTACTTGCGTAGAGTCATTCTGGAGATTGTAATCTTGAGATTTTAGTCTTTAGAGTAAAAATGTCTACGGGTCAGCAGTGTTCGCATTGTTGCGATCCGGTGTAGGAATAAGACAAACGGTGAAATTACTAGCATAGAGGCATTCTCTTTTAGTCCTCAGGGTTTGCAGTCTTAGGATTGCAATCTCGAGATTGTAGGTCAGCAGTGTTCGCATTGTTGTGCTCTGGGATAAGACCGGTGTAATTACTAGCATAGAGGCATTCCATCTATCAATAAGTTCTCAGTGTTTGCAACGCATTTGCAGTCATAGGATTGCAGTCTGGAGATTGTTTCAAAACAACAATCTTAAGACTGCAAACTCGTTACCAACCCTGAGAACTACCTCCCCCCACCTACCGTGTGGGGGTACCCACACCAGAACATCAATGCGAAATAATACAATAACAATTATTTCAAAATAACTTTAAACAGTTTAATAAAATGTAATGTAATCTTGTTACAATAATTACTTAAGTGTGTGTTTTTAATCCAATACCAACGAAACAACTAAATGGGCGCGGAGTTAAGGTCAATTGAAGATAACGAAAATAATAATTATGAGGAAATCTTGGGACTTTTGTAATTTTGATATAAAACACACATACACACATAAACTCACGGCTTCATTCCCAGAGTGGGGTAGGCAGAGCCACAGACTCACCAACAACTCCAAAAACTTGTTGATAATTCTGTGACCACATTTTGCACAACCTGATATCCAGCGTATTAGTGACAGGTTGCAAACCCATCGCCTAACAGCACTACACAGCCTTTAGTCCCTTAGTCGTCTCTTACGACATCCACGGGAAGACATGGAGTGGGAACATTCTAAACCTGGCACCACACGGGCATATAAAAATAACTTTAAAAAGACAATGTAGATTTACTTTACAAATTATGAACAAAATAAAGTGTAACCTGGCGACGCGGTAGCTTAGATGGTAATTGGTAGGGCCAACGAAGCTAACGATCCCAGGTTCGAATCCCGGTGTATTTGTGAAACGAACGGGTAGTATTTTGTTCCTGCGTCTTGGATGCAGTCGGGTTTTTGAAGCTTGCTTTTCATTTACTCAAAAAATATGATAGGGTAAAGTATATGAGTGTGAAGAGTAGGAAGTATATTTTTCGTACTCTTCCCACTCATACAAAGAATAGGCAGAGGCTGACTAAAGGTCTCTGGCTGACCACTGGTGATTTTACACATGACAAAAGCAATATCGTTTTTATCGAGTAGAATAGAGCCTAGCCTGTGGTCGATCGCGTTCTCCTTGCTATACAAACTTTCACATAAACCTTTGTACTTGTATGTACTCGTCGGACGATTAAAGTATAAGGTCAGTGCAGTCAATTTGACCATGGCGCAATACTTTGGGAAGATCTTCCAATCTGGTAACAACTGTGACGTAATAATTGTAACAGATCGAGAGAAAGATCTAAGAACGATCTTGATACTTTGTGTTTCTATTGTTTTTGGATAGAGGGTGTCGATTATTTTATAAATTGTAGTATTTTTTAACGAACATTTATTTACTTTTTTTAGTTGTGTTATGCTGGAGTTATGTTATGTTCAATATTTTATTTTATTGTGGTGGATGACATAGGTGAGGTTAGGTTAGAAGTTAGAATGATGAGTAAAAACAATAAATAAAGTCTTTATCTCTATCTATCAAGAAAATACGTTTGGAATTATGACATTTTGGAATTTCGATTAGTTTGGCGTTATAAAAACATCTAGAGTAGGTACAGTCGCCCACACACTTAACTGACCATTAAAGACGGAGCTGAGAATAAGTGTCAATGCTTGAAAGGGATGTAAATATATTTAATATGAAAAAAATATCTACATCCCTGTCAAGCATTGATATTTTCTCTCTGCTCTGCCTGCAATGGTTAGTTTGGTGTGTTGCTGTGTGTACCGTGACGTACCTATCAGGAGCAATGTTACTCGAATTGATCTTGTCCCAACTCACCAACCTAGAGCTCTACACTGACACTAGTTATGGAAAGCGGACAACTACTTTAAAAATCTAAAAAGAGAAGAAAATAAATCTATTACAGACAATAGATATGTAACAGAAGGGAAGATGTTTGGTCAGCTATAGATCGTCGAGTAAATCGAAATAATAACTAATTACAGAAAAAAATGTGGAGATGATAATGATGATGACGACCATCGAAACCTAACCTTTTCGCCATTTTATTTATTTATCACGATTTGTGTACACATCATTCTGTCCTCTCCTGACCTTCCCAAATTATCTCATTACAGCAACCTAACAGACAAATAGATTTAAATTTTGCACAAAAGGTACTTAAGCCTAAAAGGTTTGAATCATTAATATTTGAATACTATTATTTGCATTTTGCAACATAAGTTTACACAATGAGCTCTAGTGCTACATTAAAGAAGTTTGTTGTTACCTACATTTTCTAATGGGCTTATTCAATTAAGCTGAGTTTTCTATAATTTACATACACACATTATCTACATACCTTCACGCTTGTAATCCCAGAGTGGGGTAGGCCGAGTTGTTGATAATTCTGTTACCACATTTTGCACAATTAATCTATAATTTAGTAAATATATTAAATGCATGCTGCATGATGTGGATACCTATAATTTAGTGGGCATTATGGGTATGTTTCGACAGTAGGCCTTAAAATGTTTGCTACAACGTATCACTTGTTGGTAACCCTAAATAAAAAAAAACAATACGTATTTATTCAACGAAAATCTAATTTTAACGACACTGCATGAATATTTATATATATAGATTTGTAGTTCATTTCATCTATTTTACTTTTATTATTATTTAGTAGTTGATTTTTGAATAACTTACCTAAAAATTTAACTTTCTTGGTGCCTGGTCGACTAGTACCTAACTTAACGTCTTATTAGATAAGTGTAGCCAGTTTTAATTTATTAAATAAAATTTTATTGTTTTCTTATAATTTTGTTTAAATTTCTAATCATCAGCTATTATTTTAAGCATCACTACCGACTTTAAAAAAACCGGTCAAGTGCGAGTCGGACTCGCGCACCGAGGGTTCCGTATTGAAGATAATATACTTGGTAACCGCAAAAGAAAATACTCATTTTGTTATAAGCTTTATTTTCCAGGTAATAAGGTCGATTTTGACCAGCCTAAATTTTAATACAGATTTTCTTAGTTTTTTTGTTATTTCTCAAAAACTGTAAATAATGAACACTTTATTTTATTTTTCCCAGAAAATATAAGTAATTATCTATCCGTCAGGATTTTTTTCAGAATTTTTGATTAATAAACTTGGGAGATAAGGCGGGGGGAACGGTCATTTTTTGTACATTTTTGGCTATAAATCAATAAGTACATCACAGAAAATTTATTTTTGAAATGTGCAGATTAAGACCTTTCATATGACACCCCATTTGCTATAATCGAACCACTTTCATTTTTGAACCCCCCCATTCTAGACCCCTTTTCAATTATTAATAAAATTAATTTCATATATTTTTTACTACAAATAGATGCGGGCAAGCAAGTTGTACAACTATGCCAAATTTCAAGTTGATAGCATTTGTAGTTGCTGAGAAAACCTGCTGTGACATACAGACAGACAGACAACGAAGTCTCATCATAAGGGTTCCTTTTGTACCATTTTGGTACGGAACCCTAAAAAGAGGTGTTCTACATTAAGCCGAGTAGCATCATAATTTTTATATCGCACTTTTTTCGCAATGATCAAGATCTGGGACACAAGCTATACGCACCTTTCAGTCAGTAACTGTTGTGGGAACGGCAGAATGAATGCTCGCGACCTTGGTCCATCTCGTTTGGGAAAAGAAGTTTGCGGTGAATACCCATACACACTACAACGTAGTAACTACGCTGAGAGTCTCGGCGATTATCAATCGTATGCCTTGAGGCTTAGAGTTTATAATCGGGTGTTGTTTATTGAGAGTTAATTTTGTGGAATTAGTTTGTGGTGTCACGATGTTGTGATATTTTTTTATTAAGGTGTTGAGTGCCGATGGTTAAGTTGTTATACAAAATGTAGCCAGTATCGTATGAGTAATTCTGTATTAAGGTTAAGTACATACAGGGTGGTACTCGATAAACTGTACATATTGAAAGATGATTGAAAGGGATGAAATTTTAGGTTAATTTATCGGTAAGTAAAACATATTTTTTTTACCCTCTGTTTTTTTTTACAGATTTTTAAACTTTTTAGTAAAGGAGTATACTTACTTGTGACGGTGTAACTTTTGATCTAACACCCCAAAAAAGATCAAGAGATCCATGTGTACAGTCAAGAACTTTAATTGTTACGCCACTATGGAACCCTGTCGCATAACGTTAATCATTAATTTTGGCGTAATTTCTTTCATGTGGCTTGACGCTGTCATTATGACAGGGTTCCATAGTGGCATAACAATTAAAGTCCCTGTCTGTGCCACATAAAATCTAAATATTACCTTGCATGTTAGGACAGTCAGCTGCAGAGAAAAGAAACTACCCCTGCATACAAGTTTCCTAGCAAAGGGGGTTATATTTCTCTGCAGCTGACTGTACCTAAGGCTGAATCTCTACTGTGACGTGTGATCTGTCAGCCTGGTAGAGGGTTGAAGTGGTCTAAAGAGCCTCTACTTCGGCATGTACGCCTTCCAAAGGTCCGGTCCCCATAGTCTCA
The DNA here is from genome assembly GCA_948252455.1 of Acleris cristana. Lineage (NCBI taxonomy): Eukaryota > Metazoa > Arthropoda > Insecta > Lepidoptera > Tortricidae > Acleris > Acleris cristana. The sequence continues at coordinate 968,062 of OX411799.1, forward strand.
TACAATAATAATACTAAATACCACACAATCTCATACAAATTAACCTAGTCCCAAACTAAGCTCTAGGCGTCACGTAACCTCGTAAAAGAGGAAAGAAAGAGTGAAGCATGCAAAATGGCTGTCTGTTCACACGCACACACGTAAACTGTAACTCGTGCTGTGGCTCGGCGCGTTGTCGTACCTAGTATATTTGTGTGCGTGCGGTAAGTCGTGTATAACGAACGAAAGTGCCGACCTTGCATGCTTCACACCTTTTTAATTCAACTTTACGTCCGTATTTTTTTAGGTCCGTGCTAAGCTTGTACTATGGGTACTAATCAATGATAAACATACTTATATAGATAAATTAAATACATGCTTAAATACATAAAAAAATATCCAAGATATATACTCGCGCTGGTCACATAATTTACCCATACCGGGAATCGAACTTCGGACCGCTAGCTTCGTAGGCAGTCACTAAATAAATACAAATACAAATACAAATAATTTATTTGTTCAACACGGGTAAAATTGTACATAAGCACAGGTCTTATAGTGTTAAGGTTACATCACCATGTTGGGCCGCAAGGCATACAAATTTTTTTAGCTATTAATGGACTTTCCCTTAGGGGTGTACAGTTACCATCAATTGCAGTCCGATAGAAATTCATTTACTGAATAATATGCTTTGTTCACTAAAAATTTAAACAATTTGCTCTTGAAAGTAGTTACATCCTCTATATTTCTTATGTGATCTGGAACCCGGTTATATATTTTTGGTGCCATCCCAAGTACACTTTTCCTGTAAAATGCTGTTTTTGAAGGCATCGAACAAATTTTATTTCTGAGACGTACACTCCTAAAGCTTTTGAATAACTGCAAATTACCATTCGCAAACATGACTATTTCAAAGATATATAAACTAGGAAGAGTTAGTATGCTTAATTTTATAAAGTACGGTTTACATGAATCTTGTTGCTTTAGTCCACATAGCGATCTGATGCACCTTTTTTGCGCTTTGAATGCAACATCTCTTTCAGCGGAGTTTGCCCAGAATATGATGCCGTATCTTAGCGTCGACGTTACATAAGCTTGATAGGCTGTTAAAACTATTGATTCGTTGACAATTTTTCTTAGATTATATAGAACATATGAGAATTGATTTAATTTCTTACATATAATGTCAATTTGATTCCGCCAAGTCAACCTATGATCTACGCTTATTCCTAAAAATTTTGTCACGTCTGTCTTCTCTACTTGTTGTCCCTTATATGATATACTTAAATTATATGGAAAATCTTGTCTATTTTTAAATGTCATTATCTTAGTTTTATCTAAATTAATTTTTAAATTATTGCCAGTTAACCAATGAATTACTGTTTCCAATGTCTTGCATATGTCATTTTCATAGGTTGCTGGATCTTTACAAGCAAAAAGTATGGTGCTGTCATCCGCAAACAGAACCGTGGGATGCTCAATTGCTTGTGGCAAATCATTTATATAAATAATAAATAATAATGGTCCTAAAACACTGCCTTGAGGTACGCCGTAATGAATAGGTTCGACTTTCGATGAATAAGTAATCTCAGTTTTTGTTTTCACGCATAAGCTATTTAATTGTGTTAGCTGCTTGCGATTGTTTAGGTAAGACTTAATTAAACAGTGCACATTGCCCCTTACTCCATATCTATATAGTTTATTTAGTAAAATTCTATGATCCACAAAGTCGAAAGCCTTCGACATATCCATGTAAAGTGCTGATATCGGAACTCGCCTGTCGACGTTAGATACAATTACACGCATTAATTCAAAAATAGCCATATTGATGGACTTTCCTTTACGAAATCCCATCTGTTCTTGTGTAAATAAGTTCTTGTTTTCAAAGTAACTATATATAGAATTATAAATGACCTTTTCTATAATTTTTGAGAAAATGGGGAGCAGTGCCACAGGTCTATAGCTGCCCATGTCTTCCTTTTTACCTTTTTTAAACAATGGTTTAACGATGCCTATCTTTAATCGTTCTGGAAATATACCCTTTTCTATGCATAAATTGGTTATGTGACTACCAACTGGCCTAACAACATCGCCAAAATAAAAGCGAATTTGTAATAGTATTTCTTAATAATATATTTGTATGAATTAATCTGTCAATCTGTAGTAATGTAATTGTCCCAGTTTTTATGTTATTTTCCCACGCTGATCGACAATCGTAAATGATGTATGAAGAAGTAATCATAGTCGTTATTGATTAACGTTTTTTGTGATCGCCATTAGCGGATTTGAATCATTGATCTATCTATAATAATGCTATCGGAGATTGGCTTATTTTATTAAAAAGTGTAAAGAAGCATTTATTATTTTTGAAAAAACCCACTACCGTTGCAACGTAATTGACAAAGGATGAAATAATTTAAAAACCCCCGACTTAAACAATTTATCTAATGAGAGATAATAAACATAAAAAGCTTTTATAAGTAGAGTTGCTCTCGCGGAGTCGGACATATAAACAATAGAGTAAGTATCAGTTTTCATTAGAGATGGGGACTATGAATTTTGCCGACTAGCAAACGGCAAAGCTCGGGTGCAATCGGGATCCTTCGTTTCGTTCAAAGTAACGTAGTATACACACCTAAACTCTACTTGTCATTTTCGATTATTTACCTAATTAAGTATTATATGTATATGATGCAAATAAAAAGTTTTTATTTTTATATAATGTTTTTGTGTTGTATTTAAGTAAAGTACTTGAAAATGTTTGAAATATAGTTCAAGTTTTTAGTGTGCATTTTTAGTGTTACACTTGAAGGAAATATTGGTGATTTATTGTTTTCGTTTTCCAGTAAGTCATAAAGTACCGATTATTCGGTATGTTTAACCGACTATTTGCCGACTATAAATCTGGCCGGATAGTCAGCTTTCTCGACTAGTCGGTACATCTCCAGCAATAACCCTTTTTTTATGCAAATAAAGATTGATTTGATGTGCTTTGATTTGATTTGAATTGGCCCATGCCCAATGCAAAATGCAAAAAACCCTGTATATTGTTTTTTTCTGCGTGAGCCAAGTTGCTACAGCGTCGCTATATAACTGCTGATCTATTTATCAATTCTATTGACTATTGTTTGTAACACGAGATGATCGGAGTGTTTAAAAAAATCCACGTGTAGATATTTAAAAGGTAAATAAATATCAGCGGACAATCATACTAATATTATAAATGCGAAAGTGTGTGTGTTAGTTTGTTACTTCTTGACGATACAACGGCTCGACGGATTTGAATGAAATTTGGAATGGAGATAGCTTATACCCTGGATAAACACAAAGGCTACTCTTTGTCTCCGAAAATATAATAGTTCCCGAGGGAATAACGATAATCGAAATCTACGCGGACGAAGTCGCGGACTGAAGCTAGTTCTCACACAAATTGACCTAGTCCCAAACTAACTTTGCTTGTACTATGGGTACAGTCGAGTTCATAGATATCTGTACACTTTAGGACCTTGTCAGTTTAATCACCATTACAATTCTTATACGGCAGTTTAAACATGACATTAAATAGACTAGGTACTAAAGTGTACACAACTTTAGGTATGAACTTTACTGTACTATACAACGATAAACATACTTATATAGATAAATATATACTTAAATGCATAGAAACCATTCCATAGTACAAGCCTAGAGCTTGGGTCCATATTGGCTCATATAAAATTGGTCTTTAGATTTTTTATACATATAACGACTTGTGTTTATACTCATCATTTCTTCGAAAAAATTTCCTCATACATCATTTCTTCGAAAAAAAAATCTCATACTTACCGCAACTCATAATGAATTTTTTTAAGAAACTGTTACTTTTTGAGGATTGTTATAAATCTAACCTAACCTACCCTAATTTTATCTACACGTAAGATATTTAAGAAATTCTGGAAAGTGTACGGTTCCATGAATATTGGCGTTATAAGTTCAGATGATTATGAGTTCCGATCATTAGTATAAAATTTTTTTTTGAACATTATAAGGAGTGATCGTTATGATGTAAAATGTTATGAGAAAAATTTTCGAAGTTCCAATAATCGGAGTTGCAATTTTATATGAACTTTGGCGCACCCCTAGAGCTTAGTTTGGGACTGAAACAATTTGTGTGAGATTGTCTTACGATATTATTATTATTTAAATTGATTTCGCCATTATTGCCATAACCTATACTTAAGTTTTAAAGATACTAACACCAATGTACAACTTCTGTGCTATGTGATGACAACGAATAAATGAATAGGAATTGAAGTGCCTAAGTAATTCTTATAGCAAAAACGTTAGTCAAGTTTTAATACTTATGTGACTTAAAAAAAACAGGCGCTATCTGCGTTTGTTTTTTAAGGTTCCATACCCGAAAGTAGACCAAAGGGACCAAATTGAAATGCCTACACTGACCGTCCGTCCGTCCTAACTTTAAAGAGCTGTATCTTTAAAACCGTAATGGCGGGTTTCTAGGATTCCGTACCAAAATGGTACAGAATTCTGGACCGTGCCATATTAAGGGTTAAAGTCATGTTGCTGCTGCACTACTCCTAGTCTAAGAGCCCACGACACTAAACCTAGTTCGATAAGATTACCATATACAGGGTGGAAAGTAGAGATGGGGCAGTAAGGGCAGCTACTAGATCCCTAGCTGCTACGCGAAAATGCTTTTACTGCCGCACTCAGAGATGTCAATTAAATTTAATGCTTGTTTAGTGACGTGTTGTCTAATTCCATTGCTGTAGCAAAGAAAGTGACAACAGCAACTTTAATGAAGCATTAAATTAAAGTGACGTCTCTGAGTGCGGCAGTTAGGAGACCTTTACTAACTTTTTAAGTGATGAAAATCGACATTCACAGATTTTTGGTCAGCGAGAAAATCGTCAGTTTTGAGTAAAATAATTTTTAATGCTAATCGGTCCCATTTCTATTAAGGATTAAAACAATCTTTAATCATAACTACGTTATAAAAAAAAACACGTATTATGAAAATTTGAGGTTATGTGTCAAACAGTACTAATTTGTTTACATCTTTGCCAATTTCAATTGACACAGACTAGAGCTTCTTTTGGGACTTAAATTATTTACATACATACATACATACACGCTTTTATTTCCAGAGCTACAGAATTACCGACAACTAAAACTTGTTGTTAATTCTGTAACCACATTTTGCTCAGGGTATTGATAAATGCAAAGGTGAGCGAACGCAGGAGTGATGTCCAAGCGGCGAGTTTAAGTAGTCCCGTCAAAGCGTACGTAACACATTTCAGCGCGTGTATTCAATTTGGCAGCATGGCTTCTCGAACGTATAAGGCTGCCTAATTGAGAATGCACGCGCTAATATGTGTTTTGCTCGCTCTGACGGGACTACTAAAACTCGCCGCTTGGACTTCACTCCTGCATTCGCTCACCTTTGCTTGTGAGAGAATCAATACCCAGCTAAGAGTTAAATAACAAATGATGTGAAATGAATAATAGATGATGTGTGATGTTGTAAGATGTATGGATGTGTTGACGTAAATTATTTACAAACCATCAAGTACAGCACGGTTTAAAATTTGATATACAAACAGACAGATAGACAGACAAAGTGGTTCATAGTAAAATGATGAAATACGTAATACGTTACGTTTTGAAATACGTTTTTTTAATTCAAATAGTTTTAGTAATAAACAAATAAATAAATAAATATCAAGGGACGATTTCACACAAATTGACCTAGTCCCAAACTAAGCTCTAGGCTTGTACTATGGGTACTAGACAACGATATAAATACTTACTAGAGAAATAAATACTTAAATACATAGAAAACATCCAAGACTGAGAAACAAATACTCGTGCTCATCACACAAATATCTGCCCTTACCGAGATTTGAACCCAGAACCGCTAGCTTCGTAGGCAGGGTCACTACCAACTAGGCTAGAGCGTCGTCAAATCATAATAAGTACCTAATGGCGGTGGTACCATGTGGTACCTTGTGAAGAGTCCGTCCGGATCGCTAACCACCATCTAATCCCTTAACGTACCGCCAAGCATCAGTGTTCGTATTATTGTGTTCCGGTGAAGGGTAACACAACCGGTGAAATTACTAGCATAGAGACACTCCATCTGAGTCTAGGGTTGGCAACGCATTTGCGGTCTTAGGATTGCAGGCTAAAGATTGTAGTTTTGAGAATGCAAATGTGTATGGGTCATAGATCCCACTTACCATCAAGTGGGCTGTGTGCTTGTTTGCCTTTTACACGCTAAAAAAAGACAGGAACAGACAGACGAACAAAGTGATCCTTTATAGGCGACTAGAGGACGCCCGCGGCTTCGTATGCGTAGAATTAGTTTCCCGCTACTCCCCCCATTTCTTCCCGTTGGGGGTCGATTTTCGGAAAATCCTTTCTTGGTGCTCACTTACATCATGAAAGGAACCCCTGTACCAAATTTCAAGTTTCTAGCTACAGTAGTTTCGGCTGTGCGTTGATATATAAGTCAGTCAGGTTTGCCTTTTATATATATTTATAGATAGATAGAGAGTGTCAGTGGCCTAAGGCTTAGGGTGTCGACTCGTGATCGTAAGGTACCGAGTTCGAATCCACGCGGTCACCATGTACCAATGAACTTTCTAACTTAAGTGTATTACCCGATGCTCTTACGGTGAAGGAAAAACATCGTGAGGAAACCTGCACATTCGAACAGCTGAGTGTGTAATTCTAATTGCACAAAAAAGTGTACCTATCCGAAAGGGCCCATCCGTAAGATAAGATAAGAGAAGATCACATAGAGGCTCCGTTTTTCTTTGTGAAATACGGAAACCTAAAAAATCTTTTTTTCACCAAAAAAATAACCTGTATGGCGTCATACACATTGTTTCAAATTTAGTATAATCCGGCCAAGGGCAATGAACCCCACACCCGGGATTAGGCTGCAACCACTGAACCATGCGTAGGGTCACCAGTCCGTACGTGCACTACTGCTTTCCTAAGCCAAAAAACAGTATGTCAGGTTCAATTGCCAAAGTAAATTCAATCTTCTCCTGTTATTAATAAGGTTGTGATTGCTACATGACTCTTATTCGAGTTACTGCTATTTGGCTTAGCATGGCAGTACTGATGTATTTAGGTAACTCTACTTAACCCCTTAAATAAAAAAGGGGGTTTAAGAATATCTGCCATTAGGATTCCATGTTTAAAAGTGGTAGGACCTTCTACAGGGTCCGTCCGGATCTTATCCTTTAAGCTACCGCCAAGCATCAGTGTTCGTATTATTGTGTTCCGGTGAAGGGTAACACAACCGGTGAAATTACTAGCATAGAGACACTCCATCTTAGTCCTCAGGGTTGGCGACGCATTTTCGGTCTCAGGATGGCAGTCTTGAGATTGCATGGCTATCATTAGGTGACCTGTGTACTCGTTTGTCTACTAAATGACATAAAAAAAAGTTTTTCGCAATTGTTGTAGAAACAATGCGAAAACCAGTCACATAAAACAATTAAAATTTAATAAGTAGTACAACTTTATTATTTAATTCTCAAACTAAACAATAATCTTTCCAAACTAATCACATATTCAAATTATTTTCTCATCCTATGTTCACACGACGCAACAAACACACTAACAATAAAACCACAACTCCAAAAACATGCCATTGCATTTTAAACTTTAAATGAACTGCTTATGATTCAAATTTAAATGTATCATTTGGACTTGTGACCTTTTGGTTGGTACAATAAGTTGCGTATGCGACGCGAGAACAGCTGGCGACCTCTATTGGGGGTTGTTAACATTAATTAGCACAGGTCAATTGCATAAGAGCGCAGTTTTGAAAGATTATTGTAAACTTCTTTTGTCGCAAACAATAGCGGCCTGCACACGTAAAGTTCGGACCGCGGGAAACGCCAGGCGCCGTTCCAATCTTCGTTCCGAACCGTACGTGTAATGCAACTGTAATAGTAAAATAGTAAAAAATTTACGGTTCGGAACGAAGATTGGAACGGCGCGTGGCGTTTCCCGCGGTCCGAACTTTACGTGTAAAGGCCGCTAATGTTTTATGGCCGAACCCCTATATTCAAACCGCGGACAGATAGGCTTAATTACTTCGGATTAAAATTTGACACATTTTGTAGGGGCAAATGTCAAATTTTAACCCGAAGTAAGCCTTATCTGTCCGCGGATTGAATATAGGGTTTGGCCGTTAGTGATTCCATAGTCTATGGTTAAATTATACAGGGTGTGCCCAAAAACAGCGCCAAAACTAAAAGGGCTGATAGAGGAGTTCATTAGCTATAAGATTAAGAATTTAATATCTATGAAAATTTTGTAGTTTTCTAGATTATTGGCAATTTTATAAAATTCGTGATTATTGATACATTTATTCAGTTTTTCGGGGGCTGCGACTGCATTTTTTTTTCGAAATCAGTTTTTTACAGGATGTTGGCAAAAAATGTGCCAGATCACAATGATGCAGTAGAAAAAAAGTGCGATTTTTATATTCTTGAAGAATGTAACTGAAGTTTTTATCAAATTTTATAAAAAAAAAATGTATGAACCAACCTGGCAAATAACGTAAAAAAAAGAAAATTTATTGTACCTATACAAAGCATTAGAAAAGAAAGTAAAGTAACAAATTGTCACGAAATCTCTTGTCGTGACCACGACTGTTGCGACGATGACAATTATTATGACAGTATAGCCTAGTTGGTAGTGACCCTGCCTACGAAGCTAGAGCGGTCCCGGGTTCGATTTATAAAGGCAATATTTGTGTGTTGAGCACGAGTATTTGTTTCTGAGTCATGGATGTTTTCTATGTATTCAAGTATTTATTCCTCTACATAAGTATTTATATCGTTGTCTAGTACACATAGTACAAGCCTCGAGCTTAGTTTGGGACTAGGTCAAATTGTGTAAAATTGTCCTTTCAAATAATTTAGGCTTTTTACGATTTGCAGATAAAGGAAGGAAGGAAGAAGGGGAGGGGAAGGAAGAAGGGGAGGGGAAGGAAGAAGGGGAGGGGAAGGAAGAAGGGGAGGATGAGAGAAAAAGGCCAAGCTCCTTTAAAATGTTCTCGAATTTATATTCAGTTACCATCGGGTGGCCTATGTGCTTTGCCTTTGCATTACCATACAGAAAAATTGTATTTAAATATTATTTAAATTATTGTTTATTTCCAACTTCGCAACTCCGATCCCCCCTAAACGTGTAAAGTAGAGCATCCTTACTTCCCTTCACGCAACACCTACGACGTACAATATCCGAACGCACACACACGCACGAACAGGTGGGCACGCACACTGATGCAGAACGGTGTACAGGCTGTTTGGAAATGTGAAGTTGGAGTTTTAAGTTAAGTTTTTATTTTCATATAGAAGAGGCTTATGTTCAATAGTGGCTGATGGCGATGATGTTAGTGAGAATATTATGATTGGTGATAAAGTGAGAAAATAGCGGGACACCTTTTACGATGGCAGGCGTAGAGTATTTTTAATAATGTATGACTAACAAGTACTTTGTTTTGTAAAGTTACGATAATATTGACATTATTTGGTATATTTTCTGATTAAAAATTTAGGATAAATCAAACATGCAACGCTGCATTTCAGCAAAAAGGTACTAGAAAATGGCACACTAATCACAAACCAATTTGTACATCACAGTTACTTAAAATCAATTAATTTATTTAATTGTAGTATTTAGTTTAATGTTTTTCTTAATTGTTTTGTTTGTGTCTTAATAAAGTCACAAACCTAAACAATTAACGGCTCTTACTGAAATGTTTGCACCCACCTCAACTATTTTGTGTTTAGAGTTTAGTTAGTAGTATTTCGCCTTTGTACTTAGTGTTTGTAGTGTGCAATGAAGTTGAAATAAAATAAATAAAAAGATAAAAGATGTTTATTCAGTAAGTAGGCCGCACGGGCACTTTTACACGTCAAAAATCTACCAGCGCTTCGCAAGAGACCAATGCTGAGAAGTAACGCCTCAAGAAACTCAACAGTTAATAAACAATAATAAACAACAATAATACCAATAATAACAATAATAACTCAATAATAAACCTTTTCAGAGCACAACTTAGAAACAAGACCGTATTCCGGATTTTACGATTTTTTATAAATAATTATAGGTAGATAAACAAAAAAAATACAACATTTGTTATTTGTTGTAGGATTCTGATCTGATGCTCGCACACGAATCAAAAAGTAAACTGAATATTCTCGCCACGTGCGTTAAGTCTTCAACTTTACTCTACATTTGCATAATACACCTTGCCAAAATAGCAAGCCATTAAAAAACCAACCCGAGTAGACCCCATAAAGATTATATTATTATTATTATTATTAATATTATTATTATTATAATTCAACTTATACTAATAATAATATTAATAATAATAATAATTTATAATTCAACTTGGTCCGTGTGGTGCCGGGTTTAGAATGTTGCCACTCCATGTCTTCCATTGGATGTCGTAAGAGACGACTAAGGGACTTAAGGCTGTGTAGTGCTGTTAGGCGATGGGTTTGCAACCTGTCACTAATACACTGGATAACATCTTAGCCTGGTTTGTGCAAAATGTGGTCACAGAATTATCAACAAGTTTTTGGAGTTGTTGGTGAGTTTGTGGCTCTGCCTACCCCACTCTGGGAATGAAGGCGTGAGTTTATGTGTATGTGTATAATTCAACTTAGTACCCGGGTACCCGAAATTATATGTACAACAAAAAGGTTGTGTACTACGTCACCTATAAGACTTTAACAAACCTTGACTTGACAGAACACACTGTATATCTTATCACTACTCGACTAAAACATACGTAATCGGCAGAATTATCAATGCGATCGCTTTTATAATCCTAGAACTTACTACGTTGAAATAAGCGTCAAATTCAATCGAACATGCTGCATCATTAACTTTGCCACGTTTTATACTGCCCAGTATAATTTGGTCTCCTTCCCCTCTCTTTCCCAATACAAGAACGCGGTAAAAAGGTGTTTTTTTATTGAATTACGTAGCTCAAGTTATACTGGTGTTAGTAACGTTCCGATTTTGAAAATTAAATTTCGTATTCACGTCTGTTCTGCGCGTTGTAGTGGACGTTTCCCGCGCTTTGTTTTGTTTTTAATTTTTACTTTTTTCGTGGCTGCGTTTTAAGTGTCTATGGATTTTGGAAAAGTGTTATTGTGCTTTTGGATTTGACTTTTTTGTGAGTATTTTCACTTTTATTTAGTGACGTAAAGTGTGAAGTCGGTAAAGTAATGAAAATAGAATATTTATTCTGACCTTGGTATTAAATTAACAACAATATTTTCTACAATAGGTACAAATCTGGAACAGGCGATTTATTGTCAAAAATACCTGAACTTGACGCGTGATATATTTTTGATCACATTAAATGCTCTTTCTTTTCTAATTCTTAACCTATTTATATTTCTTTGTCATAACTCCTTATACATACATAGAGGACGCCCGCGACTTCGCACGCGTAAATAGTTCCCCGCTACTCCCCCCATTTCTTCCCGTTGGGGGTCGATTTTCGGAAAATCCTTTCTTAGTGCTCACTTACATCATGAAAGGAACCCCTGTACCAAATTTCAAGTTTCTAGGTAGGTACAGTAGTTTCGGCTGTGCGTTGATATATAAGTCAGTCAGGTTTGCCTTTTATATATATAGATAAGATATAAGATAGATACATACATACATGAACTCACTCCTTCGATCCCAGAGTGGGGTAGGCAGCTACAGGTACTTATAAAATGACGTCATAATAACGTCTGAGTATATACTCGTATCGTGTAACATGATAAATCGACTTCATCTAACAACATAATATACCTACTTACAACATTTTCTAACGACAAATTGTTACGCGGTTATACATTGATTAAGATAATATTAGCTCGCAAAAAACGTAGTGACAGGTGACAGGTGACAGGTAAAACTACGTGTGCTCGCTTACCTTCCCCATGCCATAAAAAAGACGCTAAAAGACAGTTTTTTTACTACAAAGACATTTGCTAAACTTTCATATTTGCTACAGTTATTACAATACTGGTATCAGTCGGTATCTTTCTTATCAGGCCACTATCATTATGATAACAAATCAATGTCAGCGTACTTGAATCATTAAGGTACGTAATAAAGTACATATTTGCTTGGACGCCGTTGATAACGAACCTTGCGTTCTTATGTCGCCTTGGTACTTCGCAAAATTTTGATTAGCTGTAAAATTAATTATCTTTGATATGTTTTTAGTTACTACCAGAAAATACGAAACTTGGCTAGCTTGGGTATTAAGACTTTAAAAAAATATGAAGATATGTTGTAATTTAAGGAAAAAACACTAAAATTCGGTCAATGGCGACGCGTTAGCCTAGTTTCTAGTGACCCTGCCTACGAAGTTAGTAATCTCGAGTTAGAATCCCGGTAAGAGTAGATATTTGAGCTATCCCAGTTGTCCGCACCCCTTTGTTCACACTGCGGACAGCTGTAAATTTTTTATTCCCAGTTGTCCGCACCTAGTAAGGAATTTTTATTCCCAGTTGTTCGCACCTAGTAAGGAATTTTTATTCCCAGTTGTCCTCACCTAGTAAGGAATTTTTATTCCCAGTTGTTCGCACCTAGTAGGGAATTTTTATTCCCATTTGTTCGCACCTAGTAAGGAATTTTTATTCCCGGTTGTTCGCACCTAGTAAGGAATTTTTATTCCCAATTGTTCGCACCTAGTAAGGAATTTTTATTCCCAGTTGTTCGCACCTAGTAAGGAATTTTTATTTCCAGTTGTTCGCACCTAGTAAGGAATTTTTATTCCCAGTTGTTCGCACCTAGTAAGGATTTTTTATTCCCAGTTGTGCACCGTGCAACTGGGAATAGCCGAGATATTTGTGTGATGAGCACGAGTAGTTTTTTTTTATATTTTCTATATATTTAAGCAATATCTCTAGTTTATCGTTGCCTAGTACCCATAATACAAGCCTAGAGCTTAGTTTCGGACTAGGTCAATGACTGTCCCCTCATATTTATTTATTTCTAAAGTTTTCTGTAGCACCCGTAAATAAATCAGAATTTATTTTACACAAAAACCTTCCTCTTAAATTACTCTATCTATCGATAAAAACCGCATTAAAATCCGTTGCGTAGTTTGGAAGATCTAAGCGTACATACAGAGGGACAGACGGCGGGAAGCGACTTTGTTTTATACTATGTAAAGAAGAAGTAAGACAGTAACAATAACAATACTCAACTAAAAAAAACCCGACAAGTGCGAGTCGAACTCGCCCACCGAGGGTTCCGCACATGACACGGTTAACTCAATTCAAAATTTGTACCGCCGTTCCTTGCATAAAGACCCTGTTTTATTTATGATTTAATTAAAAATGTACAGATATCAGATTTTCTCCTATACTTGTAGTAAAAGACGGTGTTACTTGCCAAATTTCATAGTTCTAGGTCAACGAGAAATACCCTATAAATTTTGATTACCTCGAGGGTGTCGAAATATACCTTTTTAGCGGCATAAACGGCCGTATCTTTTTTTTACGTTAACTTAGAAGTTTGTTTTTTTCACAGTTTCAAGGGACTATAGACTTGAGTATATGGTTTAAATTTCAACTCGATACCTCTACGCGTTCCCGAGATAAAGGGTCTTGACAGACAGACAGATGTACAGACGGACAGACGGACAATTAACAAAGTGATCTTATAAGGGTTCCGTTTTTCCTTTTGAGGTGCGGAACCCTAAAAAGGTGGGTAATATGTTTTTGACGGGTGTCTTTCGGAATCCCTAACAACGTTTGTCCTAACACATCGTTTGTCCGAATTTTCATTTGCCCTAAACTGGTTTTCAGAGGGTTAGTCGACTTTTTAAATTTTCCAATTATATCTGCGGTTCGGTTAGGTTAGGGTTGTATTATAACAACACTATAAAGTTTTAAAATTTAAGCGGAAATGGGTTTAGGACAAACGAAAATTAGGACAAACGATGAATTAGGACAAATGACGATTAGGGATTCCATAGGGGAACCGTTTTTGGTATATTATTATGAGATCCAATTACATTTATACTGTAATCTGCTACGCCTTGTTTTAATAATATTTATGAATAACTACATAACAATATGAATAAGTCGATGTTGACTCAAGTGTAAGTTTGTGTGTCACTTTGTGCGAAATACTGTTAGTTATAATACTTATAAAATTAACAGCTCTTCGACTGTCCACTTCTAAATCTTGCTGGCTGTACTTAAAAACCTCTTAATTTTCAAACATATTATTATACCAAAAAGAAAATATTAAGTCATACATTGACAAAAGGACAAACACAAGCGACACAAAAGAAAAAAACATGTCGCTGACATAATGCATTAGTAGTTTGTTTTTAATCTGTTTCTCGAATGTATGTACAAATTTTGTGACTTTCTGTTATTTTGCCAATTTGTCTATTCATATTTTCATAATATGGATCTATTCAAGTCACCTTCGAGAAGGATAAACAAGACAAGATGCTGATTCTTCTCCAAGATTAACTGGAAGAGATCCCATATGGGTTAAGTTCGCCTATGTACGTAATCTATACCTATTGATAATGTTTTGGTATCTAATAGCTGATCTGATGATGGAGTGGCAGGATCTCCGCTATTCTTAACGTAGACCCACCGTGTTGGGAACTTGGGACTGGGCAACAAAAGCCTGTCCCAAAAATCAAATATTTGATAAAAACTTACATAAACATAAACTAACACCTTCATTCCCAGAGTGGGGTAGGCAGAGCTACAGAATTACCAACAACTCTAAAAATTTGTTAATAATTCTTTAACCACATTTTGCATAATTAGGCTAAGATGTTTACCAGCGTATTGGTGACAGGTTGCAAGCCCATCGCCTACAGTACTACAAGCCTTTATTCCCTTAGTCGCCGGATATTTTGTTGTTCAGATAACTTTCGATTATTCGAAATTTGAAACCGGCTGTCTAAAGAGGGGGAAGTGACAGTTGTTTGGCCGTTACAGAACAGGTGCGTATACGCACGTTAGTGACGAAAAAAGTGTTCTAAACTGTTGAGGTTTCGATTTTTAAATTTGATTAAATCTGTACTCTTCAGATCCTTACCTAAGGAGCACAGACTTGGTCTAATAGGTATTCAGAAATCTGCCCTCAAGGTTTGTCAGAGCGCTATGGAGCGTAGCATTTTGGGAGTCAAATAACAGACCGCATCAGAAATGGGTACAATACTACACTCCAAAACTAAACCTACCTAGTTGATGTAGCCCAAGCAACCGCCAAGCTCAAATGACAATGGGTTGGGCATGTCTGTCACGCCGGAGGAATCGTGAGCTAAAGTGTGCATCAAATAGGTCCCACGTGATAGAATTCGGCGTAGCGGCAGACCAAGGGAACGTTGGCGAGATGAGCGTGATGCCTTCAATCGAGACTGGTGGAAGACTGCCCAAGATAGGGCTAGGTACGTGGAAGAAAGGGGAAGGGACTTTTGTCTAGCAGTGGGACATTATAGGCCGTTGAATAATAATAATAATAACTCTATAGGTAATAGTGTTATCTAGCTGTGACACGTCGGTGGACTAAGTGGCTTGAGATGGCTCGTGATGGCAAGGTACCAAGTTCGATCCTCGGTGTCTGTCATTTATTAAATTCAAATAATTTATTCAGTAAGTAGGCCCTGCAGGCAGTTTTACATGTCTGAGTCTACCAGCGCTTCCAAAGAGACCACTGTTGAGAAGAAGCGCCGCAAGAAACTCAACAGTAAGCCGTTTTTTCCAAATAAATCACTTATTACAATACTAAACTTAAGCTACATAAAGAGTTGTAACCCTATGCTTTCTGTGGTAACCGTTATCCGGACTATGTCACACAAGTTGACCCAGTGTCAAACTAAACTCTAGACTTGTACTATGGGTACTAGACAAATATTTACCATACCGGGAAACAAACCTGGTACCCCTTGCTATGTAAGGAGGGTCACCACGAACTGGGTTAACCGCGTTGTCAGCATACATATGATTGTAAAACTTAAATATAAAACGACGTAAAGTAGATAAGAAATATTGTTTGTTGTAAAAACAATAAAGATTGCAAGGTACTGCTTACAAAGTGGTTTTACAACAAAAATACTTTGTTTTTTATATGTTTACATGTTACACGCGTAAAATTATCACCATTCACTACATTACAGAATTAAAAAAAAAGGGTATGTTCAGTTTGACCTACTCTATCACCCTATGGTGTAGTTAGAATTTGTGCTTTATTGTTCTATACATTAAAATTCAAAATAAATTTAAATAATCAAACAATTCAGTCTTTATTGGGTTAACTCATTCATTAAATCTGACTTGACCTATATTCTTACGTAATTAGTAATTATCTGCTAAACCTGTCTTTTGTGCTAGATCCGAGAAAAAACACAAGCTATTGGTAGAGTTCCAATTATTACTTCATTCTATTAAAACCTATTTTATTTTTGAATTTATGGATTAACAATTTTATTACAAATCAATAATACGGAATAAATTGAAAATACACCCTGACTTGGGGACTAAATATTTTGCAAGTTCAAGTTTGAAGTTTGAGGTCTTGAACTCTTAAATAACGAGTGATAGGGTGAGGCATCTAGGGCTCTAACAAAGATGAATTACGCTAACTAGCGTTTCTATTCGTTTCGTTTTTAAACCAATCGCGTCACTGATAGATCACTTGACTTTTCGTATCACGTCATCTACCAGTGACGCGATTGGTTTAAAAACGAATCGAATAGAAACGCTAGTTAGCGCAATGCATCTTGAGGTCTTTAAAGTTAGAACGGACGGACGGATCCTAAAACTGTATTTGCATGCATTTTATGTTTTACGCAAATAAACCACTTGATTGATTGATTGATTGAGCGTACGCATATTAATAGGGTCCCATTAGGTCCCCTGCGGGTACGACACCCTAAAACGCACCATACTACACATTTTAAACGTATTAATTCCAGTCCGTCACACGTTGTAAATTTAGCGAGCAGCCATTGCTATTTTAAGACCTTTTACACACAGATTCACCGAGCTGTGTCGGTGCGGGTGGTGCGGAAAGGTCAATGTGTACTGTGAAAAAGACCCCATGGGAAAAAGTAACGTCGTTCTAGAAACCGGTCGCGCACCGAGGGTTCCGCTCCTACGACTTATTACCCGATTGCCGGAGGATGGTAATATTTTAGACGCGGTTTTAGGGTTCCGTAGTCAACATGGAACCCTTATAGCATAGTGTTTATACTATGCTTATAGTGTAGCCATGTCTGTCTGTCCGTCTGGCCGCGGCTTCATGATCATAGATTTAGTACTACAAAGCTGTAATTTGGTTTAGTTATACATTTATTTTACGCCGATAAAGTTGTAATTTAAGGTGTAGGTATGTATTTTTGATAAAAAATATATTGAGTATACTTCATATAAAGAAAAGGTTTTTTTTACTTTATAACAACCCGTGAGGTAACATTGGATTTAAAATTGTTTTTTTTTTATCGGTTTTTTGCCCGTGTGGTGCGGGGTTTAGAATGTTGCCACTCCATGTCTTCCCGTGGATGTCGTAAGAGACGACTAAGGGACTAAAGGCTGTGTAGTGCTGTTAGGCGATGGGTTTGCAACCTGTCACTAATACACTGGATAACATCTTAGCCTGGTAGTGCAAAATGTGGTCACAGAATTATCAACAAGTTTTTGGAGTTGTTGGTGAGTCTGTGGCTCTGCCTACCCCACTCTGGGAATGAAGGCGTGAGTTTATGTTATGTTGTGTTATGTTTTTTTTATCGGCAATATTAAACTTTAAAAGTGTCATTTTAACTAAGATCTGTGACTCATAGACTACAATCTAAAGACTGCAATCCTAAGGCCTACCCTGTGTATGTACCTACTAAGATGGCCTCTCTATGCTCTTGGTTGGGCGGTTGAAGAATTATCGCTCTGAAAGTAATTTTATTTGTTCCAGGTACTAAATTATGGAGTTTCGGATACACTTAACCACGTGATCAACATATAATAAAAAAAACACTAGAAACCAAAGAAAATGGCGGAAACCGAGGGACCGGTGGTTGTGGATGACCTTCCGATATCTTTCCAGGTAATCCGACTAATATTATAAATGCGAACTTTTGTCCTTCAACGGCTGGACGGATTTGGATGAAATTGAAATGGAGATAGCTTATACCCTGG
Organism: Acleris cristana; assembly: GCA_948252455.1. Lineage (NCBI taxonomy): Eukaryota > Metazoa > Arthropoda > Insecta > Lepidoptera > Tortricidae > Acleris > Acleris cristana. The sequence continues at coordinate 986,256 of OX411799.1, forward strand.
AGTAACAAATTTTAAAGTTCTCGAGGGCGGAAATCGAAATCTACGCGCACGAAATCATCCAAATATTGTCTTTGACCTGTTATCGTATTGTCAACGTTAAGACAGCTCTTATTTACTTGACAGTAATGGCGGCCGAGTTAAAATCAATACCAGAACAGCGCCTCTATTCTAGGCGGCAAAATCCAAATCGTATTTGAGGGCCGGTATTCTAAATGGTAAAAACCCTATCGTCTTTGACCTGCGGGCCTATTTATGGCCGTGTTTATAGTGTGGATAAAACATCTGTCACTCTCTGACCAGTAAGTGCGAGAGTGACGAATGCTGATGATTTGTTAATATTAATACTACGGAATAGAAAACACAGTGGAAGTGGCATGAGCTTCGCTTAGTATCAGACCTGTTGTCGCCAATACTCAAACTATCATAAAAACAACACGCCACCATGGAAAATATTTTTGGTGCGGCTATCGTTTTTACATTCCAAAATAGCACAATAAGGCATGCTTCTGGATTTATTTCCTATTTTAGAAATATCGAAATATCGAAATATTGAAATAAGCGATCGCGGCCAAAGTATGGTAGGTTGCGCGGAACTCCGCATAACTATGCCACACGTTACACGCCCACTTGACCTTCTTCTGTTTTTTCTGTTCTGTGATTAATACCTTACAATAAGTATCACTTTTCTAGTGGTCAGTTAATAGTGGTGCTGTAATTAATTACGTACAAACTTGATTAAAACAGTATGAGTTTAAATGTATAAGTTTTTATTGGTTTCCATTTAATTACCTGTTTCATAACCATCTGATTACGGCACTTAATCATTCGATCAATATAATCGTTAAACAACGTAAAACAGGAAGCTTGATAACTATTATCTACGCTAGTTAGCGAATTAAAAGAAAGCAGAAACTCATAATAATCCTACCGACTGCGCCATGTATTGTTATTATAATAAAAAGATGGTTGTTGGTCTTCAGAGGTTTATTTAAATGTTCCGTATATGTTATTACATTTTATGTGCGTAGACGATGTTGTCTCTACGGCTGTCAGATAGGAAGGGGCGCATACCACAGATAATGCCACATTGATACTTTACTACAGATTCTATTACAATTATTATATCTCTGGATATAATCGGGATATAGGTACGGGGCAGAATTAAATAACAGGATAAACTCAATCATCGATGCTTCACCCATATACTAGTGAACGCCCCCAACATTGTTTGTAAGTGTGTATTTTTTTTAATTTTGTTTTGCCCCTACTGCTTCCACAGAAATTGAAGTCTTTTAGCTTAGAGGATTTAGAACTGGAGGCGCCTTACGCAGACTTTCCCCTCTGCCGAGGTATGAGATCAAATGATCTTGTGCGTGAATAAAACCGGCCGTTTTTATTCGATACTCACATAACCAAAGTCGTTTTGGAAGAGTCAAGACCTCCAGAAAAATGCCTTGTTGTGCCGTGTTTTATTGCAAAAACCGATCCAATACGTCAAGTTTGCAGAAAGATGGAATTATATTTCACATTTAAGTACTTTTCACTGTTGATTTTGATTGTAATTAAGCATTTTGTGTATATTTACATCGCATGAAAAAACATTATTCTTTATTCGATTCTTTAATCGATTTTAAAACGTTCAGCATACTATTCGTTTTAGAATTAATGCGTACTCCTAGCGAGACTCGCAACAACTTCATGCTATATTGAACCTTAAAAGAGTGACCGTAAAATCAATAATCAATCGCTTGTTTTAAATATGTCTGTTTGCGTACAGTGTCTTGTCTGTGTTTGTTGACCATGTCTAATAGTCCGGGCGAACGCTGCAAATTTACTTACCCCATCGAGTTATAGGAAAATACCACCTTCCACGAAAGAACACCTACAAATTTTAGGTAAAAAATTTGATCTTCCGGGGCTCAACTGGGGGGGGGGGGGGGGAATTCGCAGTGAAAAGATATATGGTCCGCTGGTTATTTTTGTGGAAGGTGGTATTTTCCTATAACTCGATGGGGTGAGCAAATTTACAGCGTTGCCTTGAAATATACGTACTCCTCACGAGACTCGCACTATAGAGTCGTGATACATTTAAAACTAGTATATATCGATAAAATGCTCCTATAAAAAAGGTTAAAAATGATTGTAGCATTAAGTCCACCTTTCGTACACTTTTTTGTGTAATAACAATAAAGTATTTAAATAAATATAATTAACAATTGCAATAGAAACTTATTATTCGCTTAGATTAGGAAATAATATGTTCATTAAATTATGTATATTATTGACACACTTTTTAACCGACTTCAAAAAAAGAAGGCGGTTCTCAAATCATCTGAATCTGTTTTTTCTTTATGTAGGTATGTTCAGCGATCACTTTTTACCCTGTGCAAAACTTTACTTTTTAACTTTTGACCGGTAGTGTAACTCAGCCTTATGTCTACGAGATCGTAGAACAAACAAAAGCTCGTCAGTTCATAACTCTTCGTCAAACTCACGGCCGATTTGTTTCGGTGAACCTTTTATTTATTTATTTATTTATTTATATGCCTTAAATTCTATGAACATATGTACATGAGATGGTATAATTTTTTGATATAAAATAGACTCAATACAATTTTACCAGTTTGGTGTAGCTGTAGCATGTTAAACTTATACTTATTTTTTTTTATTGACGTAAGTATTCAATTACAACTATAATATTCTGCATTATAAAATTCACTTAAACTATATGGACTTAATTCAATAAGGTACCTTTTTAAGAAAACCAGGAATGTAGTATTCGGTAAGGACTTAATTTCAAATAGTAGCGCATTATACACCTTCACAGCGACATGCCGCCTGTGGCATCTCAGAAACGCTGCAGTTTTACTACAAGGGGCACTAACGTAAGCGCAAATAGGGTATACAGTGTTTGACTGTTAAAATTGTTTTTTAGGGGATATATATCCGGATTTGGTCGAATGAGTTTACATAGTTCTAAAATATAAAGTGCGCACAGAGTAGGCAAACCTAATTCTTTGGAGGATTCTCTGCACGACTCACGGCTACCCATTTAATTTACGCACACACTTCTTTTGCAATATAATCAGTCGCTCGAAATCCACACAACTACCCAGATGGCCAGACCAAACAGGATTTGGTACTGGAAAAAAGCATATTATGTAATAAGATTGTATCGCCGCCTTTTTAGTGGATATTTTTCCTAAAGCTCGTAGCGCAAAAGTGAAACTGCTCTGCAGAGTGCAGAGATAATGTACGTGATTTTTCCAGTTAAGTTTTTCATCGTTTTTATCTCAGAATCAAATCTATTTGTTTGTAATCGTAGTAGAATAAAACTATAGTATTTATAGTACTCGGCTCTCTGATCTGATCACTTACTGAATAAATGTCTTTTGTTTTATCTTTTTTTATCTTATATGCTGGTAAAACTGAACACCTATACATTTTAGTATTATTCCTCAAAGTGGTATTTTTACCTTATGATGGCGCATATTTGTTAAATCTCGTATACATAATACACAAGTTAAATAACTTGTAATGTGCTGCCATCTATATCACAACTTTAAAAATTAATCGATATCGACAATGTCGATATGCATCTCATTTCTAATAATAGTGTGATAATCGGTAAGATAACGCACACGTCTTTATTTTAAAATTGTGTAAGCACATGTTGGTAATAAAAAAAATGTGCATGTGTGCGTAATTTTAAGCTAATGTTTTTGTTTCTTAGTTGTGTAGGTGTGTAGCAATGAGAGCGAATTTTGCATTTGTGTTGAGTATTGTGTATGTAGTGTTACCTCACCTCCCCCTAAAAGCGACAGACTTTTGTGCTTAGGAAATTGTATCAATGCGTGCTCCAGTTCTAAATCCTCTAAGTCTTTTAGCCATCAGGTGAGCTGCCTGCAAGTCTGCTTCCCTCTATTATTAAAAAAAAAAGATGATGAGTGAAGGTTCAAAAATCCCTATAAAATAAAGATTAACCAGAAATATGTTGCTATTTTGTTCAATCTGCATAGTTGCAATAACATTTTATTTTTACATGCAAAAGTTGGAGCGATCACTAGTATATAAGCGAATTTTTCGACTTTGCATGCACGTCGGTTTTGGGTACTGAAATACCTAATGAATAAAAAATTTGGTTCAATATCTCAAGAATAGAGGAGTAGGCTCGATCATGTAGCTGCCCCCCCCCACCCCTCCAGTTAGAAAAAATCGTAGTAGGTACTTAGGTACTATTGCTTTATGCAAAAACGTTTCAAAATCGACTAATCCAAACGCTACAATTCAAATGCAGATTACTAAACGGACAGTACGTTAGAATCGGTTCCGCTCTGCCTCCCGATTGGCTAACACCTGAACTCGTCACGGCGCATGCGCGGACAATTAGCTACACGTATACCACAGTATAGGTAGGTATAACTATTACTGCCGCACTCAGAGACGTCAGTTTAATTTAATGCTTGATTAAAATCCCTGCTGTCTTTCTTTGCTACAGCAATAGAATAAGACAACACTAAACAAGCATTAAATTTAATTGACGTCTCTGTCTGAGTGCGGCAGTTAGACTGGTAATTTAAAAACCCCCAATGCGCACATTGCGGATCAAGCTGAGGAGACTCGTCGAGCTGATCCGCAACATGCCTCGAGTCTTTGCCTCAGAGCGAGCAGCCTCAAACTGAGGCTGTTTTGAGGCTGAGTCTGCTCAAATGGATACACGGCTAAAGAGCTATCATCATCATAAACTCACGCCTTAATTCCCAGAGTGGGGTAGGCAGAGCCACAGACTCACCAACAACTCCAAAAACTTGTTGATAATTCTGTGACCACATTTTGCACAACCAGGCTAAGATGTTATCCAGTGTATTAGTGACAGGTTGCAAACCCATCGCCTAACAGCACTACACAGCCTTTAGTCCCTTAGTCGTCTCTCACGACATCCACGGTAAGACATGGAGTGGCAACATTCTAAACCCGGCACCACACGGCATCAGACTAAAGAGCTAGATTTCATGAAAATCGGTTGGGCCGTTTAAGAGATATCAGCTCTGAAAGAAGAGGTCACCTATTCTGCCCTCATAAGGCGATAACTCAAATTTAATAGCCAAACAGATTCAACCCAATGCCGTTCAACGGAATGCCGTTTGATACTATTACTTATTCTGTGGGATTTAAGGTTCCATTTGCTACATGAGCTTTGTCTGAGATTTGTCCATTTGTCATAGCAGGGCAGTACTTATTATGTATATTCTTGTTTTTATAACTGGGCTCCCGCCAGAACCGTCACTCATCAATCCTTACAAGGACACTCGACTCTTACTTTTTTTCTGACGAATTTAGATAACATTGTGAATAAGAACACTAAAATTTTAATTAACAATGTTATCATTCATTTGTTAATAAGTACTTAAGTACAGAAGTTTTGAAGATGGTAAACCGGGTCCATATTGGCTCATATAAAATTGGTCTTTAGATTTTTTATACAAATAACGATTAGTGTCTATATCATCATTACTTCGAAAAATTTTGCTCATACTTTTTTGTTCATACTTTTTTAAGTCATAATTATCGCAACTCATAATGCATTTTTTTAAGAAACTGTTACTTTTTGAGGATTGTTATAAATCTAACCTAACCTATCCTAATTTTATCTACTTGTAAGATATTTAAGAAATTCTGAAAAGTGTACGGTTCCATGAATATTGGCGTTATAAGTTCAGATGAGTATGAGTTCCGATCATTAGTATTAAAAAATATTATGAAGAGTATGAATAGTGATCATTATGATGTAAAATGGTACTTATGAGAAAAAAATCCGGAGTTCCAATAATTGGAGTTGCAATTTTATATGAACTTTGGCGCACTCTGGTAAACCACAGAATGTAGAAGAGGAAAGATGATGGGACATATAAGGGTTATTTTTTATAAAAACACGCTTGGTGAATATTTGAGGTTATGTGTCAAACAGTACTAATTTGTTTACATCGTTCACAAGTTCTATTGACGGCAACTTTAAGTTAAATAATGATGAGTTATGTACAATTGTACACTGCATTTGATAAGAAATGTTAAAAACAGATTTATACAGAATGAACCCTGATAAACACTTTATAGTGTATTTAATCTAAACCATACATTACATTGCAACTGGACCACGGCCGCCATATTGTTAACGCAGGAAGTGACGTCATCAACCGTTGTAAATCACATTTACCGTATTTCCTTCATATGCATATGTGTATATGAAATGGTACTGATTGAGTCATGGTATTTTTTTTATAACAAGTGATAAATGCGTCGATGACTTATAGTATAAAGATTAGTACAATTACTGTAGCCCCCATACAACAAACCTTACGTTTTTTTTAAAGTGAATTTCCAACTAAATATTCTGTGAATATTTCAAGCGTCTACCTGCTGCCGTTATTAATATCGAGCATAAAACGGCAAAAAAACACGTTTGTTGTATGGGAACCCCCCCTTAAATATTTATTTCGTTCTATTTTTGGTATTTTTTGTTATAGCGGCAACAGAAATACATCTTCTGTAAAAAAAAACAACTGTCTAGCTATCACGGTTCATGAGATACAGCCTGGTGACAGATAGACAAACAGACAGACAGACGGACGGACAGATGGACAGCGGAGTCTTAGTAATAGGGTCCCATTTTTACCCTTTGGGTACCTACGGGACCCTAAAAACAAAGAAAGTGAAATAATGGAGAAGTTCCCATCACACAAGAAAGGTTTTTTTCAACATATTTTTATTTTTATAAAAACGGTATAACATAAAAGCGTCTAGTATGATTATACCTACTAGGTATACAAACCATTAAGAAAACCAACAATGACTTTCGATATCCGTACGAACATGTAGTTTTACTCCACCAATAACGTATTTTTTGCATTTGCTAGGTGCAAATGCAATTCAAAACGACGCACGTGCGTTAAATGCACAATGAATGCGACCGTTATACTGACAATAGAAAGTGTATGGACGCCATTTACGGGCGGTGTATGGAGTTTGAAATTATAGGCTAAAATTAGAATCGATTTGGTTAATGTATGTTGTGCGATGGTAATAGGTTTGGCCGTATTTTTATTTAATTGTGGCTATGGCAACGTTTTCAATGTCAACTCCATGCATTTCAAGTCGATTGAAAACAATAGTAGATTGTTCAACAAGGGACTAAAACAAGCCATAATGACACGAGATGTTTAGCCACGCGAGCGAGCCAGCGAGCGAGAGTGGCTATAGTTCGAGTGTCATTATGGTTGTTTAGTCTCGCGTTAAACACTCTACTTTTCACTTTGAATGCGAGGAAAAAAAACAACGTTCAGTGCCGGATTAGCCACGTACCTAGCAAGAGTAGCAAATGCTACGGGCCCCGCGCATCCACGTCTAACCCCTAAAATGTTAGTACTTACATCAGTATGCGTATGCGTATGCGTGTACTCATATGCATCAGGGTTGACGATAAGATGAATAATCCAGTCGATATTCTCCACCAGAATAACCTAAAACAAACACCCACGCAAGTGCATATCTAAGTCGCTCAGTTGCGGAAAAAAGACCGCCACAACCCTAAAACAAACCCAGGGGTCTCTTAATAGAATTTGCTACGGACCCCGACGGGCTTGCTCAATCCAGCACTGACGAAGTTTTATACACATTTACAATATTGATTATAAGAAAGTTTCTTACAAATTTGTTCCGCGGTTTTTTTTCTTTTCTTTTATTTATTTTTTGTTAAGTGCCGCTTTAAATGCTTGCATATTTAGCCAACAGGTTCAAACTTGAAAACTATTTTAAAACTAATTGGACCAAGCATAATTAAATGAATTCATCCTTAATATAATTAAATATATTCATATTCGTAATCATTAATCGTGTTTCACGAAATTAAATCATTTTTATTTGTATTTTTTCACAGTTGTCATTTTGAGGTTATTTCCACGCGCTAAAAATTGTCTATACCACAGAATAAAAATTAGAGGCATAGAAACCGTACTAAATAGGCAGAAAATACATTATGGTTGACTTCCTTTTACTTATGGTTTTCATAGTGAGTTGGAAAGAGATCGTCACTAGGCGTGATTTGGACCTTTAAGCACCAGTGTGGAAGAAAGTAACGCCAAAGAAGACCGGTCGTTGATTTGACGTTTCTTCACCTTCTGATCATGACTTTCCTCTTATCAAAATGTAATCTATAAAGTAGAGACAAGTAGCTGGTGCAACGTTCATCTTATTGCACGGCTTCTTTGCCTTTAGTCTTTATTCTGTGGTCTGTACAAAAAGACTGAAAATAGCAATAAATCCTCCATTCACAAACACCATGATTGGATGTTTAGGGGATTCCAAAGTAAATTAAAACAATTTTAATTTAATCCCTAGAGATTAAAAAAGGAACTTTAGTCCCGATGCGCAGAGACTAAAGTAACATTTTAAGAGCATGAGAAGTGAAAAAATCGTTATGAATCTTGACATAGCCTACTGCCAAGATTATGTTCTTTGAGTTTTAGAGCTGCCGCACATCAGGGGCCTGTTCCAGAAACCCACTCTGCAACTCTGCACTCCACAAATCCCACTCTTCAAACGTAAATATTTCTGTTCCACAAAGCTATTGCAGGCAGAGTCAAATACAGAGTGCGGATTTGTAGATTTGGGTGCGCCAAAGTTCATATAAAATTGCAACTCCGATTATTGGATCTCCGAAAAATTTTCTCTTACCATTTTACATCATAATGATCATTCTTCATACTCTTCATAATATTTGTTAATACTAATGATCGGAACTCATACTCATCTGAACTTATAACGCCAATATTCATGGAACTTTACACTTTTCAGAATTTCTTAAATATCTTACGTGTAGATAAAATTAGGTTAGGTTAGGTTAGATTTGTAACAATCCTCAAAAAGTAACAGCTTCTAAAAAAAATGCATTATGAGTTGCGATAATTACCTATGACTTAAAAAAGTATGAACAAAAAAGTATGAGAATTTTTTTTCGAAGAAATTATGAGTAATAGACACAAATCGTTATTTGTATAAAAAATCTAAAGACCAATTTTATATGAGCCAATATGGACCGTGTAGATTTGAAAAGTAGTTATGTTCCACAACACAATTGCAGAGTTGAAGAAGCAGAGTTAAATACAAAGTGAGGATTTGTGGATTTGCAAAATAGCATTTAGGAACAGAATCTTTGCAGAGTTTGAAAATTACGCACAGAGTTTTTTGGAACACGTTTACTCTGCACTTTACAGTATCGTGGATTTGCAAAGTGCAGAGTGCAGAGTTGCATATTGGCTTTCTGGAACAGGCCCCAGGCCACTAGTGGCGAACATAGTAAAGGCACTTGCAGCCGCCACAAGCTGCTGACGAGTTTGTCATAGTCTGTATAGCATCGGCTTAAACTGAGCGTTTGAGTGGCCACGTCCAAGCCACAAGCTGTAGGAGTCGTCTGCCCTCGCTACTCGTTGCCGCGTTTTGTCGTTCGACTCGCACACACGACCACATGAACAATGTATTCTAACCACTAGTGTCTGCTACAGCGGGCCAATTATGGTGACACCAATAAACGTTTTTATCTCATGATCTTCGACATTTTTATCATTGTCGACGTAAGCTAACATGGTGGCCCGGTGGCCGCGTCCAACCACCAGTGGCTGTCACTGGTGGCGGCGTGTAGTGGTTTAACTGAACCACTAGTGGTCGCGTTTGGTGGCGGCGACTAGTGGCATGTGCAGCAGCTTTTAGCTTCCTGCTAAGATTATAATGTGTCTTAATAGTTTAAATTGTGATGTTCCAGGTCAAATATCTTGGCCAGAGCGACGCTAGAGGATTATGGGGGATCAAACACACGAGAAAACCGGTGGATCTGATGGTGGCAGCTGCCAAGGCTCTTCCTCCAGGTATGATCTTCTCACCAGGAGTTAAAGATAAGGTTGCTAGTCAGTCTTCATGCTTTACGGCACACAAAACTGAAACACGGAATAGAAAAAACAGTGGAAGTGGCATGAGCTTCGCTAAGTATCAGACCTGTTGTCGCCAATACTCACACTATCATAAAAACAACACGCCACCATGGATTTTTTTTTAAGTGCGGCTATCGTTTTTTCATTCCAAAATAGCACAATAAGTCATTTCTGGATTTATTTCATATTTTAGAAATATTATTGGCACAACTGTCACGCACGCGCATAAGCGATCGCGGCATAAAGGGGCTTCTAAACGGGCCATATTTTCACTGCAATATGTGACCGGCAACTATTGGCATCTTTCTCTAATATGTAAGAGAGGGACGCCAATAGTTGCCGGCCACATATTGCAGTGAAAATATGGCCCGTTTAGAAGCCCCTTAACTGAGCAAGGTTGCGCGGAACTCCGCATAACCATGCCACAGGTGGCACGCCCACATCACACTTCTACTGTTTTTTCTGTTCGGTGGTTTGGAATATTGGAGTAGTGCTGATATCATCCATCGACGGTCATAAAGTAAAAAGGTAATATGAAAGATGTTTCAGTAAGTAAACACGGGGACTTTTACAAGTCAAAAATCTACCAGCGCTTCCCTACAGGAACTCTTTGCTGAGAAGAAACCGAGCATAAAGAAGGCAAATGATTTTAATATACTTAAAGCGAATTCAAAAGGAAAAATTGCGATTCCATCATCCTCATTTATTTGCAGTCTTAGGATTGCACTTTTAAGATTGTAGTCTTAAGATCACAGTCGTGAGACTAGTCTTGAGTTTGCAGTCTTAGGATTGCAATCGCATGATCGCGGTCTAAAATTGCAGTCTTGAATTGCAAATATCTGTAAGTCTCAGATCCCATCAGACGGTGCAACGCAGTAGCAGTCTTAGAATTAGTCTCGGTCTTAAGATTGCAGTCTTAAGGTTGCAATCTTGAGTCTATAGGTCTCAGGTACTGCTAACCAGGGCCTCTATTCCCAAGCGGTAAAAATTATATCGTCTTTCACCTGTTATCGTATTGTCAACGTTTTGATAGCTCTTATTTACTTGACAGTAATGGCGGCTGACGTCAAAACCATACCATAACAGGTCAAAGACGAGTAAGGTCTGGTTCCCGTAACCTTCAGGGAGGGAAGATGGCCGATTGTAAGAAGCCCGGCTTTTTACTTTTGATTTATTCTATATACTGATTAACTCTACTCACTTGACACTGGCGAAATCACTGCGGAATACCGCGGTGGACCGCCATCATTAAAGAAGAAGAAGCAGGTCAAAGACGATATGGTTTTTACCGCCGGGAATAGAGGCCCTGGTGACCTTGGTGCTTATTAGCCTTCCCTAACTCACCCAGAGGCTCAAGCTTATAAAAAACCTCAACCATACAATTTAAAATTCCAGGTCAAATCCTACCAATAGTAAAACTAGTGATATCAGTGGATGGCGTCCACCTAGAAACCATGCACCACGGGACCAAGAAGAGTGACTTCGAGCACATGTCGGTCTTCTTCAACATCGAGTCCATATCCTACGGGGTCCAGGACCTGGTCTACACGAGGGTGTTCTCCATGATCATTGTGAAGGATAACGCTGATGTCAAGGGGCTGAATCCGTTTGAGTGTCATGCTTTCGTCTGTGAGTCCAGGTATGTCCCTACACCATCAATACTTTCATTACAGCACCATTCTACTAGGTAAATCTATGTTGATATGCTATCGTATTGTCAATGTTACGATAGTTCTTGAAAACAATGCAAAAAATCGCTGCGAAAACAAAAAGTTGACTCTACGAAATAAGTAGATAGAGTCCATTTTTATGCAAGTGCGGAATGTATGTCATTTATGCAAGCGAGGGACAAGACTCGGGACGAGTGAAAATTACAGTTCCGCACGTGTATTAAAAAACGTTCGTAAATCATTTGCGAAAAAATTACGGTGCAATTTGAACAATTATGAGTCAAAAATTGAAAAGTAAATAACACTAGTACGAAAAATCGAACTTTCCGCACGTTGTGCAGCTACAAAAAGTAGAAAACACTACTAGTTCGAAAAATCCAACTTTCCGCAGTTTTTGAGCAACTGTGTGAAAACTAACTTATCACTTTATCTTATCTAATATACTCGTAGCTTGGTTATCTTTTATCAGAAACGATAGAAACCATACCAACATAAATTATAAATATCGAACATACTCGTAAAATATGTCTTGAGAATTTGCTTGACCTGAAATTGAGCACTTGACTATTCTGAAACATACCCAATTTTCTTAATCTTATCTTACTATACATATTTGTAGGATTGCGGTATTTTAGATTTGACCAGAAATTTGGAATAGTTGGTTAGCTTTCATTACTCAAAGTCATTGCAATATAGTTAATGTATTTAAAAAAACCGGACAAGGCGAGTCGGACTTGCCCACCGAGGGGCACATGACACGGTTAACTCAATTCAAAATTTGCACCGACGCCGTTCTTTGCATAAAAACCCTGATTTTTTTGTGATTTAATTAAAAATGTTGGGTTTTCAGATTTTTTCCTATATTTGTAGTATGAGACGGTATTACTTGCCAAATTTAATAGTTCTAGGTCAACGGAAAATACCCTATAAATTTTGATTCCCTTGAGGGTCGAAATATACGTTTTTAGCGGCATAAACGGCCGTATCTTTTTTTCACGTTAACTTAGAAGTTTGATTTCTTCCCAGCGTCAAGGGACTGTAGCCTTGAGTGTATGGTTTAAATTTCAACTTGATACCTCCACCCGTTCCCGAGATAAAGGGTCTTGACATACAGACACACGAACAGACGGAAAACAAAGTGATCCTATAAGGGTTCCGTAGGGTTCCGTTGGGTTCCGTTTTTTCCTTTTGAGGTACGGAACCCTAAAAAGACGTATTTTTTTGTATACGACGGTGAAAAGGGGTGTCAAAACACGTTGAAAAACCGGGCAAGGGCATGTCGGATCATGCTAAGGCTAGGGTTCCGAAGCTGTTTCTAAAACGCAAAAAACTATCTCAAAAAACTACACGTGTGAAATAATTTTCAATTTAAAGTAATTGAAATGAAATGAAATGAAATGAAATTTATTGCATATTGAATTTGGGTTAAAAATCTTGCAGATACATTTGCCACAAAGTTGTATAGTCTCACCAAACCCTGCCTTTACAGACGTATACGCATTTTAAAATTGCACATATTATTATTAACTAGTTTCAAACATTTAAACATATTCAGCAATATAGTATAAATAGGTACCATAACACATACTAAAACTAAAAATGTCAAGTATCAATGAAGAAGTAGAAAAACCTGCATGTCTTATAATATAAAATAATAATAATAATAATAACATTATATAATTTCAACATGTCCAAAGCATATTAATTTTCTAAGTAGGTACTCCTTAACACTATAATAACATTTCTGTGCAATTCCGGCGTTATTAAAATGTATAACCATGCCAAATTACAGCTTTGTAAGCGTCTCTGAGCTAGACTGTGGACGGACGGACAGACGGCCAGACGGATAAACTATAAGAGTTCCTAATTTGACTTTGTAACCATTTTTTTTGTTGAAAAAATTGTTCCTACCTATATCCGAACTTTATAAGCCCAACACCCAAAATTATTTTATATTGATTATTGATTATTTTATATTGATTATTGACACATAGATTATTGTTCGGTGTTCCAGGAACGCGGCTAGACGCCTAACGTACGCCCTGGCAGCTGCCTTCCAGGACTACTCCAGGCGAGTCAAGGAAATGCAGACAACGTCAGGTAAAACTAATTGTATTTATTATTAACTAGCTTCAGCCCGCGTAAATTTCAATTGTAGTTATTCCCTGGGGAACTTCTAAATTTTCCGGGATGAAAAGAGGTGTTAATCCAGAGGGCTTATTGTCTAACGCACTCGCAATCACGATCGTTTTGATTTTGAAAATCGATGGCTTGTCAGCATAGAAAATGAAGCAATTGCTCCACTTTGAAACCGGTTGCGATTGCAAGTGAATTAGACAATAAGCCCTCAGGCTATAAGCTATCTCGATTCCAAATTTCATCTACATCCGTCCAGCCGCTGCAGCGTGAAGAAGTAACAAACTAACATACACACACACTCAAACTACATACATACATACATTAAATCACGCCTGTTTCCCAGAGGGGTAGGCAGAGACCACTTCTTTCCACCTGCTACGATCTTGACAAATCTCTTTCGCTTCTTCCACATTCATACATCGAGTCATGCACGCACGTCGGTTTCGGGTACTTAAAATTCGGCCCTTTTCCAGTATTTTTCCGATTTGATTCGAAAAAGTACGCCTAGGGCGGCCCCTTCCGACCCTTCCACTCACTTTCGCTCTGTATATCTCTTTCGTCAATCTTCTTTCATCCATCCTTTCACTCAAACTTTCGCATTTATTTTCGTCCCGGAAAATCGCGCATTATTATTATTAATAAGGTTGTATTTGCTACAGGAATTTTGTCTGAGATACTGCCATTTGTCATAGACCTCGTCATTCAGATCAATTTTGTCTATTTTCAGATCTTGACGACAGGCCGCCCAGCTTAAAAAAGAGGTTCGCCATCGACCTCAGGACACCTGAAGAGATTGAAGCCGATTTGGAAACTGAAGCATAATTATATATAATATATAGAATATATTAAATAATCACACTATCCTGCCAAATTCCTGCTTGCTCGTCTACCTTACGCCCAATTTACATTAGTCAAGAACAGTGGACAGTGGACAGTACGGTAGTGTAAACCACAGAACAGAAAAAACAGTAGAAGTGTCAAGTGGGCGTGTAACGTGCGGCATAGTTATGCGGAGTTCCGCATAACCTACCATACTTTTGCCGCGATCGCTTATTGCGATATTTCGATATTTCGATATTTCTAAAATAGGAAATAAATCCAGAAGCATGCCTTATTGTGCTATTTTGGAGTGTAAAAACGATAGCTGCACCAAAATTATTTTCCATGATGGGGTGTTGTTTTTATGATAGTTTGAGTATTGGCGACAACAGGTGTGATACTAAGCGAAGCTCATGCCACTTCCACTGTTTTTTCTATTCCGCGGTGTAAACCGATCGGACAGTAGCGATTCAAGTTGCCTTGCCAGTGGAACCAAATAGAATCGCTGTCTATTTCTTGACTTTACTGTACTTAAAGTTTTAAAAAAACGTACAAATTGTAATTTTTCATACGATTTCTAATCTCATTATAAACCGCTGGTTAGCCGATGGCTATAATGACTTACTTTAGGTGAAGTTTTCATGATATATAATTGGGCAATTTCGAGCATGTGTGGTGTGAAAAATACTTTATAACCGACGAAAAAAAACGGAGGAGGTTCTCAAGTCGACGCGTATATTTTTTTTTTTTTTATTACGTAACATTTTGTCCGTGTGTTGATTCCGGAACCTTCTCTAAATAATTTTCGCTGACTTGTTGGCTGGAAGGACGAGCAAGTTGGAACTAGACAGATATTAGGCGTGTACCAGTAATTTATATTATAATGTACATATTTGTGTTATTTTCATAAAAAATCTTCAATTCGTCAATAGAGCCATTACGTTTTTAATAAATAATATATTAATTAGAGGCTAAAATTGTAAACCAAAACACGTTTATGTGATTTAGTTATTAGAAATACATAATAAGTTTTTATTGATAAAGCTCTTAAGATGGCGCCGAGCGTCCAGTGGCGCCCACATTAGGTACTATTAGGGTCATTATTTGGGCGTTTGTTCCGAATCACTTTCGTGGTCACATTTTTGTAGAAGTGGCTGCAGATTTCGATTTCGTTTCTGGTTAGGTATCTAAGTTTACCGGACATCTAACAAATATCCAAAAACGGCATCAAAATATACGCCCAATTCTTCAAAAATATGTCCACAAAAGTGAGGCGGTTGAAACGCTCGAATGACCCATTATTGTGTTGTCTATTAAAAGTAATAAACAAAAGCCGACTCCATTGACGAGTTGTGTTACAGTAGAACGCAATTTATATGGCGTGTCGTGAATCTTCGTTGGCGCAGACACGAACAACGATTCCGATGATTTCCAAAAAAACGATTGAAACCCACGATCAGACTTGTACGTCATAGTTATAAGGTGCAAATTAAATTGCATCTATTTTTTCCATCTCACTCACGGCTGACTGAATGACTCGCGGGCGCGCGTCAACATGGCGTCACTACTAACCGATAATAGCACAGAATACAGACGCGCAACGCATGGATCATGCTGATTGGTTCCCGCGCTTCGAAAATTCGTCATCTGCGCAGGTACATCAGTAGCCATATCAGTTGTGTTTTACTGTACAATTGCTGAGCCGAGAGCTATTGCAGGCATTGCAACGACGCAATGTACTACTAAAAGCATGCGGGCCGACCAATGAAACTGAGCCTTGTATGGTTTTGAAATCGAGGGATGGTTGTTTGTTGTACACAATGTATAGCATATATCTACTATTTTCATACGAAATATGTAGCGTACGACGCCGTCGAATTCCGGTTTTACCCCAAAACTATACAAATTTCCTCGTCTTGTATACTTAAATTAGCAGCTACCCTATTTTATTAAATGCTAATCGGACATTTACCAAATAGAACGTATATATATTTAATCTGTTTCTTTCGATTATGTCATATTAATTATGTTTGTTAATAAATAATTAAAAAGTAAGCATAAAGCCTTTTTGTTTTAATTACTAGCCGCCCTCGCGTCGCTTCTGTTTATGTGTGTTTTCTCGTATTATACATAAAAACCTTTTTCTTGAATCACTGTGTGTATTGATGAAAACCGCATTTTAATGAGTTGCGTAGTTTGAAAGATCTAAGCGTACCTACAGACAAAAGGGCAGCGGCGGCGGGAAGCGACTTTTTTCATTATTCATTATTCCGAATGCAATGTTTTGATAGAAGAATATTTTTGACTAACTTTTGTAGTTTCAATGACTCCACTGCCTCTGTTCTACTGGTTAAAACCATGTTACCTTTGACATGCTATCATATCGTCAGCGTTACGATAGCTCACTTACTTGACAGTAGCCAAAAAACAATACGATAATACTTCAAATTGATTTGTTCTTGATTCGTCATATTCCAAAATGGTCATCATCCAAACTCGACAATCTCCTAACTGGTCATATTCCTAATTCGTCATATTCCATATTCGTCGTCATCCAAATTCGTCATTGTACAGTCAAATTAAATCGCGAACACGTGCTTACAGGAATAATAAGTATTACTTAGGACTTTAGGACAGATTGTACTTAGTAGTTATACTTAGTACTACTACGGCTCTAAGACAACAATTTATTTAAGGCGGAGTCCAAAATTAATTAATCTAAAGGAATTTTATCATAACATTTAAGGTAAGGTGGGGCTATTGCATCTGCGGGGCTATTGTAACTATTCATACTAAAACGAGTTCTACTTTTAAAATTAAGTAGTATGAAAAGTTACAATAGCCCCGAAGATGCAATAGTCCCGCCTCACCATACCACAGAGGATTTCTATAATAAATTTGTGCAGGCAAATGTACATGGTAAGACGAGTTTGGAAGATGACGAATCTGAAATAATTATGACGAGTTAGGAAATTGTCGAGTTTGGAAGATGACCAATTTGGACAAATCTTCAAATTCAATATGGTCTTGCTCAGTAGGCTCACAACAAAAACACGATATCACGTAAATTGTTTAATCTCCTTCAAAATCTTCAATATGAACACCATCTCGACCTCTGTCCTGTCAACTTCTGCTCTCTTCTCCTTCATGAACTGCTTAAAGTCCTCGTTGACACCCATCTCGACGTTCTCCTCTATCAGGTCGAAGAACCTCGTCAAGAAGAGATGGAGCAGCAGTTCAACGTACTCCTTCTTTCCCGCTCGGGCTAGGAACAGGTCCTTGATATTTTTGTACCAGTTTTGGTTGTTGTAAGTCGTGATTGATGCTATTTGTTTTATAGCTTCATGGAACTGGAATGAAAAAAAACATGATGACAACTGTAGTAGACTGATGGAACCAGTAATGGACAAGGACCAATAATGGACACTTGATTCTTATTTCACAAAAAAAAAAAAATATGACCGTAGGATCTTTGAATTAACAGTTAAGTGTCCATTACTGGTGCATGTCGGCACAAAAAAAAAGTAGCCCATGTGTTGATCCAGGGTATAAGCTGTCTCTATTTTAAATTTCGTCCAAATCCGTCCAGCCTTTGCAGCGTGAAGAAGTAACACACTAACACACACACACAAACTTTCGCATTTAAAATATAAATATATATTTTATTAAGTAGGACACAAGATAAAAATCCCCGACATTGTTTCAAAGCTGATATATCCTAAACAGCCCACCAGTCCCAATTTTTATGAAACCTAGCTTAAAACTATCCCGATTAAATTAACTGTCTTTAAAAAAAACGCTTCTTTATCGGTCTATCCGATTGACAGCTATAATGCCAAAGAGAGACATAAAAACACAAAATTAAAAAGGTACGTACGTTTTCCAACCGATTTTGTACCGTATACAAGAATATTAAAAATTCTTCGTCCATCGACAAAGTAGCCTGTACCCGTCCCAGCTTTTTATCGATTTTCCTAAACAAATCTGTATGAATGCCCGTCTGATCATTCATCATGTCCCAAATGTGGTCCAGGACTTTCAAAGGATTCCTTATAGTCTTCCCGTTTTTGGGGAAAGATCGAGAATTCTTCGATGGACGATTATTTAGAACTCTAGATGCTTCTTCGCTGTTTTGTCTATTTTCTTCTTCACGTTCAAATAACACATCAGCCGCTTTTTTGTACAATTCTTGTATGTATTTTAGTAAGTTCATATCATTTGGATGTATGCGCCGATGCGTTATTTTATTTTCACTGAAAATAATAGTCGTAGTTATACAGTGTGTGGCCTAGAATAGGGGATAATATTGAAATCGGAGACTCTCTAGAGTATCAGTATTTTTTCTGAAAAGATCCCAACCAAACCAAAACCAAAACCCATACATTACACACAATAAGAACTTAAAGTTACGACTCATAATCAGTGTGTTATTGCAAAACGATATTATCGCTAACGTTGTCAAAGTCGTGGTACAGGGGCATTGTCAAAGAGACGTTCCGAGTAGCTCCGAATAAGTACGATGCATTGAGTTGAGCGGAACTGTTGTATTGTTTGCATTACATTGAATTTACGATCAAGTTTGTTAGAAAAAAACAAAAAGTAAAGTTTTGGTTTTAATTATTTGGGACCATAATGATCCAATTACTAGTGATCTATAGAGCCACCATTTTCAATATTATCCCCTATTCTAGGCCACACACTGTATATAAATTGCAATTGAAATAACTAGCAGAGGCATTTCGTCTTGGGCCTAGGTTTGGCAACGCATTTGCGGTCTTAGGATTGCAGTCTAAAGATTGTCACAGATCCCACTTACCATCAGGTGTCCTGCGCGTTTGCCAGTTACGAAAAAAACGATAATTCTGGGGTTCTAGTGAAAAAGGGTACAAGTCTTCTGAAGATCAAGTGAAAAAGGGTTTAAGTCTAGTATACTACGTTCATGTATATACCCTTTTTTATAACGAGTTAAATCGACTTGTACCCTTTTTCACTAGGACCCCAGAATTATGTTACAGTATAGTAGTCGGTACTTACGTCAAATCCATTAGTTTTCTTAAAGCAGCCTGAATATCCACAGTAGTTCCCAACCAATCAAATCGTTTTAACGCCGTATTATCCATCTTGACCATATCTTTCAATATATTCATATGCAAATCTAAATCTTTGTCATTCGTTCTCGTTACTTTAATCTTTTTTGCTAACATAAGATCTATATTATCTAAGAGATCTATTTCCGGTGTTATTGCTGATATTTTCTCTATGGTGTCTAGTTTGCCAAAATTTCCATCGGTTGCATCAAATCTAAGATTGCTGTGTTTATTTTTCGGTGGGTTTAGGTTTTGATTAGAATAACTTTTTTCTTTGTGCTTAAGTTGTGGCATTGCTTGTTGAAAAATTTCAGACAGCGATTTTTTTTCTTCACTGATTTCTTCGCTTGATTTTGGCTTGTCTATAGTTGTCAAATATTTTAATTCCTCTGACGATACTTCACTTGACTTCCATTTATTCCTCTTTTGTAATACATTTAGTACCTCAGCCAGTTTATTAGGTTTATGGCGGTGTATAATAACACTATCTTTGCGAACTTTATGTTTTTTCTTATATTTCCGGGTTTTGAGCCAGTTCTTAACTGTTTTAACTTCATCCGACTCTTGGCTTGACGCCTCTTTAGTTCCAAAAATACTTTCTAATTTATCATCGTAAAGATTGTAAGTAACTCCATTTATAGTAATCGTGTTTCTGTATATGTCATATGACATATTTGGAATATTAGTTTTCGTGTCCAATTTCGTGCTCTTTGGTCGGTTCATGTAACGCTTGAGGAAGTCCGTTATACTGTTATAAGCTTTACCTTTGTGATTTGGATGTCTTTCGTCCCTTGTATCTTCTCTTGCACTATTCCAATGATCATCCATATTTTTTTTTCGTTTAGCATATAATTCTTCACAGCGTAGTACATTCTTGTAACCAACGTATTTTTTGAGCAAATCTTGACGAAAATTATGTGGGGCATATATGCAAGTGGAATTCAATGCTATTTCTCTCTCATGGTTTGTTGGCACATATCCAAACATGGAGTTTGTGTACAAGATACCTCTAACCGCTTTCAAAGAGTCTTTAAGACCTCGTTGATGTATTTGGAATGGATGTTCCTCCTCCTGTGTATTTGGCAGCGCTTCCAATCTGGGCCTTACCCTGTATGGAGCGTGCGTTGGTGGTCTAACATCTAATTCATGAATCACTTTAATCATTCTTTTTCCATCATGGAGTGTATCAACTATTGGTGCCACGTCTAAGGACTCTTCTATAGTTTCCCTAACAGAACTAAGCTCCACACTCTGTGTCAGGATTGGTCTACTTTCATGGCGATGATGGGAGTTGTAAAATGCGTGTTCTTTGTCGTATATGTGCACTGGGACTTTTTCTGCACGTGCTTTAATAGGCTTTTGAGGTACGAATGGTGGCGTGTCCGGATCTGAAACCAAGTGAATTAATTAATGTCTCGTGCACCTCTTTTCATGCGATTCATGGTTGCATGACCTGAATTATGACCAGACTGAAAAATTTGCTACTGTCAATGCGTAAAATGTTTCTCTTTTAATTGATTTTTTTTAAAAAATAGAGGGTTGTTTTCAGTGGGTGTGTAATTAATTGCATAAAAATGATTGTACTAATTTTTATATTTCACATAACACAAATTGCATAATTTCGATCTCTATAATAAACGATATAATAACTATTATGCATAAAACGAAATGCATAATTTCTTAAACTATAATGTTCATAAATTAAAAAATAAATATTTCTAACGACTTTCATTACTAGGTATTAATGTGGTCACAGTTCTAACTTAACCTAAACTAGTTAGAAGAAATTGACTTAAAATGCATAATAACAAGGAAATGATAGTAATTATACTACCTATAAATGACTGTTATGTTATTCGATCGTATGCCTGATGAGATGAAATTATACAATTGGTTTTTATGCTAAACGTTCATTATGCTTTTCGTGGTTAGTTAAATAAAATTAAGCAAAATGTTTTTATAATTGATTGAACCGCACCCGTTGTACGTTCGACCGCTGTGTGTGTGTGTGTGTGTGTCTATCTGTGGTACCGTATATTTTAAACAGGTGAACCGATTTGGACGCGGTTTTTTTATTTGTAAGCAGGTAGGTAGGTTTTATGAAAATCGGCTTAGCCGTTTAGGAGATATTAGCTCTGAAAGAAGATCGTCATGATATCGGGGGTTTTTATTTCGTATTTTGCTTAACTCTGCCGCCATTACTGTCAAGTAATTAAGAGATATCGTAACTTTGACAATACGATAACAGGTCCAAGGCAATATGGTTTCACCGGGTAGAATAGAGGCCCTGATAGGAACTATATTAAAGCGAAAAAAAATCGTCGGTCTTAGGCAGGATTCGAACCTACATCTCCTAGGTATCTAAGTAGGGTCTTGGCATTATTGGTAATGCGCCTGCATTGGCCCGGATTGCCAGAAGTAGGTTCGAATCCTGCCTAAGACCGACGAATATTTTTTTTCGCTTTAATATAGTTTGGATTTCGTACAAACATCATCATCATCATCATCATCATCATCATCATCATCATCATCATCATCATCATCATCATCATCATCATCAGCATCATCGGCCTATATTAGTCCGCTGCTGGACATAGGCCTCTCCTATTGCACGCCAACGAGCACGATTCGTGGGCAACTGGGCACTCTCATCCAGCTCTTGCCAGCCACCTTGCGAAGATCGTCGCTCCACCTAGTCTGAGGGCGTCCTACACTACGTTTGCCGATTCGCGGTCTCCACTCAAGAATACGATAACTCCAGCGATTATCGGTTCTGCGGCACTAATGACCGGCCCACTGCCACTTCAAGCTGCTTATTCAATGGGCTACGTCGATAACCTTAGTTCTCTGTCGGATCACCTCATTCCGGATCCGATCCTTCAGAGAAACTCCCAACATAGCCACAGACACAGACGTTTCTGTTAAAATTAAAAAATGCCCTGAAAGCATTATGGATCTTATCAGAGCCTCGATGGTGCTAGGTAAAACCATATTGCCAGTGGCAATTTTCTTTTTGACTTTCGGTTTAACAACTACAGACCGGCAACATTGCGCAATTCTTAACATTAACATTTTTTTTGTTTATTTTGTGTTGCGATGTAACAACAGTATGAATAAAAATCGATATATTTGAACGAAATTTTAAATACGACCAAAACGTTTGATAACGTTATTTTTCGTAACGTTATCTACTCGTAAGCCACACAGTTACTAATCGATACTAATTGAGCGAGTGGAATTCTGTAGCCAAATTAACGATTAGAAACAAATCAACGTTAATTAATCGCAAACTGCGCACTAATGAAATAATCTATGGAAATTACCAAAAAAAAAACTCAACCAAAAATTTAAGAGTAGCGTAATTGCACAATGAGGATCTGACTCATTGATATTTCGCACGGATGTTTAATGAAACCCACCTACCTAACCTTTTTTTTTCTCTCTAACTCGTAAATATCAATAATAGTAACTAACCAAACCTAACCTAAACTAACCTAACCTTACCTTTTTTTTTTTTATCTTTGAAAAATTTATTTAAAAGACACAAACAATAAACAGAAAAATAATAAAACATACCTAACTAAAACTAAATACTAAAATAACTTATTCTAAATAACTATAATATGTACAAATGTCCCCTAGGCCACTGCCATTTACCTTACCTTACCACGTCTACACGGTGTAAGAAATTCTGAAAAGTTGTAGGAAGAGAGAACAATAGAGAGATCTCTCTCCAGGCGGGTGTTATGCCAGGTCGAAATATGATTTTTATTTTTTTTCAAAAGGGTGTTTTGTACTGGAGATTCCATTACAACTCCACGCTGGATACATACATACATACATTAAATCACGCCTGTTTCCCAGAGGGGTAGGCAGAGACCACATCTCTCCACCTGCTACGATCTTGACAAATCTTTTGCTTCTTCCACATTCATACATCGAGTCATGCACGCACGTCGGTTTCGGGTACTTAAAATTCGGCCCTTTTCCAGTATTTCTCCGATTTGATTCGAAAAAGTACGCCTAGGGCGGCCCCTTCCGACCCTTCCACTCACTTTCGCTCTGTATATCTCTTTCGTCAATCTTCTTTCATCCATCCTTTCCAAATGACCGAATGCCGAAGCAAGCCCTTTTCAATCTGCTGCTGGATAAAAAATAAAAATCATATTTCGACCTGGGTTCATATAACATTTATTGCTTCTTACGACCTCAGGAATGCGCTGTTAAAATTATTCGGTTTCCTCATGTTGCACTGGTATATGTTTATAAACATCGTACGCGTAGAATGAGTTTTCCGTTATTCTCCATATTTCTCTCCGTTGGAGGTAGATTTCGAAAATCCTTCCTTCTTAGTGCCCTAGGATACCCAAGGAACATTCTCTCCCAAATGCCTAGTTTCAAAGGTTTAGGCCAGTGATCCCTAAAGTGATCTATATCGAACCCCAGGGATCGACGACGACGTGCAAGGGGTCCATGTGAGCGGAAAAATAAATGAGATCCATGAAATGAAAAGGGGGGTCCACGATAGGGGATCCCATTTAAGCAGGACGTGACTTTAATTTTGGCTTTCAATAATCTATATTCATACACAGATAGTACCTACCTACTTACTTACGTAATACTTTCTTATAAATATATATATAAAGAAATATTTAGGTATATAAATAGGTTTCAATTTCCAAATTATTTTTCAATTTTCTCTTTGTGTAGTTTTTAACTTTGTAAAAAATATTTTTCCACGCTAAATTTTAATTGTAGACGGCTAAACCTCCGAAGTTATCCCAAAGATTTTTCGCTTAGTTTTTACGTGATAACATAAATATTAGGTAAGTAGGAGGTCCATCCAAAACCGAAACAAACGCTTCGAACAAGACCATCATTGCGGAGAAGAAGCGCCGCAAGAAATGCCAAGTGGTCTGTGTGTCAAAAAAGTTTAGGGACCTCTGGTTTAGGCTGTGCGTTGTCTATCAGTCAGTCATTTAATCATTAATGGTGGTAGGACCTTCTGCAGGGTCTGTCCTACCATCGCTACCATCATCTTATCCATTAACCTACCATTAAGCAGCAGCGTTCGCATTGTTGAGATCCCGGGAGTGGATAAGACAATCTATGAAATTACTAACATAGAGGCAGTCCATTTTAGTCCTCGGGGTTCTTAGGCAGTCTTAGGATAGCAGTCTATGGACCGTAGTCTTGGAAATTCAAATGTCTTTGTATTTCAGATCCGGTTTAACACTTCTCTATGACATAAAAAAGGCCAAGGAAGACTTTTTGTATACACATATAGATAGATACACTAGGACCCTAGTATATTTAAACTTGCAGTAACATTTTTGAAGACCACTCA
The DNA here is from genome assembly GCA_948252455.1 of Acleris cristana. NCBI lineage: Eukaryota > Metazoa > Arthropoda > Insecta > Lepidoptera > Tortricidae > Acleris > Acleris cristana. The sequence goes on from OX411799.1 coordinate 1,011,298, forward strand.
TTGTTACATAAACATAAGATTTGTTCCTATTTCGTTTTTCCCGAGCAATACAAAAGTTTCTATACTATCAAAAATTTACTTACCCACTTCAAAAACTTCATAAGCGTTTGTGACCTGCATGTCACCAAAATGCATGTGCTTTGGTGGATGTTTAGAAACTGCATGCTTTAAACTTCTTAGTGCAGTCTTTAATTTTGTAATAATTTTCGTGCTTGCAGAGTCCGGTGCATTTGTTACTGATGTAGTTTCAACTCCTTTGGTTGCAGAAACGGTATTTTCTGTTACTTCATGTTTTTCTTCAGTTTTGTTTTGATTGCAAGGTTTTTCATCACATTTTTTAGTTGTAGTTGTAAGTCCTATTAGTGTTTCAGTTGCAGTAGGAGGTTCATTTGCAGTTGTGCTATTATCCGTTTTATTATTCGGTTCATCTCTATTCCTCATAATAGAAACCTTTTCAGGATTATTTTCAACTCTGACTGTAGTTGAAGTAGATGCTTCAGTGGTTGTTAGTGGTGTTATTGATGTCAAATTATCGTTTGGATCTTCAGATGTAGGTAGAATAGTAATGTTTAAATTAATATTTTGATTAGTAACTGTTGTTTCTACTTGTTTCTCTGTTTTACTTTCCACACTTATATTTTCACCTAAAAACTCACTGGATTCACTTTCATTACTTAGATTTCTTCGACGAGATTTTGAACTTTTTGGTGGAGTCTTAGTTACAGGTTCTGCTTTTTTAGTGCTTTCAGTTAAAGTCTCTGAAACCACTTCGTTTATTTCTGTGGTCGTTTCGTTTGTCTTTTCTTCTAAAGTAGAAGTAGAAGATACATCTAAAACTTCATTATTGTTAACTTTGGCATCGCTTGTAGTTGTGTTTACAGTTACTGTTGTGCTACTGTTGCCCATGTTATCTGATTTTCGTCTGGTTTTATTTATAGCTGAAACTAAACCGGCACCATGAACTTTTTCTATACTGTCAGGCATAACTTCCCTTTTTCTATTGCCACCTTTACTAGATCTTTTCTCTTCATTTAGTATTTCTTCGTCATACTTCACTTTAACTGGCACAAATTGTTCATAATTTTCAGCTTTTCTGTTGTTAGGAGTAACATTTTTTGTACTTATTTCTACATCATCATTTTCGTCATGCGCTCTAAAAGTTAAATCAACATGCTTCGTTGCTTCTTCGGTTTTTATTTCTTCATCGTTTTTTATTGTTGTTATGTTATCTTTATTATCCACAGAGCCCTCTACTGCATCTTCTGCCTTTCTAGTATTATTTACAGCTACCACGACACTCTGATTAATTGGCGTTGAACTATCAGTATCTAATTCCAAATCTGTTTTATTAGACGCCGTATCATTTTTTCTTATAGTTGCGTCATTCCGTCGTTTAGCTTTAAGACTGTCTACTTCTTGCTTAAGTATCTTTTGTACAAAATCACTTTGTGCTTTTAATTTTGCTTCTAACACATCACCACCATCCGCTCCAGATGTCTCAACTGATTTGATTTCAGGCACTTCTTCTAAGATCCTCCTGGCGATGGTATCAAGGAATACCTTTTTATCGGGATCGGGTAGTTTGCTTATGTACTTATTATCACTACTTTCATCACAATTTGTAATACTGACTAAAATGATGATGAAGAATGGTATTATCATCTTGTTAGAAATATGTCGCTTTAAGTCATCTTTATGCGATGGCATGGGTGCAATAACTGGTGGTATAAATTTCCAATTAACTCTTCTGGTGAGGCATGAAATTTAAAGATAAGAGTAACGAATCCATTACTTCAGCCTTTTCCACCGAAGCAATTATTTCATAGGTACGCCGCAATCACCATTTAAAAATCAATTTGTTGTAATTCGTTAGTACCTACCTATGCTTAAAATTAAATTGAATGAATAATAAACATGTAGTTTTCCTATACAATTGGTAAATTATGTGACTTTTAGCATGCGTAAAACTTGTAATTCCAACTTAGAAATCAAACTTTTTTTGGAAGGTATATTTGTAATCCAACCTTTTTGCCCATATTATTCTTCTCTCGATCTCCGAACCGATCGAACATCTTTTTCAAAGCCAGCCATCTCTACCATTTCAGCCACATTTTTTGTATATTTGCGTAATTAATTATTTCCACCACATGTTTATGTTGATGTAAGCAGCACGGCCTTTCACGAAACAACATAAATGCTGGCTGTCTCGCGACTGAATGACTAACGTTAAGTTTTACAGTCACAATAACATATGTTTTTGCTGTAACGTCCATGACGATATGCTTGCCTAGTCGGTGGTGACCCTGCCTACGAAGCTAGCGGTCTTGATCAAATGCAAAAATTTGTGTGATGCGCGCGAGTATTGGTTCCTGGGTGTTGGATGTTTTCTACGTATTTATCCTGCATTTATGGATTTTGCTGCCTTAACCGGGAATCAAACTGCGGTCGAATATGACAAAACAATAGAGTCGTGTTTTATGATACACATCGAAAGGGTCATTGATAGTGATCAATGTATATCTATTGCCGCACTCAGAGACGTCAATTAAATTTAATGCTTGTTTAGTGACGTGTTGTCTTATTCTATTGCTGTAGCAAAGCAAGTGACAGCAGCCACTTTAATCAAGCATTAAATTAAATTAACATTAATTTTGTCCTCCATGTGTTCCTAAACCATTTATCCGATTACGAAGAAAATTTGGTGAATTCTCCCATGTATCCAAGGGATCCTCGACCAGGAAATCAATGAAAATGAATGAACCAAACACTGTTTTACTTTTCGAGGCATTGCATCACATTGTACGAATCAAGTGCAAAAATATTTATCGAAAGAATCCTCTCATAAATATTTTATGAAGTTCGTATTACAGTGGAATAAGGTGTTTTGGGATATATTTTTGAGATATTGCGTTCTTCCATATCTTCAATTCAATTCAATTGAATGCTTTGTTGCGTTTTACGTTGTAGGTCCATAAAAGGTCTTAAAGTAAAGTTTAGCGTCAACGTAAACCCCTTAGGGGCACAGCAATGATATTATCTAGAACATGCGCAATTTTATAATTTAGGTAGGTAGAGTTGTAACTATTAAACTTTAGTAACTATTAAATCTTTCCACTTGACTGTACTCCAAAACTATGTAAATTACAAATTGATTGATAAAGTCTTTAAAACTTCGGCGTCTTGCCAGCGTCTTGTCAGTGTCTTGGTGGTTAATATTTGTTACGTTACGAGACGATGTGCGGGCGTTGAAAAGACGCTGACGTTGCGTCGACGTTGCGTCGCCGCTGCGCGCGCGCTGGTAGCACCGCGACGCTTAAACGACGCTAGTGTGGTGTGTCTCTAAGATAGAGCGCCACTATGGTCTCCACAAGGTATATCTAAGTTAGAAATTTCATTACAAAGACAAGCGTTCATACGTTTATATGTTTATTTCAATATTGAGTGGCACTAATTCTAAAACTTACACATCTGCTTTAAATCTAAATAATCCTCTTTTTAACTTTTTGTTTCCTGGTTTTAAACTCCTTTCAGCATATAACCTAGAATTCTCAAAATCATCTTCAATTACAGTCAAAGGAATGTCGTACTTAACTTCTTCAATTCTAGGTTCATTTCCAAATCTTAAATTGTCTTTCGTTCTTTCTGTTAGTTCTTCACTCGTTTCCTTCTTTACAACCTCTTGAAGTAAACTTTCTACGATCAAATTCTGCTTTTTCTTATTTGCAGGTTTTCTTCTTTGTATTTTAACTCTGTCTTTGGTTGTTATTTCCTTATTTGGTTGTTTGTTAATGTTTTCTGCATTTGTGTTGTCTGTGTCATCAGTTTCAGATTTGGTTTCATTGGTTTCTTTGCCTATTTCCAAGTTTAAATCGTAGTACATCGGGGAATCTTCACAGTTGATGGCATCTCTTGGTCTGGTGCAAACTAGGACTTCCTGTAAACGAGAAAAGAACAATAGTTAATTGACTATATTCTTAATGATTTACTGTGATTGTTCACAAATGGAAAATCGTCCACGTGAAATAACCATTCTGAAAATGGGTCAAAAGTAATAGTGTCCAAAGTGAATTTAGTCCAAATGTAATTATGCTCAAAAGTATTTACAACCAAATTTATTTTCGTTGTAAATTAATTAAGTCCCAATGGAATTTTGTCCATTATAAATTATGACCAAAATGAAATACGCACAAGTGAATGTAGTGTAATATGAATCAAGACCATATAATATAATATAAATTGTACAAATTTCAGGTAGGACGATTTTACAATTGGTCATATTTCTGAGTGTACGTAAATACAAATAGACATAATTTTTTCGTCCAATGTCATATTGGACTATTTTACCATGGGACATGATTCCATTTTAGACGTTTTTCAAGAAGGACAATTTTCCTTTTTGTTGTATTTCAAATGGTCATTTTTCTGAACTGACGTATAATTTCAAGTGGACGATTTTCCATTTGAACCTAATGACAGTAAATCTTCTTAATTGCTCAATTACAGTAGGATCGCAGTCGTGAGATTATAGTCTATCTCTATATGGGTCTCAGACCTAACTACCTATCAAGCATGTGTGCGTATTCTCCATTCTAATTAAAAGAATTAACACAAAAAAAGTTTGATTATGTTTTCTGCTTAGAATATACTTAAGAGATTTCGGGAAGTAGTCCCTTACATGCTTTTTAATAAAAAAAAACAGTATACAAATAAAAATTATACAGGTAAACGATATATAGGCAGTCTTATCGCTGATTAGCGAACTCTTCATGACAATTTCAGAATATGATGTAAAATTAAAACATTTTCCACAGTAGAAACTAAGTAAGTTAGTAAACGTGAAACGTTTTGACATAGGAATAATGATGATGATGATGAAGATGGTATTAATAATGATGACAGTGATACTATTAATGATAATTGTAGTGGCTTTAGTGACGGTGATGACCATGATAATGAGAATACTAATGATACGGTGTACCTGATTGAAGACAGTCTCGTTGGGGCAGATGAAGCTCCACTTGTAAGTAATGCTGCGCCCCGACGCCGTCTGCGTTGGCAAACAGACGTGGAACAGTTGGCAATCGTTGTCCACGTCCGCGTAGTACCCGTACGTGCGGTTGTCACAACTGAAACATAAACATAAACATATTACTTTATTTTGTCGATTTTAAACTATCGCCAACTTAGTTCGTGTTACACCTTGATTAGGCTCCCAGTAACTACTAAGAGTGGGTTATTCCTATCTGTTACCACCCGTGCACTTTTGCTGGCTTATCTATATATATAAAAGGCAAAACTGACTGACTGACATATCAACGCACAGCCGAAACTACTGTACCTAGAAACTTGAAATTTGGTACAGGGGTTACTTTCATGATGTAAGTGAGCACTAAGAAAGGATTTTCCGAAAATCGACCCCCAACGGGAAGAAATGGGGGGAGTAGCGGGAAACTAATTCTACGCGTACGCAGTCGCGGGCGTCCTCTAGTTATATTATATTACAGTTATTACAGATGATAAAATTCAAAGTGACAACAAAAAAACGCTGGTTGGTAACAAGTGGGAATCACCCAGGGGCCTGTTGTTTGATCAGTAATTATCTCAACTAATTATTAAAATTCGAAAAAGGAATCGAAAATTTGACACATTTAATCATTAGTTACGATTAGTTAACGATTAGTTAGTTTAACTACTGATCAAACAACAGGCCCTAAGAGTAAGGGCCTGTTTCACAATCGACAAGTTTTATCTGTCATTTAAAGTTGGCTTTCTCCTTGTCTATTTTCAAGTGTAAGACAGAGAAAAGGCTAAATTTATCTGTCATATATGCTTTACTTGTCGATTGTGAAACAGGCGGTAAGTGTAGTCATACATTTGCGAGTATATACTTTTCGAGATGCTTAAATTTTAAACTAACCAAAATATTAAAATTAGTAGAACAGATGAAAAAATTGTAAGCGGTCCCGGGTTCCATCCCTGGTAAGTGTAAGTAATTGAATGATGAGGGAACATTTGTTTTAAATGTTTTTATGACATTAAAGGGTGAAGCCAGACGAGCGTTATTTTGTGAGTTACTTGTGAGTCACGTAATTTTTACTACTTTCGGTTTCATACAGAAATCCTGTTTGGTTCACACGGACGCAAAATCATCTGGACTTTTGTATAAAGCAGTAATTAGGCTGAAGCCAGACGAGCGTATTTTTTGAGTTGTGAGTCGCGTAATTTCTGCTCCTCCATTCATCATACTACTACTACTGCTATGAAACTGAATGGAGGAGCAGAAATAACGCGACTCACAACTCAAAAAATACGCTCGTCTGGCTTCAGCCTTACGCGATCGAAATTACGCGACTCACAACTCACAAAATTACGTTTGTCTAGCTTTAATCTAAACGGAGTAAATACTGACCTAAAGGTATCTGTAATGTTTTCCCTGATCGATGACGCGTTCGCTGGTAAATTTAATGTGTCAGCTTTTGTTTGGTTTTCCATAGCCTGAAAAAAATAATGAAAACATATGTTGAGGGACAATCTCCCACAAATCGACCTATAGCTTGGTAAATGAATGCTTAAAAAGCAGAAAGTTTGACTTCGGAACTTTGTTTGGACTAGTTAGGAGATAAACATACTAAAAGTCCAAACAAAGTTCCGAAGTCAAACTTTCTGCTTTCAACTTTTCCATCCACATTTTTTCGTTGCCAGGACTACTAGTTCCGAACTAAGCTCTAGGCTTGTACCATCTACCATCAAAGACTTTAAATGATGATCCACTAACTACTAGGCATACAATTTAATACATAAAAACCAAAAACAGTTGTTTACGTATAGATTACAGGAAAACCTAAACAGACTATGGTATTTAAAGTAAAATAGGAAATTTCTCAACGTACGGAGCCCTCTCCAAGCGAGTTTAACTCCTTTGTCCGATTTTTTTTAAATGCTCCCTTAATAGCTCACCCATAGCGCCATTTTCTATTTTTAAATTCTCCTCACCATTAATAGTTTTCCCGTAGCGCAATTTTCTATTTTAAAATTCTCCTCACCATTAATAGTTTTCCCGTAACGCCATTTTCTATTTTTAAATCCTCCTAACCCTTAATAGTTTTCCCGTAGCGCCATTTTCTATTTTTAAACTCTCCTCACCCTTAATAGTTTTCCCGTAGTGCCATTTTCTATTTTTAAATCCTCCTAACCCTAGTTTTCCCGTAGCCCCATTTTGTATTTTCAAATTCTCCTCACCATTAATAGTTTTCCCGTAGCGCCATATTCTAATTTTAAATTCTACTCACCCTCAATAGTTTTCCCATAGCGCCATTTTCCATTTCCAATTCAATGTCATCGAAAGCTTTTGTAAACGTTGCACTGATTAATAATAATTTAATCGATATTATTAATTTCCACATTTTCAAATCATGAATGTCACACAATATCTGTAAAAATAGTTTAATAAAAAATCTCGCTACCCGTTTCACATTTGGAATTTTACATTTACTGTGGTTATTAAATAAATTATAATGAACCTTTTGTCGTTGCATTTCAATTATACACTATTATTTTCTATAATTAAAGTAATATTTTTAAATTTATAATGTGAAAAAGAATGGATTAAGTTCATGAAAATCTTTATTTTGGGCCATTTTTTTTTCACATTATAAATTTTATTAAAAAGAATTTTCACATTATAAATTTTAAAAAGTCAAAATTAAATTCACAACAATCAATAAAATAAAAATAGGTAAAAGTTTTTTTTTATCATAACGAACATGAATAAAAAGCAAATAAGATTGCATTATTCTTCAAAAATAGAACACTTACCAAATCGAAAATTCCTAAAAACTCCTCTTTTCACAGAACCGTCCGCAAAAAACCCAAAAAAAACCGTCTGCTTCCGCGTATGTTTTCGAAATAGGAATGTGCAAAATTTCGCATCTCGCTCTTATATAAACGCTAGAATGCGACAGATGCGTTTGGAATGACCAATGAGGGAATGTACCGTTGGCAGATCTGCCAAACTTTTTGCTTAGCTTCCTTGCTAGAATTTAACTAAATATTCGATGATATCAGGCTTTTATTACTAGGTATTTGTTTATTAGACTTGCTTGTTTTTTGGTTCCGTACCCGAATGGAGTCCAACGGAACCCTAATAATATGGGGTACACTACATAATTCCGAAGAGTCATAATTCCGAATTTATCAAAATTCCGAACGCAATTTTTTGATAGAAGACTTAACTTTTTGTAATCGCTTATAAATCAAACCTAACCTAACCTACGTATGACAATTAAATTATGCAATTAATGAAATATAGCACCAGCGTAACATATAGCTTTCCAAAAAAATAAAATTAGGACAAATGAATATTCGGAAAAAAGTAATTTGGAATTTTAAGGTGTTCCTAATAATATGCCTACGCTTTCCGTCCGTCCGTCTGTGTTAACTTTAGAGAGCTGTATCTTTTGAACCGTAATACTCAGCTGTCATTTTTTTTCACAATGGTTATTACCGTGGTTTTACTAACAAATGAAAAATATATAAAAAGTGAAATAATAAAGGGGGTCCCCATACTAGAAACGTTTTTATTCAACGTTTTATTATTTGATCGTAAAAACGGTACTTAAAACATACAAGTGTCCAATTTGGTATGATTATAGTACATACAAACTCTGAAGACAAACAAAAAATACAAAAAAAGCGGCCAAGTGCGAGTTGGAGTCGCCCATGAAGGGTTCCGTGGAAGGTAAATTGCGGTTTACGATTTATGACGTATTAAAAAAAACTACTTACTAGATCTCGTTTAAACCAATTTTCGGTGGAAGTTTGCATGGTATATATACATCATATATTTTTTTTAGTTTTATCATTCTCTTATTTTAGAAGTTACAGGGGGGGACACGCATTTTCCACTTTGGAAGTGTCTCTCGCGCAAACTATTCAGATCAGAAAAAAATGATATTAAAAACCTCAATATCATTTTTAAAGACCTATCAATAGATACCTCACACGTATTGCTTTGATGGTTTTTTTTTGAGTTTTCGTTCTAACCCCCAAAATTTATTGTTTTTTTTTCTATTTTTGTGTGAAAATCTTAATGCGGTACACAGAATACATCTACTTACCAAGTTTCAACAGTATAGTTCTTATAGTTTCGGAAAAAAGTGGCTGTGACATACGGACGGACAGACAGACAGACAGACAGACAGACAGACATGAAGAATCCATAAGGGTTCCGTTTTTTTCCATTTGGCTACGGAACCCTAAAAAATGGTCAAGCGTGCGTTGGGCTTGCGCTGATTCGATTCAAAATCGAATTCAAATTGGAATAGGTACTTATAATAATTAATAACTACTGTGCAGCGGTACGGAACCCTCAGTGCGCGAGTCCGGTTCGCACTTGACCGATTTTTTCATACATTTTCAAATATTTTTTGCCTAAAAGTAAGTTCAATATTTTTTTGGCCGACTCTACTGCGCCCACGCTTTTTTAAACCAATCGTCGCGAATTTGGTCACACGCCAACCTTGACTTTGGGGGAGGTCGTAGGATCGATTCCCAGAGAGAACACTGAACAATTCGATCACAACTACGCGGGAATAAATTAAAACTTACTGTTGAAATTTTTATAAATAAAAGTAGACAACTAAGCGGCTGCGGCTCCACTGAGGCGGAGACGAGCGGAGCTGAGTGGAGTGATTACAATGTAGTAATGCAGTAACGTCTCCTCTCCGCTCCGCTCGTCTCCGCTTGATTGTTTCCACTGAAGCGGAGCGGGGACGAGATGTGGATTTCAACTTATATGATGGTCGATTCCTACACGTCTCCTCTCCGCTCATCTCCGCTTGACTGTTTCCATTGAAGCGGAGTGGAGACGAGATGTGGATTTCAACTAATATGATTGGTCAATCCCTAAACGTCTCCTCTCCGCTCCGCTCGTCTCCGCCTCAGTGGAGCCGCACCCTAAACGTGTCCGGATCGCTACCGCATACATAGAGATACATACAAAAAAAATACAAGATACAGGAACAAATGCTCGCGCTCATCACACTAATATTTTCTCTTAACGGGAATCGAACCCGGGAGCTCTAGCTTCGTAGGCAGGGTCACTCACTACTAACTAAGCTTTTTGCCTAAAAGATAATGGAAAAGTCACCTTTTTTTTTGGTAATCGCCTGAAGGGCCAAAGGCAAAAAACCTTGCTTTTGTTTGCTGTTTTTAATTCATTACTTTGAGAAAAAGAAAAAGGGCAGAGGTGAAAATCCCTTCCGGAGACCTGGGAATGGAGGGCCCAGGTACTGCCGGGCTCGCACCGGCTAAAAACACCAATGCCCCTATTACCATCTATTACCAACTAGAATTTAGACTCCCGCGGCTACTACCCCAGCCAGTGCTGAAAGGCCGGAGGAGAAAGTCCTTCCTCCGTTTACTTATCCGCGGGGTTTTTCCAAAAAGGGGGGATAGGAGTGGGGGTTGGGATGGGGGGAGACTTATATCTATCTGAGTTGCGGTATGGGAATCCTGACGCCTTCGTTATTAGAATATTAGGACTTTTGGTGGCATATATAAACAGAGCGAAAGTGAGTGGAAGGGTCGGAAGGGGCCGCCCTAGGCGTACTTTTTCGAATCAAATCGGAGAAATACTGGAAAAGGGCCGAATTTGAAGTACCCGAAACCGACGTGCGTGCATGACTCGATGTATGAATGTGGAAGAAGCGAAAGAGATGTGTCAAAATCGTAGCAGGTGGAAAGAAGGGGTCTCTGCCTAACCCTCTGGGAAACAGGCGTGATTTAATGTATGTATGTATGTATGTATGTATGTATGTATGTATATAAACATCAAAGAAGGTCAAAATCAATGTATTAAAAAAAAAAATATAATAATTAGGAAATAGCGACTCCATGAAATCTACAACTACGATTTGCCACCAAAACTCCTAACTAGGGATTGCAAATCCGGATTTATTTTGTAAGGAAATCCGGATTTAATCCGGATTTCCCCATACAAAACGAATCCGGATTGCACTCCCTACTCCTAACCCTTAGTTATTTATAAGTCATACAATTTTGATACAAAAACTAGTCAATTTTACCTACCTAGTTCGAGAATGAGAATGATAGAATCGGTTTTTCTTTGCCGTAGTTATACATGGATAAAAAATATGTACGAGTACAATCGCGACGAATTAAGAACCACCTCCTTTTTATTTCTTTTTACAAGCTTTTATTTAATTTGCCCTGTTTATTTTATTATTTGTAATCGAGGATCTGATGAATGACGAAGGAGTCCGAAGGTGGCGACATGATCTTTGCTGTAGGTACTTAATGTACCCGCCGCGTTGCAAGGTTGCAACTCGTTTGTATCGTCTTGGTCTTCAGCCAAAATTTAATATTTGACAGAAACTTATTAGATTAGTTTTATAGAAATGCTCTGACAACTATCATAAGGAATGATAAATAAGTGAAGAAAAAAAAAGACAGCATAAGCCAATTCATGAATGAAGCAACAAATTCTTCCGTTACCTTCTGACCTTTTTGGCAAAGAATCCAGGTTACAAGTGTCAGAATAATTCGCCAAATCCAACCGATTGTAATCATTATAACTGTGTCTAACTGTACGTCCCGAAATTACCGCGGAGTGTACCTGTGCGGAATTACTAAATAAGGGACGGGTTTAGACGATGACGTAAAGTATTTGAACACGCAAATAATGTAGGTCAATGTACCATCAGCTCAATGGAACCCCGACCCACCATAGGACTGTGTCACAGTGAAGTTATGATTCAAGTCGTAAGAAGTGTCAAACAAATTATTGTTTTTATTAATATCCCAATCGCTCAAAGGTTAACTGGAAGAGATCCCTTAAAGGGATAAGTTCGCCTTTGTACATACCTTTTTGTGTTTCTGTTTCTTTTTGATTTGTTATTTTCTGTTTGTACAATAAAGAGTTTACATACATACATACATACATACAAATGGTTTTATAATGTCACTGTGATAATGTTCTATTGGTCTAAGATCCGAAGAGGAGACGACCTTCACCCAGCTGTTTATTCGATAAAAAGTATTTTATATCGAATTAAATATGGTAAGTAATATACAGTGTGTAAATGGTATACGGGCATTTATTAAAAATGGACATAGATTAAGACTCAAATAATCATAAACAGAAAGAATTATTTTGATTATGCTAATGTATACACCGTTATTAATTTTTGAACATACCATCGACCCGCAATGTACATCTAATTCCATCTGTCATAACTTTGAAACATCATTAATTGCGTTTTTAATTAATTGCTTTTTTTGTTATACATTGCGTGTTAAATTATTTTGTATGGTTATTTTTTTTTATTTACTTTTAACAAAAGCTGCCTAAATGTGCTCATTAGGGGCTATTCTTACCACAGTTAAAAGGAACGCCCGTATACCATTTACACACTGTATACCTATGGCAAATAGGTTGCCTGAAAAATTTCAGCCCAGTACAGTCCATTATTAAAGAAAATAACTTTAAAAAAAATTGCTATTGCTTATTTAATAGACCAATAACATACTAATCGAAAGTATGAAACCTATAGAATATGCAAACGTTAGGTTTAGTGCAAATTCGGTTCAAAATATACAGGGTGTACGGCAGAAGGTTGGGCAAACTTCAGGGACTAACTCTGTAGGTCATACTCATCAACTTTTATTGTGGCACCAACATCCAAATCGTGAAAAAAAAACAGCTGTTCCATACAAACTTTGAGAGCTAAACAGCCGAAATGTATGGAACAGCTTTTTTTTCGCGATTTGGATGTTGGTCCCATAATAAAAGTTGATGAGTATGACCTACAGAGTTAGTCCCTGAAGTTTGTCCAACCTTCTGCCGAACACCCTGTATAGCTCTTGAAAGTTAGGACGGTTGGACTGACGGACGGACGGATGGACGGACGGACGGACAGTGTACGCATATTAATAGAGTCCAATTCCCTTTAGCAACGGAACCCTAAAAATTCTAAACTTTTGGCAAAATTTCTTCTTTACCTATTGAAATTGTGCATCGTCATTTAACATTGAGGGAGCATCGAACCCGCATACTAAGCGTTTACTATGACAATGTCTATTACCGCTGAGTATTCCGCGCACGCGCACGCCTGCTAGTTAGAGTTATGTGCTGTGTCGGTGAAATAATAAGATTCGGTTCGACGAACTGTTAAAATTAGGTTTTTCTACTCGCGTACTATAAACCGCTAATATTGGTATCGTTAATGGCATTAGAATACCACCTATTGCGGAACGGGAAAACAATTCTATAATGAGGGTTGCCATGGTAATAACAGTTTTGTAATATTTATTATAGCATTGTTGCATGGTTACGGTCATTCCGGATATCAGTCTTGGGGTTTAGTGAACACTTCATTACGTGTTTACAATTACATTCTTTTTATTATTGTATCGATAAATGTATATCGAAAGTCGATAAATGTATATCGAAAGTCGATAAATGTGTATCAAAAGTCGATAAATGAGATGTCACCAGTGTTATTTCAAAAAAAGTGCCAGTATCTGATGATATCTGAGACCCATAGACATTTAAAAATAATAGAATTCTTAAGATAGTACCATACGTTAGACGCTACATAGTAATCTATTACGATTCAGGAGATGTCCCGAGCCTTAGTACTCGGCTAGAATCCAAATAATATCCTGTAGATTAAGGCAACGACCTGGAATGACTTTTACATAACATTGGTGCTTTTAGAATACGGGTGTCCACTGTCATCAGTCATTGTTTATTTATTTACTAACTAGCGACCCATCGCTTCGCTTCGGTTTATAAGTGAAACAATATAAGAAACGTATTTTTGGTCTCCATAAGAGAAACGTATTCTTTCAACGTAGTTTGATTGCTCTATCGGAAAAAAGGTAAAGCATACAAGCGTCGTTATGATCATAGTACCTACAAACCCTGAAAAAAAAACAACAAAAAAAAAAATGGTCAAGTGCGAGTTGGGCTTGCGCTGATTCGATTCGAAATCGAATACATATTGGATTATTATCATTATTATTATTTATTAAGGTAAATCAAACAAACATTTACAAATCATTAAAAACTGCACCGTTAAACCACAGTTTGGTTTGTCTCGATGCCTCATTCCACGACAGCTACAAACAAATAAAAAGGTACATAAGAGTGTTTAAACAAAGCAACTTATATATAACTAGAGGACGCCCGCGACTTCGTACGCGTAGAATTAGTTTCCCGCTACTCCCCCCATTTCTTCCCGTTGGGGGTCGATTTTCGGAAAATCCTTTCTTAGTGCTCACTTACATCATGAAAGGAACCCCTGTACCAAATTTCAAGTTTCTAGGTGCAGTAGTTTGGGCTGTGCGTTGATATGTCAGTCAGTCAGTTTAGCCTTTTATATATATAGATAATAATAATAATAATAATATAGATAGATAATACGGTACGCGAGTCCAAAGTCCAACACGCACTTGACCGGGTTTTTTTTTTAAAAAAGACAATGGAGACAGACTTAATTTGTTAACCCAAGCATGTGCTTGCATCTTTACAAAAACACCTGGATTTAAGATCTAGTATTTATAGATAAGGAATAATATAATGTGGGATCTTGGCAATTCCTGGACTATTTGCTTTCAGCTTCATTTAAAAAAAAATAGGGAATATTCATGGTTTTTAGGGTTCCGTACCAAAATGGTACAAAAGGAACCCTTATGGTGAGACTTCGTTGTCTGTCTGTCTGTCTGTATGTCACAGCAGGTTTTCTCAGCAACTACAAATGCTATCAACTTGAAATTTGGCATAGTTGTACAACTTGCTTGCCCGCATCAATTTGTAGTAAAAAAAATATGAAATTAATTTTATTAATAATTGAAAAGGGGTCTAGAATGGGGGGTTCAAAAATGAAAGTGGTCCGATTATAGCAAATGGGGTGTCATATGAAAGGTCTTAATCTGCACATTTCAAAACTATTTTTTTGAAAAATTTCTGTGATGTACTTTTTATTTATAGCCAAAAATGTACAAAAAATGACCGTCCAATCTCCGAAGTTTATTAATCAAAAATTTTGAAAAAAATCCTGACGTGTAGATAATTACTTATATTTTCTGGGAAAAATAAAATAAAGTGTTCATTATTTACAGTTTTTGAGAAATAACAAAAAACTAAGAAAATCTGTATTAAAATGTAGGCTAGTCAAAATCGACCTTATTGCCTGGAAAATAAAGCTTATAACAAAATGAGTATTTTCTTTTGCGGTTACCAAGCAATTATCTTCAATACGGAACCCTCCGTGCGCGAGTCCGACTCGTACTTGACCGGATTTTTTTTCACAGTTTCAATAAAAAGTGATTGATATATCAAACATCAAGCCAACAAAAATTTTGGCTTACCTGTTACATGACGTCACAGTGCATAAAGGATCTCTCTGTCTAATCGCTTTCTAATTACCAGTTTAAAATGCATGTAATTCATAAGTACCTACTGATGTTTAGATTTTAAGAAAATTGCCACGCCCTTACAGGGTTGTACTTATGTATTGCAATAAATGAATAAATAAATAAATAAATAATCCGTATTTCTTGGCCGATTTTAATATTAATTTCACTTCTCGTGATCTCTTTTACGGTATTTTCATTCTTTGTTGAAAGATGCGACTTAAGAAATCCATGCTTAGTCCCAATTATTAAATACAAAAACCCGACTGCTATAAATTGGAAAAGGAGATCCGCGGGGACAAGCTAACAGAGGCTCTACTTTGAAATCCGTAATTCGAACTTCGTTTATTGCTATCCCTTTTGCTCTCGACGCGTCACTAATTCGCAAGAAAGTGACGGGGCGATCCGAAGTTCGAATTACTGATTTCAAAGTAGACCTGACCTGGGGCACGTTTTATAAAGCTACATGTTACAATTTTGCAGGTCTAAACTGGCAATACTGCTGGTTATAAAACAGGCCACTGGGGCCCGTTTCACGAAGCTACAAGTTACAAATTACAAGCGGAAGTCTCTTTCTAACTCCTTTAGCTAGAAAAAGAGTTCCGCTTGTAATGTGTAACTTGTAGCTTCGTGAAACGGGCCACTGGTGTTTCTTGGTGGGTAACCATCCTTGTTTTCGCCAAATAAAATTACGTCTAGGCCGAATCGGATTTAGGACAAATAATAAATACACTATTGACCAACATAACGTCAAAAAAGCAAACGTTTTGATGTCGAAATAGATTTTCATAACGTGCTACTCAAACGCGCTATTGCAACATATTTGTCCGCTGGCAGCACCGTCACATTCATACGTCACACTGCCATGGTTGTTTATCAATTTTGGGTGCATATTCCCCTTTAAAATAATAATTATCCTGTGTAATGAACAAAAAACTGAGTTGATTATTAACAATGTCGGAACAAGACGAGACCTATTGCCGTCTCTGTGCCGAGACAACCCCAATAAAACAACTAATTTCGGCCGAAGAAGATGTCGCCATCAGTTCGAAAGTCGCTACAAAAATGCTATGGATAAACATCGACGTTTCGTCAAATATTCTCCCTACAACCATCTGCTTCTCATGTTTCGACTTATTAGAGAAAACTTGGACGTTTTTGCACAATGTACGCATCGCTCAACAGAAACTTACGTCTATTTTTGTGAAGAAAACAACCGACGATCGACCTTCACAAATTTCGCTAGATACGAAGCCGGCCGAAGAATCCTCAATTGGAAAACCTGTAGATAAAGACTGGGAAGAGTTTCAAAAGACGAAACAAGAGGTCAAGGTGGAAAGCAGCGAGAATAGAGAGGCTTTCACCACAGTAGACGCTAATTCGCTTTTAGAGATTAATTGTCAAGTGAAATTGGAACATTTATCTGATGAAGACAATTATAATGACTCTATAATAGACAGTGACAGATTCAGCAGTGATAGTAATGCTCCATTAGTTGTTAAGAAGAAGAAAGTGAAGCGAGAACCTAAAACACGAGATGTTTTAGAAGCATTACAATCCTCCGGATTTATTTTGACCTGGGAAGATTACATGTGTCGCTGCGCACAATGTGACGCTCAATGTAAGAACATAGAATCATTACGACTCCATTCTTTACAAATACACACGTGCTGTTGTGTTTTTAAGTGCTCAGACTGCGGAAAAGTTATTGCGAGCTACAGATCCTTCATAAACCACGTCCGTGTTCATAAAAAAACACTCCGACACTGCTGTGAATACTGCAACAACAGGTTTTCATCATCATCTCACTTAAAAAAACACATAAACAACAATCATCGCCATTCGTACCTCACTACGTGTCAGACTTGCGGTTCTAGTTTTGAAACCACGGAACTATTACAAGACCATATGCTGATTTATTCTAAAGGTCAGAAAAAACAACGGAAACGGGAGGAGTTTGATGTAGAATTGAAATGTGAACATTGCAATAAAGAATTTAAATCTAGAAGCAATTTACAGCAACATAGGTTGGTGCACACCGAGAGGAATAGAGAGTTCTCTTGTCATGTTTGCGGTAAAATGTTTTTCACTAAAGGCACCTTAAGTACACATATGATGACCCATGAAGACACAAAACCACATAAATGCGAGTTCTGTCCAATGGCTTTCCGTGCACGAGGTAACCTCCAATCTCATATAAGTCTCCATTCTGGAGCTAAACCTTTTGTTTGTGAGCAATGCGGAAAAAGCTTTAGGGTAAAACGGCATTTAAAATCACACTCCATAGTTCATACAGATCTCATGCCGTATGTCTGCCAATATTGTAATAAGACATTCCGTTTTAAAACTAGGTTAAATCTACATTTAAGACAGCATACAGGAGCTAAACCATATAACTGCATACTCTGCCAACGTGACTTCACGAATGGATCTAACTTTAAAAAACATATGAAGCGTAGACATAACATTGATACGTCTAAGAAGAAATTTAATAATGTGGTTGGTAAAGATGAATTTGGTAACCCAATTTAGCCGGTTGAACAAACAAGTTAATCATATTAAGGAAACTTGAAATAGCCTTTAATTTTGTTTCTTTTTGTTTTTTATCTGACAAGTCATTGAAATATTAATACTAAACTATGCTTGTATGGGGCCTTACGTTTAAAAAATATCTGTTTTCGCTCAAATCAGGAGTAAGGATAGGTGATCAAAAATGGTATTTTCAGTACACATTGGTAATCTCGTGGCATATAGGTCGCACTTGACAGATTAGTGATGTAGTTTTCTAAGTGTCGTTTCAGATAAGATAAAATAATAAATTAATATTGCCTACATGGTCTTAAAATATGACGAAGTAGGTATAATTACTAGTTGAAAAACATCAATGTCAATATTATGGTATTTTGATTAATGTAATTATCATTACACATATGTCTAATAGCTGATAGCGTTTATTTCGGGTATTGACCCATCTCTTCTTCATCAGCGTGTATTCGCCTACCGTTGGGCATACGCCTCTCCAATTGTCCTCCATCCAGAACGGTCTTCCGTTTCCCTTGTCCAGACTGGGCCTGCTGTCTCCTTGATGTCATCGGACCAACGAGCCTGGCATTGACCCATTTAAAACTTGAAAATTAAAAATTACGAACAACAAGAAATTACAATTGCCATTTGTTGCAATGTCGCGAAATCGAGAATTTTCCAAATAATGGACGAAATTATGAGAGAGCATTCAGATGACAGGGTAAATTGCACCGAATTGCAACAGATTTTTTCAATAGTTTGCAAGACATTTAATATAAACAAACACTTGCAAGTCCAAAAAGGTCAACACAATCATTTGCTACCTCACCATTAGAAGATGTAGTTATAAATTTACCAGAGCTTGAAATAAGGGACAGTAAGTGTGTTTGTACTAAATGTCAATTAAAATAATAATCAAAAAGTAGAAAACATAGGTTAACTTCTAAAAATTTAGAATAAATATTAATATGTTAAATGATTGAAAATACAATTTTTCTAATCGGTTTCCTTCTCTCGACTCATGCAGAAAAATATTGTCACATCACTAGTCTGTTAGAAATTGTCAATTGCTACCTAAATGCCACGAGATTACTGATTTGTAATTATCAGCTATCAAAACAAGACATCAAGACAAGTTATGTACATGCAGTGAAAGAAACTTAGATATATGACTCCTATAGCTTGGTCTCTTTCACATGATTATTACTGTTCCATAAATATAGACCAATCTTTATTAATGTCGTGACCACAGGTCCGTTATTAATAATTTCACGAAGATGTGCTCATTTATTTAATAATTATTAATAATAATTAGAATTTAATTATTTTATGTACCTAAATAGCGTTTAGAATTGTGTATAGTAAAGTAGTATTTATTTTATTTCACTGTATTTTGTAGTGAATAAAAGAATTATTTTTAATATTCAATATGTAAGTTTATTTTTCCTTTGTTCAATCGAGTTCATAAATAAGTATGTATACTTTTAAGTACCTTGTCACTTTAATCACTGATAATTCGTTGTAGTTTCATTATAACATTAAATAGACAAGGTACTAAAGTGTATACATATTTATGATGATTTATGTGCTTGACAGTCTACAATCTATCAATAATAAATGTATGAAACCGGATAAACATTACGTATTATCGTAATGATTTTAACTCAATACTCAATATATTTATATCAGGGTTCGCCGATATATTATATCCGTCAACGTATATCCATTGATATATATGTACCTATATCAATGGATATTTATTTTAAAAAGCATTTTTTTTCCATAGTTATACAGGCAACATATATATCAAAATATCAGATATTGTGACATTTATAGTAAAAATATTATACTTCGATATTTATCTGATATATATCAAATATCAAATAATCCGATTTTTACGAACCCTGATATTTATTGCATTCCACATTTTACATGTTGTTTAATCATAGGTACGGTCACGAGCGTTAATTTGGGACCCATTTCAAGAAAAATATGCTTGAAGTCGTCAATGTCATTAGAGATGTCAAGTCATTTGACGACGAGCTGGCCTAGTTGTTAGTGACCCTGCCTACGAAGCTAGCGGTCCTGGGTTCAAATCCCGGTAAGGGCAGATATTTGTGTGATGAGCGCGAATATTTGTTTCTGAGTCATGGATGTTTTCTATGTATTTAAGTATATATTTATCTATATAAGTATGTTTATCGTTGTCTCTTACCCATAGTACCTACAAGCCTAGAGCTTAGTTTGGGACTAGGTCAATTGGTGTGACATTGTCCCCTGATATTTATTATGATATTTATTTATACATTTGTAACTTTTAGGAAACTCAACCTTATTGTTGTAGAATGTCAGATTGACTTTGGACCTAAGGTGGGTACCAAATTTAATCTCGTGACTGTACATGTTCATGATATGTGGACCCTGTTGGGCACAGCGACAGTAGCAGAGAAAACAGAAGAGGGCTAAGTTTTATAATTTTGACGACGCGTTGGCCTAGTCGGTAGTGACCCTGCCTACGAAGCTAGTGGTCCTGGGTTCAAATAAGGAGACATCGGTCCGCTTCCTAGCCAAGTCACAGGTCAATGATAAACAATAAGTCGCAAGAAGGGAAACAAACACGTCCGCACCGTACAGATGTAAGAGCCGACTGATCACCTGGGCCCTGTTTTATAAAGCTACAAATTACAATTTACAGGTTACAAGTTTCCATTTGACACAACCTCGACCAATGACGACCAGCCATTTGAGCAGTGTTGCCAGTTTAGACCTGTCAAATTGTAACTTGTAGCTTTATAAAACGTGCCCCTGCTCCATTGTGAGTGCGGCTTTAGCGGATTCTAATTAGCCAATCACGTGCAACTGCACTTTTCCAGTACTAGGTTGTTAAAGTAAATGAAGTATAGAAAACCTGCTTTGAAATAAAAAAAACCGTACCCAAATCGGTCCGTCTATCCCACTGGTCCCATTAAGTTGTCCCATTATGGGACAACTGAGCCTTTTTCGCCCCAGTAGTCCCATGGGACAAATGGCACTAATATTTATATTTTATTTTTGTCCCAAAAGTCCCATTACCGTCATCAACGTATGAGCAGGGGCTCCACTTTGAAATCAGTAATTCGAACTTCGGATCGCTCCGTCACCTTCTTGCGAATTAGTGACGCGTCGAGAGCAAAAGGGATAGCAATAGATGAAGTTCGAATTACGGATTTCAAAGTAGAGCCTCTGTGCCGGATTAACCACGTAGCAAGAGTACCAAATGTTAAGGGCCCCGCGCATTGGGAGGCCCCGCGCACCCACGTCTCCCTGACATGTATTTCTACCAGTTCCGTTTTATTTATCACCCTAAACTTAAGAAAACCAGGGGTCTCTCTCTATGTAGAATTTGTAGGGGCCTCGCGCTGGCTTAATCCGGCACTACGTATGAGTGAAGTTCAAAAAGTTGGAACACCGTTAGCCAGAAATCAATTGGATAGTGTCGACGGAGCTCAGCTATGGCGGAGCTCCTTTTTCTGGGTGGTCAGGCCCTTCGGGCTTGCTGCAAAACTAACATAACCTAAACCTACCTGGGACTTTTGAGACAAAATTATTAGTGCCACTTGTGCCATGGGACTAATGGGACGAAATCGTCTCAGTTGTCCCATGATGGGACAAATGAATGGGACTAGTGGGATAGACGTAAATCGGTTCACCCGTTTAAGGTCTACGGTGCTATAGACAAACACACTCAAAACACCCCTCTTTTTGCGTCGGGGGTTAAATATAGCAATCCCTCCATATCCGTTTGGTAGCTTTAAATCCCCTACGGAACCCTCTAAACGTGATATAAGTGCGCCAGTCCCGCCATCTTGGATAGCAAGAGACACAATGTGCTATTCGGAGCAGAACCTCTCACCGTCTCACGTTACTATTGTCCAACACTTTAAATATTCAGATTACAAACTGGACTTAATTTAGAGTTTGTTGCGAATTAACTGACGTAATCATTAACACTTTGTTATGAAAAGCAAAAGTATTATGGACGTTTTGGTTGTTTTTATTCAACCCTGACAAAAAGAGATGTTATAACACTTATAACCTTGACGTGTTTATCTGTGTATCTGTCTGTTGTACGTAGCTCCTAAACGGATGGGCCGATTTGGATGTGTTTATTTTAATTTTAAAGCAGGTTATCTAGCCGTGGTTCATGAAAATCGGTGGGGCCGTTTGTGAGATATCAGCTCTGAAAGATGTCACCATTATATCGGGGGTTTCTAGTTATGTATCTAATAGTAAATCAACACCCATTAAAAATAGTAGAAAATTCATTAAATCAAGCTTAATGACAGTCATTACACTGTCATTCACCAATTACCATCTAAATGGTATCCAATTACAATTCAAACTAATCCAATCGAGTTAAAAAAATAGAAAACTCGTCGGTTTAGTGATAAATCTTTGACTAAGACAATTCTTCGCTAGCATAGATAAATACTTGATAGATGAAATTTAAATATTACCATAGAGTAGGCGCTGTAGAGTGCAAAGCGCTTATATTTTTTTTTTATGGCATCATGAAGAAGAACGATGGTAAGTAGGCTTTAAGATCCATAGACATTTGCATTGTCTAGCTAGACTACAATCTCAAAACTGCAAACAAGTTGTTTTGTAATTTTTTCCGCTACAATTGCCTACAAAAATGATTTATCGAATTTGACCGCCAATCAAAATATAAAAATAAAACAAAATTCCAAATACCTATTTACTCAGTAAAGTGGCCACATGAAGTGAATCTACGACAAGACCATCATTGTGGAGAAGAAGCGCCGCAAGAAACTCCAGAAGCAGATTTTTTTTTCAAGGGTACACTACATAATTCCGAATTGATCAAAATTCCGAATTTTCATAATTCCGAACGATATTTATATTCCGAATTGATAGAAGACTTAACATTTTGTTATCGCTTATAAATCAAACCTAACCTAACCTACGTATGACATTTTATGCATTTAATCTAAAATAGCTCCAGCGTCACATAGCTTTCGGAAAAATGAAAATTCGGACAAAATGAATATTCGGAAAAAAGTAATTCGGAATTTTAAGGTGTTCCCTTTTTTCAATCATAATCGTAATACAATCACGAGGTAATAAAGTAATTAATACAACTGGTCAAAAATAAAATTATTTTATATGTAAGGTCTGCTAAAGTATCAACAGGTTTAACAATAACATTAAATTAAAAATAATGACTATGATATCAACACGAAGAGAGACTATAGAATATATTCTCAAGGGTTAGCTGGAAGAGATCCCTTAAAGGGATAAGTTCGCCTTTGTACTTCTTTTATATTAATTGTAGGTATTGTTCTGTTTTTTATTTTGTACAATAAAGTGTTTACATACATACATACATATTCTTGTCGATAAAACGTTATTGCTTTTGAGCTGTTGTATTGTTTTCAACTCTGCCGCCATTACTGTCAATTAAATAAGAGTTATCATAACATTGACGATTTGATATTGTTAAAAGCAATATTGTTTTAGAGAGTAGAATAGAGCTCCAAGTCTCTACAAAAGCAATTGACTAAATTGTATTACTTACAAAAAAAACCGTTTTTAAGTCAGTTACAATTTCAATTATTCAATAAATTGTAATTAAAATCAAAACTTAAGATGACATCTGAGCATTTTACATGTTTCTCTAGAACGTGACTGCCGATTACATTTTTGCAACTCTATCATTAATCACGCATGTCGAATAAACAAAATAACTTTTGTACACTAGGCAAAATATATTAAGAGTTATTAATTAAAAGATACGTATGGCTATAGTGAAATTGTAATGAAAAAAAGTTTTTTAATGCCTAGTCGCACAAACTTTCATTAAATGTAATGTCGCTTTAAATCCTATGCTGTTTTCTACTTCCTGCCTTTGCTAATTAGAAAGTGACTCTAGGTGTAAAACAATAAATAATTTAAATTAGTTCACTAGTTATTGAGATATTTATGAAAATGTATAAAAAGACATCCGCGGACTCCGAGAGCTCGAAACGAACTTCGACGACTTTTCACATGTTTCAAGTTCGCTGCAAGCAAAGCACTTTCGTGCGTGCTAGTATATAATGGTATACAAAAACCATCCGAGAAGAATGGAGGTTTTTTTTAAATCTTATAATCGGTTATGTAGTTTTTGAGGTATTGGTGGAGACACATACATACGGGTCAAACAAAGAACCTCTTTTTTTGAAGGCGGTTGAAAAGACATGCATAGACAATGCCTATGTCCAGTCTGTTATACATATTGTTAGTCTATGATACCGGCGCGGCGGTAAGGCACGCGAGAGCGCGACGCTGCGTGTGCGCACGATATTCTAGAGTAAGGATACGTCTTGAGATAGCTTGAGAGAGATATACTTCAGGGCCTAATTGCCTTCACGTGGCCTGTATGTGTAAACATGTTAAATTGTAGGTCAAATTCTTTGCCTAATCAGCATAAAGGCATTTTTTATACTGCTATACATATAATTCATTGCTGGTACCACGGATATTATTCTACACAGAAGAACTTTTTTATAAGGGTTCCGTGCCCGAATGATGTCAAACAGGACCCTATTACTAAGCCTATACAGGGCGTCCCAAACTTATGGGACATGAAGGGGAAGTACCTTAAATAGATAGTGTATTTTGCTGAAAGAAGACTTTATGTTATTTTTAAAAGCTAGTAATTCTGCATTCATAGATTTTCTAAAAATTACTTGCTTCGTCTGGGAATCGAACCGCCTTAAATTTAAAAAAAAAATCTCCCTACCTTTATGATGCCAATCGAAAGAATAGCTAAAAAATTATAACTCTGCTTAAGTAACATTGTATTTGCTTCGTGAAACGGGCCACAGGTGGCCTGTGTGCTCTTGTGCCTTCTACTTACCGTCAAAAAAAAGGTATCTTCAGACTTATCCGTAGCGACGCTCATGCCCCGGCGCCACTCCCAGTGCTCACCAAACCATGCACAAAACAAAAGCAACGGAAACATGCTAGCAGTCAACGACAAGAAATAATACGAGACAGTTTTCTACCCGTTACGCAAACTCAAAAGCCGTTCGCGCGAACCGTTGTCCGAATTTAAAAAATCAATCTGTCAATTTTCCCGCGCGGCCGCCATGTTTTGAATGACCATAAGTTTCAAGTAGTGATTTAATGAATTAATTTGACAGTTTTTTTTTATTATGAGTAAAGTGTTATTGCTGTTTGCTTTCTGCACATGGTATGTGGATGGACAAGAGTACTTCAGGATGGTAAGTGAGATAAAAAAGGTATTTAGATTAAAATTAACGCATGTGTGAACGCATTTAAAAACACGCGAGTTTTTTTAATTGTTTAACGACAGATTTATGGCTTTTTGTAAACAGCCAGTTATTAAAAAATCGTAAACAAAACGTTACGCAACGTAAACATAATTTATTTATAGTATAATTGTATTCATTTCATTGAATTTAATTTATATTTCTTGTTAAATTATTGTGATTGTGTAATGTTTTGAATTATTTTGTTTAGGTTAGTTCCTGAAATAAGCGCTATATATTAAAATATCGCTTTTGCATGAAATCAAAACTTTAAAAAGGGTTCCGTACTACACAAAAAAAACACGATTCTTGTATGGGAACTCCTTTAATTTTTAACTGTAAGTACTTTGTGCAAATTTTAAATAATGAGAGTGATAACGATAAGTTTATTAATTAACTAAGCACAAAGCCATACAAGAAACTATCCCATGGGCTCCAAACTAGGCTGAGCCTGTACAATGTACCTAAATGTATAATAAATGTTACGGTTTTTGATATAGACATACAGACGGACGGACAACGGAGGCTTAGTTATATTATAGGGTCTTGTTGACACTCTTAGGGTACCTACTAAATATCTTTGTATTTATGTTACTAATCTGATTTCAATACCTATAGGTCATGAGTGATACGTATAATATGACCATTTTAATAACTATCACTAATAGTAATATAATCATATCATAGAATGAATAAATATCATTGTCAAAACATTTTTTTACTCTATTATCATTCGCTACTTTTGAATCCTAAATTTAACCATTAAAAGTGTTTTATAACTAATTGTACTACCAAATTCCATCCAAATTCGTTCAGCCGTTACAGCGTGTATAAAAGTGAAACGCTGAATGATTTACTTAATTCCAGAACTGATTTAACTCTCTAACAATTACAACTGTACTCGCTACGCTCGTGCGGCTCATTTTCTCGTGTGTAATGACTTGTTAAAGCCCTTTGTTGAACAATGCTTTATTTTAATGTCACTTACAGACGCTAAACAAAAAAGTTCGTGATGTTCTGTTCTATTCTTGAAGGTACTGCAGCTAGTAGCACTGAAGTACTTACAACACAAATATCCTGATGGGATGGGTAATAAGACGTTTATTCTTATAAACCCATGTGGTAGTGACCCTGCCTTCGAAGCTTGCAGTCCCGGGTTCAAATCCCGGTAAGGGCAGATATTTGTGTGATGAGCGCGAATATTTGTTCCTGAGTCATGGTTGTTTTCTATGTATTTTAGTATATATTTCTCTATATAAGTATTCATATCGTTGTCTAGTGCCCATAGTACAAGCCTAGAGCTTAATTTGGGACTAGGTCAATGGGTGTGACATTATACCCTGATATTTATTAGATTATTATTTGTTACGTTATCGCTTTTAATAGTTATATTCCAAGTGGTGTAAAGGGGTGCGCCAAAGTTCATATAAAATTGCAACTCCGATTATTGGAACTCCGAAAAAAATTCTCATACCATTTTACATCATATTGATCACTCTTCATAATATTTTTAATACTAATGATCGGAACTCATACTCATCTAAACTTATAACGCCAATATTCATGGAACCGTACACTTTCTGAATTTCTTAAATATCTTACGTGTAGATAAAATTAGGTTAGGTTAGGTTAGATTTATAACAATCCTCAAAAAGTAACAGTTTCCTGTTGAAATATTATTTTATTACACTCCTAAAACTCGTATGTGATATAATATAGCAATTAGGTATTAGGTATAATAATGGAGTTGCTTTATATAATGCTGCTTCACTCCTCTTATTTTCTAGATTTAGTTCCTTGTGACTGTTTATTTTACAGCCTATTTTGGGCGTCCATTATTTTTTGGCGATTTCGAAAACAAGTTTTTAGGGTTCCGTACCAACATGGTAACAAAGGAACCCTTCTGGTGAGACGTCAATGTCTGTCTGTCTGACTGTACGTCACAGCAGTTTTTCTCTGAAACAAAAGAAGCTATCAACTTGAAATTTGGCATAGTTAATTATCAAAAAGCTTTAAAAATCTACTAAGGCTAATGCTAGTTAAAATGGACCTTATAACATAGAAAATAAAGTTCATGACAAAATCAGTTTTATTTCTTTTGACTTCTAACCATATTATCTTAAATACGGAACCCTCGGCGCGCGAGTCCGACTCGCAATAGGACGGTTTTTTAGACAGAAACTATTTGTGTACTTAAGTATATGTGAACTTCTAACTTAGCCCCATCTATAACCTACTTAAACGATAAGTTTTTCCACATGTTATTATAAGACATCCGGTAGTCACGGTCATAAGTACACTAATGTCGCGCGATATTGTGTACAACCTTCACGCTCTGCGCAAGAGTCGACCGAGTTGCCAAATTGCGCGGTGGTTAGGGAGTAAGTGCGCAGAACTTGGTCACGATGTGTTTTAGGGGTACAAAGTTACTTAGTTTAGAACAATTTGGGGCCGCTATTCTGGTATTCTAAGAGCCCACGACACTAAACCTAGTTCGATAAGACTACCAGATGATATATAGATACCTATATACAATTAATGGGGGAACACGAAATGGCAATGCTGCAATGCGAAAAACCTGGCACAGCTTTTTTTTTGTTATAAGCTTTTAAGTCCGATGTATCAATGCAGCAGTAGTTTTTCTTACACAGAAATTGATGATCTTTCAGATGAGCTTTGCTTTTTTGAGGAAATTGATCATACTATACATACTTAAGTACGAGGCGTCGCTTATCATGCTGCTGCCACTGATTAGGCCAATCAGGGGGGCTTGCAGCACTGCATTGTCGTATAGTCCTACCCCCTGTTCTGAAGAATAAACGAAACTTGGGAGTCTTATTATTATCATACTAGACATCGGACTTATAACAAAACAAATAAGTAGCTTTGCCAAGTTTTTCGCATTGCAGCATTGCCATTTCGTGTTCCCCCATTAATGACGTGACGGGCTCTCCTATATAGGCAGTCAAAACCATATCGTCTTTGAAATGTTACCGTATTTTCAAACGTTTTGATAGCTCTTATTTACTTGACAGTAATGGCGGCCGAGTCAAAAACAAAGACTATAAGGTTTTTACCGCCTAGAATAGAGACTTGGTTCGGAGTCAACACATAGCATAAAAACGGGTACGTATTATTAATACATAAAGTTCAAAATACATCAGTTTTATTTCCAAAACCGTAAACGTTTCAGGATTATTTAAAAGTCCATTGGCCATATAGAATCCTTTAGGTTAGGTTAGGTTGGAACTGACAAAATTAGTAGTAATAGTCAAAGACATTAAAATTGCCTACTTTTAAAGTATATGTTTCAAAAAATTATATATTTCGTTTTGATGCATTATATTATAATTATTACATAATATGGTTTATTATACATAATTATCCAGATTATGCAATTCGTTTTATGCTAATTTAAATTGTCCTGCTTTTTAAAACACAAAATGGCCAAAGCAATAGGGAATATGCATGGATATTTTAAATCGCATTTCTCAACAAAATATGAAAATACCGTTAAAGAGATCACCAAAAGTGAAATTAAAATTAAAATCGGTCAAGAAATACGGATGATAGATACAATTTAAATTGTTAATTAGACAGAGAGATCCTAAATGCACTGTGACGTCATTATAACAGGTCGGCCATATAAATTCCATTTTAAATTCTGTTTTGCTAGAAAGAGATAAGAACAAATGTTTGTTGGCTTATATCTTGGTTATAGCTATTCAAAAACTGATTTTTCGCAACTGTTTGTTACATGAATCATCTTTTATTGAAGCTGCGACCACACCGGTGCTTAAAATACGGTGACGGTACGGAATCGCAGTGACGCGTCGTATCAGCACCGTTTTTGACGCAAGCTCCACACACCAATGCTTAAAAAACGGTGACGGTACGGAATCGCAGTGACGCGTCGTATTAGCACCGTTTTTGACGCACGCTTCCCACACCGCTGCTTAAACAAAAGACGGGGTCATAGTAACAACATGGCGCCGTTTTTGACGTACCGTAATATACGCACCGTTAAGCAGCGGTGTGGGGAGCGTGCGTCAAAAACGGTGCTGATACGACGCGTCACTGCGATTCCGTACCGTCACCGTATTTTAAGCATTGGTGTGTGGAGCTTGCGTCAAAAACGGTGCTGATACGACGCGTCACTGCGATTCCGTACCGTCACCGTATTTTAAGCACCGGTGTGGGCGTAACTTAAAGCTGTGAAAAAAATCATGGATAGGTATTCCCTATTGTTGAAGGAACCCTTACACTTCGTAGCCCTGAATACAACCGCCTAGGTTACCTAGTTAAGTCCACTGACGTGACATCCATTGTCATCCAAGGCCATCCACAATGACTCAATTATGATAAACACTTGATTCTTTTAATAAGCATCCTGTCATTCAAGACCATGATACAAAACTTATGATGTCGAAGAAATGCTATAGTAGGTATTGTAGTCAAGTATATTAACAAGGATT
Source organism: Acleris cristana (assembly GCA_948252455.1). Taxonomy (NCBI): domain Eukaryota; kingdom Metazoa; phylum Arthropoda; class Insecta; order Lepidoptera; family Tortricidae; genus Acleris; species Acleris cristana. The sequence goes on from OX411799.1 coordinate 1,041,050, forward strand.
CAGAAATATATATACAACCTTATTCCATTGTAGAAGAGTCGTGTTTAATATTTTTGAAAATTGTACTGTTAGTATAAACTACATACATATATATACATACAATCACGCCTCTTTCCCGTAGGGGTAGGCAGAGACCACTTCCTTACTTCGATCCCTCCCTCGCTTCGTCCACACTCATAAAAGATAAAAAGATAAAAGACATTTATTCATTAAGTAGGCCGCACGGGCACTTTTACACGCGCGCGTTTTTTAGCGCTTCCGAATAGGAGACCACTGCTGAGAAGAATCGCCGCAAGAAACTCAGCAGTCAGTCATTTTTAACCATATTTCTTACTACAATTATACTACTTAGTCTAGTATTATATAAAGCTATAAATATTAAATTAAATATAGTATCAAATATAGTTCAGCAGGAAAACATGACAAAAATATTAGGGGAGAGATAGAGGGAGAAAAAGGCAAAGTTTCGACATGTTTTTCTACATCAACGGTGTCCCCTAGACATGATACAACTTATCCATTTGCACAAATTATTAATGAATGACTAAGTTTCGGGTTTAGGCCAAGCATTTTTGTCTGTTAGGTAGTCTGCGATCCGTACGCTTTAGACATAACGACTTTTTTAAGTAATTTTTAAACGCTGGAAACTACGTCAGGTAATTTATTATAGAAATGAATGCATTGACCAACAAATGATTTATATATTTTACGGACGGGGAATTTTCGAATAAGTCACTCATTAGTAAGCAGAAGGGGCGTTTCACAAAAAGCCAGACTGGCTGTTCACAATGGAGTGCTGGCCCCTACACTGATGTATGGTAGTGAATGTTGGGTGTGCCAGGACAAGCATGAATGTCGTATAAATGCAGTTGAAATGCGCTCTTTGCGTAGTATGTGTGGTGTGAAACTGACTGATAGGAATGAAGAAGTCAGAGAGAGCATGCTTCGATGGTTCGGTCATTTGGAAAGGATGGATGAAAGAAGATTGACGAAAGAGATATACAGAGCGAAAGTGAGTGGAAGGGTCGGAAGTGGCCGCCCTAGGCGTACTTTTTCGAATCAAATCGGAGAAATACTGGAAAAGGGCCGAATTTTAAGTATCCGAAACCGACGTGCGTGCATGACTCGATGTATGAATGTGGAAGAAGCAAAAGATTTGTCAATATCGTAGCAGGTGGAAACAAGTAGTCTCTGCCTACCCCTCTGGGAAACAGGCGTGATTTAATGTATGTATGTATGCAATATACGTCTAAGCTCTTTATACATGTGCGTCGGTTCAGGGTACTCCTGACCTGGCCCTGTCTTAATACCTCCCTTTCCAACATTCCCATTTACACTTGCCTCATATATCCTCTAAACTAATTAATGAATATGGTTTTTTTTTCAGGGCTCCAACTCTAACGCAGCCGAGGCTACTCAGTTTCTTCGCGAGTATGACCGGGAAGCGTCAGGAATGTGCTACAGGTCAGCTTGATTACATTATTGTAGATGCCCGGAAAATAGGGGATTGCCTGACAAGGTAGTTTTCAAATAAAAATGAAAAGTTTGTATACTGTGTGGAAAAATAAGTCGGGCCCTGAAGGGAAACTACCTTAAATCCTTAAGTTGGCTCATTTTACTTAAAAGAAACATTCCTTTATTTTAACAAAGAAACAAAACTGCATTCAAAGATTTTCTAAAACTCGCTTGCCTCGCCCGGGAATCGAACCAGCTAAAAATTAAAAAAATTAAAACTGGCTTTTTTATTCTACTAATCGATAGGGTTATTGTTCAGGGTAAAATCTTTCTAATAAACGTTTGCTCTTAGAAATAAAAAAGATCGTGAAAACTACCAGTAATTATAGGGAGTGTTCATTTTTTGAATTTTTAGCTGGTTCGATTCCTGGGTGAGACAAACGATTTTAGAAAATCTTTGAATGCAGTTTTGTTTCTTTTCAAAAATAAAAGAATGTCTCCCTTAAGCAAAATGAGCCAACTTAAGGATTTAAGGTAGTTTCCCTCCAGGGCCCGACTTATTTTTCCACCCTGTATAAACTATCGTAATGTTGACAATACGATAAAATAAAGCAATATGGTTTTACCTAGTAAAATAGAGCCCTCTTATTTTAACAAATCCCTAAAAAAAAACTAAAGATTAACTGGAAGAGATCCCTTAAAGGGATAAGTTCACTTTTGTACCTGTACCTTCTATTTCCGTCTATTTAGTTGTTAGTTATTTTCCCGTTTGTACAATGAAGTATTTACATACATACATACAAAATCCCATCCCCAGAATAACCATATCCCAATGGAAATTCGTCACCAACATCACGGAACCGAATCGCCGTCGTATGCTGGAGGAACTGGCCATCGGCTCCAAGTTCGAGCGGCTGTCCTGGCGGAAGGCAGCTGCCTATGACGCTTCCAGGCTCCCTGATGCTGAGGGGAGACGGCAGCTGGCGAAGATCGTGCAGAACAGCAGGGCGGCGCTGCCTGATGATAAGTTTGCTGAGGTAAAGAAATAATAACAATAGACAATCTGACACAAATTGACCTCTAGTCCAATTGCATAACGTTAAGTTAGGTAGCGATTTTCGAAGCGTTTCTATTCGTTTCGTTTTTAAACCAATCGCGTCTTTGGTAGATCACATGACTCTTCGTATCACGTCATTTACCAGTGACGCGATTGGTTTAAAAAACGAAACGAATAGAAAAGCGTAGTCCTGCATCTTGGCAGGGCCCTCTGGATATCGAGTCGATAGAAAATAGAAACGTTAGCAGCGTCTGCATATTTTTTTTAAATCTAAAACGGGTTTGTTTTTGCCTTAGTCTCTTTATATAATACTAGCAACCCGCCCTCGCTTCGCTTCGGTCTATGCGAGTTTTATGTATCTATATATATAAAAGGCAAACCTAACTGACTTATTGTATATCAACGCACAGCCGAAACTACTGTACCTTTCATGATGTAGTGAGCACTAAGAAAGGATTTTCCGAAAATCGACTCCCAACGGGAAGAAATGGAGGGAGTAGCGGGAAACTAATTCTACGCGTACAAAGTCGCGGGCGTCCTCTAGTTATACATAAAAACCTTTCTTTTGAATCACTCTATCTTTTGATAAATGCATTAAAATCCGATGCGTAGTTTAAAAGATCTAAGCGTACAGACACCGGGAGCGACATTTTTTTATACCTGCCGTGCTAATCTCAAGAATGTGTCCGTGTTTCAGATTCAGCAATTAATTACAGAGATGAAGGAAATCTACAATTCGGCGAAGATCTGTCCCTTCGGGCAGAAGCCGTACGACCCTCACGTGCCCAGGATTCAGTATCCCAGCACCGGTTACCAGGTTAGTATTTTTATTTGGTTCTTCCTTACGCATAACTTTTTTGTAATAATTCTATGTTGCATAGTTACTTTAAGGGCCTGTTTCACAATCGACAAGTAAATTTATGTGCCAGTTAAAGTTAGCTCTTCTTGTCTATGTTCAAGTGTAATAAAAGGAAAGGGCTAAATTTATGTGTCAGATATGCTTTACTTGACGATTGTGATACAGGCCCTAAGCATAACTGTCTATTTGCATAATATCTTACTGCATATTTCGCATACAACCACTTGGCAGGAAGCCCGCTAACCGAATAATCTTTATGCATAAGATTGATGAGCCCATTGTACCAAGCTGGTGAACCTACAAATCACCATCTCCTTTCTGTCATCGAATTTCCAGACGCGCCTTTCGAATAAAGCGCTTTACTTTATCTTTCATAATGCATACCTACAGCAAAAGAGTGGAATTCGTTTCCAGCGCCTGTATTTCCGAGTGCATACAATCTGAACCTAGAGCTAGGGTAAATAGGCATCTTCTGGGTGGGGTCGCTTCATCGTCGACAAAATCTTCGTCCTCCAATGACAAAAAGACAGCTAAAGTGGCAGTGGCTGGCCATATTTGTGGAAGAACCGATAACGAGGTAGAAGTGGTCTTCAGTGGAGACCGCGACTCGGCAAACGCAGTGTAGGACGCCCTCCGGCAAGATGGAGGGATGATTTGCGAAATGCTGCTGGCAGAACTGGATGTGACAGGCCGAGGACAGGATGGATTGCGCACATTAGGGGAGGCCTACGTCCAGCAATTAAAAAAAAAAAATAGTTTATTCAGTAACTTATGTTAGGTTACAGTATCTGTGCTGGTGTCTCTTTGTAAGTATACTAGATACTTGTGCTAAGAGAACACCGCTCTTCCACATGTTGTAGCTTACAATTATCTTAGGTGCTGATATAACTTAAATATAAATTTAGACGTAAAACTAAAAGCATTGGACTGATATAGGCCGATGATGTTGATGATGAAACCCTTCTACTTATTAAATTATATAAAATAATAAACTGACTGACATATCAACGCACAGCCCAAACCGCTGAAACTAGGGACTTGAAATTCGGAGGTAGTATTCCTTGGGTTCCTTGTGAAGAAAGGATCTTCCGAAAATCGATCTTTAACGGAATGAAAAAGGGGGAGAAGCGGGAAACTAATTCTACGCGTAAATACGAAGGGCATCCTCTTGTTATCTATGAAAAATAATTAGAAGATGTATATTTACTAAATTCCAGGATCCAATGACATCCAGCTACACTCAGCTCTACGAGGAAACCCCCTCCTTTTGCGACATGCAGCTCGACCCTGAGATCTCCCGCATCCTGGCCCACTCCAGGATCGAGGGGGAACTGCTCTACGTGTGGAGGAGCTTCAGGGACAAGACCGGGCCGAAGCTGAAGAATAGGTTCATGAGATACGTGCAGTTGGCTAACCAGGCGGCTACTGCTACTGGTAAGAGTACCAAAAAAAGGGGACAAACTCACAATAATTGACCTAGTCCCAAAATAAGCTCTAGGCTTCTATTAGGGTGCGGCTCCACTGAGGCGGAGACGAACGGAACAATATTAACCAATAGAAGGCGCATGCGGTCTCGTCGCGCGCGCCTTGTGCACGTTAGTTTAGATTCTATTGGTTAATGTTGGCACAGCTCCGCTCCACTCCGCTCATCTCCGCCTCAGTGGAGCCGCACTCTAATGGTTGGGTACTAGGCAACAATAAACATACTTATACTATACTTGAAATTCTATGCTACATACTAACGACATTGATGCATCATCCTCAGGGTACAGAGACGCTGGTCATCAGATGAGGGAGGCGTATGATGACCCCTCCTTCCGTGCCAGCGTCGAGGAGATATACAACCAGGTAAGAACTAGCATAATCATTAATGATCGGCAACCGGTAGCAATTTTGCGACGAAAGTATAACATGGATATGATTCTAGATATTTGTATTTCGTGCACAATTTATTATATTAAAACTGTATGCAGTTTTATAATCGAGGTTTTAACATGTCTTAAACGATGGAATACCGGTTTACAACTGTGCACCTCTTACATCTGTTGATGTAGAAAGGTCATTCTGTTTATATAAGGGAACCTCAATGTTAAAAGGAATCGATTGACAATATCAAACATAGAAAAAATTATGATAATTTACTATAAGTAACAAATTAAATTCAATGAGTTTTTAACAATATAATTATGGTTTTATTTTTAACAACACAGACTTATCCATGTTAGTCATTACATTTAACTTTAAAGTGACATAAAACGCTACCGGTCGCCGATCATTAATAATCATATATTGTTGGTAAAAGTGTCAACAACAACCACTAGATGGCGCTACTAGTTTGTATGATTATCCAACAGGTGACGCCACTGTACAAACAGCTGTTCACATACGTGCGCCGGAGACTGGTGCAGAGATACGGGGAGACCAGCGTGCGGTCTGACGGACCCATACCGGCGCATTTACTGGGTATGGGGTACACCATAAGTTTACTGCAATACTACATACAAAAAAATACCGGTCAAGTGCGAGTCGGACTCGCGTACCGAGGGTTCCGTATTTAAGATAACAGGTTGGAAAACGTAAAAGAAAATACTCATTTTGTTACGAACTTTATTTTCTATTCAATAAGGTCCATTTTGACTAGCCTACATCAAAAAGTACTTACGTCAAGGAAAATTATGAAAAAAATTGTTTTGAAATTTTCAGATTGAGCCCTTTTATATGACATCCCGTTTGCTACTTCAATTCAATTCAATTTCAATTTTTCCTCGGAATGGCTTCTGTCCATATGGACAACTTTGCCAGTGTCAGGGTTTGAAGCTACAGATGATCGGTAAAAAAATATTCCCGTAGAGATTAGAAATGAAATCTAATCACTTTCATTTTTCAACCCCCCATTGTAGACCCCGTTTCAAATACTTATTTAGAAAAATAATTTCATATTTTGTGTCCTGTGAAATTTCAAGTTGATAGCTTCTACAATTTCAGAAAAAACTGCTGTGACATACATACAGACAGACAACGAAGTCTCACCATCAGGGTTCCTTTTTTACCATATTGGTACAGAATCCTAAAAAATGAATGTACAATGACGAAATTATATTTCATTGTGTTGTATTATCTCTTCCAGGAAACATGTGGGCGCAGAACTGGAAGTCGATAACGGACTTAGTGATGCCCTTCCCCCAGTCACCCAACGTTGACGTCACCTCGGAGATGCTTCGACAAGGGTTCACCCCTCTCAGGTAATCACACTTATATTAGACTAGCTTCTGCCCGCGACTTCGTCCACGTAGATTTCGATTATCGTTATTCCCTCGGGAATTTTTAAATTATTAAATAAAAAGTAGGGTATGTGTTAATCCACGACGCTGGCCTAGTTGGTAGTGAGCCTGCCTACGAAGCTAGCGGTCCTGGGTTCAAATCCCGGTAAGGGCAGATATTTGTGTGGTGAGCGCGAATATTTGTTTCTGAGTCATGGATGTTTTCTATGTATTTAAGTATATATTTATCTATATAAGTATGTTTATCGTTGTCTAGTACCCATAGTACAAGCCTAGAGCTTAGTTTGGGACTAGGTCAATTGGTGTGACATTGTCCCCTGATATTTTATTTATTTTTATTTAGGGTATAAGCTATTTTCATTTTAAATTTCATCCAAATCCGTTCAGCCGTTGCAGCGTGAAGAAGTAACAAACACACACACACACACACACACACACACACACGAACTTTCGCATTTATAATATTAGTAGCATTCTAATAAAATGTTGCCAGATTGTATGAAATTTCATAGCGAAAAGGAAAAGTTGATTCGGTCTAACATGGTTTGTGGAGTCCGAGTTATACCATCGGATATATTAAACTATACATATTTAATACAGAAAGTATTATTTTTAACTATTAGGTATTTGTAAATGTATTTGGTATCCCAAGACCTATTATTTAATATTAATACAACAGTTTTGATAAGACATATTTTACATTTATAATCATACTCATTTATTTACTTGAAAAAATGTAACACCATGTTTGATAACACTACACTTAATTCAAAGCTTAAAAACTACAGAACAGAAAAAACAGTAGAAGTGTCATGGGGGCGGGTAACGTGTGGCATAGTTATGCGGAGCTCCGCATAACCTACCATACTTTTGCCGCGATCGCTTATTTCGATATTACGATATTTCTAAAATAGGAAATAAATCCAGAAGCATACCTTATTGTGCTATTTTGGAGTGTAAAAACGATAGAAGCACCAAAAACATATTCCGTGTTGTTTTATGATAGTTTGAGTATTGGCGACTACAGGTCTGGTACTAAGCGAAGCTCATGCCCCTTCCACTGTTTTTTCTATTCCGTGTTAAAAACAATACTTGTCATCAGGTTCACATATATATTGCACTAGAGGACGCCCGCGACTTCGTACGCGTAGAATTAGTTTCCCGCTACTCCCCCCCATTTCTTCCCGTTGGGGGTCGATTTTCGGAAAATCCTTTCTTAGTGCTCACTTACATCATGAAAGGAACCCCTGTACCAAATTTCAAGTTTCTAGGTACAGTAGTTTCGGCTGTGCGTTGATATGTCAGTCAGTCAGTTTTGCCTTTTATATATGTAGATTAGTCCATTCATGAAACAAACCAAACTGAGAAAAAAAATGTGTTTTCCAGGATGTTCCAAATGGCGGAAGAGTTCTACACGTCGATGGGCCTGAAGCCGGCGCCGCCGGAGTTCTGGCGCGGCTCCATGCTGGCGCGCCCCGCGCAGCGCAGCGCGCAGTGCACCGCCAGCGCCTGGGACTTCTGCAACCGGATCGACTACCGGTACAATCCACTATTAGTAACACTTGTGACTTCTGCAACCGGATCGACTACCGGTACAATGTCACTATTAGTAACACTTGTGACTTCTGCAACCGGATCGACTACCGGTACTAGTCACTAATACTAACACCTGGGACTTCTACAACCGGATCGACTACCGGTACTAGTCACTATTACTAACACCTGGGACTTCTACAACCGGATAGACTACCGGTACTAGTGACTAATACTAACACCTGGGACTTCTGCAACCGGATCGACTACCGGTACTAGTCACTAATACTAACACCTGGGACTTCTACAACCGGATAGACTACCGGTACTAGTGACTAATACTAACACCTGGGACTTCTGCAACCGGATCGACTACCGGTACTAGTCACTAATACTAACACCTGGGACTTCTACAACCGGATAGACTACCGGTACTAGTGACTAATACTAACACCTGGGACTTCTACAACCGGATCGCCTACCGGTACTAGTGACTAATACTAACACCTGGGACTTCTACAACCGGATAGACTACCGGTACAATCCACTATTACTAACACCTGGGACTTCTGCAACCGGATAGACTACCGGTACTAGTCACTAATACTAACACCTGGGACTTCTACAACCGGATAGACTACCGGTACTAGTGACTAATACTAACACCTGGGACTTCTACAACCGGATCGACTACCGGTACTAGTCACTAATACTAACACCTGGGACTTCTACAACCGGATAGACTACCGGTACTAGTGACTAATACTAACACCTGGGACTTCTACAACCGGATCGCCTACCGGTACTAGTGACTAATACTAACACCTGGGACTTCTACAACCGGATCGCCTACCGGTACTAGTGACTAATACTAACACCTGGGACTTCTACCCGGATAGACTACCGGTACAATCCACTATTACTAACACCTCGGACTTCTACAACCGGATCGACTACCGGTACAATCCACTATTACTAACACCTCGGACTTCTGCAACCGGATTGACTACCGGTACAATCCACTATTACTAACACCTGGGACTTCTACAACCGGATCGACTACCGGTACAATACACTATTACTAACACCTGGGACTGCTGCAACCGGATCGACTACCGGTACAATCCACTATTACTAACACCTGGGACTTCTGCAACCGGATCGACTACCGGTACAATCCACTATTACTAACACCTGGGACTTCTGCAACCGGATCGACTACCGGTACAATCCACTATTACTAACACCTGGGACTTCTGCAACCGGATCGACTACCGGTACAATCCACTATTACTAACACCTGGGACTTCTGCAACCGGATCGACTATCGGTACAATCCACTATTACTAACACCTGGGACTTCTGCAACCGGATCGACTACCGGTACAATCCACTATTACTAACACCTGGGACTTCTGCAACCGGATCGACTACCGGTAAAATCCACTATTACTAATGCCTGGGATTTCTGCAACCGGATCGACTACCGGTACCGTCCACCTATTACTAACTCCATACAAATTACAAAGATAAGTGTTCCGTTCCGTATCTCAAAAGCAATAAACGAAACACTTACAGAATCACTTGGTTCTCCGTCTATCTGTCTATCTGTCCGTCTCTTTCAGGCACTGTTAAAATCACCTGGACTGTCAAATGATAATTTAATATCCTGATCTTAACATCTGTTTCAGGATCAAGCAGTGCACAGAGGTGACGATGCAGGACCTGATCTCCACACACCACGAGATGGCTCACATCCAGTACTACCTGCAGTATGCTGACCAGCCTCAGCTGTTCAGAGACGGAGCCAACCCAGGTAGGGTAGGGTAGTTAGATGAGGCTTAGCGTGTTACCAGACCAATCGATCGATCGCCGATCGACGGCATCGATTGATGTCGATCGAAGTCGATCGATTGGTTTTGTAGGAACTATCGATCGACGGATATCGTTCGACTTACCAATCGATCGATTGCCGGTCGACGTTGATCGACTGGTCTGATAGCTTTAATTGATGTTGATGAAGGAACTATCGATCGACGTTGACTAATCCATTCTGCCATCGATCGACGATCGATCGATTGGTCTGGTAGGAACTATCGATCGACGTCGACTAATCAATTCTACCATCGATCAATACCGTCGATCGACGATCGATTGATTGTTCTGGTAACACCCTTAAAGACCGTATTCTACAAGAGTCGAGTGGAGGCGGCTACCAAGCCCAAAGGGGTCAATCAGAACCTTTAACTGTCGCACTCAAAGACGTCAATTTAATTTAATGCTTTTTTAAAGTAGCTGCTGTCACTTTCTTGGCTACAGCAATAGAATAAGAGAACACGTCACGAAACAAAGTTAAATTTAATTGACGTCTCTGAGTGCAGCAGTAAGACTCAATGGTATTATAATGCTAGATTAAGTACATACATACATACATACATACCTTCACGCCTGTAATCCCAGAGTGGGGTAGGCAGAGCTAAAGAATTACCTACAACTTTAAAAACTTGTTAAGAATTCTGTAACCACATTTTGCACAAATAGGCTAAGATGTTTACCAGCGTATTAATGACAGGTTGCAAGCTCATCGCCTAACAGTACTACAAGCCTGTATTCCCTTAGTCGCCTTTTACGACATCCACGGGAAGACATGGAGTGGCACTATTCTAACCCGGCAACCACACGGTTAAGAATTATTATAGTAATAAGCAGAGGGCGGAATTTTCATGGCAAAAATCAAACGTCAATAGAGTTGGAACGTTGAATTTTATCGACTATCGATAACTTATATTTACGAAGCGTATCTTTATTTATGAACAAAAATCGACCTCAAATGATGATGAACAGGAATAACAATTAAATTAAAAAAAACACTGAATTATGGATTGTTATTTCTCCATGGGATGTTGCAAGAAAGTAGAAATATAATCTAATCTAGATTAAAACCTATTATTGTTCTTTACCGCTTTAAACTCACGTGAACGTGTTTTACTCGTTATATGGGTTTCAACGCAATATTCTTTTAGTTGCTTTAAATTAACCTTACATGTAGAGCAGTATATTGTTGAATTATTTTCGTTGTAAGTAAGTAAAGGATACTTCTTTATCCACTGTTTTTCGTTTTGGATTAACCATTTTTCATATACGTGAATCAGTTGTAAAAAAACTAGTGGCAGTAATGCCAGTTAACTACCATGCGATTCACTTTTAATCTTTTAAACTCGCTAATCAAAGAGGTTAATGTTAAAAGTCAGTAATCTAGAAGAGATATAAATTTATCGATAACTGGAAAAGTCGATAAAATTTAACGTTCCAACTCTATTGGCGTTTGCTTTTTGCCATGAAAATTCCAAAAACATATAATAAGTAATATGTTATGTGCTGTTTACCGCTGCGCTGGAAGATGTGTTCAGGGTTCTGGACAGGGAAGGGCAAGGAATCAATGTTTACAGTACTACATCACCCAGCTTCGGTGGCCGAACTGACCGATGAGCGGCCTTTACACGTAAAGTTCGGACCGCGGGAAACGCCACGCCGTTCCAATCTTCGTTCCGAACCGTTTACTATTTTACTATTACAGTTGCATTTACACGTACAGATCGGAACTAAGATTGGAACGGCGCGTGGCGTTTCCCGCGTTCCGAACTTTACGTGTAAAGGCCGCTATAGTAGTTAATTATTGTTTGTAATTGTAATTTTATTCTATTTTAGCTTTCCACGAGGCTGTGGCTAATGCAGCAACACTGTCGGTATACAACTTGCCTCACTTGCAGAGAGTTGGACTGTATCAGAATAAGTAAGTCTCTTTCAACCCCTTTCTCTAAAGGTTCTCACAGATTAACAATTTTCTGGCAGTCCCAACTCTGTTATTCCAAAATCTGGGTAAAAATGTATGGTACAGTCAACAGCAAAATAAACGGATGAAATAGGGTCTCAAAATAGTATATACAATAAATTAAGTCAGATGTCACTGATTATTGTAGTTTAGCATAAGTAAATTAACTCGTAATGTGTCATAAGTAAGTGACATGCCATTCAAACAGTTAAAGTCATTACTAAGCGTTTCAAATTAAACTGATTCTCTAATATAGCAATAGTCAGTAATACTACCAAACTATCATATGTAAGTGAATATGAATTTTTGGGGCTTCATGACCTCTCAAGACCACCTCGGAATACAAGTCAGACGTTCGGTTAATGTCGGTTATATTCGTTAGACAAACACGCGAAACAACTGTAACACCTCTCATTTCCGTCAAGGGTTGAAATAAGTTCCTATTACTTCGCTTTGTTTTTTTTGCAACATTTTAAATAAATCCTTTTTAAGTGCCGTGATTACCCTAGTTTTCATTTGGAGATTTTGAAATCTTGACTTTCTCTTGTTTGACACTTGACACTTGGGTAAAAAAAATATTTCATCATTCTTTATTGAAATTTTCTGTAATGAGACAGTTATGACATCGTTTTTAATCATTTTCTTTTGACTAATTAAATATTCAGTTGAAAATTACACTTAAGTATAATCTCTTATATCTGGGGCGTCATGCTAGAACATGTTTTGAAATGTTGATTTTGATCACTTACTTTTGACGTTGACTGTACATGCACCTTAAGAAAAATGAATTTCTTTGTTATGATACGATGAACAAACAGGCTAATACAGGCCGAAGACTGTTAGTGCTACCGATTGGGGCTCTATTCTAATCGCCAAAACCATATTGCATATCGTATTGTCAACGTTACAATAGCTCTTACTTACTTGACAGTAATGGCGGCCAAGTTAAAAAAAATACCATAACTAGAACACCCAAAAACTCCGAATGATTTTATTCCGAATATTAATTTTTCCGAAAGGTATGTTATGCTAGAGCTATTTTTCCTTTTTTTATATATAACTTCTATACGCAGGTTAGGTTAGGTTTGATTAATAAGCTATATTCAAAAATAAAGGCTTCCATCAAAACATTGCATTCGGAATTATGAAAATTCGGGATTCTGATCAATTCGGAATTAACTCTTCGAAGTTTATGTAGACAATAACATGTCTAAAGCCATATGGTATTACCAAGTGGAATAGGCCCCTGCTCTTGTAAAAATCTCCGCTCTCTTTTTACATACATACATACATTAAATCACGCCTGTTTCCCAGAGGGGTAGACAGATACCACTTCTTTCCACCTGCTACGATCTTGACAAATCTCTTTCGCTTCTTCCACATTCAGACATCGAGTCATGCACGCACGTCGGTTTCGGGTACTTGAAATTCGGCCCTTTTCCAGTATTTCTCCGATTTGATTCGAAAAAGTACGCCTAGGGCGGCCCCTTCCGACCCTTCCACTCACTTTAGCTCTGTATATCTCTTTCGTCAATCTTCTTTCATCCATCCTTTCCGAATGACCGAACCATCGAAGCATGCCCTTTTCAATCTTAGTCACTACATCTTCTTTTAGTCCACATTTCTCTCTGACTTCTTCATGGCTCTCTTTCTAACTCTCCTTTTTTCCAGGTCCCACGACCCGTATGAAGTGAGCATGAACTTCCTCATGACCATGGCTCTGGAGAAAGTGGCCTATTTGCCCTTCGCCTTCATGGTTGACCAGGTCAGTCCATTATATCAGTCTTTTTTTTAAATTAGCCTTTAAACAGAGTTGTCCGATTCGGTCCGTCAGGTCTAGGCACGCACACATGTAAGCAAGCGACACACCTTTGTTTGAAGATATTGAAAAGGAGTCCATTATTAACTCATATAAAAAAATTTAGGCCGAATGTATTGTTATTCATAATCATCTTGTCATAAATCAAGTGTTTTTTACTGAAACGGTTATTATTTCAGGGTTTTTATAAAACAAACCTAACCTAACCTCATTACCAGCTAGATATTTCAAAAATCCTGAAATAAAAACCGTTTCAGTAAAAAACACTTGACTTGCGATGATTATGAATAACAATACATTCGGACTACAATTTTTATATGAAACAAAGCGCTCCCATTGAAAGGTTTCCATACCAAAATGGTAAGAAAGGAACCATTATAATTTCTGGTTCCCCTATGAAATCCCTAATCGTCATTTGTCCTAATGCATCGTTTGTCCGAATTTTCGTTTATCCTAAAGCCAATTCCGCTTAAATTTTAAAACTTTTTAGTGTTATTCCAAAACCATAACCTTACCGAACCGCAAATTTAATTGGAAAACTTAAAAAGTTGCCTGACTCATCTGAAAACCAGTTAAGGGCAAATGAAAATTCGGACAACGATGTGTTAGGACAGTCGTTGTTAGGGATTCCTAGGGACACCCATAATTTCGGTATCTGTCTGTCCATGTGTGTTCCACAGCAGTTTCGCGAGGGATGTTTTAAATAAGCTATCAACTTGTTCATTTTTATATTTCGTTTCAGTGGCGCTGGTCTGTGTTCGAAGATGGCGTTCAAAACATGAATTCAAGATGGTGGCAGATGAAACTGCGGTATCAGGTAGGGTTACACAGAAACAGGAAAAATATTTAAATATTTTGTTAAGCAGTTAAAAATTAAATATCAAAATCGCTGTTTCTTAGCTGCAAATAACATTACGGTGTGGCGACCTAACGACATCCAACGACAACTTGTAACAACAAACTTGACAGCACAACTAAATCCGACAGTGCACTACATATTCGCGCTAACGAAGTTTCCCCGTTCAGTTGACTTATATATTATACTAGAGGACGCCCGCGACTACGTACTACCTACGTACATTTCTGCCCATTGGGGGTCGATTTTCGGAAAATCCTTTCTTAGTGCTCACTAACATCATGAAAGGAACCCCTGTACCAAATTTCAAGTTTCTAGGTACAGTAGTTTCGGCTGTGCATTGATATATAAGTCAGTCAGGTTTGCCTTTTATATATATGTATATAGATGACTGGTGTCTACAGTGTGCACAATACTCTCACTCCACAACGCGACTAACTCGACTCACTCCTCTCCTGCATTGTCCTCTCTTCTCACAACACACAAAATGACAGTAAAATACTGCCAATTCGAGGATATTGTCAGAAATTAGTGACTAAATTTGTTACAGGGGGTGGTGCCTCCCACGTCCCGGTCTGAGGCTGACTTCGACCCTGGCTCCAAGTATCACATCATATCAGATCAAGTAAGATAATTCTAAATAATAAAAACTCACTTTTCAATGTAATTGCTCGTAAAGTACTCCTTTTCATAGGTCCAAACATACACGAAAAGGACTACATTACGATGTAGTGCAGCAGAATTCACGAGGATTTTCATTTTTCAATAGCAGAATTAAAATAACATTTCCATTGTTAAGGAGAAAAGTGATTTTGGAAAAAAAAACCAGTACTTCACCAACTTTAACTCCTTAATAGACCACCATACGAAATAACTGCTTTTTGACGTAAGCTAGTAAACGAACCCCCTTACTAATAAACTTTACTTAAGTAACGATGGTATAGCTATACAATGTTTTGTCCTTATCTGTCAAATCCAAATGTCACAATGACTGATAAGGACAAAACATTGTATAGCTATAGGTATACCACCGTTCTCTTCTCTTCTTCTTCTTCAGCCTATATCCACCCAATGCTGAGTGTAGGCATCCTGCATTGCTCGCCACCCACCACCACCACCGTTACTCACCGTTTATTAATAAGGGGGGAAGAAAGTAAACGGTCGCGTCGAGAGCCTACGTCAATTCCATATATTGTCGGTTTTCGAAAATTGATTACGTTAGCGTTAAGAATTTACCTAACCTAACCTAACCTAACCTAACCTCACCAGAAAGTTTACAGTTTCAGCGTTGAAAAAATATGACTCAAGACCTTACCTATTACGAAAAAAAATAGAGAAACAACAGGCTCCTTCGGGTCCTAAATCCTAATTTGGTGGCCTGTGTGCTCGTCTGCCTCCGCAGACAACTAAATAATCTATTCCCTCATCAGGAATACATCAAGTACTTCCTGGCCACTATCCTGGAGTTCCAGGTCTTCGAGCAGCTGTGCATAGCTGCAGGGCATCAGGGGCACTTGCACGAGTGTGACGTGTACAGGAGCAGGGAGGCGGGCCGAGTGCTGAGGTTAGTGTACACTGTACAGTCAACTACAAAACCGGTCAAGTGCGAGTCGGACTCGCGCAAGAAGGGTTCCGTAACATTATCTATAAAAAATCACGTTTGTTGCATGGGAATGAGCCCATAATTTTTATTTTTATTTAACTATTTATCTTTAAAGTGAACAGATAAATATTCTGTAAATATTTCAAGCGTCTCCCTGTTGCTATTAATACCGAGCAAAAAACGGAAAAAAATCACGTTTGTTGTATGGGAGCCCCACTTAAATATTTATTTTATTCTGTTTTTAGTATTTGTTGTTATAGCGGCAACAGAATTACATCATTTGTAAAAAAATCAACTGTCTAGCTATCACGGTTCATGAGATAGAGCCTGGTGACAGACAGACACACAATGGAGTCTTAGTAATCGGGTCCCGTTTTTACCCTTTAGGTACGGAACCCTATAAATGCCCTTACTGGGACCCTGCAACTAGGCTAACTGCGTCATTGTCAACATCAAAACATCATTATTAAGTACGATATAATTTTGTTGGAATGTTTTTTGCCCGCGAGCATTTTTTAATGAAAGCACTTACACTAATGTCTTTATGATAAAGAAACTGATCCAGATTACAATAAATTTGACAGACGGAAACTTGATAAGGCCATTTTGAGAGAAGTTGATTGACATACGTAATTCAAATTCAAATTAAAAATACGAGGTAGAAGTTGTAGGGTTCCGTCGTTATTTTGGAGTTTATTTAAAGTTTCCTGGGTTTTTTAGGGCTATTTAGACCAAACTAAAAGTAGGACTAATGTACTGTTCCGTGTCTTATTTTTCTGGTGTTCAATAAAGATTATTTGTAATGTATTGCTTTGTATTGTATTGTATTGTATTGTATTGTATTGTATTGTAGGTATACCTAGTAGGTAGTAAAAATAATTTAGGCAGTTCTTTTTTCTGTTATTCGGATTTATTCAATTTGGCAGCATGGCTTCTCGAACGTATAAGGATGCCTAATTGAGAATGCACGCGCTAATATGTGTTTTGCTCGCTCTGACGGGACTATTTAAACTCGCCGCTTGGACTTCACTCCTGAGAGAATCAATACCCTGAATCTGACGCCGATCGGCGCCCGCTGCATTGAAGTCAAGTTTTAGTAATTACAAAATAAGTACTTTTTTTTTTGTAAAACCAAATTATAAAATTTCCAAACACGATATTTATTTACGAAAAATAGGAGCATCATCATAATTCTCCTGCCCTTATCCCAACTTATTTGGGGTCGGCGCAACATGTATTTTTCTTCCATACTTCTCTATTAGTCGTCATCTCGTGTGTCTCGGTAGACTCTCTCTTTCTAGCCATATCATCTTTCACGCAGTCTATCCATCGTTTTTTTGGTATTCCCCTACGAAAAATGGAAAAACTTATCTAAATACATGAGCCATTGTGTTTATTGTATTTAGATAAAGGGAAAGGATTGTCGTTTTATTGCACTTACCTACTTTTTGATTTCTGTTTCACCTTAAGGTTGACTGGTAGAGAATGCTTGTAGCATTAAGTTCGCCTTTTGTACACTGTTTTAATTTTGTGCAATAAAGTATTTAAATAAATAAATAAATAATTGTAAACGGATATGCCGACTTCGTAATAGAAAAGGGTACCGTAAAACGGGGTGAGTAGGGACACAACCTAAAATGAAGCATCTGTTACTAATTATAAGACAGAAATTATTTCCAATAGACCTAACGTTTTTGTCAATTTAATACTTGATCTTATTTGTAACAAGATATGACTTATTTTAGAGTGTGTCCCTACTCACCCCATTTTACGGTATAAATCATAAACAGAATACACTTAAACCCTTCTTCGTTTGAATATCAGAGAACTTAGCACCCTTTTTCGCTAGAGGCATGAATAACGAAAGATCGTAAGCAGCGCGTGCGCAGACAGTAATTACATCGGTCACGCAATGGTACTTGTAGCTATTAAACTAGTCTCACAGGCCGTTATGTTTTTTTGTCACAAGCCGGTGGCTTTAAGTTAGGGTTCCGTCACTTAAATTTGGTACAGTAAGGAACCCTGTCGAAGAAAGCCTGTGATTTATTTTAATGTGATTTCATTATGACAGGGTTTTATGTAAAATAAGTTTCTGACAAAAAGTAATAATTGGAACTAGCTTTTATTACCGAGTGTACTTTTTTGCATAGTCAACATCTACTTGTTGGGACTAGTGGAGATCTTGTCATCATCTTCCGACTCCATCATCAGATCAGCTCTACCATAATATTGGATTGATTTCAGCCCATTTTTTTTTGTGTTTTTTTGCACTATCTTCCGCCCGCGACTTCGTCCGCGTATATTTCGATTATCGTCAATCCCTCGGTAACTTATAAATTTTCCGGTATTAAAAGAAGCATAGTATCTCTCCAAACATATTTTGTTTAAAAAAAATAGTTGTGCTGCTGTTTATAACATTACAAATTTATAAATATTATTTGCATGAAGCAAAAATATGCACAGAACCCTTCTATAATTTAATTAAAACTCTCACCTCATTAAAAATCCACGCATTTCAGGCCTACCGCCTAAGTGTACTGTCTGCCGTTACGATCTGTGAAACTCATCAAGACACCCAATTTATGCAAAAAATACGGTCAAGAGCGATATGACTCGTCTAAGGAGGGTTCCGGATAAAGTTCATTTAATTAGAAAGAAAAAAAGAAAAACATTTATTCACAACAAGAACACAAACAAAAAAATAAAAAAGGAATAGAGACGACAGGTAGTGCTAGTGTTGCGAAAATTACTATATTACTTAAGAAGAAGGGTAAATAAATGTTTTAGACTTGTATGTATCAAGCGTTGGTATGTACATACAAGGAAGTAAGGTGAGTGAAAAAATTTGATGCTATTCGGAATCAAATTGAAAACATGATCCAATTTCTGTAACTTACTGTCACCGTTTTTAGGGTGCCGTACCAAAATGGTAAAAAAGGAACCCTTATGGTGAGACTTTATTGTCTGTCTATCTGTCTGTATGTAACAGCAGGTTTTCTCAGCTGCTATCAACTTGAAATTTGGCATAGTTGTACAAATTACTTACACTTGACTCTAACAAAAATTTGCGCTTTAAAGCTTAATATTTCATAAACGGATCCCTTAATCGAAAAATTGTTTGACAAACCTGCAATATTTTTGAAAGACCTATCCAACGACACCCCACACTATGGGGTAGACGAGAAAAAAAATACATCCCCACGATACGTGTAGGGGAGGTACACAAAAAAAAATCAAGATTTTATTTTACCACTTTGTTGGCGTGACTAATATGTATATTCATGCCAAATTACAGCTTTCTAGTATAGCTCATGCAATTTATGATGGCGAGTGGGCTTTACTTGTGGTAAAAACATATCTGTATTCGTGTCAAAGTGTGCGTGACAGCGAGAGCGGGTATGGTAAGCATAAAAAATAAAGAGAAGTATTGGACACATTATACTTATTATACTGTCGCAAACCCTCTAGCAAATAATGATAAGAAATAATGCAATTAAGTATTTTAAACCGACTTCAAAAAAGGAGGTTCTCAGTTTGACCGATTTGAAATCTCCATCAATTATGGTCCGATTTCAAAAATTCTTTTTTTGTTTTGTTTGACTGAGTTTACTTCCGAGGTGATGATCCATGATAAGCGGATCCATGAGGAATTGAGGAACAAGCTACTAGAAAGTAGGGTAGGTTTATCCATTGAACGAAACTTTCTTGACATACTTGCTGCTACCAGAAAAGTAGGTTAGGTTAGGTTAGGTTAGGTTATCTTATTAAAAACTATGCCACAACAGGATGAACCACTTAATCTTCTTCGTATAAACTGTCACTATTACTGTCACTGCCCCTTTCAAACTCTTCGGTATCGCTGTCACTTGATTCGCCTACATTAATCACAAACTCGAAGTCGTAATCAAAATACTTCATGTATTCCTTTTCATTTTTTTCTACATGCTTGCAGGTATTAAACTAGGTGTTATTATCAATGCTGTTCAAGCCTATTTATGTTCTTGTTGTGATATGCGAACTACTTAGTCATACTACATGTAGTAGCGACACTAGCGACCTTCTTGGTTGCATCTTCTACGAAATTGATGTACCTAACTCTATCTTGTCGCGAAGATGACATTTCAAATGTCTCCGTATTTTCTGTCTTAAAATTACGTACAATTTTATGTTACTTAAAATCAAAACCTATCTGTAGGTTTGTCTTTATTTTAGAGGGCTTATTATTGCCGTGTTTCTTGGGTGACTAAACGTGGATCAAACATCCGTCACTCTCACACTTATATGTATGTACTTGTCAGAAAGTGTCAAATGTTTTATTACCGTTTTGTCAAGCGATAAACACGGATAGGCCCACAGTTCTAAATAAATTTACTATTTTTATTTTAGGATACTTCAAAATAAAAATCCGTTATACCTCGCTATGAATATCTTTGCGTTTTTTCCGGATATTGGACATGCTGACGGTAGTTCGTGGCAGTAAGCGTCGTGGAAACAATATGCACAAGTAACTCGAGCGACGGCGCGCTCGCGACTAATCGCTCCGTCAGACACGCACACTACCGCAATGTGCATGTACACGTTCAACCACTAATTAAGCCCACTCGCCATCGTGAATTGCATGAGCTAAGAGTACTAAGTACTAAGAGTCTCTGAGCTAGACTGCGGACAGACGGACGGACGGACATGGCGAAACTATAAGGGTTCCTAGTTTGACTATGGAACCCTAAAAACGAACTTATCCTTTCAAGGTATATGAAATATGATGGATATGGTGGCTGCAGGGTTGCAACCTTTACTCGATCGTCCCTCCAATGTTTATTAGAATGGTCCTCATTTTGTGGAACCCTAATAATAGTAATTAACCACGCAGTTTCTTTAGCTAATACGGAGAGCATTACGGCTTATGAATTAATTATTCTCTAAAACAGGGTTGTCACTGTTTTGGACAAATATGAGCGCCCAAGGTACACTCGGCCTATTTAGTTTGGGGTGCGCCGGATATTACTTTTAAGAGCATTTAATTTTGATAATAAATCATTACTTTACTTTACTTAAACATTGGGTCCTTACCTATGAAATTGGCGTTATTTTTACGTGTTTTATTTCGTACGGAATTTATTCATTTCAATTTTAACTTCCATATTATTTTTAAATTTCATTAATACAGTATGTTACAAAGGTTTTAGATACAAATAATTTGGTTCAATTTCTTACTTAGTGTTTAAAATTAAAGTGAGAACTCAAATCTTTTCATGTGCTGTGAGTTCAAGTGTTTCAATTACGCAGAGTTTTATGAAGCTAACTATTTTTAAGTAATTAACATATGTATAATATAGCTTAGAAGTGTCTAATATTCCTGACAGAATTTTGTTTGGTTTGCATTTGACGTTACTAAATAATCCGCAAAATTAAATGTATGAAAACCACCGTTTTCATAAAATTCTCCATATAAAACGCCAATTTCATAGGTAAGGACCACTAGTCGATTTTTATAGACTTTAAGCTGTCAATTTATGATTAGTTTAGATTTTAATTATTTCTAATGGACCCTCATTTATTCGGGAACTTCAGGAAGAAGAATAGATTAACAATAAGTTAATAAATTAGGTGGTTATTAAGTAGTTTAGCATAAACGATAAGTAATTGATGTGGGTGTACCAATGCTGCCAGAGCTTAAAGATAAAGATAAGATAAAAGATAAAAGTCATTTATTCAATAAGTAGGCCGCACGGGCACTTTTACACGTCAGGAGTCTACCAGCGCTTAGTTTACGACTAGATCAACTTAAGTTACGCCCACACCGGTGCTTAAAATACGGTGACGGTCCGGAATCGCAGTGACGCGTCGTATCAGCACCGTTTTTGACGCACGCTCCCCACACCGCTGCTTAAAAAACGGTGTCGTTGCTTAAACAAACGACGGGGTCATAGTAACAACATGGTGCCGTTTTTGACGCACCGTTAAGCATTGGTGTGGAGGGCATGCGTCAAAAACGGTACGGATACGACGCGTCACTGCGATTCCGTACCGTCACCGTTTTTTAAGAATTGGTGTGTGGAGCTTGCGTCAAAAATGATGCTGATACGACGCGTCACTGCGATTCCGTACCGTCATCGTATTTTAAGCACCGGTTTGGTCGCAGCTTTACATGAGAATATCCGCTGATATTAATTTATTTTCAAATGTAGCAACCCTAATCTAGCGAAAGTTCACTTTCCGCGTTTTATTGACAGCCATACAACTGCAATGTAGTCAAAGCATTATATACTCTATCGGTAACCATATTAAATTGAAAATGCTTGTACTATTACAATGTAGTTAGCTGCCTTCTTTGTTAGAACGGTAGCCTAACTAGATCCCTAATAATCTAATGATACTAATTCTGGTTTAAAATGACCAATTTTGTATTTAACTTTTATTTGACCCCTCGGGCTAGCTATTTACATACCTTAACCCTTAACATGGCACGACATGAAGGAATGATTTTTTTTTGTACATTGAATAGTTTTCGTGACAATTTTGGCTTAAAAAGTGCTATCCTGAAGAAAAACTTAAAAAAAGTTATCTGGAAATTGGATTTTCAGGCTGTCCTTTAAAACGGACAGCGCGATAAACCCCTATAATATATACTATTGTACACAGTAATCAAAGCAATCGACAATGTCAGAAAAATGGGACAAGCTCTATGAAACACTTTTTCACTAAAACCTTAGTAAACATTAATAAATGTATAATAGAATATGATCAACAAACTTACCTGCTTTTTAGATTTGTGTACATTGAAAACTTTAAGCAAAACACTAGTATTTTATAACGTCATAAACACGCAACGACGCAAAATTGACAAATGTCTTACTTCAACTGATGCTCGTGCTTAAGTTTAGCATTGAAAACTGTTGGTGTATATGTGATAGAAAAAGCATCATTTTCACACTTTCTAAGCCGCACTTCGTCTTCTAGCCTGGAGTTATCTTTTTACCTTTACATCAAATCATGTGATTGTACTAAAAAACGGACAAAAACGTATTAAGGGTTAAGAAGTTTCGAGCTTAAGGGGCTACCATGGGCAGATGATCTTCGATCTGAAGCTCTAAACTTTCAGTTGTTGTTAATTCTATTTGCATTACCACTGCTGTTCTAAACTAGCTGCCACCTCAATTTTTTTTTTACATAACACTGATATCGAGATTTATGCTATCAAAATTAGACATTTTTACTCCAAATAAGTCGTTTTTTGGCCTTTGTTTCCATATTTTTCACTTTAGAAAAAAACTTATTAGATATATTAATGAAGATAGTTTTTATTTAGTTTCAGTTTCATTGTACTATTTAGCTTAGTTATAATTTTTGGGTTAATTTATCTTTTAATATGCCATAGTTTTAGTTTTAATTCGTGATTTAACTAACATCTTAGTTTATGCATTAAAAATTCAATATTGTTGCAGTGAAATCATGCACCCTGGCGCCTCAAAGCCCGCATCAGACATCATCAGGACCATGACGAGGGGGAAGACTAACCGGATCTCACCGGAATCCCTAGTTAAGTAAGTTTTGTTTAGCTTGTAGCATGGAGAAGGACATACTTTTGGGTAGCTTGATATTTTAGTTGTTATTTGAGAAGTGTTGACACATCATAGATTAACAGTAAAACTTAACGTAACCCTTTATAGGGCAAAACTAAAAATAGAACTGAATTCTAGCCTCATTAGGTTTCTCCAATTCGAACAAAATTCTTTTAATAAAAAATACAAGAAGTATAAGTTGTAAGTGGTCATTTTTGGTACCAGGGGGCTTAGTATGCTACGCGAGATTTACTGTCATATTTTACGTCATTCATAATTATGAAAATAAAAAAATATGACATAACGTCACACTTTAAGATGCTTATTAATAAAAGGACGCAATTCACACAAAATACACTTTTATTTAAAACCTTAAATGTTACTCTTACGTTAGAATATGGAATAGACATATTTGACACTAAATCGAGTTTGACGAGGTTTGACGAATTCTCCTCGCCTCGCACTGGTTTTAAAATTGACCTATAAAGGGTAAAGGGTATCCCTTTCTTTTTGTGCTTCCGCGCCAAGGTGTGATGGACATAATTTGCGCGACTTGATGACGGCGTCAAATTCAAATAATTGCTGTTTATTTTAAAAAGAAGTTATAAATACTATATGGTTTCGAAGGTTCAACCGAAAAAATGCGAAGGTAACATGGTTGAAAAAAAAACTGTCGAGGATTTTGTTTCTAAACGTGTTTTCACGTTAAATATATCCAAAGGACAGACACATAAGCGTTAGGGTTTTTAAGATCCAAATCGCGGAACACAACCGACTTTATCATATTATTTATGGCCTCTTCATACCATGTACCTACAATCGAAGTCATGAATATATACAGATACACGTTCGCACAACGTCAAAAATATCTACACGCCCCTTTATCCTTGACAATAAGGTACACATTGGTGCGATGGCTGTATAGATTTTAGTGCGAGACTGTACGAGTAACTAACGCCATCTATTGTTGAAGTTTGGAAATACTAAGTAGTAGTTACTAACTGTACATCTTTCCCTCATCTGTTTTATTCTGTCGCAGGTACTTCCGTCCTTTAGAAATGTGGCTCCGCGTCCAAAATCGAGACGAGCCTCTCATTGGCTGGTCTTCCAACTTCCACGACGTGGCGTTGTTCGCGCCGCTACGAGATGGCGCCACTGTACATACAACAGTGATATCAGTTGTGGCTGTTGCGGTTGTGTTATGTTTATATTAAGATAATGCAGTGGGAACAGGGCTATATAACGTCTATGCATCTGTAGCTACAAGCATTTCAAAGATTTTCGAATCGCCTCAACTGGGCCTCTATTTAACTTAATAAAAAAATGTTGCCTTTGACCTGTTATGGTAGGTATTGTTTTTAACTCGGCCGCCATTACTGTCAAGTAAATTGGAGCTGTCAAAACGTTGACAATACCGATAACTAAGGCCCGGTTTCCACTATGCCGGACCGGCAATTTTGCGGGATGCCGGTAAGGCTAGTGGCTTATGAAGCTGTTCACACGGCATAATGTGAACAGCTTCATATAAATTGTACAGCCACTACCCTTACCGGCATCCGGCAAAATTGCCGGTCCGGCATAGTGGAAACCAGGCCTAACAGGTCAAAAACAGTCGGGTTTTATTTTAACTTGTAGAATCTCAGCCCTGTGAATATTAAGTGAAAGACCATTATAAGTATTAACATAAGAAAATTTAAATAAAAGATATTTGAAGAAAAGTTTTTTGACATGTACATATATTGTGTGTATGGTTCTTTATTCTCCTCATAGGAGATGAACGGACTTGTAAAAAATATTTTCCTTTTTTTTCTGTGGTCATGATGAATGACTATTTAGTTATTTTGGTTTTTATCGTGTTGAATAGAGGCGCAGTTTAACATACAAATAAAAATAATCAATTACCCATCGATCCACCTTTAGTTAGAAATTGGTTGTTCCGTCCGACATTTTGTGTATGTACTTAAACTGGTACGCAATAAAAAATTGGTCTCGCGATTTCTCAAATAAATGACTTTGAAAACCTTTTGCTGTTTTATTTGGGTTCCGTAAGAAGAACCTGAAACTTTTATTGATGTTATGAATACATAAAAACCTGTCAAGTGCGAGTCGAACTCGCGCACCGAGGGTTCCGTACTGCCGCACAGTATCGATTATATTAATGGTGCGTTTATCAAATAAAAAAATAGCGCGAGCCTGAGTTACACGTGACCGGTTTTTAGTATACCTTCCGCTTTTTTATGTTTAACCGTTTATACTATACAATAAAAATAAAAATATATGCTAAAAAAACCTAAGTAGATTTGTTGCGCTATCGCTTAATCAGCCTATACATATATGTATGTATGTCTGTTCCTTTGTGTTTGTGGCGCTCTAGAAACTAAACTCGTTGGCCATTTGTAATCATAAAACCAGACGCTATATTGTAAAAAAGAAAAAATATAGTCGGCGAACTATGACAAGTGGGGTATCATTGAATAGATATGATATTATAAATCAGGTTTCTTTCATTATTTTTCATTTTGAATGATGATGAATGAAGCAACAGTTTTGAAAGCCTGCTTTTTGTAAGACTTGTGTTACTCCAGTCCCAAGATCTGCGGAACCTTCATCACCAATACCGCGGCGTTCTTTAGTTTTTTGCCAAAATCAAAACTGCTCAAAATACTTTCACTTCCTCGTAGCGTGAGAAAAAATTAATCGCTCCTAAACGTCTATATACACTTGAGTTCAATAAAAACGGGTTCTTTCATTCCTTTTTACACACTTTATATTAACTTCATTTATAAAAAATAAACTACCAATGTAATCAAATTTCTGAAGTCAATTTTAACCTACTATTCAAACTTTCAAAATTATATCGCAAATAGGTATACTTACTAAAAAAGTTTTTATATGTACCTACATACTTTCACTAGCCTAAAGCAGAACCAAAAAAAGGAAATTACGCATTCTAACTAAATAACTAAGATTATGCGTTTTAACATTCCCAAGATGAAAATAAATACTGCATTTTTTACATTGCCGTCGATATACCTCCCTATGTTAATAATTGTCACTTTCCCACGTGACTCTTCGTATCACGTCATCCACCAGTGACGCGATTGGTTTAAAAACGAAACGAATAGAAACGCTAGTTAGCGTAATGCATCTTGGCCTTAGCTTACGTCAGTTTTTTCAATTTTCGTTTTGTCACTATGACAACTGCTGTTAAGCATAAAAGAGGTCACAATGGTCATCAATTTTTTTTATGTTTATGGCCTGGATGCTTAGTCCTTTAAGCCATTGCATGCATTGGTCATCAATATGATAACGATAATTATAGATTAAACAAATGTATCTATGTATTATTCAACAACTTATTTGTATTTTTCTCACAATTAGTTGACCTGGATTTTCCTTACAAAAGACATTAACCAGGGGCCGATGTTTGACTTTCGAGCGCTCGAAAGTCAAAAATAGGCCCCGTCTGAACTTTTAAAAATATTTTTAATAGTAATACAATAACAAAAAGGTCGTATTAATTTTCAAAGCAAAAAGTAAGTTTTCTGAAATATTTATCTAAATAAATACCTATACTTAAAACGGCGGGTGACACACTAAGCTTGTTTTTTTTCGTCTGCGGTTGCCACAACTAATGAGGTAATAAAACAAACTAGATTACTCCTGCGCATAGACAACAGTAACTAGCAGATTTTAACCTCGCTTTCAAAATTTAAACTTTCATTTTTGCAATTTTTCAAGAACCACAAACTTTTATTTTGGAAAAAATTAACGCCACAAGCCCGGCAACTACGTTAAATACCTATTGAAAATAGCAAATTCTGCGCAAAGGGATTTTTTTCTGCCTTAACCGTGAATCGAACTGTGGTCGAATATGACAAAACAACAGAATAATGTTTTATGATACAGATCGAAAGGGTCATAGTGATCATTCATTTATATCTATTACACCATTAAACTAAAAAAAGACCGTGAAAAGAACACGACTTTATTGTTTTATCATAGTCGACCAGTTCGATTCCCGGTTAAGAAAGACGAATTTTCAAAAATCCAAAAATGAAGGATTTTTTCTCAAGGCTTGGTACAGTCAAGTTCATAAATATGTATACACTTTAGTACCTTGTCACTATAACTACCTTAAATATTGGAAATAGCAAGTTCTATGCAAAGGAGACATAATTTTAATTTTTGAAAAAATCCTCTTCCTTAACCGGGAATCGAACTGGTCGAATATGACAAAACAATAAAGTCGTGTTTTATGATACAGATCGAAAGGGTCATTAATAGAGATCATTTATGTCTATAACACATACAACTTTAAATTAAAAAGACCGTAAAAAAACCCTTCTTTATTATTTTGTCATATTTGACCAGTTCGATTCCCGGTTAAGGCAGGCAAATTTTCGAAAATCCATAAATGCAGTAATAATTATTTTCAACAAAAACAAAAGTAGAATTTGCTATTTCCAATATTTAAGGTAGTTGTCGTCCATGTGGCGTTCGTTATTTCCACCCTGTATATTTATGTATGACTTTGTCTGTCATGCTATTGTTATTTAAATAAATGAAAATAAAAGTATATACTTACCTAATAAGTGATTCAGATCAAATAGATGTACTGCCTAGAAGGCGTCAATGTCCGTCTTAATTATTTAAACCAGATGTGTCGGTTGAGTGACTTTGAACTCGCGTACCGACTCAAAAGAAGGCTATTCTCAAAGTTATAATTAAATACAAAATATTTATTACAAGAAATTAAATTTATCTTTATATCTAGCACTGTTCGTTCGTGCTGAAGTGTTTTATTTTTATTCATACAAAATTCCTGACCATTAAGAACATAATAAAAAAATAGATTCAAATTGGTCGAGTTTCTTGAGTTTTAGCGAGCGGCAATTAATTTTTATAAATAAAAGTACATGAATAAGAGGTTATATGCAAGGAAAAAAATAACAAAAACATGACAGCCAGAAATACAAAAGTAATGTACTAAGGTGAACTTATTATTTTAAGGGAACTATGGTCTGATCACTAGTAAGTAGTGTACATAGTTGTACATAGAAGTTTTACTAGGCTTAAACAAAGCTTTAAGCTTAGTACGACTCTATGGAAAATAAACATACTTATATAGACTAATACATACTTAAATACATAGAAAACCTCCAAGACTCAGAAACAAATACTCGCGCGTATCACACAAATATTTGCCTTCATCGCGAATCGAACCTGGAACCTCTAGCTTCATAGGCAAGGTACTATCAACAGGCATTGACTGTACTATAACATTATAATCGAGAAACATAACACGTACAGTATTTATTATTCTATCGCTTTTCCAATATACAATTACCATCTAGAATCCTAAATATCTAACACTCCCAAATACAAAAGCAATAGAAATATAACGACTTACAATCTCGAGTAATAGACATTTTTATCATATCTTCCATAATAGGACCGAGGTCATTCGAAAGTAAAATTTAAAACCGGAACAAAAAAAAGTAGTCGAAAAAGTCGTTAAAAAAACGAATTTAATCTCTAATTGCAACCAGTTATTTCAATTTGAAAGTAGGCTCTATCCCAATGTGTGAATTTTCGATTTTGATTTTTTTATTAACGACAGTGAACTTGGCTGAACGGAAGTAGCCTACGCCTTTTATGAGAGCAAAAAAAAAGAAAGTTCTGAGTAGTGTAACAAGGCCTTTCAACTAAGTAAAAAAATATTTAGTTTTTTTGACGGGTTATGTTATTGTTCATAACTCTCCCGCCATTACTGTCAAGTAAATAAGAACACGCGATGGTCGCATCGCTTACTCGCGCGATGATCGCGCATTCGCGTTCTTTTAGGACGATGCCTAAGGGTTCCAAGTTTGACTTCGGAACCCTAAAAAACCTTGCTTGGTACCTGCATATTATTATTCAACATTAAACTGACCGAACAAATAGTGCATAATATTATAATTATGTTTCTGTGGAAAGTAAAAACCAAAATGTTTAAAAACTGAAAGTTAGAAAGGCCGTCCGTCTTGACTTGACTTATTTAGGCAGCGTCCATGACAATTAAATATTAATTAAATGTAATAGAGTAAAGTTATAGAGCAAACTTATAGTTGCTCATGAATTTTAGGGTTCGTTTGGTCGCATGGTTTGTTTCCGACGTCAATCTGGTAAAAAAATATCATTTAGGTTCACTTCGTCCATATTTCCATTTCGTCCACAATCAATTCCCAATTCGTCCACTTCCCATTTTTTCAACATTCCCATTTCGTTTATATTGAACCTAAAAAGTCATGAAACTCATGAATTCTATTGAAATTTGTATTTGTATTTTAATGGAAATGTAAACATACATATTAAATTTATCGATAACTGTTTCAAATACTTATTTCAAAGTGACATTTCATAGTAAATAGGTATTAAAAGTACACCTGATAAAATAGAAATTATCTAAAATGATGATCACTACCAATCGATGTTGTATAATCATAGGTAATGTTTAATTTAGGTAATTCATTTTTTTTTTTTTAATTCAAAATAAACATCAGTTTTAATAAATAAAATTTCATTACCGTGTTTTTTACACAAAAACTTCTTTTAATGCTATTCAATCGATTTCCATACAAAGGAAACTGAAATTAAGAGTGCCTTGCAACAAAGGCCTATTTGTATGACATTGTTTATACTGTGTAGGTATGCAAGTTGCATGTTCATATTATACGTTAACTCATAGTCACAACTGTCATAAGAAAGTACAATTTATCGATATATTAATATCGTTCGGAAGTCCCTATGACAATTATATTCGTGCCACAAAAACCTCTAAGTCTACTCATCACCATCATCATCATTTTCAGCAAGAGGTCCACTACTGGATATAGCGTCGGTGATATTTTAAAACCACATAATTAACTTATTTAATTAGGGGCAAAATGCTTCTTAGTGACTTAATAAGTAAAGTGCATTTTGGTCCTTATTAAATTGGTTAGTTACGGGGTTTTAAAGTATCATTGACAATAGGCCTCCCCCAAGGTTTCTCACAAGGACCGTTCCATCGGTTTCCCGAAACCTAACCGACATAAATTTAAAAATATATATATACTCATATGAGTAAAAAAAATGTTTTAAAAAACAAGAAAAACGGCCTTCAAAAACGCAAAAAGTAACTTCTAGTAGTAAGAAGTAGTGGTCAGTCCAATTAAAGTCTGCTTTTGGTTAAAAATATTGAGGGACGCCGATTTCTGTTGGACTGACCTATTTATTACCTACTATTTTAAAAGAAGTTGTTTTTGCGTTTTTGAAGGTGTTTTGTTTGTTTTTTTAAAACATTTTTTTTTACTCATATGAGGCGTTGTTTCATAAAAAAAAACCTTCTTATAAAGTTTGTCTCAAAAGCAAATACTTACATATTTTTTCGCCTTTAAACTTTTCAAAAATAATCTGTTGTCAATTATAATAAACAATCATTCTGCGGAACCTTGCTTTATTTATCGGTTCGCTCTTAGCCGGATTTCCTTCGACTCTTCGTTGTTCACACCTCGTTGAGAATCTGTTATAATAATCAACAGCTGATTTTCTTTTATCTTATCTTATCTTTTATATCTTCTCAGTGTTTTATGAAAATAAAATCAGAGGACAATCTCACACCAATTGACCTAGACCCAAACTAAGCTCTAGGCTTGTACTATGTATACTAGACTACGATAAACGAACTTATAAGAGAAATACATACTTAAATACATAGAAAACATCCAAGACGCAGGAACAAATATTCGCGCTCGTCACACAAATATCTTCCCTTACCGGGATTTGAACCCATTTGGACTCGCTTCGGACTCGATTCGAATACAATTGGGATTGTTCATATTTTTACAATTACTCTAATTCGAAAACCATTTCAAGGAATGGGGTTTTTAAGCCGTTCTGCATTATTAAGTTTTTGAAATATCTATCTATTTCGGATATTTCAACAAAAGTATATTTAACCTTTGTTTGACTTTCGTTTTCCGCTTGAAGTCCTCCTAGGTGTATCTTACGGGTTAGGCGAAAACCGCTTGAAATAGTATGTTTTAATACATTAGTACAATACTTTTTATCATTAGATATTATTTAATTGTTGTAATTTATTAGAAAAAGCCATCCCAAATTTTGAAATAATCATGTCATCCATATAATGTCCGCTAAATAAATAAAGATATTCAAACAAAACTATAGGGTCAAATACAAAATTAATGAACTTGGACTCTTAAAATTACCCATTCTTTCGAATTAGAATGTAAAAACCATCAGTTATTTTTTTTACTCTATCCCAATTAGCGCGAGCCCAATATGTTGTCAAACATACCCGCTGACAAACAGACTTATTAAGTTTAATAATAACTAGTAAAAAACACGATTCTTAGGGCCTGTTTCACAATCGTCAAGTAAAGCATATCTCACACATATTCACGCATATTTAAGATTTAGAGTTTAAGTATGTAAAAATTGGACATTACTGAAATAAACAGTTTTTTTAACCGACTTCAAAAAAGGAGGAGGTTATACGTTGACCGATTTTAAAAATTCTTTTTTGGTTTGATAGAGTATACTTCCGAGGTGGTCCCATTGTCAGCAAATCTGAATCTGATGAAGGGATCAGTGAGGAATTGAGGGAACTCCTCAAATATTGTATGCAAACATATAGCGATTTTAGTATTTTTAGTAACAAGTATAGCATTTGCATTCAGAAAGTGTCACTTGGTGAAGCGGAACTGATGATGAAGACCACAGATGGCCACCGGAACTCCACAACGGTACCGATTTCAAGGGTGGCGATAAGATATCTCGATTAAGATAGTTGAGCGACTACAACGAAGCACATTTAATTGTTTTAAAATGCCTAATAGGATAGGTACCTAACCTATCCTATTAGGTTAGTCCAACTGAAGTCGGCGACCACAATATTTTCAACAAAAAGCCGACTTCAGTTGGACTAACCTAATAGGATAGGTACCTACTACTAAGTACCTAGTAGTAGAAGTTATTTTTTGCGTTTTTGAAGGCGGTTTTTTGTTTTTTATTTACACATAAATTTAGCCCTTTCCTTTTCTTACACTTGAACAGACAAGGAGAGAGCTAACTTTAACTGGCACATAAATTTACTTGTCGATTGTGAAACAGGCCCTTAATCATAAAACACTCTGACGCCACGTTAGCCTAGTTGGAATTGACGCAGGAGTGATGTCCAAGCGGCGAGTTTTAGTAGTCCCGTCAAAGCGAACAAAACACATTTCAGCGCGTGCATTCTTTAGTAATTTGGCAGCATGGCTTCTCGAAGGTATAAGGCTGCCTAATTGAGAATGCACGCGCTAAAATGTGTTTTGCTCGCTCTGACGGGACTACTTGAACTCGCCGCTTGGACTTCACTCCTGCATTCGCTCACCTTTGCTTTTGAGAGAATCACTACCCTGCTTACGAAGCTAGCGGTCCCGGGCTCGATTCCCGGCATGAGCAAATATTTGTGCGATGATCGCGAGTTTTTTTTCTGAGTCTTGGATGTTTTCTATATATTTAAGTATGTATTTCTCTATAGAAGTATGTTTATCGTTGTCTAGTACACATAGTACAAGCCTGTAGCTTAGTTTGGGGCTAGGTCATTTTGGTTAGGGCGCATAACGTCCCACTCGCAGAATGTCCCTTCATCCCTTTCGCGAAATGTCCCTTTCCTAAATGTCCCTTACGCAAAATGACCCTTCTGCAAAAGGTCCCGTTCGCAAAACGTCCCTTCACATAAATAAAGTCCCGTTCGCAAAACGTCCCTTTCGCAAAATAACCCGTTCGCAAAACATCCCTTTCGCAAAATGACTCGTTTGCAAAACGTTCCTTTCCATGAGAAGACTACTTAAACTAGCTTTTTCCAGACGGGACATTTTGCGAATGGGTCATTTCGCAGACGTGACGTTTTGCGATAGGGGCGTTATGCAATAGGGACGTTTTGCGAAAGGGGTGGGACCTTTTAAGAAAGGGACGTTTTGCGAATGGGGTATTTTACATAAGGGACCATTTGCAGAGAAGACGTTTTGCGAATGGGACGTAATTTTGCTGGAGGGACGTTTTGCGAGTGGGACGTTATGCGCCCTAACCGTCATTTTGTCTCAGGTTTTCCTGTATTTTTTTGCAATTAAGTATATACAAACACATTTCTGCAATAGTTTTATAGTAGTAGAGAAAAAACATACAACACATACTTTATGATATAATTATTCGTTTCTCGAGTCATTTAATGAATTTATTATACTAATTGAAATTTAACTTCTGTGCAAAAAAACGTCTATTCGCCATTAACTTAACAAAATAACCTAACTTAATTTACAGTTACACTTAATTTTAATCCTAATCACGTTGATTTTCGGTTGAAATTGGAACCAAATTATTTTGAGTTACGTCCGCTTGGTATTCAGAAATTAATAAGATACCTAGTTAAATTGCGTGTTTTTGTTTTATGGCAAACCGGTTGACAGTTCAATTTGGCGGGAAATGCGATGGCAGACAGTTAGAAAGGTTATCAATGAATATAACTTTATTTAATCGGGTTTAATTAATTAAATTGAATGTTTTCTTTTACACAATTTAGAAACACCATTTTATTACAATGTATTGTATTTAAAAAAACATTTCGAGAAATAGATGTACTGACCCAAATTCATTATAATAACTACCTACTTGTTTATTTTATTTGACACATGTTACCCACGACTCCGTCTGCGTAGAAGGCGTTTATCGCTCTTCCTTCGGAAACTTTAAAATTATCCGGGAATAAAATTAGGCTAGTGTTAATCGAAGTTATCCGTCAAGCCGCAGCAGCGTGAAGGAGTAACTAACAAACACACAAACTTTCGCATTTAAGTATAATATTAGTAGGATTAGTGGGATATTCGTATTAGTAGGATTAGTGGATAATATCTTCTGCTCGAGGTTCTGAATAAAAAAGGTTATATAGCTCGATCGGATGTCCGCTGTAGGTAGTATCTTAACTCTACCTTACCTGCTCTACCTTAAGCGAAATTCAAATTTGGAAACGCAATGCGTGAATCCGGTGCCCCCCACTCCTAGAAAAATGCCTAAAAAGCCTCACAACTATAATAATGTATACAAACCCCGCGTTAGCCGGCAGTAACGACACCGAGCCCGCGGCTTTGGAACGCGTTCTAAATTAAAAAAAAGAAACGTCAAAGTCAATTTGAACATTCAAATTTTCAAAATGCGTTCGATCGCTTTTTTCTTTTTAATCGTTGTTTCTGGTGCGTTCGCGGAGAAAAATGAAAATGGCTTCTTGCCAGTTTTAGAAGAGAAGTTAGAAAATAAATTCACTGAATATGCTAGTGGTATAACGCAATGGTTAGAAGGTTTTAATGATGAACACTTAGGGAAGACTGAATTAGGGAGGTTTTTGCGCTACAATGAAGTCAAAACGCAAGTGGAGAAGAAAGCTGATGCTGGAGGCGGTAAGTAGAGCCTTACTCAATGTAATTTGGTTTTCTGAAATATTTTCTGTTTGTTTTAAAATAACACTAATAAACATTTATCCCTATGGAAAGTGTAGCGTTAATTTCTTAACCCTTAACTTGCTAAATCAATAAAAATAAAAATCCATCAATAAACCAGTCAAAAAGGTTAAAGGTAGTATAGGTAGATAATGTATATATGAAGATACATTTCTTAATAAAGTAAGTTTGTAAATGCAAGAAAACACGTAAAGAAAAATCAGTGTAAATCAAATGAAAATGAATCTTTATCAATTGGTATTTTTTTCGACTAGCGTAGCAATTTATTAAAAAAATCTTCAAAATTAAACTACAATTTTATTTTGATATTGCATCTAGAACTACGCTGTGTATTAAAAAAAAAAGATCTTGTTACTACTCCCATCTACAGCATTAGGATTGATTCTATATTATGACACTTATTAGGTGAATACCAGAAAATCTCAAAAAAATATTGTAAGTACATCATTTATGACGTGCGTAATTCCGGTACTTAATTTTTCTATTACAATACCGAATTTTTCGGGAATGTTACATGAAACGTGTTTCATTTTCATAAAAGTTCTAAGCGTATTTCTTAAAATTAAAAATTATAATAACATTTTCATCAATAAGTATTATAAAAAAACATGGTAACAAAAAAGGAAAAATAAACGACTGTTTTTTTTAAATCTTCCTTTTTAAAGCTTTTAGCCTACAGGAAGTCACAAAAAAACATGGTTACATACATACATACGATTTATCCGAAAAACGTTACCCTCTTTTGTAAAAGTAAGAGACATTCAAATAAAAATCTTAACTATTTAAGATACAGTCTAAAGTAAAATAGTTTTATTCTTTTATATCCGTAAATTGTGCGTAGTTCGTTGTTGATGATTCTAACCACAGAATGCTCTAATTTGCAACCTCAAATTGTAATTCTTTTTTAATTTTGAATGGTTTTGCAATTTTGAACTTACAATGTAACAGTCAAAGGCATAATATTGTTTTGTGTTTTTTTAGTTACACTCTTTTTAAATTGCATAAACCTTTTTGCTGTCAATGCCAACACAATAGAAAAAAGTTTTTATTCAAACTTAATACCGTTAAACTTTAATCGTCTACAGCCACTAAAATAACAATATACTGAGCCTCTTTTCTACTCGGTATAGCCATATTGTTTTTAACTCGGCCGCCATTATTGTCAAGTAAATAAGAGTTATCAAAACGTTGACACTACTATAACATATAAAATATAAAAACAAATAAAAGAAGTAAATTTCATTAAAGGGGGCCCCTATATAGGTACAAGCATGGTATAGAACCCTTCGTGTGCAATTCCGACTCACACTTGGCCGGTTTTTTTATTTTGCACACTCATCTATCATCAACTGCTTACCAAAAGCTAATGAGTTCAAACTCAATGGGTCTACGTTAACTTATAGGGAATTAATCGTTGGTTTTATGCAACAAGGTTCTATGGTAGTTCATCAATCAAAGTCCTTGCCGTACCTATAGTTGAGATGCTGTTGCCACCTTCACCCCATCAGATCAGCACCAACGGCCGCACTCAGTCAGTTAATGACGATTATAGTCGCGCCATTCTAAGAGGCCCGATTTGACAGCTGTCAACATACATACATACATACAATCACGCCTCTTTCCCGTAGGGGTAGGCAGAGACCACTTCCTTCCACTTGCTACGATCCAGACAAACTTCCCTCGCTTCCTCCACACTCATAAGTCCCTTCATACCCGTGCGCTGGTTTAGGGTACTCCTGAGTCTCCTGACCTGGCCCTTTCTTAACATAGCTGTCAACTCAGTACAAAATATGTTCTTGAGGCATGTTTGAGGTTAGCGCGTTGGCCTAGTTGGTAGTGACGCTGCCTACGAAGCTAGCGATTCTGGGTTCAAATCCCGGTAAGGGCAGATATTTGTGTGATGAGCGCGAATATTTGTTTCCGAGTCATGAATGTTTTCTATGTATTTATTTAAAAATATATTTTTCTCTATATAATTAATTATATTGTTGTCTAGTACCCATAGTAGATACAAGCCTTGAGCGTAGTTTGAGACTAGGTCAAATGGTGTGACATTGTCACGTTGACAGGTGTCAAAAGGTCTCTCAGAAAGGCACGACTATAGTGACGATTTTTTCATGCAAGTTTGAAAAAGGAATGAATTAACCGTCTCTAAAATGAAATCTATTAAAACTGGGTCTATATTGTCTGCCATAATTATTTTTAGTCATGTGTTTTACTCATTTCAAGTGATAATTATCGCAAGTCGTAGCGTATTTTTTATGAAACTATTACTTTTACTGGATTTTTATATACTTTATTCATTTAAAAGTTAAAAGTTAAAACTAAACTTATTTAAATTAAAATAAAATCTTAGCTACTCAAATATTAAAGACGTAAATAATAATCACCACTATAAAAAGAACACCCCCTTTAGCAGGTCCGCTCGCGGCATGGTCCCTATGACACTGGCTGCGTTACCTCTCTGGATAGCTATTATTATTATATTATTCAATTAATGTTTAAAGCAAAAAAGAATCATCAATGGTCGCAACCTGTAAAAAAGTCCTAGTTGCACGCAGTTAGATAAAAAATGAATTCTGGAGACAATATTTTTTGGTCCACTAAGTATACTTTTTTGTTGCCTAGCCTGGTCTTTGCGAAAAATTAAAAAAAATGGGGCAATCTTACACAAATTCTTGATGTTAATAGAATAAAAAAACATACAACAACGTACCGGTTCATATTACGCACTTTTTCTGTTGGACTTTTTTTGTCTGGCAACATTTTTTCGCGGACAAGTAAGGCGGTTGCATAGTATAAAAAGTAAACTATTACGCAGCACAATGGTTAAGAGTATGTTGACCGACGCTTTAGGTAAATCGCGCCGCCATTTTAAGACGGTAAAATAAGTCCGCTAGAGTCTGTCTAATGAAAGCTGAACCTGAAAAAAAAACGGCAAATTCAAAGAACCTTCATATTGTGGTATTAGTGGCATTACCGATGAAAAGTAGGAATAGAATAGACGCATTTTCTGTCCCTTAGTGCCCACCAAAATAAACAAAATAAGTAAAGTATCAAAATCGTTTATTCCTACTTTAATCGGTAATACCATATGAAGGTTTTTTGAATTTGCCGCTTTTTTTCAGGTTCAGCTTTCATTAGACAGACTCTATGTGTGTGTGTGTGTGTGTGTGTGTGTGTGTAGCTTTTAAACGGGTAAACCGATTTGTGTGCGAAACCAATTTTAATTTAAAAGCTGGTTTTCTAGCGGTGGTTCTTAGCTAAATTTCATGAAAATCGGTCAAGCCGTTTAAGAGATATCAGCTCTGAAAGAAGGGGTCACCATTATATCGGGAGGTTTTATCTATAATCTAATGGTTGTAGAAAATCAGGTCAACCTTGTCTATCTGTGGGCAAATATTTTCCTCCTATTATCCTGAGTCTTGTTTTTTTTTCTTTGTATTTAAGTATTTATTTCTCTATATTAGTATTTATATCGTTGGTGTTAGATTGTCCGCTGATATTCTTCTTGTTGCAGAAGGGCGCTCCATGAAGAAGATGGGCATGGCCATGATGCCCCTGATCTTCCACATCGGAGCCACCTCTACCTGGATGCTGATCACCACGGTCCTCACTGCGAAGTCCCTCGCCGTCGGCCTGATGCTGTTAATCTTCAAGATTGCCGTCAGCAGTGCTAAGGTAAGCGCCTGTGGCGACCTAGCGTAATCTAGCGACAACTTGCATCAACCAAATCGACAGCGCCACCAGTGTCAGACAGGATAACTAAATCTGACAGTGCGCTGCATCGCGCTAACGAAGTTTCTCCAACCAGTTGAACTATATACAACTTCCAACTTCATCCCAAGTAAATCATGGTCACCCTAAGCGACTGTGAAGTTGACACTTACGGGACTTCTTATTAATAGGGTGACCAAACGGTGTACACAATAAGATTTTATCTTAGAATTTGTAAAATAACATACTATTATTCCATCTAGTTAGCTACCCTACGATATCTCGTTCGATACTCACATTTTAATTCATAAATATTCATAATCAAGCCTAAACACTTCTGATTAGGTCCCTATTTCACCCTGTACCTATAGGTAACTGACATATCTACAAGGTCCCGCCGTAGGGGCCTAGCCTAGTGACGGAACCATCATATAAACCCAAAACCCTGGCTTGTAGAAATGGCTTCGAGATGGAGGAGCCCCAAATGCTAAGTGACTAGGGACCGTGGGAGTCTTTAATTTCGGGCCTACAAATTGTGTTCTCAATTGGAGACCAAGTACTGGATAGCATATTATGCAGTACGAATTGGCTTTCTATTACAGTGGGTTTAGACCAAACGAGCAAATGCTCTAAAACATGTTTTGTCTTTATTTTTACAAAGAAAACGTAAGTGATAATGCCATAGAATACTTGTTCGTTCGCTTGGTCTAACCCACCCTTAGGCAAGTTCCTTCGTAGGCAAGGACACAACTGACTAGGCCAACGCGTCGTATCAACAAAATGTCCTAAATTAAGGTCTAATTGCTCCTTAGTCCGTGGCAATAACCTAGTAACTGACATTTTAAAATGCAAAAACATCTTAAATCAAATGGGTTATTTTATTTATAGTTAATATTTAAAGGCTTTTTGTATTTTAAATTTTTTGTGTGTTATATTATATGAAATAAAGCCGGGTTAAATCAAATGCTACAATTTCATAATCTCTCTATCATTTGCTATAACTATCATAAGCTCTAAAATGAGAATCATTCAAACAATCAATGTCACAAGATAAAAAGCTCATTGAATATAAACATTATAATATCGAAATTTTAGATGATGATGATTCTATAGATTTTGAATGTCATAATCATAAATTTTGTATGTTAGTTAGAGTTAATGAATTTATAGAAAATGATAGTTATATGAAGTGAAGTTTAGAACAAACGAATGATTATAGCATATGATTTTAAATCATATATTATTATTATATTATGTGAATTAATACCAAATGATTTTAGGCTAAAAAATATAGACCCGTTCTCTATTCTACTTTTCTTCTCATTAAAATGTATTTAAATTTTAATATAAAGGTTACTTTCGCTCTTTTAATTGTACCTTTACAGTTAGCTGCTTATTATTACATTTACATGAATAAAAAATAGTGTTAGCATATTTAATTACTCATAATAATAAATCATAAATAAATTATGATGCCCTTCTTTTAACGGTCCGATAGTTCTTGGTATATTATTAGCTTTTATTAGCTGCTAGCAACTCGCCCTCGCTTCGCTTTATTTTATGTGACTTCTGTAACACCCGTACATAAACCAGAATTTATTATAATTGGTAATTAAGTCACTGTTTATTATTTTTTTATTTTTTATTTAGTAGCTTAATTACCAAATACCACGTTTCCAACTAAAAAAATGACCATAGTTCATACAAACTTCTACCCCCCTATTTTAACCCCTTATGGGATGAGTTTCCAAAAATCCCTTCTTAGTGCACCCCTTAGAATTTAGAATTTTATATAGGTAAACAAAAATTAAAAAAATTAAGAACTCATTTCAAAAGTTTTAATAAAGATTCATTGACTTTCCCTAGATTCCGAGGTATAAATCTTACGGCACTCTAATCTAATCTAAACGGAAAAAGGTGGTCACTTTTTTCCTTTAAGTTACTCACTCATACTTTAATTGTTATTAAGATGTCATGTACCATAAATTGTTTTTTGTTGAACAAATTAACAACAAAAAAAACATCTTTGATTTCAAGACAATAGTTTAGTAGACAACACAATAATAGTATTGTAATGAGGGCGCCACTGGAGGCTCGGCGAATAATATATAAAAGTTTAAACGCAACCACACTTAATACAAGGCAATAAAACAAGTCGCAAATGAATCTGATACGTCAAACTCAAAAGTGGATCATGTGCTTTTCGAAAAATCTAATGTAGGCGGACCAATTTTTTTGTTGAATCAACCATGAAAACGAGAGTGGCTCGGTCAGTTTTTGTGAGCTTAATTTTTTTAGCTGTTTAAGTGGATCGGATGTGTAATTTGATGATAACATCTAGTTAAATTATAGGGGATTAAGTATAGTATTAGTTCAAATGTAAAGGTTCTGATGCACGTTTTTATTTTGGATGACGCGATGCGGTGAAACGTGTAACATTTTATCTAGGTAAGGGCATTTGTGGAAAGCATGGCTTGGATGTTTTTTTTTATTTATTTTTAAGATGACGTACATGACTATGACTATAGTTGCCTAGTAACCATAGAACACGGACCTAAAAGCCGTAACAGACGATCGAATTTGGTCCGGGCCGGACAGCGGATTTGGTTCGCTCCGAACCATATCTGTCCGTCTATGGTCACAAGTCTACTCTACAGACGGACAGGTATGGTTCGGAGCGAACCAAATCCGCTGTCCGGCCCGGACCAAATTCGATCGTCTGTTACGGCTTTAAATAAAATACGGACGTAACCTCGTCTAATCATGAGTGAAGCATGCAAAATGGTTGTCTGTGTACGCGAACGCACAAGCACACGCGTAAACTGTCACTCGTGCCGTGGCTCGGCGCGTTGTATTACCTAGTGTGCGTCTCTGTCTATGTGCGTGCGGTAAGTCGTGTATAACGAACGAAAGTGCCGACCTTGCATGCTTAGCACCTTTTTAGTGCAACGTTACGTCCGTATTTTTCTTAGGTCTGTGTCATAGACATAGAACAATTCACGTAAGTAGACATTATCATTTGTCATGAATTTATGATGTCGGTGGTAGGTATCTCAATAAAAAAAAAACCGGGCAAGTGCGAGTCGGACTCGCCCCCCGAGGGTTCCGCACATGACACGGTTAACTCAATTCAAAATTTGTACCGCCGTTCCTTGCATAAAGACCCTGTTTTTTGAGATTTAATTAAAAATGTACAGATTTCAGTTTTTTCCTATACTTGTAGTAAAAGACGGTGTTACTTGCCAAATTTCATAGTTCTAGGTCAATGGAAAATAACCTATAAGTAAGTACATTTTGATTCCCTCGAGAGTGTAGCAATACAAGTTTTTTGCGACATAAAGGGCCGTATCTTTGTTTTACGTAAATGTAGAACTTTGATTTTTTCACAGCTTCAAGGGACTGTAGACCGGAGTATATGGTTTTAATTTCATTTCGATACCTTCACGCGTTCCCGAGATAAAGGGTCTTGACATACAGACAGACGGACAGACGGACAACAAAGTGATCCTATAAGGGTTCCGTTTTTTTCCTTTTGAGGTACGGAACCCTAAAAACATGTCACGGTCATCGTATCATTGTAAAAAAAATTGACTTAAACAAGATGAACCTTTATTTACTCTTTAGTTTTAGTTTGTCACTTAATCTCGGTAAATAAATAAACGCTTCAAAAAGATGTTCCTCTACGTGTCAATAAAAAAATATGTTTTCCTATTGGGTTTAAAAACTAATCCTTTTTATGGAATCGTTCATTACAATTGAATGAAAAAGCCAAGTTACATTCTGCCTTACTCAGAGATGTCAATTTAATTTAATGCTTGATTAAAGTTGCTGCTGTCACTTTCTTTGCTACAGCAGTAGAATAAGACAACACGTCACTAAACAAACATTAATCGACGTCTCTGAGTGCGGCAGATTGAGCTGTTACTTTAACAAAAAAGGTAGAGCTCTAACACCTTTCACTATAGTAGGTAAGTAGGCCTAATTCAAAAAATCGATCGATAATAAAAAATCAATAACCACATCAAAAATCAATCAAGTTTAAATTTAATGTGCATACTTGATTCGCGGAGATTGAAAAGGTTTTTTTCTACTCCGGTGAATGGTGGGCCAAATATTGTGGTAAAAGAGATTTTGCCGGTCAACCGTGCGGTTACTTTTTGTTATGTTGTATAGAACGTAGTGGTTAGTTAATTTACTGTGCCTAAAAAGTATTTTGTACGTTAAACATCCGAATATATCTTTTTTGCCATTCGCTATGACCATTTTATCCTTTTGTATCGCCAAGCAGTTCTCATTGTGAGCCTGCCATTTAAGCGAAATATGTTTGCCAAAATCTGTCGTTTCCACACCGTTTCATTTGCCAACCCATTTTAAAGTTTCTTTCGGAGATTCTTCTTAGAATTGGTCTCCTCGAAAGCGCTGGTAACGAATTTACGTGTAAAAGTGTCTGTAGCCTTTTAAATAAACTTCATTATTTTTTAACTTTATTTCGATTTACAGCAGAAACTGAGTGTCAAAGAATGGATTAGAAAAACAATTCCCTTTTTTTCCAGCTGGCTTCCTTCTTCACCCACTTGAAGGGTAAACACGCGGATCACCACCATGAATGGCCGGCGTGGACTCCGCATTACGAACACCATGGTATGTATCTATAAAATAATTCATTAATATTGATTCACTGTTGCTTACTAACCTTTGAGCCACTGTTGAACACCTTTTGTCTATCAGTAATATTTATAGTGCAATAAGTCTTACCCTTATTCATAAACGTGCAATAACTAAAGTGTGCTTGAAATATGCTCTGTCCTTATTTGTCATTGACATTTGAGTTTGACAGAAAGGGACAAAGAATACTGTAACTAAAATTGGTTCATAGTGAGTTTATGAATAAGGGGATTAATCTTTATACGAATCTCTTTCTATTATCCTCTCTTTCACACACATGCTATTTCTCTCTTACTCTTTCGGTCTCCTCTCTCGCTCGGTCATTCTTATACGATAGCTCTTAGAAGGTGTTTCGGGTTACTACTTGTCTCTGCACTCGCTCTCATATGCTCTTATTGGGAGCGAGTGAGAGAGAAGTACAAAACCCGAAACAAAGTGCTCACAGACTGTAAGAGAGAGTATATTTTTTCCAAACGATTTGCCGTCGTTTTTATAACGATCATAAAATTGCACGATCAAGCGGTTTTAAATGGTGGAGTTATTATAAAACCGCGTACCTAACATTTGCAAATGCCGCAAAAGAAACAAAGAATCAAAGCTTACTTTTTCTTAGCTTGCACTTTTTTGTTTTGCCGTTTTAAAAATGTTTTAGAATATTTAGACAGTACTTGTAAATTTTTTGACATCTGTTTGGTACTTATTGTAAACGTTTGCACGGCCATGCATGCACATCACCGCCGAAAAAAAAGATGTTTACGCTATAATTAACTTTTCACGATCCCATTTTGTAAATTTATTTGTTAAATAACTGGCTTTCTAACGTATTACACAAAAACATACAGAAATTTACACAACTAACTCTTGAAAAAACACTTGATATTAATTTTACGTTTTAAAGAAACTATTAACAAAAATCTTAGCATGCCGTCGCGTAATTCATTGCTTATACCACCTTATACTGTTTAAAAACCGGGTTCTTTTTAATT
The DNA here is from genome assembly GCA_948252455.1 of Acleris cristana. NCBI lineage: Eukaryota > Metazoa > Arthropoda > Insecta > Lepidoptera > Tortricidae > Acleris > Acleris cristana. The sequence goes on from OX411799.1 coordinate 1,085,815, forward strand.
CGTCAAAAATATATACTGATTTCACACTTTTTTATGGTGCTTAAATTGATGGCATGCCTAAAAATGCGCCTGGATAGCTAAAGGTGTAGGTTCGAATCCTAATAATTATGAGATTTCTCTTAAAAAATACAACAATTTGATCAAAAAAATCTTGTTACACCGACAGCCCATTCTGCCCATGAGAACGTTTATCAAGCACACGACGTAGATCCACGAGAAAAACCTCTAGACAATTTCTTACCGAATATTGACCCTCCATCGTTCCATTACACATCTTAGAATCTAGAAGCTTGAGAATTGGTAAGCATTTTTTAAATAAAAATGGGATTTTGTAGGCTGTCCAATTCAATATATAAAAAAGAGACAAGTACTAGGAAGTTACATGAATACGTGCGAAAAACATTCATCTTAGTCCGCAAGGTTGGCAACACATTTACCTACAGTACAGTTTTGAGACCATGGTCAAGAAAAAATATAAAAAAAACAGTTTTGAGATTGCAAATCGTCGGTGATAGAGCTAAACCGCATAACTAACAAATTTATGATAGAGCAAAGTAAACATCACTATATTATTGAAAAATAAAAGTTTAAAAAAACAAAAAAACCGTCTTCAAAAAGCAAAAAATAACTTCATTTAAATAGGTAATAGGTCAGTCCAACTGAAGTCTGCTTTTGGTTAAAATATTGTAGGACGCCGACTTCAGTTGGACTGACCTATTACCTATTTAAATGAAGTTATTTTTTGCTTTTTGAAGACGGTTTTTTTGTTTTTTTAAACTTTTATTTTATTTTATACTTTTTAGTGGTCATAATTATGCTGTTTTGTAGTCCCACTTTAATTACCTAATAAGATTTAATAAAAAACTATAGAACATTGAAATTCAATCTCGCCGCAAGCAACGCCGTGGGAAAGTCATAGTCATATATTTAAACGTACATATGCTTCGTTATAGTCGCTCAACTATCTTAATCGAAATATCTTGTCGCCACCCTTGAAATATATACCGTTTAGGAGTTCCGGTGGCCATCTGTGGTTTTCATCATCAGTTCCACTTTACCAAATAGTGCTTTCCAAGAGCAAATACACGAGTTACAATGAAAAATACCAAAATCGCTATAGGTGTGCCTATAAATTTTGAAGAGTTCCGTCGATTCCTCATGGACTCCATCATCAAATCTTCATTTTGAAAAAAATGGGACCAAATGGGAAGCACCAGCTTTCAAATAAAAAAAGAATCATCAAAATCGGTTCACCCAGTCGAAAGTTCTGAGGTAACAAACATTAAAAAAAAAAAAAAAAACATACAGTCGAATTGAGAACCTCCTCCTTTTTTTGAAGTCGGTTAAAAAGGTGGCAAATCGTTCCTTATTAAAAATTTTACTTACGCGGTTTTGCAGTTTCACCGACGAAATTTCTATGAGCCTCAGATCCTAATTAACCATAAAGTAGTTTCTCCATGTCGTAAAAACACGTTTATTCAGTAAGAAGGCCCTTTTACACATCAAAAATTTAGCAGAGCTTCCCAAGAAAAGACTACTGCTGAGAACAAACGCCGCAAGAAACTCAACAGTCAGTCATTTTATCAACATATTACTTAATTAATAAAAAAATAGCTCATTACAGTTTTGCCCCTAGAAGCTCATAAACTTACCTTCACACATAGCAGACACTACCACCCAAATCAATCGACAAATAAAAATACACGACACATTAAATCGTCCAAAAACCCTACTAACTTCTGAACTTGGACAGCCACTTCAGAACGAAATATTCAAATCAAATTTTCTTTTGCAGATCACCATTTAGATCACCATCCTGAACACCATGGTACGATCTCTCACGTCCCCGAATGGACACCAAACGACATACCACACTTTCACGAGTACAAAAACAACGACATTCACGATTTCAAACCAGAATTTAACTTCAAACCTGAATATAATGAATATAAAACCATACCGAATGAAATACACGGGATCCATGAGAGTTTCGGCAATGGATTCCATGGAGACTTTAACCATTTCGAAGGTGCTAAGAAAAAGATAGACACAAAAGTAGGGTAGTTTTTGTTTTTGGTACGTATGTAGTTTGGTAGTTACGCACCAATGGCTAATGGGACACTGTACGTATTGCACCGTTTTTAATTTTTAGGCTAGCCCTGCTTATTTCAAATTCGGTAGACGCTGAAGCTTTCATTGATTTTCGTTTTATTTTCAAACGTAAAATCTTTATTTTTCATGATTTTCTGAAGTTTGTTTAACTAATTATAATTTAATATCTCTAAATGTTTTGCCGCAATTTTAGCGAATGTTATTTTTAATAGTAAAAATAATTGTAATCTACCAAGCTGTCCATTAATTTTCAAATTTATAACCGTCTCGAAATTTCACCGTTATTCTAGCTGTGAAAGTATATTAGATTAAACATCATATTATTTGTTCAAAAGCAATTTAATTTGTAAGACAGATGTAGATCAAAAACCAACGCAGCTCACGTTACTCTGTTAGAAAGTAGCATAGCAACAGACTTTTCCTTATTTTTATTTTGAATCAGTTCTGCTATCCACGCATACGAATATTTTGCACACTGCACTGCACAATTATACACAATTTGACACTTTTATTTTAGTTATTTTTAAATAATTATTTCTCATTTTATCAAAAGTGTAACGAAACTAATATAATTTTAAATCAATTCCTACCTATTTATAGCGATGAAGATCTATTGCGAACACATCTAAAATAGTTTATTGAAAACACTTGTTAAAATACGCGATAAATGCCCAGGTTTTTGATAAAATGAGTTTTTTTTTCTTATGAACCTTGTTGTGCCTGTGACGTATTTTTTTATGAAGAGTTAATGCAAAATTGACGACATATTAATTGAGTATTTCCTTTTTCTACTGATTAGTTTTCAATATGTAAACAACTACAAAACCTTTCAATTTTATTTTACTTTATACATCCTTTTTTTTAATGATTCAAACTTAACAATACTTTCTGTCACAGGCACATAATTTTAAACTTTTTTGTAAATTAAAATCCCTTTTTTTTCAGGACACTGAGTAAGCAGAACCTGATGAAACTCCAGAACCGCCACTTGAAATTCTGATTGGAAATAGTTAACAATATTTTATTGTTTTAAAAGTTAAGCTAAAATATTTAGAATTAACTGGGTGAACTAATTAGACCTTTGAAAATATCACAAAATTATTTAACTATCTGTAACAGGTAGCAGACACATTTGTTTGCGTCATACGATTTTCTGTAGTTTTTTTTTAATTTTATCCTCTTACCGAATCTACAAAAAATACATGTTGATTGTTAAATGGTTTAAATAGGTACCTACCTATTTCTAATCAGTACCTTTTAATTAGTTATATTATTTATTTATTAGGTTCTCGTTGAACCAAAGAATGCTCTTAATAATTTTCGACAAAAATACTTTACAGAGTTGTTATTCATGACAATCAAAGGAGTCAAAATATTAACATAAGATAAACTTAGATCTTAGGAGTAAAAATTATATTAAAATAATCGTAAAGTATTTTTGTCGACTGTACTTACATAACTTATTTATTTAAAAGAACTGACACTGTACAAATATTTAATTCCTATAGTTCAAATAATATAGTTAGGCTATTTAAAAATAATATTTAATTGGAAAAAACATCCTGTTATTTAATATTTTTGTTTTTGTTGAAAAACAACTTGGTCGCTCTAGTACTTTTCTCAAATATGTTATTTAAAACAGTAAAAATAAGGTACTTAAAAGTTAAGCCGACATGGAACTCACGAAAATAAAATAGGAATGACCACAAAATGCTTATTATTTATTAGCTAATTTATTAATTTATTGTGCAAATAAAAATGCATTTATAGATGTAAAATTATTTATTTCAATAATAAAATTGTGTATAAAAATTTGATGTGACTTTAATTCACCTTAAGTAATACAACAAAAATGTGTTACGTTTAATGAATTAATTAATTTTGAAAATATTTATTTCTAGGCACGTCTTTTTAATGAAATAATATTACTTATCATTTTAAATTAATAAGTTTGGAGGTAATTAATTAACAGTTAAATTTGCAAATTTGAAGAAAAGTTTGAAAGAAAAATATTTGTTACTAATAAATGATATGCCAAATAAATAAATCTTTTCAAGACATGATTTACTGAGTCTTTCATTACATAGCACAAAGACGTCCACTGCTGGAGCTAAGCTTCTAAAAATCATCACAACGAATACATTTACAAAACTAAAAAATGTTTATAAAAATAGAAACTAAAAAAATATTTGTGAGTTGAGAGTAAAATTACACAATTAATTCCTGTAAATTACATTGGACGGAATATCTTTCCTTATAACTAATAAGTACAGTAAATATTTATGAGTTTGCGTTTTTTAAAAGATTGCGATTCCATACTGTTAACTCGAAAAACCGTGTCAAAATATCAGAATTATCAAAAAAAATTGACATGTTTATCTAAATTTGGGGATAACAGTTTCGAATAGGACTCGGAATGTATAATCATATTATATCATAAACAATGTTTTTAAACAACTTTTTACCTTTGAATTACCAATTTTCAATAAAAACAATTGCATTAAAACCGAATCCTGCGATTCGAAGCTAGGCAACCCCACATACAGCGGCCAGGGGTAGGTACTAAAATAGGGAATTTTCATGACTTTTTTCACAGCATCAATAAAAGCTGATTCATGTAACAAACAGTTGAGAAAAATCATTTTTTGAATAGCTATATAAATTACCAAGATATAAGCCAACAAAGCTTTGTTCCTATTTCTTTCTAGCAAAACAGAATTTAACATGGAGTTTAAATGACCAAACTGTTACATGACGTCACAGTGCATATCGGATCTCTGTCTAATTAGCAGTTTGAAATGCTTGTATCATCCGTATTTTTTGGCCGATTTTAATTTTAATTTCATTTTTGGTGACCTCTTTTATTTTCATACTTTGTTGAGAATGCGATTTAAAAAATCCATGTATATTCTACCTATGTATGTATGTTATGTATGTGTGTGTTGTATGTATGTATCTTATGACGGGTCTGGAGTTATTTGAATTTTTTATCTGAATTTTTTTTTCATGTGTCTCATTTGCCCGGATTTTCACAAGTTAGAAGAGCATTTTTTTCTGAATAGATTTATCCAACAATAATCCCGAATAATAAAAGAAAAAAAAGATTGATTACTTATGAAAATTCAGACTAAAGATAGGTAACGGTAGTTTTGAATCGTTTGTGTTGTACGACCTTTATCATAATAAGGTACCCACTTAAGTACTTTTTCAATACAGCATTATGTTCCCTTCCCACACAATCCAACAACTTACAAATATTTCGAATAAACAAACACTTCACTTCCGTGTATCATTAGAAAATTCACTCAAATGCATTCCAATTCATTTAGGTCCATTGTATAAGCCCAAATGACATTATAATGATATAAGAATGCATATAAAACGCAATAAGAATGATCATTGAGAAGATCGTTAACAAGAAAATGATAGTTGGACATGCGATACTTGAGAATTCTACCACAGATTATACAGGGTGGAAAGTTGAGATGGGGCAGTAAGGGCAGCTACTAGACCCCTTGCTGTTACGCGAAAATGCTCTTAGGAGACCTTTACTAACTTTTTAAGTGATGACAATCGACATTCACAGATATTTGATAAAATGTAGTCAGCGAGAAAATCGACAGTCTTGAGTAATTTTTTTTTTTAATGCCTGTCTGCCCCTTTTCTGTCAAGGATTAAAATACTTTTTGAGAACAACTAAAGTTAAGAGTACTAGAACACCCACAAATCAAAGAAAGCTTTTCCATACAGTTCGTAGGGTAATTAATTACAAAGTGAAATTTTCTTTAGCTTAAAGATCATTAAATATGGAGACAACTACAATTAGGATAGGTATTAGAAATGTGAAAAATCGGTATTATTGTAAAAACAACAACTAGAGTTTGTGCGGAAAGAGAACTCAAAATACGAACATTTGCTACACAGATAAAGCTGGCCGACATGGATAAAACATTAAAAAGAATGTAGATAACGAATTTAAATTTTGAAATTAGAACTGCGACGATCTCATGCTTTATTTGAATTTTGGTTTTTCTCAAAAACCATAACGCCCTTGTATCCGTTCTTTGGATATATTAAACATAATCATTTTCCCTTGAATCTTGAAATAAAAACCTCGATATTTTTATTTTTGGTTGAATCTTTGTAACCATACGATGTTTAACGATGATTTTTGATTTCATAGTTGAGTACCTATAACTTCTTAATCCTGGTAAACCATTTTTAACCCCCGACGCAAAAAGAGGGGTGTTATAAGTTTGAAGTGTGTGTGTGTGTGTGTGTGTCCGTCTGTGGCACCATAGCCCTTAAACGGATGAACCGATTTGGATGCGGTTTTTTTATACGAAAGAAAGTTTTCTAGCGGTGGTTCTTATACATGTTATATCAAAATCGGTTCAGCCGTTTTTGAGATAATGAGCTTTTAGTGGGTTAAAAGCCCCCGATTTAACGACGACACCTACTTTCAGAGCTTATATCTCTAAAACGGTTCTTGAAATCTTTCTAATTTAAATACATTTCAATTTTACGCTGCAATAATTTCAAGCCGCGCGCAAACTAAGTTCATCTCACATTCCTAAAGCCTTGACAAAGTCATGAATATTTCCTATTCTTTCAACAATAAAAATAGAAGGGCTTTGGCCAAGCCTTTTTTTAACTTGTTAGCTAGCTTCTTTAAATTGGCATAAAAACTGGGTAATTTTCGTAGCCATCATTTTATTTTTCTAGGTGTTCTCGCAGGCAGAGCACTAAGAAACTAGGCTTACAGCGTCCTCATAGACACATTACAAAATAAAACCATAAACAAAAAATAGAATCACATTAGCTTTTTTGTGACCTCTAGTTAAAATACAACCGTAATATGTTTGTCCGAGTTTTTAGTAATCACGACGAAACTCAGTACGTATCGTTTATTAGAAAGTGAACATTTAAACTAAATTACTTCAGAGTTGCATTTGGATTTGTAGTTATATGCGGAATACAAATTCAAAAACGTTTTTCATGTCCACGGAATAGAAAAAACAGTGGAAGTGGCATGAGCTTCGCTTAGTATCAGACCTGTTGTCGCCAATACTCACACTATCATAAAAACAACACGCCACGATGGAAAATGTCTGGTGCGGCTATCGTTTTTACACTCCAAAATGGCACAATAAGGCATGCTTCTGGATTTATTTCCTATTTTAGAAATATCGAAATATCGAAATAAGCGATCGCGGCAAAAGTATGGTAGGTTATGCGGAACTCCGCAAAACTATGCCACACGTTACACGCCCACTTGACACTTCTACTGTTTTTTCTTTTCTGTGGTCATGTCTGATATCGAGCTCTTTATCCTCGTAAGGCCTCCTTACTAAAAACACGGAGTTTTTTGTAATTGGGACTTTGAGACTTTGAATCTCCCATCAAGGCCATAAAGTTCAATTAAGTTTTTTCGATATTGCCATTTCCAGTTTATGCACATAGGAAAATAAACCTTATTCTTATTGCAACACAATTCAAATTAAATTGCCTTGATTATCCGGCCCAGTGTGCATCCTATTGCACACTGGGCCTTACGAGGTTAAAGTAGTAGAGAATTTTCAATGAGGATAAAATCGACATATTTAGGGCCTGTTACACAATCGACAAGTAAATTTATGTGCCAGTTAAGTTAGCTCTCTCTTCGTCTATGTTCAAGTGTAAGAAAAGGAAAGGGCTACATTTATGTGTCAGATATGCTTTACTAGACGATTGTGAAACAGGCACTTAACGATATAAAATCCCTAGAACTTGCCATGTTAGCACACGTCTGGTCATAACTTCCAATTCAAAACACACTAACACCGACTTTAAGTTCTTAGATAGAAAACTGAAAATTGCTTGTTAAAGGAATGTAATTATGATTTAAGTATTATAACAGTTCTCAGGTATATTTGTTTAAGTATTACTTTCAACCTTTGTGAATCAGATTGAGTATAACTACATCGTTAAGTGTAATAACATCACATTTATCATGTTCTTTGGTTATATTTATCTTTGTCTTGAAATGAGGAGATACAATATACAAACAGACATGTGAATTAGGATGATTACACAAAATAGGTAGGTGAGTAAAAATAGGTTTTAATTTTATTTATTCATTATTATTTCCCGTTTAATTAAGGACATATTTTTTATGAGATTCGGATCCTGTTCCGGCAGAAAAAATACCGGTTAATCGGTTTTTCGGTAGTAAGAAATTTAATACTATTTACAAAATAATTATCATTATAATAAAATAAATGTAAATGAAAAAAACACTTTAGTTGAATTGTGATTAAACGTCTATTATTATCATTTCTATTTCAGCACCTACCTTGAAATTTCATCCATTGGTTGACTGGTAGAGAATACTTTAAGGACCTCTAAGGCATTAAGTTCGCTATTATTATGTACCTACTTTGTTTATTGTACAAAGTAAATAAATAAAATTAGTATCAAAAAGTACCGTACAACCGGAAATTTCAGTAACGCTTTTGGAAAAAGTCTATAGCCTTATAGGTATCATATTTTAACGTGATTTGCTATGAGAGAGTAGGGTGACGGCACCAGTATTGGACAAGGACAAAAGATAAAGGGTTATTCATTTGTTTTGAAACAATCAATTTACGACCGTATAAAATTTGAATTAAGAGTTAAGTAAGTGTCCATTACTGGTGCCTGTCAGCTAAAAGTGTCCATCATTGGTGCCGTCACCCTACTCTATACTAATTTTTTTTTATGAGAGACTAAATAGTCGAATTATTTATATTTTTAAACGGAAAATTGAATTATAACAATGAATTAATCTTGGAAAAGTACGGTTAAAGTAGTTTTTTGAAAGGAAATGTTAAAGTGAGTATTTTAATAATTATACATACGATAATACTAGCATTTTATTTTGACCCTTGCACTTAAACAAAGTGTTCATAAAGGGAGACCAAAATACCTTCAAGGATTACCTTTAAGTACATTGTATTTTTTATTTGTCAAAATTGACAGTAAATTCATTTCATTTCATTACAAAAAAAAATGTTACATTTGTATAACTTATAATATTATCTTATACATAATTCTGGACGGAGTATAAATTCTTTGTATAAACGGTAACATATTTACATAAAAATATATTTAAAAAAAACACCATGGCAGTGATAATACTTATAAAAAAATTGTGACAAAAATTAAAGCATTAATTTCAAGGAACCAATTTCATTAATATATAAAAAAAATATTAAATTTCAAAATCGGCTAGTCTTCTAAAACAGACGCCTAAAAATATACACAGGGTAATCAAAATGGAGTCGCTTACCAACCTCAAAACATTATTTCTATACCATGAATTATTTTTCTTCGTCAACCTCCTTTTGTCTATGTTCAGTTTTTTCGGCCAGCTTTCGAAATTCGAAGGTATATTTTGACACTGGCTGGGGAACCGTTTTCTCGCGAAACCGTTGGATTTTTTGGCTTGCACGCAAACGTCATATTTGGCGTCATTTTCCTTGTTACGCAGTGACGTTTGGAGTTCATTGTCTATGGGCAAAAAAAACATAAATATGAAATTGACAACAGGAACTTTTTAAAATGGTGTTTTGAAGAAAATCATGCTTATAGAGGCTAGTCCAAAGTGCGCGTCGCAAACACCGATTTCTTTTCCCAGTAAATAATATTTAAAAAAAAAATGCTTTTGAGACAAACCTCTATGTATAAGCATGATTTTTATCCGAACACCTTTTCAAAATAACCCTGTTGTCAATCGACTTAATCCCAAACTAAACTCTATTTTTTTAATTCGTTTTTTTTTAAATATATTTTCTTTGAAAGTAAAACTTACAGACCTACCCCGTTACTAATAAACCTTGAGTAACGGTGGTATACAATGTTTTGTCCTTATCTGTCAAATCCAAATGTCACAATGACAGATAAGGGCAAAACATTGTTTAGCTATACCACCGTTACTCAACGTTTATTGGTAAGGGGGCTAGTTTTTAATAATACCTACAACACATTCAAAAATCGTAAAAATTTTAAGGAGAGAAACGTTATTGCATTTTGTATGGAAATCTTTAGCCTCAAATTCCTTTTAAGCTTAGTGTTAGCTTTCAGTTATGATTTTATACATGTTACATTGTATTAAATTAATGACATTAAGAAATTGGAATTAAACTCTAGACTTTATATGACATAGCTAATTTTAAAAAAACTTACCTAAAGTAATAGTAGTGGATCGCAAATTGTACGGTATCTCGGTGGAAAAGAGAATATTATTGTCCATATCTCTTATAAAGAGGAAGAAATCTGCCACGTCTTCAGTTGTTCTGACGAAGAAATGCGCGTTGATAGCAGATTGGGAGCTGGAAGAATTAAAAAAGTTGTCACGAAAACCCACCTATAGTGAACATCATACAAAAACAACTTTTTTTTAATGCTGTTTATTATATTTCAGGCAAAAGTCGTTAGATTAAACCATGCAAGACGTCAAATTACTTTAAAAAAAAGTCTCGTTACAAAACGGTATTAATGAATTTTAGAATATGGCTGCATTATATTCGGTAAAACCATATTGCTTTTGACACGTTATCGTATCGTGTTGTTTTTAACTATGGATAAGTGGAAACTACATTACTTATAATATACATCGAAATATAATAAGTATGGAAGAGTAACGTCTAACAAAAACGACTGACAAATCCGCTCCAAAACGCCCACTTTTTGAAATGAAAAGATCTTATGTATCGACTGGTTTCAATAATCAACTAAATATTAATTGAGTTAAGGTATGAAGTCATTTATGTCAGATGCTGGTATAACGTTTGAGTAGACAGTAATTTCAGTAAGGTTTTATACCTTTTGAAAGACAAAAATCTGCAATTGGTTACAAGCTCTCTGACACAAGATTTCCATTTGTCAATATTTTTTTTCATAAGGGTTATTTGAACGCGGCCATGTCTTTCAACATTTGACGTGGATGGTTTAATACAAAAACAACACAGTAATTGAATAACGAATTTTATTAATATTTTTTTAGATTCCGGTTCGCTACAACCAAAAATCATAATACCATATTCCTAGAATGTCGCAATGCCAAAACGGACTATTCTCATAATGTCTAAAGCTCGAAATGACTTACGCCTACTTCTTAAATAACCGTATTCTTAATATGACTATAATTCATATAGACTATATCGCGTTTTGATAAATTTTCAATTCTACCATTTCCCAAAATGTCTAAAACTCAAATTAACTTCATACAAAACGTCACATTGTCAAATCACCTAGAACTCAGTATTTATAAAAAAAAATATTTAAAATTATGTTGTATTTTACAGTTTTTACGGCATCAGTGATCCTATAAAGGTTCCTTTTTTCCTTTTGAGGTACGGAACTCTAGAATTCTTGACTCGCTTATAAGGCATTTTTGTTGGATCCCTTACAACAGCATAGAAGTCATAAATTGCTAAACCAACTCTGATAAAGTGTAGTATTTATTTACATTTATAAATACGTTACACTAAAAATACTGCGTTGTTAAAAATTTAGGTATTATGAGACTATGTCATTTTGATCTTTGGATTTGTCAACAAAAGGCATTTTTGAATTTTGGTAATTATGAAACTAATGCATTTTCACCTTCAGTCTTAATAATAATTCGGTAATTATTTGAAGTTATTGTTCATTTTACCAACTGTACATTTTGAATATCGGATGTAATGTGTAAATGTTATTATGACATTTTATTGTATTGAAAATAAGTCAATTTGGGAATTTAGGCATTTTGGAACTAAGACAAAATGAGATTTAGTCAAATATGTAAAAGGGCATTATGATATTTGATTGTAGTGAACCGGAATCTTTTTTTATATGATTGAATGATTGTTCCCCTTGAATCATTTAACATACTTACTTATGTTACACTATTATAAAGTTGTAAAATAGTATATCAGAAGATATTATGTTGTAAGAGTAGTCAGCGTCAAATAGTCTTTAGCATCTGCATCCACCCAAGCCAGACGGCGTTCTTCATTTTTTGGAAAACTTAAAAAGGTCATACTTCGTTTTTTTATTATGTACATAAACTAACGATAGTAAAGATGACATAAAATTTAATTTCCTATTCATTCGAAGTAGTTGCTTGTAATTCACATTTTTCAAAGATATATTGCATAACATCGGCCATGACATTTAGGTATGGAATATTAAAAATTCAATAACTTACTAATGAAAATAAATATCGCTTTGTTTTGCATCTGTGTGGGTCCTGCACCAATTTACAATGCAACTTGGCATGGTTGCAGCGTCATTTAAATCCGGTAATCATTAATATCGATTTTTTCTTTTGTGATTGTAAACAACTGTTTGACACTACGTCAGAAAGTCGACTGATAGACAGTTCGGCACTCATTAATAGCTCCACCCCCGCCGGCACTAAGTCAGTGGGGCAGATTTTGAGCGTCGATTACTCTTCCATACTTATTATATTTCGATGATAATATATGCACATTTGTTTGTGCCCGTTTGTTTCCCAATAAATAAACTAATAAAACCATAGATTTTACACCAAACTCGATGCATTTGTAAAAAAACACTTTTCAAATATGTTTTTAAAAATAATCATTCCTTTTTTTATTGATAACTATCTGCCCGCCAGCGGCTTCGCCCCGCTGCAAATTTTCGACGTTCCCGTTGGTTTTTTCAATTTTTTTCTTATAAAGAAATCAGCCAAATCGGTTCAGCCGTTCTCAAGTTTTGCGCTTAGCAACACATTTAGTGATTCATTTTTATTTATATAGAATAGATAGATGGATTTATTTGCTCTTGACTATCTCTTAATAAAGAAAGGAGACAAGGTGCTTTGGGGTAAAAACGAAAATGGGGATATTACGAAAATTACGAATTACATACTACTAAACCAGAAAGATTTTTTGCTGTGGCAACTTTGACTTAAACGCCATTTTAGCTTTCTCCCGCGCTTATAGGAGTCATATATCACATACATACTTATCTTTTTTCATGTTTTTTTAATACCAATTATAACAAATATTTCAAAAACACTTACTATTGTATATCTCTAAAACTCAAATCCGGTTCCAACTGAAAATCATACTCCATTCCATCTTTCAATTTCTCCCCCAAGCCAATGTTGCCAGCGCACAGCAGCCTCTCCTCGTCTATACCTAGCAACACCTGCCCGGCCATAGACAAGGGTTCTGCGCAGGTTATGTTCGAATATTTCGAGTCTATGGTCAAAGATGGCGGGATGTGGTTGAGTAGGTGTTTTAGGGGGCGAGTGAAACAGTCGCATTTTAAGTTGTTTCCTATGAAAAATATAAAGTTCCCTTTACTACCTCTTAAAATGTCCGTTATTGAAAGAATAATTTATTTTTTCATTTGCGGTGTTATCTATGAAAAGGGACCTTATTGTCGATGGCGCTTCCGCCATTATTAACGATGCTCCGATATAAATACAACGTCGCGTGACAAGTGCGGCGTAAGCGCCATCGACAATAAGGTCCCTTTTCATAGATAACGCCACATTTATTCACAACAATAACATACATAAATATAACATGAAAAAAGTAAAAGAAACGACAGACGAGTGGTAATTATTGCGAAACTGTCCCAACTCAGCATATGCTGGCTGTGAAGAATACAATTCCCTAACACAATTAAATAAAAACAATAAAGAACTGAAATTATCGCTGTGCTTTTGAAAACTTTTTTTTAATGGCAAAGAGGTAGTAAAAATAACATCGTCTTTGATCTGTTATGGTATTGTTAACTCGGCCGCCATTACTGTGAACTAAATAAGAGCATCAAAACGTTGACAATACAATAGCAGGTCAAAGACGATATGGTTTTAATTTGAGAATGCAATTTAACCGTTCATAAGACGTTTTTGTATGAAAATAACCGGATAGAACCGGTTATATGCATTCCCTAGTTTTTACCTCCAAGAATAGCGACAACACCTGATAGTAAATGGTATCCAGAGGACTCATAGACATTTGAATTCTCAAGACTACGATCTAAAGATTGCAATATAACTCATCATGACTGAGATGCCCGAAACAAGATACGTCGAAGTAAACGTCAATCCATAGAAACCACGGAATAGAAAAAACAGTGGAAGTGGCATGAGCTTCGCTTAGTATCAGACCTGAGGGCTTATTGTCTAACGCACTCGGAATAACGATCGTTTTCATTTTGAAAATCGAAGGCTTGTCTGCATACAAAATGAAAACAATTGCTCCACTTTGAAGCCGGTTGCGACTGCGAGTGCGTTAGACAATAAGCCCTCTGAGGGGCTAGACAAGATGCATTACGCTAACCAGCGTTTCTATTCGTTACGTTTTTAAACCAATCGCGTCCCCTGTAGATGACGTGATACGAAAAGTCACGTGATCTACCAGCGACGTGATTGGTTTAAAAACGAAACGAATAGAAACGATAGTTAGCGTAGTGCATTTTGTCTAGCCCCTCTGTTGTCGCCAATACTCACACTATCATAAAAACAACACGCCACCATGGAAAATGATTTTGGTGCGGCTATCGTATTTACATTCCAAAACAGCACAATAAGGCATGCTAATGGATTTATTTCCGATTTTACAAATATCGAAATATTGAAATATCGAAATAAGCGATCGCGGCAAAAATATGGTAGGTTATGCGGAACTCCGCATGACTGTGCCACACGTTACACGCACACTTGACACTTCTACTGTTTTTTCTGTTCTGTGATAGAAACTACTACTGCAAAATTATTTTAGTCTAGTGGCAACCTGTTTTGGTCTTGAATTAAGACTCCAAGTATAGGCTAACCGTTTCGTCAATATATACATACACTAGAGGACTCCCGTGACTTCGTACGCGTAGAATTAGTTTCCCGCTACTCCCCCCATTTCTTCCAGTTGGGGGTCGATTTTCGGAAAATCCTTTCTTAGTGCTCACTTACATCATGAAAGGAACCCCTGTACCGAATTTCAAGTTTCTAGGTACAGTAGTTTCGGCTGTGCGTTGATATATAAGTCAGTCAGGTTTGCCTATTATATATATAGATACACACACGCCTTCATTCCCAGAGTGGGGTAGGCAGAATTACCAACAACTCTAAAAATTTGTTGATATTTCTGTAACCAAATTTTGCACAATTAGGCTAAGATATTCACCAGCGTATTAGTGACAGGTTGCAAGCCCATCACCTAACAGGACTACAAGCCTTTATTCCCTTAGTCGCCTCTTACGAAATCCACGGGAAGACATGGAGTGGCACTATTCTAACATGGAAACAACACGGGATATACAGTACCTCCAAAATACACATCAGTCCCTTGCTGCAGTACCATCCTCACCAGCGCTGGATCGAACCTGTCCAGCAAGTTGTCCCGCACATCCAGCACGCGCAGCTTCTTCGACTTAAGCAGCTGTTCAATCGGCAATTGTTCTAGCGTGTTATTGTTCAAGTATATGTGAGTTATGTTCTTAGGTAGAACTAGTTTCATTTCCGCTGAGGAAGAAATATAATAATCGATAAAATCCCCCGATATAAGTGACCCCTTCTTTCAGAGCTGATATCTCTTAAACGGCCAAACCGATTTTCATAAAACTTAGCTAAGAACCACCGCTAGAAAAGCTGCTTTCAATTAAAAAAGACGTCATCCAAATCTGGTCACCCGTTTAAGAGCTACGGTGCCGCACACACACACTCTTTTTGCGTCGGGTGTTAATTATAGTATGTAGTTTATTTAGGCGAAATATTTTGGTAGATATATACATAGGTACGACCGACGCTACTTACTTTAGTGCTTTGTCATTTTAACGTCATGTTTGAACTGTTGCAAAAATCTGTCAAAGTCGTTAAAGCGACAACGTACCAGAGTGTGCAGTATAATACCGACTCAACTAGACAAGGATAAACATACAGAACAAAATTTGTACCAAGCCGAAAATAATGAAATAAAAAAACGAAAAATGGCAGCGTTCCCAGTTTAGCTTTTACAAGAAGCCTGCAAATAAAAAACCGCCCAAGTCCGAGTCGGGCTCGTTATAGAGCAAATAACGGTAAAAAAACGTTTGTTGTATGGGAGCCCCACTTAAATATTTATTTTATTCTGTTTTAAGTATTTTTAAATTGTATAGAATTTATTCATTTCAATTTTAACTTCCAAATCACCTAAATATCTTAATAATAACTTAATCATACAAATCACATACTATAAACGAACGAACTTACAAGCTTACTTAAAACTACACTAGTATTTTTTGTTATAGCGGCAACAGAAATACATCATCTGTGAAAATTTCAACTGTTTAGCTATCACGGTTCATGAGATACAGCCTGGTGACAGACAGACAGACGGATAGTGGAGTCTTTACACTTTTGTACCCTATGGGTACGGAACTATAAAAAAGTAGGTACATCTTCTCCTTTTTTTGTATTTATAGTGGTTTCGTAGTGATTTCGCCAATGTCAGTGAAGGAGAGTGTAATCAGTAAATTAAAAAAAATTAAAAAAAACCCGGACATTTTTCAATCGGTCATCTTCCCTCCCTGTCGGTTTCCAATTCCCAATTCCCAGGTACTTACATGTTCTCGAAACTAAATCCTTCAACTGGTTGTCAGACAAATCCAAAACTTCCAAAGATGTCAAATTGCCAAGTACGTCTAGAAAAAAAGAGCTAAATTAAAAAAAAAATTACAAAATTCTTTCATTGTTTAAGTTAGCTGTCTAATGTAAAGGAATTAAAGCATGGGTCTACATTGTCTGCCATAATTATTTTTAGTCATAATGTGTTTTAGGTCATAATCATCGCAATTCATATCGTATTTTTTAAAAACTTTATTTTTCAGGATTTTTATAAATTAAACCTAACCTAACCTAGCCTTGTCTACACGTTAGATACTTCATAAATTCTGAAAGTTTACAGCTTCAGCGTTATAAAAATTATGACTAATAATAATTATGTCAATAATGAAATTATGACAAAAAAATAATATGGGAAACAAAGGGCTCCCAAAGCACATAAATATTACTACCAATCTTGCATCATAATAACATAATAATGATTGATGAATAAGAACTGTTATAATGTCAATAATATAATTACGATATCGATACAAGATAACTTGTAAAATCTGGAATAGAGGCCGTTTTAACAGTTTTAGTAGAAGAATGGTAGTTTTTTTATATTTAATATTGGCAACACAAAAAATTGACATGAGCTATGGTAGTTTTTAGTAGTTTTTCAAATACTCACTGTTCCTAATGTCATTAATGATGTTCCCTTTCAAAATCAACTTTTTTAGTTTCTGGGTGCCCAGTGTAAGGTCGTAGGTTAGGACCGGTATCTCGTTATAACTTAAATCGACTTCAAACAGATGATAGGGTATCCAGGGGTTTGCTGGGAACATCTTCTTGGTGAGAAAGCCGAATCTATTATGGCTTAGGTTGACCTGGAATATATTAAATTAATTTATCTACATCCATGTCATAACTTCCGAATAATATGTTCAAAAACGATAAGCAAATGGCCTATATTAAGAACTTGTATCTGTGGTTGCACTTTAATGTTAACATTAAAGTATTGCATGTCATTAAAGTATCGGTTATCGATGTGGTTGCATCTTAATGTTCACTTTAAAGCAGCGGTCGGCAACAGGCGGCCCATGAACATGAAAACTTATAAATATCAAAATACTAGGGTCAATATCACAAGTGCGGCCCGCCTTCAGTTTATTTTACCACCTTGTGGCCCTTGCCCGCCAAAAGGTTGCCGACCGCTGCTTTAAAGTATTGGTGACTGATACTTTAATATGAACATTAAGATACACGGCAACCACATACACAGGTTTACGACTGGATGGGGCAAGAGGCAACAGGATAGAACAGGAAAGAACAGAGCAGTTCAGGCTAGGATAGAGCGGACGTGGACTAATTAAGACAGGGTTTGACAAGAGAGTAGAACTAGGTAAGTCAGGTATGAACAGGGCCACTATTCTACATCACTGCTATTCTTATCCAAAGAGATTTAATATTATAGATAATAGAGTGGGCATCGGAGACATTTTCATAGAAAAACTTTGATCATAAGCATCATGCATGCCATCTATGACGGGCGTGTCAAAGTAGACTAAACGACGTACGACTTGTTACCTCGAGGGAACAAGTTTTGCATCACTTTTTTGTTCGCTATGCCCCGTCTATTACTACTATACATTAAGGGCCTGTTGTTTGTTCAGTAGTTAAACTGACTAATCGTTAAAAACCGTAGGTAATGGTTAAATTTCAAGAAAATGTGTCATATTTTCGATTCGATTTTCAAATTTTAACCATTAGTTCAGTTAACTACTGATCAAACAACAGGGCCTTAATGTCTTTGTTCTTATCTTACCGTTTCTAATGACAGACAGTCATCCAAGAGCCCATGCGTTTTATTATCAATTCTTTCTAAATAGTTGTATGATAGGTCCAATTTCCTGAAAATAAAAACTTAATATGTTGAAGATTAAAAGAGACTTAGTTAAGTTGTTTTGCATAGCATAGCAAACATGTTTGGCATGTGAGTGACACATTTTGTATTTGACGTAAGGCTTTCATAAGGTTAAGATATTCACCATAATAAGCATAAGCAGAGCTCGAAATATACGGGGCAAAATTAAATGACAGCTAGGGATCGCCTAATGGTTTACCCTCCGTAAAGAAGTTATCACTTCAAAAACTTACCTCAAAGCAACTAATCCTTTAAACGCTTCATTGGTGACCTTCTCCAGTATGTTATTTCTCAACGACAAATCCAGCAACTGCTGTAAACCTTTGAACGACTCTTGCGATATATCAGTCAACTGGTTGTTGGATAAATCCAGCTTGAATATAGTGGGCAGGTTGCCAAAAGCTGCTTTTGAAAGGGAGGTGAGGTTGTTGTTCTAAAAATAATTTTATTAAAATTTAAACATAGACAAATACTTAATTATACGCCTGTCTCCCAATAGGGTAAGCAGAGACTATGGAACGCCAGGTGCACCGGTCTAAACATACAACTTTCGCGTCCTCTACATTCATCCATCTCTTCATGCAATTGTTGAACCACTATGGAACCCTGTCGCATAACGTTAATCACTAATTTTGGCGTAATTTCGTTCATGTGGCTTGACGCTGTCATTATGACATGGTTCCGTAGTGGCTCAAGAATTAAAGTCCTTGTCTGTACTCAACTCTGCATCAACTGTCACTACATCTTTTCAAGATATAAATAAATGCAAGGGGACAATGTCACATAAATTGACCTAGTCCCCAACCACACCTCGGACAATGGCGATAAAATGTATGAAACAAATGCGTTGCTACGCAAACAGTTTAAGCTCGTGTACGTGAACGCGTACCATGCTTGTGTGAGTGAGATAAGACATGCTAGGGTTGCCGCCATTTAGTGCGTTCGCAAATCAGGAACGCAATATGAGATGACCTTGTAATAGCGGCGTCGAATTATTTTGTATGCTTGTAATTATATTATTATTGTATTGCGAGGAAAACAAACAACGTTACAATATTTAGAAAATAATTATGTATCCAAGTTTCTGTAAAATTTGCTTCGCGGTTGTTTCTTTAATCATTGCGGTAAGTGACACTTTACAAAGTGACACAAATGCTTGCATATTTAGCCAACAGATATAAATTTGAAAACTATTTGTACTATGCCTAATAATATAAAATTATCTTAATAATATTAAGTTCCGCAAAAATATTTAAAAAATAACGATTTAATTTCGTTTAAATATATTTAAATAGATTCATATTTGTAATTATTAATCGTGTTTCACGATATTAAATCGTTATTTTTTCCAATATTTTTGCGCAGTTGTCATTTTGAGGTTATTTCCACAGCCTAAAAATAGAGATTAATACGGAGTTTTAGTCCCGATGTGCAGAGACTAAAGTAACATTTTAAGAGCATGAGAAGTGAAAAATATTTTACGTGGCTCTGCGCACCGCGTCGTCGCGTCCTTGCCATCCGGTAACTGTGAGGTAACCGAGAGCGGGTGGGCGGCACTTTTGACGGGAGGCAGAGAGTGACCATACTGTACGCTAGTACTCTTTATTATACTGTGCCCCAACTAAGCTCTAGGCTTGTACTATGGGCACTAGACAATGATATAAATACTTAAATACATTTAAAATATCCAAGATTCGGAAATCAACGCGCTCATCACACACATATTTGCCCATTACGGGAATCGAACCCGAGACCGCAAGCTTCGTAGACAGGGTCTCTCTCTACCAACTTATAGACTAAACGAGTCAACGTAGGTTTAGTATGGTACTGATAGTTTAATAAATATGGGTCGGTAGCTTTGGTAGTTTTTGATCGTGGATTTAGTAGTTTTTGGTAATATTATAGTAGTTTTTGGTAAGTCTTGGTAGCTTTAGTAGTTTTTAGTGGTTCTTACCTGCAAATACAAATACTGCAAGCTACTCATAGAGTTCAACGCTTGCCACGGCGGCCGAGTCAACCCGTTCTGCGACAAATCGAGCCCTTGTAGCGTTAGTAACCCAGCAAAACTATCGCTGGACAGGTTATCGGCCAACATATTTGACGACAAGTTTAGACGGAGCAACGCGTTCATAGTTGGCCATGTGTTTGTCTTTATTTCAGTTAATTTGTTGTGGGCAAAGTTAAGTTCGCTGAAAAAGATAATAATTTTTTTATGGCATATAAATTATGTATTTATTTAAATACTCGTGCTTTTTTACACAAAATTAAAATAGTGTATAAAAGGCGTACTTAATACTGCAAGCATTCTCTACCAGACAACCTTAAGGCGAAACAAAAATCATAAAGTAGGTAACTGCAATAAAATGACAACTAAATCTGGAAAAATGTTGAACTATTAAACTATTTTATTTTTAAAGTTGGTTAGCAACAGTCAAGTTTTTTAATTTTTCTTTTTATTACACTTGTATAATATGTAATGATTTAAACTTACCCCAAACTAATAGGTATTTGGAATATCCTTTCCATCTCGTTAAAACTAACATCTAACACCCTACAGCTGGCTAGCTTGGCCAACCCGCCGCGCGATCCGTCCCGCAACTTGTTGTGCGACAAATCCAGCTCCAGAAGAGAGAATATCGCGCCAAAAGTCGCCGGTTTGATGATTTCCATTGAGTTGTGAGAGAGGTTTAGATATCTGAAAAGATACATAGATTAATAAACTCGGTATAACCATATTGCTATTGACATGCTATCGTATTGTCAACATTTTGATAGCTCTTATTTACTTGACAGTAATGGCGGCCGAGTTAAAAACCATGACATAAAATATCAAAAGCCATATTGTTTTACCGAACTGAATAGAGCTCCTGATTTTATATCTAACTAGCTTCTGCCAGCGACTTCGTCCGCGTAGAATTCGTATTTTTGTCATCCCAAAAAGCAGCCTAAGTAACTCGGGGATCATCATAGCATTCTAATGGTGAAAGAATTTTGAAAATCGGTCTAATAGTTTTTGAGTTTATTCGCTACAAACACAGATATAAATACACATAGATAACGCAAATGCATCAACTTCGCGTGTTCGATTCCGGACTTAAACCCCGACCAAGCGTCGGGGTTGGCCGTCGCTACGGACGTTCCGCGCGCCTGTTGCAGCCGGTCGGCCGCGAACATTAATAAAATACCTCGTTGCGTGATAAGATAATAAACTGCAATATCCTAAGAAAGCGACGACTTTGAATCGATTTTGCGCGGAAAACGGAAAATTCTCTTCTCTTGGTGTGTCCCAGTTGGTAGCAAAAAGTGACGCGGTTGGTTTTCATAAAGATTGAGGTGTTGACGTTATCTATGTGTATTTATATATACAAATATTTCTTCTTTATAATATTAGCGTAGAAGACGCCTACGACTTGTTAGTTCCCCGCTACTCCCCCTATTTCTTCCCGTTGGTGGTCGATTTTCGGAAAATCTTTTGTTAGCGCACTCCTAGCGTACCCAAGAAATACTTCCTCCAAATAAGTCCCTAGGTCTGTTGCATGTCAGTCAATCACTCAGTCTCAGTGCAGTTATATATATATATATATATATATATATATATATATATAGTTCGTTCGTTCAAATAGTGTGCATTGCAACCCTTTGAAGTCACCAACACCGCTTTGTGCGCTTCTTTATACCAATTGTAGCCGCACATCAAAGCATGCAAACTATTTGAATGAACGAACTATAATATATAAGTTATTGTCCACTTGTTCAAAGACAAATATATAAAAAAAACATATATATTAAAAAAAAAACATCGGTACCTCAAAGAAAACAAGTTTTGGAAGACGGCATTGAAAATCTCCGACAGGTTGTTATGGGAAATATCCACTGTATGAAGCTCATACAATTTGGGAAAAGCCATTTTTGGTATGTTTGTTATTTGATTGTATGAAGCGTTTAGCACTCTTATACCGGTCATATTTTGTATGGGTATCTGAAACATTTAAAAAAAACAATATATATTTTTTGTCACAAGCATTTGATGCTAAACTATACTTTTGTCATCATCATCGTCTATTAATAGTCCGACACTCGGCCGCTCAAAGTGCTACCTCATCGAGTTACCGAAAAAAAGCAAATTGGAAACTGTTCTAGAATTTAAGCAGGCTTAAAGCTAATTTCTAGTTAAAAAAGCTTATTATTCAGTCAACGAATACTTAAATAATAGCTGTAATACATAACAATGAGCATGTTAGTTATAAGATCCAAATTTGTATGCCCTAAGGCAGAACATAGCTGAACCAATTTATATGTTACTCACCATCTAGCATAATTTAATTTACATTATGTGTAACAAATAAATGATTTGATTTGATTTGATTTGATTTGGATAATTCCACGATAATGTAACGAATGTTACCATTTTACTGCGTGTTTTTTAAAACTTTTAATGCTTATATTTTTCTATATATACTTTTAAATGCGTATATAAATAGAGTTAAATGAATTCCTCCATTTTGCAATGTAACTAAAAAAACAAGCAGAATGCTAGAAATTGGTAACTTACGTTACTCTGCCATGGAATTGCCCAATTGTAGAAACACTGGACGATTAGTTGTCCTAAAATAAGTAGTAGTTTTTGGTAGTTTTTAGTAGTTTTTCCACTCACCTGCCCAAAATCCACAAATTCATTATAAGCAACGGTAAATTCTCCCGCATAACTGTTTTCATCAAACGCGCTTCTGCTAATATTCCTCAACTTATTATGGCTGAAGTCTAGCATTGTCAAATTTTGACAGTTCTGGAAAGCGCCCGCCTCTATTTTTGAGAGTTGGTTGTGGGAAATATTGACAGTGGCTAGATACAGGTCTGTGAATGCTTGTGTGTCAATGTTCTGGATTTTGTTTTCTGCTAAATTTATAAGCTGAAAGAAATAATAGATTAAAGATTTGCTGATTTGCTGAGCGATTTTCTGCAACACCCGTGCACAAACCAGAATTTATTATACATAAAAACCTTCTTCTTGAATCCACTCATTCCCAAAATATCCCATTTAAAAACATTAAATTACTCTCTTTACCAGGGGGCTTATTGTCTAACCGTTAGACAATAAGCCCCCTGGTAGACTCTAACGCACTCGCAATCACGATCGTTTTCATTTTGAAAAGCGAAGGCCTGTCTGCATACGAAATGAAAACAATTGCTCTACTTTGAAGCCGGTTGCTATTGCGAGTGCGTTAGACAATAAGCCCTCAGGTTCTCAATAAAATGATTCGAAATAGAGATGCGCCGAATATTCATTTGGTACTCGGTATTCGGCGTATTCGGCATCTTTTTCACTATTTGTATTCGGCCGAATTATTCGGTTTTGGTGCCGAATATATTCGGTTCGAGTATTTCTATTTTCTTGGCTACACGACACGGTATAGAACTAAAAAACAAAACTTCTTATGTAAGATTTGTTATTTTTGTATTAATAAGCAGCTTTGTTTTTATTTGTAACGTAATCTTGCGATGTTTTGAAGCAAAGTGACAGCGCGGAGTGCGTGGGTAAGGTACGGCTCGCTCGTCATCTAGCCAGCAGCGCCACGTAGCGTACATGTTAGAACCTGTTTACTCGGCAAAACAATGAAATGGTAACCCGAATCATTCGGCCGAATATCCGGTTCGGTAAAGGTTAAACCGAATAGTATTCGGTATTCGGCTATTCGGTGAAACCACTATTCGGAGCATCTCTAATTCGAAATATTGGGTGAAGTAATGAACAATATCTAAATTTGAATGTTTAGTTTTGGGATTCCGATATATTGACAATCTGTTATTTTAAAATACTTGTATTTCGGGAATGAACGCTTGAATCACTCTATCTATTGATGAAAACCGCATTAAAATCCGTTGCGTAGTTTGAAAGATCTAAGCGTACATACAGAGGGACAGACGGTGGGAAGCGACTTTGTTTTATACTATGTAAAGATTAGGAGAAACTATTCTTTAAAAAAATGAACCCAGTACACTCACCTCCGCATATTTGACCTGCTGGAACATTTGGTAGTCGACCTTAGTGATCAGATTGCGGGCGAGGTCGACTGTACCTATTCTAGTGACGGCCGAGAACGTGCCACGACCCACGTCGGATATTTGATTGTCTTGAAGAAATAGACGTCTGGAAAACATAAAAAAACGGTCAAGTGCGAGTCGGACTCGCGCACCGAGGGTTCTGTATTTAAGATAACATGCTTGCTAACCTAAAAAGAAAATCCTCATTTTCATTCGAAGCAATAAGGTCCATTTTGACTAGACCAAATTTTAATACAGATATTTCGAAGTTTATTTGTTATTTCTCAAAAACTGTAAATAATGAACACTTATTTTATTTTCCTCATAAAATATAAGTATTTATCTATACGTCCGGAATTTCAGTTTATGTATTTGCAGATTAAGCCCTCCCATATGCTATAATCAAACCACTTTCATTTTTGAATCCCCCATTCTAGACCCCTTTTTAATTATTTATAATATTTTTTTTTTTTTTACCAGAATCAGATGATGGCAAGCAAGTTATACAACTATGCCAAATTTCAAGTTGATAGCATTTGTAGTTGCTTCTAGAATCTAACCTAACAGAACCTAACGAAGTTTAACTGCCGAACTCAGAGAAGTCAATTAAATTTAATGCTTGTTTGGTAACGCGTTGTCTTATTCTATTGCTATAGCAAAGAAAGTGACAGCAGCTACTTTAATCAAGCATTAAATTTAATTGACGTCTCTGAGTGCGGCAGTAAGAAGCCGATGCCATGTTCGTTTAACTTTTTTCGGGATTTTGCCAACTTTCAGGTAAATATCGTACGGAATTTCCGATCCCGGATGAAGACGGATGGATCAACGTGCCGTAACGATGATATATATCTCACCTCAAGAATCTCATTCCTCTGAAACTGTTGGTGTCTAACTTCTTTATTTTATTGTTGTCCAAATGTAATACCTTTAAAACGGTATTTCTTGCGAACATACCCCTGAAACATAAATAGAACATATTAGTATACATAACCTTCACGCCTGTCTCCCAATGGGGTAGGCAGAGACTATGGAAGGCCAGGGGCATGTTTTAAAAAGCTACAAGTAACAATTTTACAGGTCTAAACTGGCAACACTGCTCAAATGGCTGGTCGTCATTGGTCGAGGTTGTGTCAAATGGAAACTTGTAACCTGTAAATTGTTATTTGTAGCTTTATAAAAACAGGCTCCAGGTGCACCGGTCAAAACATACAACTTTCGCGACATATTAATTTATAATTTAATTTATTTGTGTGCATTTCCTTCTTGGGGTTTGAAAACATTTTTTATTATTACTTATCAATAACATTATAATGAGAAAATGTGTCATTTTTAAAGTGCAATGGGAATTAGTATGTTTTTTAATTAAATATCGTTGTATTTCATTATAACGTTGACATTGATAAAAAACTATTTATTTTCCAGAGTTTAAAAACGAGCCTTTATTGATAAGAAATAATGAATAGTATCAAATCATAATACGTAACAAAATAAATGGTAATAATAAGCATAATAGGTAAATAACCATAACCATGTAAAATTATTATAAATCTAGTGTATTAGGTAAATCTATCTTGCGGTTATACCCTAAGTATTTACCCTAGAAATGAGAATTGTATTTACCTTAAATCTTAATTTGACAACTTCATTTTTTGTTGATAATATTTTATACTAATTCAAAGAAAAAAGGGCTTTAACTCACGACCTTTTTTATTTAATTTATCTCAAATTAAGAGTAAATGACATTTACACATAACATACAAACACTGCAAGCAAGTTTGTATCAACACACAAATTAAATCAAAATAGGTTAAAGCTTTGTTTACAGTCAAAGTCATAAATACATACACGTGCCCAAGATGCCAAAAATATCTACACGCCCCTATTCCACTAACAATAAGGTCTATGTACCTATACATATATTTGGCGCAATGGCCGTGAGATATTAATGCTTTAGACTTTACATATCAATTAGAATGGTTTTATGGACGCCTTGAAAATTTTAAACTTTGGAACAAATTAGTAAAATAAATACATACATACATAAACTCACGCCCTCATTCCCAGAATGGAGTAGGCAGAGCTACAGAATTATCAACAACCTTATAAAACTTGTTGATAATTCTGCAACCACATTTTGCACAATTAGGCTAAGATATTTACCAGCGTATTAGTGACAGGTTGCAAGCCTTTATTCCCTTAGTCGCCTCTTACGACATCCACGGAAAGACATGGAGTGGCACTATTCTAACCCGGCAACCACAAGGGAAACTAATATTTATTGCACAGAAGTAAAACTAAAAATAGTAATCCAAAGTAATAAAATAAGAATAATAAAATCTTTATTTTTAACACTTAATTGAACATGGCCGTGAGATAAATATTATTTTTGCAAAAGTGGAAACAGCTAACCGATTTATTTTGAAGTAGACATAGCTTGAACCCAAAAAAAGAACATAGGGAACTCGTCATTCCATAAAATTAGATAGTCCAGAGGAAAAAGGATGTAAACTACAAGCCAAGCTCACCTGGGTATATCTCCAATCAAATTATGACTCACATTGCACCAGCCAAGTTTTGTCAAGTCACCAATGTGAGATCCATCCAGTTTTGTTATATTATTATAACTAAAAAAAAACACTAAATAAGTTTATGTCACAAAAATCTTTCGTGAGACAAGCTGTTGCCGACTGTACTTTTTTGCAAAGTCATTATCTGTTTATCAAGACCAAACTAATGAGTCACAATACGGTGCGGTGGGTCTACGTCAAGTATAGCGGAGATCCTGTCGCCACCTTCCGACTCCATCATCAGATCACCTGATTGATAGCATTGTCATCGGGTTTACATATTTGGTCCAAATGTCAGCCCACTGTATTAATCATGGAATAGAAAAAACAGTGGAAGTGGCATGAGCTTCGCTTAGTATCAGACCTGTTGTCGCCAATACTCAAACTATCATAACAACAACACGCCACCATGGAAAATGTTTTTGGTGCGGCTATCGTTTACACTCCAAATTAGCACAATAAGGCATGCCACTGGATTTATTTCCTATTTTAGAAATATCGAAATATCGAAATAAGCGATCGCGGCAAAAGTATGGTAGGTTATGCGGAACTCCGCATAACTATGCCACACGTTACACGCCCACTTGACACTTCTACTGTTTTTTTCTGTTCTGGTATGGGTTTCTGTAATGGTAACTTGAGTCATTATGACATAGCTATGCAATTCAGTTTACGCTGACAAAAAAAGGAGAGAGCGGCATAGCTATGTCTTAACACCCCTGGTTTAAAATTGACTTGGAAATTTAACGATGCCGAAGACAAACACACACACTTTAATCATACGACACCCCTCTTTTTGCATCGGGGGTTAGTAAAAGAAAATAGCATTAAATAAAATCAAAAATCAAAAATGTGACATACCTTATATCTAAGACTTCGGTATCTCTTAGGCCTTTGAATTGACTTCGTTTCAACGTTGCCAGTCTATTGCCGTGTAGATCTAACGTTTTTAGTTTTTTTAAATTCTGTAATAAAAAAAAAACATTTAAAAAAAATTGGTTATCTAAACCGCTATCGGAAAGTTTCGATGGGTAACTCAGGTAAAGTTGGGTAAATACTATGGTAAATACTGGGTAATTGAGTATTGGGTAAATACTAGTAGGCACCAAATAGGGACTCATGTAGATCAAGGGATTGGTCTTTGCCCAGCAGTGGGACACGAAAAGAACGAGAAAAAAAGTTCCAGCGGTTTAGGCTGTATTTGTGTATTTACCTGAAAAGTCTCAACAGGAAAATCACTCAGCAACCCGTTGGTCAAGTGAAGTTTCTCCAACCGTCCTGCCGCCTCACTGCCAGCAAATATATCTTTACCTAACTTGGTCATGCGATGGCCGTCAATGGACAATATAGACAAGTTGCCCAGGATCTGGAATAATAGTATACTACAGTATGTGGCCTAGAATAGGGGATAATATTGAAAAAGGTGGCTCTATAGATCACTAGTAATTGAATCATTATGGTCCCAAATAATTAAAAGCAAAACTTTACTTTTTGTTTTTTTCTAACAAACTTGATCGTAAATTCAATGTAATGCAAACAATACAACAGTTCCGCTCAACTCAATGCATCGTACTTATTCGGAGCTACTCGGAACGTCTCTTTGACAATGCCCCCGTACCACGACATTGACAACGTTAGCGATAATATCGTTTTGCAATAACACACTGATTATGAATCGTAACTTTAAGTTCTTATTGTGTGTAATGTATGGGTTTTGGTTAACTGGGATATTTTCAGAAAAAATACTGATACTCTAGAGAGTCTCCATTTTCAAAATTATCCCCTATTCTAGGCCACACACCGTATATCACAAGTGTTAGTCGGTTATTGAAAGTATGCAAATGAAACAAAATAGCAACATAATTCTGGTTATTCTTTATTTTAAAAGGATTTTTTAACCTTCACACATCATCATCATATTTATTTTACTTCTAAGGGTCCGTTCATACAGACCGGATCGGAGAGAGCAGATTTTTTATCACGTTGGAAACAGAGGTTTGAGTCATTGTAATTAGGCTTATTTTTACATGTGCACTTCTTTTGTCATTAAGAATTGACATGAGAAGTGCACATGCAAAAGCCGGTCTGTGTGAACGGACCGTAACAAATTCTGATATTTTATTTTAACAATAGTAAATGGGACAGTCATTCTGAAATACACAATAAGGAAAAAAATATGATGATGATGAGTGAAGGTAAAAAAATGTAGTGGGTTAAGTATGTGGGAAAAGCATCTGTAATTGAGTTTATCGATATAGGCAATCCCTAGCTGTTATTAAATTTTGCCCCGTATATTCCTAGGTCTGGTAATAAGGTTGCACTTGCTACGGTAGTTCTGTTAGAGATAGCGCCATGTGTCTTAAGGCGCGTACAAATTATGCGCGGCAGCCGCGTGAGCCAATGTTCCAGCGAACATTTGCCGCGCGAGCCAATATTTTATGTCAATTTAGAGACCGCGGCTGCCGCGCGTGGCAAGCGATCCAGCTCAATAGCCCGCGCCACTTTAGTTCGTTCATTCACAACACCGTCCCAACTGCGCGCGAGCGAGCGACTGCAGTTCCTTTGATGCGGCCTCAAAAACCGACAGTGATCGGTTCGCCCCGCGGCACGCTCGTTCGCGGCAATGTCCGCGCTGCCACGAGCGGCAACCACGTCCCCATTGTGCGCGACCGCATCGCGTGCCAATGTTCGTGCGTTTGCCGCGCACAATCTGTACGCGCCTTTAGCAGGGCAGAGTAACTTACCTTAAAAGCTTCCTTAGGAAACTGCACTATCTCCGTATTCTTTAAATACAGCTCTTGTAGTGTTCTATTCACTCCAAAGAAAGCATTTTCGTCTATGATCCGTAAAGGCGCATCGGTTATGTGGAGCACCCGCACTGAGGAGCGGTGGAAGAGAGGGCCGAAGAGGTTTGCTGAAAAAAAATACATTGTACAACCAGATCTGAGATCATACAATAGGGAATCTTCAAGCAGGGCTCGGAAACGTTATTTAAAATAACGTTTTTAAAACGTTTCGAAAGGATCTTTATACAACATTTTGTTCGGAACGAAAATGAAACGGGAACGTATTCAAAAACCGGTTTAATCCACAGGACGCGCCGCGGCTCGTAATATTCGTTCGTGGCTTCGTTTCGAACACCCCAGAAAATGGAAAAAACACGGTTAAAAACGTTTTATTAAGACTACGCCGAGCGTACGCCGGATGTACAGTGGCGCCCTCATCACTATTATTGTGTTTTCTAATTAACTAAAGAATTTCCTTGCAATCGGACGATGCTTTTTTGTAGCGCAAGTAAAAACACAATTTATGGGATACGTAACAAACTTTGATAACAATTACCCTATGAGTAGTCAGGTTAACGGGAAAAGGTGGCCACTTTTTTCCGTTAAGTTGATAACTCAAAGGTCAATTGTTATTAAACTATCTGATATGTCCTATGCTCGGCGTAATCGAAAACGATTAAAATTTTGATCCTGATCAAAAACGATTTCCATAACGTTCCGTTCGAACGAAAACGAAACAAATCGTTTCTTAGGTATTAAAGACGAAACCGTTTCGAAAAATAAACCGTTATCCGAGCCCTGTTCTCATGAGTTTTTTCACAGCATCAATAAAAGCTGATTCATTTAAGAAACAGTTCAGAAAAATCTTTTTTTAAGATACAAGCCCGCAAAAATTTGTTCCTATCTGTTTCTAGCAAAACAGAATTTTACATGGAGTTTATATGGCCGACGTGTTACACGTCACAGTGCATATCGGATCTCTGTCTAATCGCTGTCTAATCAGCAATTTTAAATGCTTGTATCATCCGTATTCCTTGCACTTTTGGTGATCTTTTTTACGGTTATTTCATATTTTGTTGAGAAATGCGATTTAAAAAATCCAAGCATATTCCCTATTATTAAATAGATTAAAACCCCTAAAAATTAACACTACAAAAAACAAACAAAAACAAAAAACTACAAACCATCACTGTTCGATTTGTTTGATAACTCTTAAACATAACCCCAGTTAAATTAGCTCTCTATTTTAAAAAAACGCGTCTGATACAGTCATCCAATTTTTTTCTAAACATCTAAGACTACCTTTTTTTTATAAGTGTGTTTATTGTCCCCTCATCCCCTGATATTTATTTTATATTCAGAAATAAAAACAACTTACATATTTTACATTCTTTGAGCAGCAACTTCTCGATTGGCAACCCTAGCCCTGCAATGTTCCCCAAACCAACACTAAGCACTGCCAACCCTGAGTTCTCGCACCGCACATGCAAACCTGTATCTGTCCCTTTCTCACACACACATGGATGTAACAGTTCCAATTTTTGTTTCGGGCATGGGTAGGCAGGACCAGGTGGTATATATTCCAAATTTGAAAGTGGAAGAGTTGCCAGCGTAGCCAGGATTATTATTAGTGTTGCCATGGTGGTGGGGTGTGATCTGAAAAATTCAATAGTCAATGAAGAATGTATGTAATGTCAAAGAAAGAAGTGTAAAATATGTTTATAAGAGTTGTTACAGAAATCATCCTAAGTTGACTAAAGATAAACAAATAAGGGTCTCTCCACACCTATCGACGCGGAATCGGCGTTAGCTGATCAAAAAACTCTTTATGTCTATGCAATAAGAGCGAAAAAGACGTCGATCGGCTCGGCCGACGGGAAACGACGTCTATCGACCCGAAAACGACGATTTGCCGTTAAGCTGTTCGCATCCGTACGCGTTCGCATTCTTACATCGCCGAGTAACGCCGATCGGCGCCGGCGAGGGCTGAACAGTTCCGAGCTCGGCCGAGTAGCTACGATGAGAGCCGATTAGAGCTGGCGACAGCCGTTCAGCGTCGATAGGTGTGGGGAGACCCTTACTTTTACATATAGGGCTATCTGACGGCAGTACGGGGCACGCGAGAGTCGACCGTAGGTTTACAGCTGCTGCGATAGCAAATCGCAGGCGATCGGGCGTTTCTGCGGCCGTACCGAGGATGAGACTGCTGAACGTAGGTTTACAACCGCTGAGATGGCCGATCGGCTAAATGCGAATAGTGTCGTGTAATACACTCGGCGAAAGCTGATTCCGAGTCGTTAGGTGTGGGGAGACCCTAACTGTGAGTGGGTATATAAATACTCGTACGTACAAATACTCGCTTTAATCTCAGGTAAATACACTGCAGGTAAATCACATCTCAGGTAAATACGCGTGATTGATGGCTTTTGTCTAATAGAACCCGAATGCGCGATCATCGTATGTTCGCGCGAATTTTACTCGTACGAACGCGCGATCAAACATATTGAACTCGAATAGGTGTCCTAACTGACAATCGCACGACGCGGTCGCGCGACTCAAATGTTTGTAAATCTATTCGCGCGAACTTAGTTCGTACGAACGCGCGATCAAACGTATTGAAGTCGAAAAGGTGTCCTAATTGAAATTCGCGCGATAATTGCGTCGGCGGGGCTCGCGTCGTCAATTCGCGCGATGATCTATTACGACATCCAGTTTTGGTAATCGCGCGAACACGCGACAGTCGCATCGCTTACTCGCGCGATAATCGCGCATTCGTGTTCTATTAAGACGATACCTAAGACTGCGAAGGTGTTTTTTAAGAAACTGTAAAATTTTCAGGATTTTTTAAAATCAAACCTAACCTAACCTAGCCTTGTCTGCATGTTAGGTATTTAAGAAATTCTGAAAAGTTTACGGTCTCAGGGATATAAAAATTATGACTTTCAATAATTATGCCAAAAATGACATTATGACCAAAAAATTATGGGTAATAACAAAAAGTTTGTCCATCAAACAGTAAAAAAACATGAACCCAGAAAACATTACACTCTTTTTGGGCAGTCGTGTAAAAATGGTTTTGCATCACAACTCCAATGTTGTTCACACCACGATCAATGTATGTACAAAAGTCAATCTCATCAATGATTTTTATGATAAACTATCAGGCGACAGGGGACTGTTTTTGCCGTCTTGGCTTAGGACAAGTTTGATTAAAAGCACTAATAAAATGACCTACATATTAATTGGCGTACTACTTTATTACAATGGTATTGCGATTCACCTTCTTAAAGGGGCTTCTAAACGGGCCATATTCTAACTGCAATATGTGGCTAGCAACTATTGGTGTCCCTCTCTTACTCGTATGTTAGAGAAAGACACCAATAGTTGCCGGCCACATATTGCAGTGAAAATATGGCCCGTTTAGAAGCCCCTTGAGTAAAATAGAGAAATCTTGTTACATTGTAACACTTTGCTAATATTATGTCATACTAAAAACAAGGTTATTATTTGATTTGATTGATTACGTTATTCCAAAAAAGCAAGACAGCGATTTTCCAATATTAGTAGAGAAATACCCACATGCTAATTAACAAATTGGTGCAATTAGTTATTACAAAATAGGTAGATTGTTCTAAAACTTGTATACTAACTTGAGATAGCTATAATGAGATTAATGAGGGTGCCATAGAATGGAGCCATAAATAAATAAAATGATGATGCAAAACTTGAAATTTTGTAACACAAAAACAAAGTATAGTCCAAGAACTGTTAAGCATTTTTAATAAGGTGTTTTAGGCACCGTGGAAACTTGTACAGTGCAACCAGTGCCTCCTTGTATTTAAATATCATTAAAGAAGTATTGTACACAATGGTAACATAAACCCTCAAACACAACACCTACTCAAAAATGCGTAACAGCTCTCGTACTAATAGTTTATGAGGTTTCGTAAGTTGGTAATAATTCATCAGTGATACCAAAACCTTTTTCTTCAAGGCTCAACCTCTTTGCGCGTAAAGAACTTTAAAAAAATCGTCGCACAAGGTCGAAAAACCTGTTTTTACAAAGTGTTTTATTAATTACATGCTTGCGATACGCATTAAGTATTTCTAATCTCTAATAGCAACTAGATTAACTAATGAAAAGGATCCTTTTAAATTGGTAACACAATGTTATTCAAAAACAATTTACTAAACGAAGTAAAGATACACTAACTTTCACTTGGAATTACGAAGGAAAACAGATCTTACCTGGTATTTTTCTTAGCTTATTCGCAAAATATAACAGTCACTGCAGCTGATGATAAACTCCAAACCACTTGCGCATAATATATTACCGTAAAAAACGTAATATTTCAACTTCTTAGCCGCGTAACCCACCCTCCATAGTCAACACAATACGGAACTAACTAAACTAAACTTTTTTTTAACCAACTTGTACAGTGACGTTAATGGCAATGTTGCCAGCTAATGACAAGCACGTCACCAACTGTCACTAAATTTTGATTTCGTAGTGAAATTTTACACCATTTCATCAATATTTTTTAAGATATACAGTTAATTACAAATTATATATCAAAATGGCACCCAAAAAGAATCGACGTGAGCCAATCCGCTGTGATGAAATACAGGGTGAAGCATTCCATACGCAAACAGATGACGTATTCACATATAATTGGTGGGAGGTATTTTGCTTTCCTTACACGCTATGCATGCGAGTTTGGGAATGTTGTATGACCTTATGTGCCGGAACGAACCAATGCCTTGTATACTGGATGATGATACAATGGATAATATGCAAGATCACCAAATTTACCACACCAGACCCTATTATCTTTCCATATTACTTCTACTTATTCTGCCAAGTTTTCATGTTGACATTAATGTTTTTGTTAATCTGGCATTGGATTGGAAAAAGTGTAGTCATACCATATTTCATGGCATTTTATTACACAATGATGGATTTACAGTACCCGGAAAGACCCCTAAATGTTACTCAAATGTCTTTTAGAAAATACTGTTTCAAAAAGTCCGAAATATTTGATATTCCGGCAGGTGAGAACAATGGGCTACAGATGCATGCAAGCTATCCATTGAGTTTCATTTGTATTGCAATAGATTTGTACATTTTGGAGAAGGTTTTATAAAATACAGCTGAACTCCCCCTTTTTTTATTCTTCCCTACCGACTAATAACTTTTCGAAAATGGCCCTAGGTACCTACTTTAAAACTCGGAAGTTCAAAATTAAAATCTCCCATCTCCTTTTCCCGTTTTAGTCTCGAATGACGAGTCAACGAGTGATAAAGTTAAATTCTATTTTCCATCAGTATTGTAATATAAATGTCAAAGTTTGTGAGGATGATTGCCTTTCGATCACCCAAAAATTGCTAAACGTATTTGGATTAAATTTTATCATACAGTGGTCCGATACTTGGATTAGCGCATAATATAAATAGAATAGCGCATAGAATATTAGCGCATGGCTAATTTTGAAAACAAGAAATTCTAAAGTTTTTGAGTTAAACAAAAAACGAGTTCTACGCAGACATTGTCGCGGGATAAAGCTGGTTAATATATTAAGGCCCGTTTCTCAAAAAGTATTAGTCTAATAATATTAGTGTTTTATCTAATTTTGTAGTTTTATTTACACACGTGAAGTCGAAAAGTGGGTAAGGAGTTTCTTGGTCGACTATACTTACTGGATATAACTAAATAGTTTTTTCTCCGGTAAAGATAGAATAGTTTTAACTTTTATAGCGAAACACGATAAACGAGTCGACGCTTCGTATGCCTAAGGATGATTCGGGTAGGTATAATTTTCAGAAGTACATTTAATTTATTTATTAATTTATGTAATTTTTCAATGTTTTTTTGTCTGTTAGACGAAGTTAATATGTTTTACCTTTATCGCGAACCTTAGGTGATAATTATAATAATAATATGTATACTACTGTCATTAGGTACAAATGGAAAATCGTCCACGTGAAATAACCATTCTGAAAATGGGTCAAAAGTAATAGTGTCCAAAGTGAATTTAGTCAAAATGTAATTGTGCTGAAAAGTATTTACAGCCAAATTTATATTCGTTGTAAATTAATTAAGTCCCAATGGAATTTTGTCCATTATAAATGAAATACGCACAAGTGAATGTAGTGTAATATATGAATTAAGACCATACAATATAATATAAATTGTACAAATTTCAGGTAGGACGTATTTACAATTGGTCATATTTCTGAGTGTACGTAAATACAAATAGACATATTTTTTTCGACCAATATCATATTGGACAATTTTACTATGGGACATGATTCCATTTTAGACGTTTTTCAAGATGGACAATTTTCCTTTTTGTTGTATTTCAAATGGTCATTTTTCTGAACTGACGTATAATTTCGTGGACGATTTTCCATTTGACCCTAATGCAGAGATCGGAATAGGCAGAGCTAATTTGCCTAAACTTGACGCATATTCATTCATGCGTGAGTGAGAAGGGAATACATTATTGAATGAACATGCACATGCATCAAGTTTAGGCAAATTAGCTCTGCCTATTCCAAACTCTGCTAATGTCAGTAAATCTTTACATGCAATAGTAACAAAGGAATATATAGACAAAACAAAGTCTCTTATGGCCGAACCCTATATTCAAACCGCGGACAGATAGGCTTACTTCGGATTAAAATTTGACACATTTTGTACGGGCAAGTGTCAAATTTTAACCCGAAGTAAGCCTTATCTGTCCGCGGATTGAATATAGGGTTTGGCCGTTAGTAACTACCTAAACCTTGAAATAAGTTTAGGTTTTATCTATTTACTGATCATAGTGTAGGGCAAAATAAGAAACAAAATATCGTATGTATCAGAATTTTCTATACTCTGTTTACGGTATTTTTCTTAATGCGCTGGCAACATTATGGGAGAAAATTCAGTAAATGGTAGTATTAGTTAGACAAGGGTTACACGATCAGTTTGGCGTCAGTTCAGTCCGTGCTCGAAAGGGACGCAGCTATATTAACATAATAGCTGCGTCCCCCTCGATCATGATTGAACTGACGCCAGACTGATGAAATACTGAGCGTGTAACCGATGTCTTAGTAGTTCACGATTTTTCCGTCAGTCCACTCCACCGAATGTCTCGAGAGGCCGCTGAAAGTGTGTTAGGCAAATGTTAACATCATTTCACAATTGTTAACAATTTCCTCGTGAAATTAGCAGTTCCGCGGCCTGCAAAATTCATCCGGGAAATAATAACGAACAACCAGCACAACATTTTTACTGGTAAGTCGTGTTTTGTGTTATATGAGTAATTTTCTTAGTAGTGAAAAAGTGAAATTGAGATTTCTTTCACGTAACTGTGTGCCGTGTTTTATTCTAGTTATTTGAATAAGAAAGGGTGTGCCTGAGGTCTTTGTTAGGGTATATTTTCGTATCTATCTGTATGTAAATGAGGCTTGGTCTTGTGTTGAATTGCCATATAATTATTAGGTTTGTATCAGGTCAGGGCTCCAACCAAAATACAGTTTGCGTGTGTAGGTATTATGAATGATCTCAAGCGTAAACTTAATCTACAAAGTGTAAACTACCTACGATATGTTATTAGACGGTAAAAAAACTTCTCTTCACTATGAATACATGTTTATATAACTTTCTAATAGAAATTACAACTTTTTTAAACTATATAAGGTTTTTCATTATATTGGAACATTATTACAATATTTTATAATAATGTAATTACTAATTTTATATTACTTTTAACTAACTGAAAAAGCAAACATCGCCCTAGTTTTTTTGGTCCTAAAAAAAAAATGTTCATTGTTCTACATAGATGTGAGTAGGGTTGCCAACCATACTTTGTAATAACGTATCCTACGTTATTTTGCTTCATTATATTTTATACTTTTGAATTAAAAAAAGTACTGTGACTTATGCGTATTGGATCTAAATTGATGATGGAACGCAGAATCAAGACTTGCAAAATTTCTGAATGTGCGTGAAGTTTCATTACAGTACAGTGTGTTAAGAGCACAAACAAGTATGTTTTCAACCAAATAAATAAATACACATGAAGAACAATTTTTTAATTTGGTTATAAGTACTTTTATTTTATACTCGTCAGTCAGGTATATACGTTATTTTCCTAAAAAAAGTTGGCAACCCTAGATGTGAGGTCATAAACTAGTAAAAATAACAAAATATTTAACAAATAACAAATGATAAATAATTACTTTTTAATTTTTGCTTTAATTATCATTAAATAATGTCCTTGTATCAAGTCAAGATCAGTTATTTTTTAGCATGTGGAAGGCAAACGAGCACACAGACCACCTGAGGCCCGTTTCACGAAGCTACAAGTTACAAATTGCAAGCGGAAGTCTCTTTCTAACTCGTACTGCTAGAAAGAGAGTTCCGCTTGTAATTTGTAACTTGTAGCTTCGTGAAACGGCCCACTGATAGTACGTCAGATCTGTGACCCATAGATATTAAAGTTCAAATCAAATCAAATCAAATCATTTATTTGCTTCCATGTTACATAAAAGGTACTTATTACTAAAATACACTCGTAAGACATGAACCCTGATAGGGTATAGCAAAAGGTTTCATAATACTTATTACATTTGTTTATTAAAGTATTCACTTGTTACAACTTTATAACATTCAAGAAAATAGAAGAAATAAAAAACAGTAATAGACTATAAAATACAAAACTGCCTTAAGCTAATAACAAAATTTAGAGACTATAGGTACATGTTAAAAAATAAGAATTATGATATTAATAAGGAAATTAATTTAATTTGTTATGCTACCTACAATCTTTAAAATTAAATTAAAATGAGTGAGATCGTTAAATTTGATCTTGCATAAACTCTGCTATTGAGTAGTAGCATTTTTTTGCAAGAGTGTTTTTTAGTTTTTTAATAAATCCATTAAAGGATTTTTCATTTTTTATGTGCTGTGGTATTTTATTATAAATGTTTATGGATCTATAATATGGTCCATTTTTGAATATTTCTAATTTTGGTTTTCCAGTCTCCAGACTACAATCTTATGACCAGTGATTAGATCTAGGATGCTATTTGGGGTGAACAACCTTAAACATTATGCTTAACATGGATATGACTCGGTATTTCCCGGGATTTTTGAGAAATGGGTTATAGTTGATAATTAATAACTTTTGTCAAGGGTTAAACTAAATAAACTGAATGAAAATGTTCCCTATCTATAATAGGTCATTTATTTTACATTTACTTTTAAAAAATATTATAGATATAAAATAACTCTTAAGCAAAAATGTACCTTGTTGTTATTACATATTTTGTTAATTTTATAGAGTAAACTATTTAAAAATACAAGTTATTTATCTTTTTATAAAGGTAGGTAACAAAAAGACTCGCGGGATTGTAAGTCATTATTCATATCCATGTTAAAATAACGAACTTAAACCCCGGGAAATTGAGTTTTTTTTTACTCTATCACAACATATATATCTCGTTGCATGAGTAAGTTTTTTTTTGGTGGTCACAGGTCTAACCTAACCTACGTAATTAATGTTTAAAATATCCTAAAAACATCGTGGTTTTACCAGAAAATAGCATTAGATGGAATGAAATTCAATGAAATGATACAGTAGAGTTCATAAATATGTTATTACAAAATTAGAAATGAAATAAGTTACTGTTGTTTTCGGTCTATATTGGAATCCATAATATCGTTTGTCCTAATCGTCATTTGTCCTAAAAGCCATTTCCGTCTGATATTTA
Organism: Acleris cristana; assembly: GCA_948252455.1. Taxonomy (NCBI): domain Eukaryota; kingdom Metazoa; phylum Arthropoda; class Insecta; order Lepidoptera; family Tortricidae; genus Acleris; species Acleris cristana. Next base: position 1,125,568 of record OX411799.1, read on the forward strand.
AAACTTTTACATAACCTAACCGCAGGTATTTTTGTAAAGCTTAAAAAAATGTCAGAAAACCAGTTTAGGATAAACGATAAATTAGAACAAATGACGATTAGGACAAACGATATTATGGATCGCGAATGACACCCTGTTCTTTTAATATTGACCGATTTTTAATTTAAAGATGAAACAACCAGATAAGATATATATTAAGAACCCTATGCATAATAGGAATACAACTCATTTTATAGTTTTTCAATAGCATTGTTGTGGTGATACCAGTAGTGAATTAAATGTTGCCTTTTTATTAAAGCATTGTTATTACCATGTTTACGCTCATTACATTACAGATCTTTTTTTTATTATTTCTTGAACTATTAATGCTACTCAAAGTAATAGGGAATATGCATGTTTTTTTACAGCTTCAATAAACGCTGATTCATGTAACAAACAGGTGAGAAAAAACATTTTTTCAATAGCTATAAAAATAACCAAGATATAAGCCAACAAAGATTGTTCCTATAACTTTCTAGCTAAACAGAATTATACGTGGAGTTTATATGGCCGAACTGCACAATGACGTCCACGGTGCACTTCGGATCTCTGTCTAATTAGCAGTTTAAAATTCTTGTATCATCCGTATTTCTCGACCGATTTTAATTTTAATTTCACTTTTGGTGATCTCTTTTACGGTATTTTCACATTTTATTGAGAAATGCGATTTAAAAAATCCATGCATGTTCCCTATTGAAATGCCAATGGCTTTAGAAGTTAGCTGCTTTAAATTTATGCCTTAAATAAATGACAGTAGCATAAATAATCGCATATTATAAACATCGATCAAATTTTTACCCAAATAACTTGCAAATCAACTTTATTTCTACTAAGATGGAATATCTCGAATGATATCCTTACTAATATTATAAACGCGAAAGTTTGTATGTATGGATGTTTCTGCAACGGCTGAACGGAATTGGATGAAATTTGGAATGGAGATAGCTTATACCCTGGAATAACACATAGGCTACTTTTTATACCGGAAAAATTAAAAGTTCCCGATAATCGAAATCTACGCGGGCGCGAATTAAAAAAAGACCGGTCAAGGGCGAATCGGACTCGCGCACCGAGGGTTCTGAACCGCCGCACAGTAGGTATTATTAAATTATTGTATTCCGATTTTAAATCAATTTCGAATCGAATCAGCCCTTGATCAAATTTTAATATTTGTTGGTTTTCTTAACGGCTTCTATTATAATTTTAATTTATAATCATACGCTTCCATGTGTTACAGTATTTACGATTTACAAAAAAATATGTCGATAAAAATACCCCTTTATTATTTCACATTTCTTTTTGTTAGTAAATCCGCCGTAATAAAATAACACCTTTGATTATTTACTCTCTAGATAGAACTTTGATGACATGAATGCGTCGAAATTTTTATCAGCTAACTGTTAGCCTATAAGTAGCTTTCCGCTCCTTAGTGTCAATTGTGTTGTCAAGGGAGACGGTCGTGTTACAAGTTAGAATTTATTTCGCTAAAAAAGCACAAAAATGACGAGTTGCGTTATTAAAGTGTGTCGAAATTACAAAGGACGTATTAAATCAACCAGCAAAGTCACCTACCACCCATAAATAATTCAGAATTCATAGTATTTCTTTCAAAAATCAATCAATTAAATATGTTTAATTATTACGATTCCCTCTTGGCATTATTGTTGGTATTGCCAGTTTTGACATGCGAAATTCCCTAGGGGGGTGAAATTATTCCATAATTCGATACTCACTATCGAAGTATGGAAGTTAAGTTTGGATATGTATACTTAATAATAGAAAACTGCCAAGTGAAAGTCGAGAATAGTGGACATTGATAAAAATATATTGTGACTTACAAACTGGAAATTTGACATGGGGTCAGCTGGCCTATTGCCTAACGCACTCGCAATCGCACGGCATATTTAGCAAAACATTAATGAAAAGTCTTAATTTTGAACGTAATAGTTTTGTTTCACAAATACATTTTTTTTTTTTTATACTGGATAAGGGCCGAACCTTAAGTACCCGAAACCGACGTGCATGCATGACTCGATGTGTGAATGTGGAAGAAGTGAAAGAGATTTGTCAGGATCGTAGCAAGTGGGAAGAAGTGGTCTCTGCCTACCCCTCTGTGAAACAGGCGCGATTTAATGTATGTATGTATTTATTTTTTATAACACTTAATTAATGACGTCTTATCTGTTTTTTTTAATAAAAATCAAATTACTTAAAACGTTTTATTCGGCCAAAAAAATAACTTTTTCAAAATGTCTTACTTTTATTTTGCTCCTCAAAATTTGCCGGTGAGTGTGTTTTGTCAATCGAAAACCTTTAAGGCAACCATTCCAATTTGAATTGATATCTTTTTAGTTTTTCAAACACCTCACAACAACTAAACCAGATCAGGTTTTCCAGTAAAATGGGAAATATTTCTTTAGCTGGCATCCCTATGTATGCCCACAGAGATAACTAGAATGACGTTTTGTGAGTGTCAGACAAAGCAGTCACGCACACAAGCATACAAAAACTGGCCTGTTTCTGTCGTAGTGATTACAGGGCCACACTCTATCTAGAGAGTAATGATCAAAGAATAACACATAATTATCATACCCTGAAAGAAAAATAACCCGCTATCTATTACTGTTCAAAAGATACTGCTCTTAAAAGTTAAGACGGACGGACGGACAGCGTCTGGTTCGGGTACGGAACCCTAAATAACCATAATGACGTCGTATTAAATCTAGTTTTAATCCATTGTTTTTATAGGTACGTAGTTTAGTCATTCACTTCAAATTGGAATGGCCCATCTCATTTGTATGCTTAGAACGACTAGCATATACCTAACTATGCGCAAGCGACTCGCCGTCCGCTGTCAGTTTTCTTGATGACTTGGATGATGCAAAATGTATAGGTGTTACTGCATTTCTAAGGTTCCGTCCAAGTGCAACGGGACACTATTAATATGATTTATTCGCATAAAGCACTTTCGCAGAAAGTCGACAGAGCTCCGCTGGCGGAGCTCCTATTTTTCGGTGGTCCGCCCTCCGGGCCAGCTGATAACGTGACATGACCTAAACCTACCTCATATTTATGATACTTTGGTACGGAACCCTAACCTAACCTAACCCTACGGAAAACATTCTCAGTTTCACTCGCTATTTAACAAATTGTAATTCAGCCTTTATGCTTCCTATATAAGATGTACTAGACGTGGAAATACGTAATATAAATTCAAATAAGTATGTTTAATGCGTCACAATGCGAACAATAGCGATTTACATTATAATATAGGCACGTTAAAAAACTGCTAAGATAGTAGTGTTGGGTAGGACATGAATTTATAAAAAACCGGCCAAGTGCGAGTCGGATTCGCGCACGAAGAGTTCCGTACAAAATTAGCCAAAAACGGCAAAAAAATCACGTTTGTTGTATGGGAGCCCTTAAATATTTATTTTATTCTATTTAAAGTATTTGTTGTTATAGCGGCAACAGAAATACATCTGTGAAAATTGCAACTGCCTAGCTATCACGAATCATGAGATACAGCCTGGTGCCAGACAGACAGACGGACAGACGGACAGCGGAGTCTTAGTAATAGGGTCCTGTTTTTATCCTTTGGGTACGGAACCCTAAAAAACGTTTCTTGTATGAGGACTCACTTAATTATTACACTGGAGTCCCTTGAGCCGCTTCTTCTCCGCAATGATGGTCTTGTCCGAAGCGCTGGTAGATTCGGTTCACTAATGTTTTACCAAATAATCATTTGACAAACTATAGTTTACAAAATTTCATTTCGCACAGAGATACTTCCCGCCGCATTATTTAACAAAGTATGATGGGCAAATTGGCCCATATAACCAATTCAAATCTCATGTATACCACGTGAAAGCTAGTTACATAAGCTTCATTTTCTAATAAGGGGACAAACCACAAAAACCCCGGAGAAGATAGTTATCAGCCTTCAAATATTCACAGACACAACGTTTATTACTAAATACACTAGCTGTGCCCCGCATGCGTTGCAATGCTATTTCCCGTATATCCGACTCACGCTTGACCAATTTTTTTAGACTAAACTATTTCTTATGAAACTGATAGCCATCATATACAAAAAGATTTATTCCAATCCGACGGGTACTTCCAGAGATTACCCCGTTAAAACAAACACACAAACCCACAAACAAAAAAACTATTCTGCTTTATTATATTAGTAAATATTTTTAAAAATAAATACAATAGTATAGTAGTCTAGTCGTCATAATACAGGGGTCGGATTTTTCATCGCATGGTGAGATGAAAGAAAACTGTGGAGTCGATATTAAAGCTAAATTTTAATTCATATTCATACTCATTCATTTAATTAAGAACGAAATTAAATTATAAATAAAATAAGTCATATGAGTAGAAATAAATTATATCGTAAATAAAAATAAAATAAAATATTACTTTTTTTTACCGCAACAAAGTAGTCTGAACCAAACAAAAGATTAACTAATTTGATATAGTTACAGGGTAAATGTAACCCTTTACCAAGCAAAAGGCTTAACACCTCCCAAATCATACTACACAAATAATTTTAATTACATTCAGTAAGATTAATTTTCGATTAACATTTTCGATCTGTCAACCTGCACAAGGGACAAAAGTATTACGGGACTAAGAAAATTGGTGAGTATGAGTATGAATATGAATTAAAATTTAGCTTTAATATCGACTCCACAGTTTTCTTTCATCTCACCATGCGATGAAAAATCCGACCCCTGAATTAATAACAATTACAGCAAATAGTGGGGTCAATAAGCCTACATACGATATAATGCTATTGGTGATTGGGCTGGGTTCCATACATTTTTGCCCATCATTGTTTTTGTGGTCAAAAGTCTAACCTAACCTAAATTATTTAACAAGTCCATGTAACCTATGTAGCATGTAATGGTTTGAGCACAAACACGTTTGCGAAATTAAAGTTTGTAAAATGTTATAGTTTGTCAAATGACGATTTGGTAAATAGTCAGGATACCGGTAGATTCACCCCATATTACCGACGTGTAAAAAAGCCCTCATCTTGCCAATTTCCTGAATAAATATTTTGTGGAATTTGAATTTGACGGAATATATAAATATATATATATATTTATATGTAAATTCCTTTTTCTTGATTATATATTTACTAGTTAAAGCACCTATTAACTAGGTACATACATAAGGAAGTATTAGTTATAGAGACTTTTTAAGAGCCAAAGGATTTTTATAATAGACTAGAGGACGCCTGCGACTTCGTACGCGTTTCGTTTCGTTTCGTTTCCCGCTACTCCCCCATTTCTCCCGTTGGGGGTCGATTTTCGGAAAATCCTTTCTTAGTGCTCACTTACATCATGAAAGGAACCCATGTACCAAATTTCAAGTTTCTAGGTACAGTAGTTTCGGCTGTGCGTTGATATGTCAGTCAGTCAGTTTTGCCTTGTTTTATAAAAGATGTGCAGACTAAATTTTGTAGTTTTTGGGCTCATAATAAGGTGATTATTTTACTAATATTATAAATTTGACGGAATTAAATTTGATTGATTGTTTGAGATACATTTTGCCTTTCGATTTTTTATTTTAGTGATTCTAAGATTTACCGTATTAGTAGTAAGGCGTTTTAGAAACATAACGTTGAAATCAAAGTCATTATGAAATTTTGACTCTTTTGACAACGAGACAATCTATACTTCTATACTAATAATATTATAAAGAGGGAAAGTTTGTGACGTTGTAGGGGGTAATCTCTGGAGGGTCTCTATTGGATCTCATAATTTTTTTACGCATAACGTATCTTTACGCATAAAATCGTTTGACCTAAAACGGTTTTTACAATAGAAAACGTTTTATTTTAATTCTTTTAAAAATGTAAACTAACCTAACTTAATCTACACAATAGACGATTATTAAATTATGAAATGTCAGCCTAAAGGGAGTTTATGCGAAAAAAAAAATGCGTAAAGATACGTTATGCGTAAAAAGTTTATGCATGAACCGATTTTGAAAATTCTTTTACCAATAGAAAGCCACGTTATTTGCAAGGGCACAGCTAGTTTTAAATAAGTCAAAAAACCTTTTTGTCAATTAGAAATTAATGCATTACGAAACCACATTATAAAACCTACTCTTGCCTGAATGGTTTCGATTTCAATCAACAAAAGGAATTATGCCTAAACCGATAAAGAAATTAAGCAACTGGTTTATGAATCGTTATAAAAGCGACGCTAATGCTAACAACGCGTATTTGTAAACACTAGCCAAGTGTGCCATGTATCAAGGTCGGTAAAAGTTACCTGACCACTTTTAGCCAATCCGTGCGAAGAATTTTACTTACCTGATTGGCTCAATTTTTAGGGTTCCGTAGGCAAACTGGGAACCCTTATAGTTTCGCTATGTCCGTAATTTTTAGGGTTCCGTAGGCAAACTAGGAACCCTTATTGTTTCGCCATGTCCGTCCGTCTGTCCGCAGTCTAGCTCAGAAACTCTTAGTACTAGAAAGCTGAAATTTGGCATGAATATACATATCAGACACGCCAACAAAGTGAAATTATATTTTAGCGCTGTTTTTTTTTATTTTACCTCCCCTACACGTAACGTGGGGATGTATTTTTTTTCTCGTCTACCCCATAGTGTATATATATGACATAATAACAATTGACCTATGACTATGAGTGAGCAACTTAACGCAAAAAAGTGGCCACCTTTTTAAGTTAACTACAAGAAGGTTAAGGTTTATTAAACTATGTTATTACGTATATACTATAAATTGTATCCCCCTTATTAAGAAACGTTGAGTAACGGTGGTGTAGCTAAACCATGCTTTGTCCTTATCTGTCAAATTCAAATGTCACAATGACAGATAAGGACAAAGCATGGTTTAGCTACACCACCGTTACTCAACGTTTATTAGTAAGGGGGTAAATGTACTTGTACAGTCGGCCTTTTTTTTTTTTCTTAATTAATGGCTTTCACTCCTTGTTTTAACAAGGTGTATTTCGCCAGTATCGAGTTTTAGACAATCGCCATGGACTTATGAGAGAAACAAGTCCATGGATATCACACGCGAGGACAATTGTTCGGTTAAAGAGATTTACTCTGGTGGACTAAACAGATGCACATGGGGTTAGCTCCACGCGCTTCTGTCAAGACACAGTCGGCCTTATAAGACGCTGAACACTTTTGTACCTTATCGCTTTGACGCCTTTGACAGATTAGTGCAGAAGTTCAAACATGGCGTTAAAGTGACAAAACACTAAAGTGTGCAGCTTCTTATAAGGCTGACCGTACAGCGAAGAAACACTCATCGATTTGAAGACAATACTTTAGTTATTTAGAAAACACAATAATAGTAATGAGGGCGCCACTGTTCGTCCGGCGTATGAACCGCGCAGTCTTGGTTTCACAGATTTCTTTTTAAATTTTAAAATGTCTGTCTGTCGTGTCCTTCATATGACTTTGTCCGTCTGTCCGTCGGCCTTGTTTGTTTTAAGCATTTGTACAGGCGCTCTGTTCTACGCGATTTAACAATATCGTTATCGGCCGAGTTAAAAACAATACGATAACGTGTTAAAAGCGATATGGTTTTACAAAGTAGAATAAAGACCCAGATCCGGCTATTTCCAGTTGTCCGTACCCCTTTGTCCGCACTGCGGACTCCTGGGATTTTTTTCCAGTAGTCCTCAGTGCGGTGCGGACCACTGGGATTCAAAATTCCCTTCTAGGTGCGGACAACCGACAACAGTAAAAAAAAAACATTTTTGTTTTTTCGCTATTAACTATGGAATTGTTTTGTTTTTCAAATAATAAAAATCTCGAAAATTATGCTTTATTGGACTTCATGTTATACCACATTATATACTCCAAATAGGCTCTAGAATCGATGGTTGAAATTTGGCGGGTTACTCGTTACCACCCTGTATATCCCCATAATAATGGAACCCGGGACCTCTAGCTTCGTAGGCAGGCTACCGAATACTTTCACCACGTTGTTACCCAAAACCAAAGATATATCTAGACGTGACGCTAAAAAAAAACGGACTTTTCGATTAAGGTAGCATTTTTTCAGGACGTTTCATTTTTTAATAATGGCAATCCTACGTGCGTCCTGCTCCTGGCGGCACCTCTCACTCACGTCACCGTTAAACAAGTACCTATAGCGACATTACATTACATCATACATTTACATACAGCGTTCTACTTTAATAGGATAGGTACGTCTGATTGTTCAGTTAACAATAGGAGATATCGGAAACGACTTCAAACAATGAAAGGAAACTGAAGGAAGTAAAACGATGAAACGATGTTAGCCTAGTTGGTAGTGCCTGCGAAGCTAGCGGTCCCGGGTTTGAGTCCCGGTATGGACTAATATTTGTGTGATGAGCGCGAGTATTTGTTTCTGAGTCTTGGATGTTTTCTATGTATTTAAGTATTTATTTCTCAATATACATAGGTATTTATATCGTTGTCTAGTACCCATTGTACAAGCCTAGAGCTTAGTTTGGGACTAGGTCAATTTGTGAGAGATCGTGCCTGGAAAAAAAAGTATTTTTGATTTATATTTCTAAGTAATGGGGTCCTAATAAAAATCCAAGGTTTCGACCTTGGATTTAAATAATTATTTAAAACTGGGGGCTTACTGCCGCACTCAGAGACGTCAATTAAATTTAACGCTTGTTTAGTGACGTATTGTCTTATTCTAATGTTATAGCAAAGAAAGTGACAGTAGCTACTTTAATCAAGCATTTAATTTAATTGACATCTCTGAGTGCGGCAGTTAGTATGCTACGCGAGATTTACTGTCATATTTTAGGTAATTCATATGAAAATAAGAAAATATGACATAACGTCACACTTTAAGATGCTTACTAATATAAAATAAAAGTTTAAAAAAACAAAAAAACCTGTTTTTTTAAACTTTTATTTTATTTTATACTTTTTAGTGATCATAATTATGCTGTTATGTAGTCCCACTTTAGTTAATAAGAATTATGTTATGTAGTCCCACTTTAATTAATAAGAATTAATAAGAAACTATAGAACATTGAAATTCAATCTCGCCGCAAGCAACGCCGTGGGAAAGTCATAGTCATATACTTAAACATACATATGCTTCGTCATAGTCGCTCAACTATCTTAATCGAAATATCTTGTCGCCACCCTTGAAATATATACCGTTTAGGAGTTCCGGTGGCCATCTGTGGTTTTCATCATCAGTTCCACTTTACCAAATAGTGTTTTCCAAGAGCAAATACACGAGTTATAATGAAAAATACCAAAATCGCTATAGGTGTGCCTATAAATTTTGAAGAGTTCCGTCGATTCCTCATAGACTCCATCATCAAATCTTCATTTTGATAAGAATGGGACCAAATGGGAAGCACCAGCTTTCAAACTAAAAAAGAATCTTCAAAATCGGTTCACCCAGTCGAAAGTTCTGAGGTAACAAACATTTAAAAAAAAAAAAACATACAGTCGAATTGAGAACCTCCTCCTTTTTTGAAGTCGGTTAAAAAGGACTCAATTCACTCAAAATACACTTTTATTTAAAACCTTTAATGTTTACCCTTACGTTAGAATATGGAATAAGTAGACGTATTTGACACTAAATCGAGTTTGACGAGGTTTGACGTATTCTCCTCGCCTCGCATGCTAAGCCCATTGAACTGCCTCCCTCCTCCCCAAGGTGGAACACTTCGATACTAATTAGGACCCCATATTATACACTAGAGGACGCCCGCGACTTCGTACGCGTAGAATTAGTTTCCCGCTACTCCCCCCATTTCTTCCCGTTGGGGGTCGATTTTCGGAAAAACCTTTCTTAGTGCTCACTTACATCATGAAAGGAACCCATGTACCAAATTTCAAGTTTCTAGGTACAGTAGTTTCGGCTGTGCGTTGATATGTCAGTCAGTCAGTTTTGCCTTTTATATATATAGAATATGTAGATGAAAAAAACTATCCTGCACCTTTTGTGAATCAAAGGCCTTTTTAACGCCATAAAGATTCGACTGTTAATCACTTAAAAAAAACTACTTTCAATTAATTGTATCTCCGCATCTTCATGGTACTTGATCTAAACTCGTAATGTTGGTCATTCGACCACCAGGTCACTGGTATGAACTGGATTAGGTGTCAAGACCAGCGGTGCGATTTCACAGAGCATCGGAACCGGTCGAGCCACTTGCCCAATGTTTGCTAATCGCTGGCCTATTTGATGACGTGATGGATGGACTCTTGTATGGTTAGGGTTCTGTATGAAATACTGCCCTTTGTTTACTATTATTTGCTAAAAACGTTTCACAAACTGCGCCTCTATTCTAGGTGGTATAATCCAAATCGTATTTGACGTCATACCATAGTATTGTTTACAACTCGGCCGCCATTACTGTCAAGTAAATAAGAGCTGTCAAAACGTTGACAATACGATAACAGGCCGAAAACGACATGGTTTTTACCGTGTTGAATTGAGGCCCTGATTTATTTTATTTCACTGACATATTGAATCACGCCTGTTTCCCACTTCTTCACTGACGCAAAACGTTTTTTTCCGACAGTAAATATTTCAGGATTTTTATAAAACTAACCTTACCTAACCAATAGAATTTTCTACAATATGGTCCTGGAAAAAATCTTGACGTCGGAAAATGTATAACACGGCTAATTTACGTATTATGTAAAACTACTACACAAAAAAAAAAATCTTACGTATACCTTTGTTATCTAAAACATATATACAGGCAGGCAGAGCTATACAGACAGAAATATCAACAACTCTAAAAAAATGTTGATAATTCTGTAACCACATTTTGCACAATAGGCTAAGATGTACCAGCGTATTAATAACAGTTTACAAGCCCATCGCCTAACAGTACTACAAGCCTTTATTCCCTTAGTCGCCTCTTACGACATCCACGGGAAGACATGGAGTGGCACTATTCTAACCCGAGGCCTGTTTTATAAAGCTACAAATCACAATTTACAGGTTACAAGTTTCCATTTGACACAACCTCGACCAATGACGACCAGCCATTTGAACAGTGTTGCTAGTTTAGACCTGTAAAATTGTAACTTGTAGCTTTATAAAACATGCCCCAGGTAACCACATCGGATTATCTAAAAAAATCAATCAATCAATCAATCATTCATTTTATTTCGTCATCATAGGTAGGTTATGTACAGGTGATAGGTATTAATAAAATGTAACAACTATGATGTACCTTTCGGCGTACGATGAATTAAATACAAATACAAAGGTCACAAACTTAATCCTAAATTACTTATATAATATTAAATAATATGCAAGCCAGAACACAAGAACAAGGAATATCTAAGAAAGAATTAAATTAGGAAAGGTCAGTGCAGTTATTTAATATTAATATCACCAAGGTCATCTAGAATATTATAATAACATTTTTCCACAAGAAGTTTAAACAACAGTGATTTAAATTGACCTGGGCTCTTGGTTTTCATATCACTTGGTAATTTATTAAATAGCTTTGGACCCATCGTTAAAATACTTTTTTCATAAGGCTAGTTTGGCAGATTTCAAAGTGCACACCAGGGTTTCTTGGACGAAAGTTGAGTCCATGTACTACTCGCCTTTGAAACAGGTCAGGTTGAGAATTTACGAAAATTCAGCACTCATATATGTAGAGGCATGGTAGAACAATAATACATATTCATATTTTGGAGTATGGACTTTGTTCAGGGTCTATATCAATTTGTTTTTACGTAAAATAACAATGTTAGAGACCATTGGGGTCAAGAAACAAAGTGTAAACCCGTGGCACAGTTTTAGATACAATACGATTAGTATTATTTTTTTGCTACACATTTAATCTGATGGGAAGTTCAAGTCCTGAGGTCCATTCCATAGACGTTTGCTATCTACCCGTATTTGTACCCAACAAAGTATCTTCTTGGCTCCCTTGGGTACAACTCTTTGGAGGTAAGGCGGAATTATCGTCTCATGACCACGGCATGTCGAGCCTTGCGTGGCGAGTCGGACTGCCCCGAACTTGTAGAGCGTCTCCTTGCGACTGCTTGTCCCGGATGTCCCGAGGATCCGAGGAGGAGGAGGCCGTGCCCCCGGCGCGCACCGTGTCGTGCAGGAACTCGCCGCTGCCCCGCGCCTGCGCGCAGCTCAATGCGCTCCTGGCGTCGACACCCGAGTGCGACTTGTTTGCGTGGCGATGGGCGGCAGTGTGTAGTGAATGCTTGAGATTCTGTGAGGCGATGGATGCTAGGTGCTCAACTATTCCAATGTGATTAGTTACCTTTTATTGTGAAATCTCTCTATCTTTAGTTGTTAATCTAAGTTTAGTGACGCATTGGTTTTGCTGTAATGTCATGTAAGCGTTTTTTATAAATAAATAAATAAATAAATCTCAAGGCAAGAAGAAAGTCTTGAGATTGTAATAACTAGCATAGAGGCAATGCTATACCGACTCTTTCCCTTCACTGGAACAAAGTGCAAACTCTGCTATCGGGGGATCAGCTCATACAAATTGACCTAGTCACAAACTAAGCTCTAGGCTTGTACTATAAATAAATAATTATTAAAGGAGAATCTCACATCAATTGACCTAGTCCCAAACTAAGCTCTAAGCTTGTACTATGGGTAGGTACTACAACGATAAACATACTTACATAGTATACCTACCTGTATAAAAATACATCCAAGGCTCATCACATTTTTTTATGGCATGGGGAAGGCAAACGAGCTCACAGGATATTAGATATTTGCGTTCTTAAGACTACGATCACAAGACTGCAATCCTGAGACTGCTAATGCGTTACCAACCCTGAGGACTACTGCTGCTTGGCGGTAGGTTAAAGCATAAGATGGTGGTAGCAATCTTGGCGGGCCTTGCCATCTACCACCACTAAATAAAAAAAAACCGGCCAAATGCGAGTCGGACTCGCGTACCGAGGGTTCCATACAAAATATACAGTAGGTACGAAAAAAACGGCCGTGACTATGAAAATCCCCTAAGTATTAGCAGAGCCCTGCTCCTAAGCAATATGTACGCAGTGTGGGGTCAAGTTAGTTGTAATAGAAATAAACGACCGTATCTTTTTTTACGTTAACTTAGAAGTTTATTTTTACAGCTTCTAGGGACTGTAGATCTGAGTATATGGTTTTAATTTTAACTCGATACCTTCACGCGTTCCCGAGATGTGTCTTGACAGACGGACGGACGGACAACAAAGTGAGGGTTCCACTTTTTCCTCTTGAGGTACGGAACCTTAAAAATGGTCTTGCTAACCGCATTCAAACTATCTATAGAAATTTAGCGGAATATTGTCTGTTAGTAACGGCACAATTGTATATGTAGATATTTTTGTCTTGTTCGAGGTCATACATTGTTGCTTGCAAAATCTTCGTACTATATACGCAATACTGGTATATAATTAGCATACAACTGTTAAAATGTATGGCTAGGACACGGCGACATTTCCAATTATAGTACTTATGTCAATAAATGGTATTCAGGTTTGAAGGTTTTTGTATGAGGGCTCGAATTTTATAGTCTGTACTTTTAGGTATTTAAAAAAATGTAAACAAAAATCCCACGTGATATAGTTCGTCAGCCAATAGAAGTAGATCACTGATGCGTCAGAGTTCGATTAAACGGTTGTGATTGGCTGTTCATCAACAACGCCACGTGGTTTGGATTGTTTACATTTTTTTAAATACCTAAATGTACAGACTATAGTTGTGGGAGGATCTTGTGCAGTGTTCGTCGGGATCGCTACCTTAACCTGCCGCTATACAGGATTTGTATTGTTGTGTTCCGGTGTGGGGGTAACAACCCATGAAACGACTAGCATACACATTTTGCAGTCTTGAGATTGTCATTGTAAGATTATAATGTCTTTGTACATACCATCAGGTAGCCTGTGTGTTCGTTTGCCTTCGCCATGCCATAAAACGGCCAAGTGCGAGTCGGACTCGCGCACGAAGGGTTCCGTACCATTATCTATACAACAATACAACATGTGAGCAAAAAAACACGTTTGCTGTATGGGAGCTCCACTTAAATATTTATTTTATTCTGTTTTTAGTATTTGTTGTTATAGCGGCAACAAAAATAAATCATCTGTGAAAAAACTGTCTAGCTATCACGGTCCATGAGTTACGGTCGGCCAAGAAAGTGGTCTACTAGTTTTGACAAAAGTTTCTTTGAGTTCTAATTATCGCTAAGGTTGACACTTGTCACTGTCATAATATTACTGCAAGGGAAAATCGAACTTGTTGTATCATAAAGATATATTTAAAGATAAATAGACATTTATTCACAACAATACAAGATTACATCATGACGTGCAAATGAACTTCAACCGTAGGGTACCACCCAACCACACTTGACCACATTTTTGGCCGACTGTACAGCCTGGTGACAGACAGACGGACAGTGGAGCCTTAGTAATAGGGTCCCATTTCTACCCTTTGGGTACGAAAAATAAACTCATGCGGCAATGAAAATTCTGCGTGATAAAACGTTCGGTGAAAGTTGTTTCGATAAAATAATATACCCATCATTATATATTACCTATGTACGTACGTTTTCCTTGTAAAGCGCATTGCCCTTTCGATGGCACTCTCGATCAGGTGAGACAGGTAAACTGTACCTTACCATGAGTTACAATAACCGTACTCGCTAGCGACTCGAATGCGCTGTCCCTCGCACTCTATAACACCCGTATTAAAGAAAGGAAGCCCTTAGTCCGTAAGCATGCATGCGTCAGGATTCCCACTCCGCGACTCACATAGATATAAGTCTCCCCCCCCATCCCAACCTCCACTCCTATCCCCCTTTTTGGAAAAACCCCGCGGATAAGTAAACGGAGGAACTTTCTCCTCCGGCCTTTCAGCACTGGCTGGGGTAGTAGCCGCGGGAGTCTAAATTCTAGTTGGTAATAGGGGCATTGGTGTTTTTAGCCGGTGCGAGCCCGGCAGTACCTGGGCCCTCCATTCCCAGGTCTCCGGAAGGGATTTTCACCTGCCCTTTGTCTTTTTCTCAAAAGTAATGTTTTAAAAAACAGTAAACAAAAGCAAGGACTTTTGTCTTTGGCCCTTCAAGCGATTACCAAAAAAAAAAACACCCGTATTCACAAACAATACTTAAGGGATCCTTCACTGAGTAAACGCACCGCGTTCAATACAGCTTTGTGATTGGTCCTTTTTGACCGACCTTTTGTTTATGAGACGATTTGAACCACCCTGTGCGTTCGTGAGCACTGTGAGACCTCAAAGTCAAAGTCAAAGTCAAAGTTCCTTTATTTGCATAAATATGGTACAAAAGCTGGTAAAGTTTGAAACAATTTCGGTGCAAAGACATATTTAGCTATATACTAGCATGCAAAATAATCTTAAAACTATAATTTGTATTGTTAGATTACGCCCACAGATACCAACATTTTAGGCCACATAATAATTATTATATAAGTACATTACGTTGAGTTTATGTTAAAGAGGGCATTTGTCGAATAAAGCATCCGCTCTTTGAGCCATCGAAAAAGTTGTCTTTTGTATAAGTTTAAAGGCAAAGGCTTAAAGTTGTCTGGAATTGCATTAAAAATTCTTATGCACATGTTATAACTATTTTTCATGAAAAGAGCACTTTTTGGGGCAAAGTCTAATACAAGTCTGTTCGGATTTCTTGTGCACCTTGGGTATACGTCTATAGCTTTATTGAACAGCTCAGGATGTTTTTTAACAAATAAAGCTGCCTCAAAAATATACATACACGGTAACGTTAAAATTGCATGATTTTCAAAAATTGGTTTACATGACTCTTGGGAAGTAATGCCAAAAATTGCCCTTAAGCATTTCTTTTGTGCAATGAATGCCCTGTCGGCTTCAGTAGAATTACCCCATAAAAGTAGGCCATATCTTAGTATCGACGCAATATATCCGTGATATGCCATTAAAATTGTATCTAAGTCGGAGATATTACGAAGTCGTCTTAACACATATACAAAGGTCATAATTTTATTACACACTACGTCAATATGATTTTTCCAATTACAATTTATGTCCAAAGTTAATCCTAAAAATTTAACAACTTTAGCTTCTTTGATTTGTGTGTTATTGAAACGTACATCTAGAGTCAAGTTTCTAGTCCTTACGTTACGAAACTGTACAAATTGTGTTTTCTCAAGATTAATATACAAATTATTAAATTGAAGCCATTCTATAACTAATTTAATTGTATTATTTATGTCATCGTTATAATTATTTATATCATTACATGTCACTAAAATTGATAAGTCGTCTGCGAAAAGAGTACATTTATGAGTCATTATATCGGGCAAATCATTAATATACAATAGAAATAGTAGTGGCCCCAGTACGCTACCTTGTGGTACTCCCTGAGCGTTCACAAGGTAAGAGGATCTATGGTAGTTTATTGTTGAAAATTCGGAGCTCCCGATCATAACACATTGTTGTCTATCCGATAAGTAGGACTTAATCCAACTTAGTGCTGGGCCTCTAATTCCGTAACTATAAAGCTTGTTAATCAAAACGTTATGCGACACGTAGTCAAAAGCTTTTGTCATGTCAAAGAATATTACAACCGTTGGCATTTTTTTATCTACACTTCTAATAACATTATTGATTAGGTTAAAAGTAGCAAGAGTAGTACATTTATTTTTTTGGAAACCATTTTGTTCGCTTGTCAATATTTTATATTTATCTAAAAATGACATGATCCTCCTGTGAATGGCCTTCTCAAATATCTTTGATGTGATCGGTATAAGCGTTATAGGTCGATAATTACTAAACAGAGCTTTATCACCTGTTTTAATAGTGTTTTAATTTAATTTGTTTCTCATAGTGACGTTTGTGAATACGGGTGTAAGAATACTGCGAGGTCTGCGACGGACAGAGCACTCGACTCGCTTCGAGTAGTATGTAGTATCGGAATTGAAAATCGGTATTGAACCACAATATTGAATTATTTCCAATACCGGAGTTGAAATTCGGTAATGTGTCTCAATACCGGAATTCCGATGCTAGTATCGGAATTGGGGATCTATTAGAAAATAAACTTTCTATTCAATATTCAATACTGACTTTCAATCCCGATACTGGAAATCGTCCGATACTGCATGTAATATTATCAATTCCGTTTGTTTCGATATTACAATATCGGAATTAAAAGGCAATTAATTTCGGATTTACGATATTTATAGCCCCAATATCGCTATTCAATTTCGATATTGAAAATGTTCCGGTATAACAATACCGGAATTAGCAATCGTCTAATCTAGGAATTGTAATATCTGAAAAATTGGTCCGAGATTCCGAGATTTTGAGATTTTGATATTAGAGATTTCGGAGTTCATGCCCTAATTAGAACTGTTTTTTTCAATTCCGGAAATTCTGATACTGAGTGTGCCTCAATTCCGGAATAGTAATACCGGAAAAAAGTTCCGAAATTCCGGAATTCAAGCCCTGCTAGCGAGTACGGCAATTGTAACTCATGGTAGGGGTACTGATTAACGCCGGATTGCGGAAATACTTTCCAACAGAGTATACGACCTTCACCAACCGGTCCGGATAAAATGCTGTATTCTGTATAGCTTCAAATATGTATATATATATATATATATACATATAAAAGGAAAACCTCACTGACTATCAACTATCAACGCACAGCCGAAATTACTGTACCTAGAAACTTGAAATTTGGTACAGGGGTTCCTTTCATGATGTAAGTGAGCACTAAGAAAGGATTTCCCGAAAATCGACCCCCAACGGGAAGAAATGGGGGGAGTAGCAGGGAACTAATTCTACGCGTACGAAGTCGCGGGCGTCCTCTAGTTTAACATAAACTTATCTGTTTATACTTTGGCTGTGTGCTTGCCTACCCCATGCAATAAAAATCTAATGCAAAAATGGATAATCTATAGGAAATAATAACTAAAGGTTCAGCTCGTAATAAGAAAGTTGATTGTGGCGATAAGCATTTTGTGTTGTCATAATCATAACTCGTAATACAATAGTAAATCTGGACTATCTGATAAGATAACGCAGATTAGCAATCTATACGACAAAGAGTCTCTTTGACTTAGTTGATAAGCATGATATCTTATCTTATCTTATCTTACAGATGGGCCCTTTCGGATACACTTCGACCCTTATGTGCAATTACCCTCTTACACACTCAGCTGTTCGAATGTGCAGGTTTCCTCACGATGTTTTTCCTTCAGCGTAAGAGCGTCGGGTAATGCAGTTAGAAAAAAAGTTGGTACAGTCAGCGTCATATATAAGGTAACATTCATAGTGATCAAATACTTTGAGCACTTTGAATGTTACCGTATATATGACGCTGACTGTACATGGTGACCGCGGGGGTTCGAACTCGGTACCTTACGATCACGAGTCGACCCCCTAAGCCACTAGGCCACCGACGCTCTTAATAAGCATGGTAAATACGTTTTAATTGGGGATTTTATTATAGGATTTAATAGCGATTAAAGACGACTACGCGGCCGGAGTCGTGGGCTACAACTAGTCAGCTATAAACGTTAGTTCGGAAGTATGTTTTGACGGTCTGTTTCGTTTGTTAGTATCGAGGAAGGTCGGCTAAATTACGTTTACCTGTTACTATGCACGTAGGTATACAGTTAGTAATCTATATATAAAAGGCTAAACTGACTGACTTATTTATCAACGCACAGCCGAAACTACTGTACCTAGAAACTTGAAATTTGGTACAGGGGTTCCTTTCATGATGTAAGTGAGCACTAAGAAAGGATTTTCCGAAAATCGACCCCCAACCGGAAGAAATGGGGGGAGTAGCGGGAAACTAATTCTACGTGTACGAAGTCGCGGGCGTCCTCTAGTCGTGCATAAAGGACGCCGCGTTTAGCCTAGTTGATAGTTATACCCTGCCTACGAAACTAACATCCTAGATTCGATTCCCGGTAAGGACAAATATTTGGGTCATGAGCGCGAGTATTTTTTTCTGCGTCTTGGATGTTTTCTATATATTTAAGTATGTATTTCTCTATAATATAAGTATGTTTATCGTTGTCTAGTACCCATAGTACAAGCCTAGAGCTTAGTTTGGGACTAGGTCAATTATTGTGAGATTGTCTCCTGATATTTATTTATTTTATAATAAGGTTTTGCCTATTTTGGAGCTCCTTAGTCTCTGAAGAAGCTTGCGACACTATAGATGTTATACAATTTTAACGTAAATTCTCTCCTCTTTCCAGACATAAGCTGCCCAGCAGCTTTCAGCAAGAATGAAGATCTGGGGTGCTCACGGGGAATTTTGCGCTCGTCACCAATGGGAAGTGATAGTAGCCACGCTAGCGCTTCTAGCGTGCGCAGCTAGCGTCGAGAGGCACGGGCCAGGAGTCGGCAGCGAGCGATGCGCGGGCTGGGCGCGCGCCTGCCCAGGACTAGAAGCAGAATACCAAGCAGCAGACGCAGTTATCATGACCTTCGTTCGCTGTGCAGCATTGCTATACGCGTACTACCAGATATCCAATCTCCACACCATAGCTTCTAAGTATCTCCTCATCATAGCTGGAGTCTTTTCAACGTTTGCCAGCTTCATCTTCACCTCGGCCCTCGCCAGTCTATTCTGCAGTGAGCTGGCTAGCATCAAAGATGCGCCGTTCCTGTTTCTGCTTGTAGCTGACGTTGCGAGGGGTGCCAGGATGGCGAAGGCGGGCTGGTGTGCTGGCGAAGACCAAGGAAAAAGGGTGGGCAAGGCTCTGTCTTTGCTAGGACCTACGGCGACTTTGGATACGTTTCTTGCTATTCTTCTGGTTGGAGTTGGAGCGCTCTCAGGGGTTCCAAGATTAGAACACATGTGCACGTTCGCGTGTCTGGCTTTGCTAGTGGATTATTTGGTCTTTGTGACTTTTTATCCGGCTTGCTTGTCTTTGGTAGCTGACTTTGCGTCTGGCAGAAAAGAAATATCAGCGGATGGATCATTCTCCGAGACTGATTTGAAGCCCAATCCTGTCGTCCAGAAAGTGAAGATGATTATGGCTGCTGGCTTGCTTTGCGTGCATTTGACTAGTCGTTGGACTTTGACCGCGAACAATGGAAACATGGAAGGACCTTTGAGCGAAAACTCGTCTCCTATTTCCCAAGATCATGTTCTGCTGCATTCGTACATCAAGTGGTTCTCTGTCAGCGCAGATTACATCGTTATAGCAACGCTGCTGTGCGCTCTGATCATCAAATTCATTTTCTTCGAAGAACAACGCAGCTGGATCATTGATATGAACGATTTGACTGTAAAAGAAGTTGTTAAAAAAGACGAGAAAGAGAAAGTCCATCGTAAACCTATGTTTTCGGTTGGAGATGACACGAGCGTTGAATTTGGAACGCAGACTGAGGAGTGTTTAAACGTCGAAGAAATAGAATGGCCGACGCTTTCGCCTAGTTCTTCAGCTGCGAAATTGAACGCGAAAAAACGTCCTATGGTAGAATGTCTTGAGATCTACAGATCAGAAGGCGCTTGTACTTCTCTTAGCGACGAAGAAGTGGTAATGTTGGTGGAACAATCTCATATTCCATTACACAGACTAGAAACAGTCCTAGGGGATCCATTAAGAGGTGTGAGACTACGCCGGAGAGTTGTAGGCATGCGGTTTCAAACTGAAACTGCAATTAAACAACTGCCTTACCTTAATTACGATTACAGCAAAGTCTTGAACGCTTGCTGCGAAAACGTCATCGGTTTTGTTGGAGTTCCAGTCGGGTATGCCGGTCCTTTGGTTGTGGATGGAAAGCCGTACATGATCCCAATGGCTACTACTGAAGGCGCGTTGGTAGCGTCGACCAACAGAGGCGCAAAAGCTATTGGACAAAAAGGAGTCATAAGTGTTGTTGAAGACGTCGGCATGACCAGAGCACCAGCTGTAAGGTTCCCTAACGTTATTCGCGCCCATGAATGCAGACAATGGATTGACAATAAAGAAAATTACGCACTAATCAAAGAAGCCTTTGACTCTACGTCCAGATTTGCTAGACTACAAGAGGTACACATTGGCGTCGATGGCGCCACTTTATACTTAAGATTTAGAGCTACTACTGGTGACGCTATGGGCATGAACATGGTTTCTAAAGGAGCGGAAAACGCTCTCAAAGTTCTAAAAACATACTTCACCGATATGGAAGTTATTTCTCTTTCTGGAAACTACTGCTCCGACAAAAAAGCTGCCGCGATAAACTGGGTGAAAGGGAGAGGGAAGCGGGTTGTGTGCGAGACGACTATATCAGCTGAAAATTTGAGGACCATCTTTAAAACTGACGCGAAAACTTTATCGAGATGTAATAAGATTAAGAATCTGTCTGGTTCGGCGTTGGCTGGATCCATTGGTGGTAACAACGCACATGCAGCTAACATGGTGACTGCAATTTTCATTGCAACAGGACAAGATCCTGCTCAGAATGTAACTAGTAGCAACTGCTCTACCAGCATGGAGGTGTGTGGTGAAAATTACGATGATCTATACGTCACTTGTACCATGCCTTGTCTAGAAGTTGGTACAGTTGGCGGTGGTACCGTTTTAACAGGACAAGGTGCATGTTTAGAAATATTAGGCGTGAAGGGAGCGGGGGTAGTGCCAGCAGAAAATTCTGCTAGATTAGCTTCACTAATAGGTGCTACTGTTTTAGCTGGCGAGCTAAGTCTCATGGCTGCGTTGGTCAACTCTGACTTGGTTAAGTCTCACATGAGGCATAATAGGTCCACGGTGAACGTCCAAGCGGTGACCAACGAATTGGCGATGTCTAACAATTTGAGAGTGCCGACGTTATAACATGAATGTTGTTTAGTTTTAAGAGAAATTTACTCGAATCAGGTATGACGAGCCGTTTGAGGTGTATATGGCCGCTGTTTTATATAAAGGGTACAATTGGTCGATCTGTTATGTATAGTTTGGCAAAGAGTTTGTAAAAAATTAGGTCTTGCTTGGAGTAAAAAAAAAAACACCGTGAGAAACCAAGCATTTGTCAGTATATTTCTTATGCTACGTTGTAAGTGCGATTGACAGTCGAGAACTAACAATATTCTGGTTTTACTGTACAGTTGAAATCTGAAATAGCTTCACATTTTACTCCCTAACAGTGGCTTGAATTTGATTAATGCAGGTGTAATCTATAAACTACTACTTAATATGGCGGTTGCAGGTTCAGAATATTTAGTACCTGCTACCACATCAAAACTCTTTTTGCCTAGCTATATAGACAAGCGAAAAATTGCGCATTATTACTATATTGTAAGTTTGATATATAGAAGTATTACCCTAAGGGAGACGTGTAAAATTAAATCACATTTAGTATTTTTTTATAATTATTTTTAAAATCTTTTTTAGTTGTGTTTAGGATTCCACAGACTAGCCGACTTATTTAAATACGAGCAACAGCTAAAGTGCGCTTAAAATATGATTTGTCCTTATCTGCCATTGTGACGTTTGAATTTGACAGAAAGTAACAAAGCATTATTTAACTAAAATGGGTTTATTGTGCGTTTATGAATAAAGATAACAGTTTCACTGCAGAATAGCCGTTGTAGAAATGAATCTATGAAACCTGATGTCCGTTCGATTACAAATATTACCATGATCTAACAGGCTAATGTCGGCCGAGGGACGTTGTCTGTGGGGTCCTTAAGCAATTTAAAAACTGAAAGGTTTCTAAAAATAATGATAATTACATGTAAATAATTTAAAAACGTTTGCCTGTTTTGGCAGATGTTTGTGTCACCCGTTGTTTTTATATCTTTGTGTCACCTCTGGTTTTTATATCCATTTTCTATTAGTCATTTTTGAATAATTATGTTAATAGGTTTTTTAGTTAGTTTGTGTTTTCTGATTGATTATTTGAACAGCAGATAGGTATTAAGTTCGCAATTTTGATTTTGGTGCGATAAATTGTTTGTAATATTTCCATGTCTTGAAATGTATAGTTGGCTGTCAAATATAAATCGCTGTTAAATATATTTAAGAAAAAAACATCATAGCGGCCTACGACTTGACTAGAATTATTTTGAAAACTTTCAAACGCTAAAAATACAGCAATAGTGACAGTTCTCAAATATTTTTATACATTGTTTTATAATTTAGTTTCTAAGTATTGTTAATGTTACGTTTAAATTTAATGTTTGACAATATCCTTCTGGAGTTAACTGAAAAACATAATAGGAATCGGTTCAGTATTTTCAGAGATTACCATCGCTATATTAATAGTTATATTGAGTCCAATTTGAAACTTCCGACAATCGATGAAATTGGTGTAGACATTCCAACTTAGTCGGCAGTTTTGGCAACGCATTTGCTATCTTAGGATTGCAGTCTTGAGATTGTAGTCTTGTGATGGTAGTCTTGAGATTGCGGTCTTGAGAATGCAAATGCCTGTGGGTCTCAGATCCCAGTTACCACCAAATGGCCTGTTTGCCTTGTCATAGAAAACTGACCGTAATATACATACGTCAAATAATGCGTTTAGAATCATTTCTACTTGGAAAAACCTAATTGCTTTGGTCATGTCATCGTATTATCAACGTTTTGATATTATTTTATTATTATTTATGTGAAAGTAATGGCGGCCGAGTTTAAACAATACAATAAAACGTCAAAAGCAATTACGTTTTACCGTGTAGAATATAGACAACTATTTAGGTATTTTGACGTCTAGATCTGATATTTTGACATAATGTCATTAACTGCCGCACTCAGAGACGTCAATTTAATTTAATGCTTGATTAAAGTGCTGTTGTCACTTTCTTCGCTACAGCAATAAAATAAGACAACACGTCACTAATCAAGCATTACATTTAATTGACGTCTATGAGTGCGGCAGTTATCCATTATTTACCTAACAATCTGTAGACGGAGATAGCAGAGCAAACTTGAATAATATAACGTAGTTAACGTCACGTATGTGATGCAAGATATTTTTATTTATTTTCTTCCATCACGATGAACTTTATTTCCGAGTAATAGAGGCGATAATGCCACAATAAGGTGGCGCCAAGAACTTCTTTTTTTAATGTTAATTATTATATTTTTGAGGTTTTAGAGTGAAAAGAACAATAAGTATTGTATTGTATATATTAATAGATTAAGGTTAGACATACCGTGAAGAAGCTAGACCCCCAGGGAATATATTGGACATTGTCTAAGCCATATAGCTACTGGTCGGTTTTTACATCGCTATGTTATTTAATCAATGCCAAGAAATGATTTGTCCATAGCGGTCCCGGGTTCAAGTCCCGGTAAAAGCGACATTTTTTTGATGAGCTCGAGTATTTGTTCCAGTCCTTGATGTTTTCCATCTATATAAGTGTCATTATTAGGGCGTTTGTTGCGAATCACTTCCGTGGTCACATTTTTTTGTAGAAGTGGCTGCAGATTTCGATTTCGTTTCTGGTTAGGCATCTAAGTTTACCGGACATCTAACAAATATCCAAAAACGGCAACAAAATATACGCCCAATTCTTCAAAAATATGTCCACAAAAGTGAGGCGGTTGAAACGCTCGAATAATGACCCATAAGTATGTTTATCATAAGCCTAGAGCTTAGTTTGGGACTAGGTCAATTGGTGTGACATTGTCCCCTGATATTTTTTCATAGGTGTAAAGGAAAAAAATAGCGATATAGAAGCTGATCATTTTAATTTATATTGTATAAATAATGACAAATATATCCTCTGACAATTTTTATTTAATATGACATTGTAAGATAATTATGAACTCGTTAAACTGTATGTTAGATTTTATTTATCTATATTATGCAATGGTTATATAGTATTGCAATAATTTCATATTGAACTGTGCCTTACAGATTTCGGCCTTTGAGCTTTGTTTTAATATTTATTGTGTTAATAAACTTGCGTGGTTGGGATACTCTGGTATTAATTATTTATAGAACCCGTTACATAAATAATATTAAAGAGGGCGCCACTGTAGCGAGCTAACTCCGACCGACCAGTGGCGCCCTCTCTACTACCTTTTTTTTATAATAAACAAGTATTTTCTATGAAAGTGTTGATTTGGTGATTTCGTACGAATAAATACACAATTCATAGGATATAGGTATGATATAGCTTATTAACAAGTGACCTTCGAGCGCCTAAACGGAAAAATACCACCTTTTTCCGTTA
This sequence comes from Acleris cristana, assembly GCA_948252455.1. NCBI lineage: Eukaryota > Metazoa > Arthropoda > Insecta > Lepidoptera > Tortricidae > Acleris > Acleris cristana. Next base: position 1,150,755 of record OX411799.1, read on the forward strand.
AGTTGTCTACACAAAGGATAACTGTTATTATATTTATATCTATATTTGCTAGTAGGAATCTCTAGTACCTACTAGGAAATGAATTATGTCATATGCATGAAACGTTTTCTCTATATTTGTCCTATTGCACAAAAAGTACATCTAGATTTGATCACCAAATACTATTTGTGGTTGCAAAAGTAGGTAGGTGGGTTAGGTTCTTAATTAACTAATTATATTCTTTGTTATCATTAATAATTTACGTATCATATATCCTATACATTGTGTATTCATTCGTATACAACAAATCAACATTATGATTTCAATAAAACACTCATTATTTTGTGTATTGGAAAACAATGAGGGCGCCACTGGACGGTCGACGTACCCTCGGCGTAGTCAACCAACCGAGCTACTCGCTCATTAGCAGGTTTTATAAAGCTACAAGTTACAAAAATTACAAGCGGAAGTCTCTTTCTAACTCCTTTTGCTAGAAAGAGAGTTCCGCTTGTTATTTGTAACTTGTAGCTTCGTGAAACGGGCCTCAGCCATTTGAGCAGTGTTGCCAGTTTAGACTTGACAAAACGTAGCCCCCACCCAATACGGGCTCAACAAATATTAATTGAATCTCAACCAAGGTCAACTTGTCTACTCAGCTTCAATTCATCAAGTGGCGTCTACACGATACATTTTTTACTCAATCGTACAGACAACTTGACCTTGGTTTTGAATTGTTCGGTTGTCCCGACCTCGTAGAATAGTTTTTAAGCAGGGTATGCAATCCCGTACGTGGACAACCAAAACGTAAGAAACTTCCTATGATTTACGTCACGTTGACAAAGTCCATTCTGGGCCCGTATTATGGTCGCCTTTATCGCGGTCGATAAAGCATCCGTCACTCTCAAACTTACGTACTGGTAAGAAAGTGACAGATGCTTTATCCACGCTTATCCACATTGATAAACACGACCATAATAGGCTCGCTGGATTCCATATCAAATTGGTCGTCTTTATTCTGCGAGTGGTAACGACATCAGAAATCAAAAATACGTAAGTTATATAGGGTAAGGACTTTAGGTAGCATATCGTGGTTCTAGGATCCATGGAGTCGCTGTTTCCTAATTAAATAATAAATGCCCACCTTGAAGTGTCGGACCAACCTTTCTACCAAACATTTCCACCAGTAACCAGTAACTAATTCGGTGTAACCTTCCAACCAGTAGTAAACCACTCCTGATAAATGGGAGGTAGAGGTTGTTACATTTTCAGTTGGCCCAAAGGGCTTATGCCCAGTTTTCCGCAGTGTGAACAAAGGGGTGCGGACAACTGGGAATAAGCCGCCCGAAGGGCCAAAAACACCCAGAAATAGGAGCTCCGTGATAGCGGAGCTCCGTCGACACTGTTAAAATCGCCTTTAGTAATCCTGTGAAAAGTTTGGTCAGAGTCGTACCTTGATTTTACCTTCAGTATTGTCATATTTCAAAATGAACTAAATACATTTTTAGTTTTGTTTATTTTATCCATACCTACTAATATTTATTCGTTTAAAAAGCTTTCACAGCGGAGATATCCTTCATACCAAAATTCATTGAAACTGGTTTAACGGTTTAATGAATAAACGAATTTTAAAATTTAAAATATGGCAATACTGAAGGTCAAAATCAAAGTGGTATGTATTATAATAATTAGGAAATAGCTACTCAATGGATTATAGAACCACGATTTGCCACGTCCAAACGTCCTAACTCTATTAGTCAATTTGTCAGATTTCTAAGGACAATCTTTTGAACACCATGTCAAAAACCAGTCACTCGCACCAATGACAGCTGAAAAGCGGGTATGTCCCATTTGTTCCATGGAACAACGAATTTTGTATTGAACATTACGTCATAGTTCAATATACAAATAAGTTCCATGGAACAAATGGGACATACCCTGAAAAACACAGCAGAGGGGCGCGACTTCTCGTCATAACAAAATAAAACGACGAAGTATATAAATATAATAATATTTATTTCTCTTGACAAGTCATTTTTTCTTTACAATTCAACAATATTGGTTCCTCAACAACTAACTGTCACGACTATTTACACACTGTACTCTACAAAGAGATCCGTATCGGGGACACCCCCCCTAGACCTAGTGCCGCCCCCCTAAAACGCGGGCCGGCAAAATAGACAGTAAAAATGAGATTTCCCCTTTACAAAATGCATTGGCCATCAAAACCGGTCCAACATTATAATTTGACATTCAATTTAATGTTAACTTGCGAAGATTTCGCTTAAAATTCTCATCGGCCGACGACCGAGCGAGAGAAAATGCTTCACTACAGTTACCCTGTCACCGTCGGTTGGACCGATTTTCATTATAACCAGTAATAAATAACTACATCACTTGAGCGAGAATATTGCTTCCGATAACACTACTGAGACATCGAGTTAGACATTTAGAGTTGTAAACTTAGGGCTATATCACGAAAGGGACTGTGCCGTTCAAAATGCACACGGTTGGCGGACATCTTAATTTTAAATCTATAACTATTATGCGAATACTGGGATACCATTCCACATTTAAAACGGCACAGCAATAAACTATTACAAAAACTATTTTTAATAGCTCGTCATATATAAAACAGATTGAAATAACATTAAAAAAAATACAAAGAATTTCAAAACAACTGTGTATTTTTTATCTGACTAACTATTGCACAAATAGATTTTTGACTTAATTAAATAGTGATTCTTGAGTCTCGATAGATAGGCGATACTTTGACGTCTACGCCCACCAGGGCGGCGCTGACAATATTAATATAAACACAAAACAATATTCTCACTCTCCTTAGAATAATGTCACGCGCTCCAACCAAACAAGAGACACAACATCTCGTGATGAATAATTTCCTGTACATTACACGCTAACTATCAGATATCAGCCTATCCAACGCCTGATCAAACCCGAACTGCGCATTGTAATTCTGAAAGAAAAATATCAGTTTTATTATTTGTACTTTTATTTTCCATTTCTGATCAAGATTACAATGCAGAGTTTTCAACCGTTCGACCGCAACCGTTCAACATTTAGAATCGAGATCAATTTTAGTTGTCGACTGGCGAGAGGAAGGCTAGTTGATTTGGGGCTGTAATCTCAATCTGTTTTACAGACTGGCGACTGCCTGCTGCCCTGGACGCTGCCGGTGCCGGGTCCGCGACTCATCGGAAGCGGTCCGCGCGCTGCAGCCAGGCCTTGAATTTGGCACGCCGCGCGGCGTGTAGACGTTCGTGGGACGCGCGCGCCGCGCTCAGGGCGCCGGCGCGGTACAGTTGGTGCGGCCGCGAAGCTACCAGTCTGTGGACCACAAAACACATTATTTATATGAACTATTTCAAGAATCTATAAAGCGTTTTTATTATTAGTATATGTAATTTAAATATGTTTGGAATTTTGTATTTCATACAAATAAATCCATACGAAGTTCTTCATTATATCAGTTGAATGACATCTGTTGCAATGCTTATGACTTTGTATGTTCGTCAAAGATATCTACCGTAATTAATGTAATGCTTTTGGTATTTAATAGTTATTATGTTGAAGTTATGATATGGATGTACACTCAGGAGCAAAAATAACGGGTCAGAGTGCGTTTTTCATACAAACGAGGCTATTTCGAAGTCTTAATTCCTTGCCAGGGTTGTTTTGAGTGAGGTTTAATGGTGGATACTCCGAGGTTCAATAGAGGAGGTCAAAAGATTTTAAGATAACTGATCGCACAATCAGTTAACACCACAGCGAGAGAGTTTGGGTCAGCATTTGGATTTCCTTACATTTTATTGCCATTTTAGATATTTTTTATTTTTTAACTTGTAGAATTCTGGCGTTAATTGTAGATTCAATCATTTGGATATCCTAGGCACTCTGGAAGTCCTGTATCGATGCTCGTGGTATCCATCATTAGATTTCACTAAAAGTATCCCCTGGCGAGGAACCAAGGCTTTTAAATAGCCTCTTTAGTATGAAGAACGCACTCTGATCCGTTTTTTTTGCTCCTGAGTTTAGATAAATATGTTCAGAAACGATAAGCTTATGCCCTATATTAAGTAACCTATATCTGTGGTCGTACTTTAACGTCAACATTAAAGTATTACATGTCATTAAAGCGTAGTTGCATCTTAATGTTCACTTTAAAGTATCGGTGACCTATACTTTAATGAAAACATTAAGATACAGGTACAATTAAAAAACAGGGTAACAACCTAACGATAGATACAGAGGCTTAATTTTGAAATCCGTAATACGAACTTCGTCTATTGCGTCACTAATTCGCAAGAAACTGACGGGGCTATCCGAAGTTCGAATTACTGATTTCAAAGTAGAGCCCCCGGTTTTTCTTGTATCGTCACTGCATTGTGTGACCGACCTGATGGCGCTGTTGAGCGTGCACTCGGAGCGGTCGAGGATGCGGTGCGGCTTGCGCTTGGCGCGCGGCGCGGGCAGCTGCGCGGCGCCGGCGGCCACGTTGCGCGCGGGCGGCTGCGGCGCGCGCGCGGCGTTGCGCTGCAGGAACACGGGCTTGTGCGGCGCGCGCACGCGGTCCGGCCGCGCGTAGCGCTCCGCGTACAGCGACCACGCCGCCAGCCGCGGCACCGGCGACCGCGCGCCCCCGCGGGACTGCACAGGAAGGAGAAGTCAGGTTAGTTTGCGAGTCGCGAACAAGTACTTGCCGAGGTATAAATGTATGGTCACGAACATTCAAATAGGACATCAAGACGAGATTTCACTCCTCACCGTCGTCGCCAAAACGCAGTACCACCATCTACCACCCTCCACCGCGCAGACCGCGCCTTCGGCTGCGGGGTGGACGGTGGTAGATGGTGGTACCGCGTCTTGGTCAACTTGGTCTAGCCAACAACCCGCCACCGGCTCCTTTTCATATAAAAAAGGTGAATTGAGACGACTGCCCGATTTCATATGGACCTTATTTTGAATAGCCGAAATTTCAATACAAATTTTTCAAGTTTTTTGATTATCTATAAATCAGGAATTTTGAAGATCTTTATTCCATAAATTTCGGGTTTACTAAAATCAGATACAGGCAAGTAAGTTACTCAACTATGCCAAAAAATTTGACGTTGATAGCCTCAATAATTTCAAAGAAAAACTAACATTTTAGCACAAATCCCTAAAACTGCTTATGATCATCAATGCTATTAAAAATGCCAAATCGATACTAACTCAACCTTATTGTTGTAAACTGTCAGATTGACTGTGAACCTAAAAAAAATCACAAATTGAAGTGTTTAACTGTACCTGTGTGGGCGAGAGACGCGCAGCGTCGTGCGGAGGAGAGGCGCGGCCGTCGCCGCCGCCCTCGAGTAGTTCGAATGATACGCGACACTCGTCGCCGCCGTACTGTAGAAGAGACGCAATCGTTACAATACTAAACACATAAACAAAACTCTTGTACGAGATTCAAACAGGATACAGCGCCCCCATTCTAGGGTGTTTGACCTGTTATGGTATTTTCTTCAACTTGGCCGCCATTACTAAGTAATTAAAATATATAGTATTAATAGGTCAAAAACAAAATCGTTTCTATCTAGTACTATTTTGATTTTTAAAAACATTTATTTGGACCTTCAAACTGAATTAAGGGTATTGTTTCACAGACAGAATTAACGACACCTACTGCATTTATTGCCGTGCAGAAGATAGTGTCTACATCAATTTAGTTTCACACGAGGATGTGTGTACAGCATCAGTACTCTTATATTTCAACAAAATGAGTCAAATTTATAGTGCGTCTATTACGGAGAAAAATCTTGACAACCTCGCTACAACAACTACACGAAGACAAATAGAACCACGCAGCCGAATCTAGCAAAATATCGATATCTTGCTCCCGGAGGTCCCTACGTCAGCTCACGTGCTTAACTTCATGCAAACTCGCTGACTAAGACTACCTTAAGTCCACCGGTAGCCCATTCCATACTTACACCCGTATTCACAAACAATACTTAAGGGATCCTTCACTGAGAACGCACTGCGTTCAATACAGCTTTGTCATTGGTTCATTTTGACCGACCTTTTGTTTATGAGACCATTTGAACCACCCTGTGCGTTCGTGAGCACTGCGAGACCTCATAGTGACGTTTGTGAATACGGGTGTTAGACAGAGTGTACTTTGAAATATTTAGCACAGCTTGTCTTGTCAGGAGGGATAGCGAGAGTAAAATTGACAGATAGACTCACCAGCTTGATCAAGAAGGCCGTGTGCTCCTTGTGCAGGTACCGCTGCGCGCGGCGCACGTACGACAGCGCGCCGCGCATGCCGCTGCGCGCCGCCATCTCCGCCGCGCGCAGCGACCACGGCTCCGTCACGCAGTGCTGCAGCTGCAAGGTTACAAGCAATATTAGACACCGATCTGGGTAAAGCTAAGTTTAATCAAGTAGAAGAGATGATATTAAAAGGACTACTCGAAAGTCATCATATTATACAGTTGATTATTAATAATTTGTTTCAACGGCATGTTTAGCGTAGTTGGGAGCGACCCTCAGGGATGTATTTAAGTATGTATTTAGGCTGTTTGGGACTAGGTCAATTTGTGAAAGATTTAAGGCTTCGGCATACCAAACGTGTGGCAGCAGCAGCGCGTAGCGTGTGCGGCGCGTCTGCAGCGCGCGAGACGCGCGTCTCGGTGTGCCGGGGTTCCATTTGTTTTGTTGTTTTACAACTCCCTGACGCCACGCGACGCTACGCGCTGCTGCTGCCACGCGTTTGGTTTGCCGGAGTCTTTAGTTAGAGACTTCAGTAGGAAGGCAGCATGCGTGTATCACCATAGATGATCTGATTTTGCACATCGCACGTGTTTCATCATTGTCTCGTTTAATCTATTCAAACCCTAAATGGTATGGGGGCGGTGCGGTAAGACCCTCAGAAAAAAAAGGAGCGCTGAACCTACAGTACAAATAGTAAAAATGTGATAAATTTAACCGAAATTCCATTAAAACATTGATCAATATATTTTAGTGCTTTCACAGCTATCAGTAGGTATAATTTCACTCCTAGTTATATCAAGTATGCGTCAACGAAGATAGATCTGTTTTTTGATATGGTACAGTCGGCCAAAAATGTAGTCTACCACCTTACGGTTGAAGTTCATTTGCACCTCATGATACAACAAGTTCGATTTTCACTTGCAACAATACAGTATGTAAACTAACTAAAACCATCTCTTTAAACCAGTTGATAGCCAAGTCGAGTTAAGTGTTTTAACACATGTTTTGCTAGTACGGGTCGAATATTTTTAATTTTATCATTGTTTAAAAATTATAAACACTTACCTTTTTCAAAGTCGGTTAACCCTAAAAGTATCACCCTATGTGTAATGTTTACGTCGTGACAGATTTATGTCATTAAAATTTCACTGGTGTCATTTTATTGTCAATTATAAGGGCGATTACCAGACTGCGTGACAATGAAAGAGCGGTTCCGCTCAGTACCGGATAGTAGTAGTAGTAGTGGTGGGCCTCGTCCTCGTATTGACGTCAGAACGGAAAAAAGGATCTACAACCATTTTACAGAAAATCTTGGCTTCAGCACTAGAAAAGCGGGAAGTTGTATGATATGGTACGTTTGCTGAACCCCACACCTCTAGACTATTTCTTCTGGGGATGGGTGAAACAGTTAGTATTTTAAAAAAGTGTCGAGAACGGAGGAAGAAATGAGGCTGCGGATTGTACAAGCTTCGAACATAATCAAGCGACGTGCCCGGCAAAATCCAGATTTGATGCGTAGCGTTCACTTGAAACAACCATCGTCGCTTGGTTCGAATAACGGCCACATTTGGTCTAATCTACGTCGTATTTAATCGGAAGTGTGCACATAGCCTTACTTTAACTGACATTGAAAATGTTGAACTTGGCCTTGACCTGACAACCAGATGACAAATGTTACAATTGTAAACAAATAATACAGGATGTTATTGAATCATGAATAACTAAAATGATATTTTTTGTATTACAATTATAAATTCTAAAAAACGTTAGAATTTCAATAATTTATATACGAAGACCTTATTTATCGCCTATACATGCCCGGATTCAAACAAATGGTTTTAGTAAGTTTACATACTGTATTAGGACAGTGACAAGTGTCAACCTTAGCGATAATTAGATCTTACAGAACCTTTTGTCAAAACTGGTAGACCACTTTCTTGGCCGACCGTACCGATACCTTCTAATGATATCTTAGGATATTATATCCTTGGATAATTTTTCTGTTGAAAAAAAAGGTAAGTTCCAGGTCCATATGAAGTGATGTCCATTACCTGTCGCACGGCGTTCCAGACGAGCTTGTCGAGCGTGTAGGCGGGGTACGCGTGGATGCCGAACATCTCGCGCGCCGCGTCCTCGTACGCCGCCGCCTCCGTGTTGCCGTCCAGCACGCCGCGCACCAGCTCCAGCAGCGCCGGGTAGTACTCGGCAGGCGAGGACGCGTCCGCCGGGAGGTCTGGGGGGGGGAAACAAACATTTATTAACATATAGGATTAAGCAAACACTAACAATAGCATTAGTTGTAACTATTTTTACTCAAAATAAATGATGATTATTATTATTATTATTATATACAGGGTGTCCCAAAAACCGACTGAACCGTAAAAATCGCTGAACACATAGGAGTTAAATCGATAGCTTTTTAGCTGCTTTATCAATTCTAGGCGGGTTGAAGTCGGTTTCTGTAACACTCTGTATAGTCTGGATCAAACCCAACAGTCAGTACAAACTAAAATTTGAACTTTTTATACTGTTTTATACTTTTCATTCAACGAATGAAGATTTTCTATGATTAATTGGTTCATTAAGATTACAAAAATATATTTAAGACTATTTGACTTGTTTTTAAGTTCAAAATGTAATAAAAAGACAACAGGGGGTTCACTCATTAATGCTTAGACATACCAAGGGTTAATCATTCATTAAATCACGCCTGTTTCCCAAAGGGGTAGGCAGAGACCACTTCTTTCTGCCACGATCCTGATAAATCTTCGCTTCTTTCACATTCATACATCAAGTCATGCATGCACGTCGGTTTCGGGTATTTAAGGGCCCTTTGTATTGTATTATATTTTATACTACTGATGTGCCAAACGAAACTTTCCAAAATTGCGGAGCATTTCATGTAGGAACATTTCGGAAACTTCTCACAATTGTGCGTGGGGATTGAAACTTTCCGTATCTTATATTTAAATTTCCTATATTTCTGGTGAAAGTTTCCGGAAATTTCTTAGAACTTTTCCAATTTTTTGGAAACTTTCCGCAACTTGCACATCATTAGTTAGTACGTACTGTTGGGCTTGAGCCGCAGCGCCTGCGCGACGCTGGGGCGGCGCGCGGCGCGCTCGCGCGCGTCCTGGTCGGCGAGCGCGGCGGCGCCGCGGCGCAGCGCGCCCAGCCGCTGGCACAGCGTGCCGTGCAGCCGCAGGAACAGGTACCACGACGACGTGCACACGAACCGCGCCTCCTGCACAGGACAATACCACATTAAGATAAGATAAGATAAGATAAGATAAATTTATTTACCATAAAGCACATACAAAAAATAAATAAAGTGAAAACAAGTTAAACAGCAACACAGAACTATATGCACATTATGCCAAAAAGGGCCCCTCTCAGCATTGTGCCGCGGCAAGCCGTGACGCTGGTATTCTGAGGAACCCTACTACTATTATTATACGTTCTTACCGGTAACCCATCATTATATCGAATTTCACTTCATCGATTGTATCATTTCATCGAATTTCATTTTGTCGAACGCTATTTTCTGCTGAAATCAAAATGTTTTCAGGATATCTTAAACATTAATTACGTAGGTTAGGTTGAATTACAATTGTCATTACCAAAATAAAGCAACGCATGCTGCAAGAAATGCCTTTCGATGAAATGAAAATTCTGCGTAATAATACGTTCGTTGAAAAGCTATAATTATATTTATCACTGTAATAGCTTAAGTTAGCCTGTCAACTGCCAACACATTGTGGAATGCAATAAACGTTTGAGTATTTGAGTGATTCGATAAAATAATAGGTACCCGTTCTTACCGCTACCTACACCCTGGCCGAGAGTTCTACGGCACCCCTTATCTGGCATTCAATCCCATAAAAATAAAAGGCAAAACAGAATGATATCAAGCCACAGGCGCCTTGCTACGTCATCATTAATGGGCGGCTGATGGGTGCTAATTATGTCACAGTAACGTCAAACGATATCCATAACATGGATACACCTCAAGAAAATGTAGATTCCTTTTATAATTCGCTATCCTCTTGCATAAAGATAATTAACTATCAAGACGTGCGAGTTGCGTATTTGTAATTTGATAATTAACTATTAAATATGGATACACAACAAAATAAATAAAACAATTAAAACATTGCAGAAAAGTATTTTTTTTCCTATATTATATAATTTCAATCTGTTCGTTTTATATTTCACTATCAACTTGTATAAAGATAACAACTTCTTTTCTTCTACAGACGTGCAAAACACGTATCTGTGATAGTTCACTATTATTTAAGGACTCGAAGCTACTTAAAAGAAATTCCATCTTTAACCGACTTAACTTTGGCATAAATAGAATTTGAAGACGACAATCTCCCATCATAAAGTAATTTAAATGCTTTACTTGTTATAATAAGTACAATACTATTGTTCAATTTTTGTTTTCTAACCATTTTGTGGATTAGTTAATTCTTAAGTATGTGGTTGTTCTCATGTTCTCTTGGTGTAGCGCGGCGTGTGTGCCTGCGTTAGCTGTTATTTCTGCTATGTTTAAATACTTGTCTCTATCACTGGGAACCTTTGATTGGCTTTTCGTTGTGTAATTTAATTTCTATCTCTTTGTACCTCCAATAAATCATATTTAAAAAAAAACTCACGTTAGCAGGATGATCTCTGCAGTCGTCCTCGTCCTTGAGATCGCTCTTGTCGTCGCTGCTGCTTGAGCGCTTGATCTCCTTGTCAGTGTTGTTGTTCTTGGGTTTGTTCTCCTTGTCGTTCTTGTGGTTGCGCGAGCTCTTGTCCGACGCATTGTCCGACTCTGATGAGTGCTGGACAAATATATGAATTAAGTGCTTGGACAGTTGAACAAAATAAAACTTAAACTATATTAAAGCGAAAAAAAAACACATGCTAATTTCAACGAACTTGAAACATGGGTGTCGTTTGTTAATAAACAACGATAGATGGCGTCAGCACACCCTCCGAGTATGAAGAAGTAAGCGATCACTAATTTCGTGGATCTTAAGTAGGGTCTTGGTGGCATAACTGGTAATGCGCCTGCATTGGCCCGGGTTGCCAGAGGAGATGTAGGTTCGAATCCTGCCTAAGACCAACGATTTTTTTTCCGCTTTAATATAGTTTGAATTTCGTACAGACGTCTCTGCTACAATTAAAAAATGTTTAAATTAAAATGTTATTACTGTAATGCAATGACACTGATGCACTGATGCACTATGTAATGATTCTCTTAATCAAGTGTTGTGGAGACTATACTACCTACGGTACGAGAACCTATTTCGTATATTAAAATAATTTTGGTTGCCTTCTGTTTTCGTGTAGTAATATTATAAAATAAATCAGAAACAATCTCAAATAAATTGACCTAGTCCCAAACTAAGCTCGCATAAACAGACATCGATAAAAAATCTTTCATATAACAATACATACAAACTCGAGCTCACGACAAAAATATTTGCCCATACCGTGAATAGAAACCGTGACGAGAGATATTTTTAAAACCTGGTGTAAATAGACGTTAGTAAAATTGTCTAAAACAACTAATTTTAAGTGCATCATATTTTATAACTTGTAATGTTTCACAATGTGTTTGGTAGCTCGGAAGCAGAATCAAGGTAGTTGGTTTTTTCCGAAAATAAAAAAAAAAAACAAGGGAAATGCGATAAACTCCTGCTCTTATGGGGGCAAGCTAGTAACAACATAAACACCTTTTTCTGTGCACCCACTAAGGTCAGGTGGGGCAAGAGCGTCTACAATGCAGTGACAATCGGCGCGAGGCTAATAAAAATTCTATGGAATTATAGCTTACTCGCCGGGCGTTGGAAGTGTCCTCGCCGGCAGTGTGAACAGCGAGCGATGAACTATAAATAAATATATATCTCTCTCTTTTATTTACACGGAAGCGATTATCTTTTGTCGTTGCTTGGGCTAGAAAAAAGTCGATAGTTCATATCTCACTCGCCGGCGGTGGGACCAGTGCCTTACCCCATAAACACTTGCCCCACCTGATCTTACTTAAATTTCCAACGGGTTACTTTGTCGACTGGTAGACAATACCATTAGGCATATGATCCGCCATTTGTACTTATTTCTGTGCAATAAAGATTAAATAAACACATACCTCCTGTTTCTCTTGTTTGACAGATTTCTCCTCGACTTTGTTATCCTCGTTCGCAGGGCTCCCGGCCGGGCTTGAAGGCTCTTCCTTCTCTTCTGCAGACAAACAGACGTGTTAACGCTTGTATTTAGTTGGGTAGTAGGGGGGTGTAGGGGGGGACGTCAGTAGGAAGGCAGCATGCGTTGGTTCAACAGTGGGTTTCTGTGTAAGCACATCGCATGGGTTTCATCATGGTAGAAAGTCTAGAAGCGGATTAAAATAAAACGGAAAAGTGCGAGTTAAATTTGCGTGGAAAGGGCTCCGTACGTTTTGAGAAATTTTCTGTGTTACTTTAAATACCATAGACTCCTTTTATAGGTTTTTCTGTAATCTATAGGAACTACTTCCCGTTTGTTTTTTTTTTCCCAATTATTAGGCACAGTAGTTTCGTAGACCTGATCCTACCGCCAAGCAGCAGTGCTTGTATTGTTGTGTTCCGGTGTAGGGTTAAGTCAAACGGTGACATTACTAGCATAGAGGCATTCCATGCAGGGTCGGCGACGCATTTACAGTCCTAAAATTGCTGTCTTAAGAATGCAAACGCCTATTTGTCACAGATCTCACTTACTAATGACCAGTGGCTCGAATGACTTCTCCACTTCATAAAAAACAGCATTATTTCACTGTTGTCAACATTATAAATATTCAGAAAATGACTTCTCCTCCTGGTAGGTACGGTCGGCCTTATAAGAAGCTGCACACTTTAATTTGTATCTTGTCACTTTAACGTCATGTTTGAACTGCTGCTCTAATCTGTCAAAGGCGTTAAAGCGACAAGGTACAAAAGTGTGCAGCTTCTTATAAGGCTGACTGTACTATAGTTGCGCTACTGGACACTGGTAGCGCTGCCGTAGAGTTGTCACGAGTCCTCGCTAGATGTCGCTACCTGTCTCTAATTAAGTGCGTCGTAAGTGTGTATGAAGAGCGTCGGTTGCCCAGTGGCTTAGGGGGTCGACTCGTGATCGTAAGGTACCGAGTTCGAACCGCCGCAGTCACCATGTACCAATGAGTTTTACTAACTTAAGCGACGCTCTTACGGTGAAGGAAAAAACATCGTGAGGAAACCTGCACATTCGAACAGCTGAGTGTGTAAGAGGGTAATTGCACAAAAGATCCTAAAGGGTCGAAGTGTATCCGAAAGGGCCCATCTGTAAGATAAGATAAGTGGTGTATGAACGTACCTTCGTCGCGCTCGTCGTCGGAGAGCGGCTGGCGCGGGTGCGCGAGCAGGTCCGGCAGGAAGTGCCGCAGCAGCTGCTTGATGCGGCGCTTCTCACTCTTCTGGATGCTGGTCTGCCGCCGGGCGTGGTGGATCAGCAGCTCGGCCGCGTCGCGGACCACTTTGATGGCTGCCGCAGACAAAACATTTAAACATGAGACGATATTAAAGAGATAAAAATATGTATTAGCGACCCCTACTTCCGGATAACTCTTCAACGGAACAACTAATCTGCATCAAACCTAGCAAAATCCACTCCAAATAAACTAGCAATTTATCTAAATAACGGCATCCGAATCGGTACATACGTTTGGAATCTACGACGCTACAGACAGACACACACAGATATCACATGTTCGTCAATGTGTACAGTAGTGTTCATAAATGTGTACACTTTAGCACATTGTCTCTTTAATCGCTGTGACAATTCATATATGACAGTTTAAACATGACATTAAACAGACAGGGTACTAAAGCGTACAAATATTTATGAACTGCACTCTTAGATATTTCGAACCACCTAGCCAGATAAGTTCTACCACAATCGATATTATTTAAATGAATCTATTTAAATAAAAATGAACCGCCGCATTGTTTGTATGCGCGTAACTTCCGAAGGACTGCACCTAATTAGATAATTATTTTTTGTTGTATTTGTTACTGTCATGACAATTCGAAAATTGCAGCAGGGACGAAGTGTCTGGCGGGCAGCTAGTTTTTTATATTATTTAATAGGAGAAAATGTTAAAAATAGTTTTCGTAAGGATTCAATAGAAAAGAGACTTCAGTAGGAAGGCAGCATGCGTGTATCACCACAGATAAATCTGATTTTGCACATCGCACGTGTTTCATCATTGTCTCGCAAATCTATGCATTTCATCTTCGTCGACTATTAATATTATAAGGACGGAACAGAAATTTCCGAAATTTTGCTACTTTTTATCCAGAAAATATAAACAGTTACGCGGACTAAGGAGTATCCTTTACTCCTAAATTAGATGTATTTTATTTTCATTATATTAAATACAGTCGTCCAAATAAGTGGCCTTTAAATTTTGACACATTTTTAAAATTCTAATATTTATAATAGTCATGACAGAATTTTCAATTTTCAATTTTCATGTTATCAATATAAAAAGTCTTCTATACATTGTTACATTCGGAATTACGACTCTTTGGAATTATGTATGTGTCCGATCTAGACGACCTTTTGAATTGTCTTCTCTCATCTCATCGACCTTTGTTTTTTTTTTTACTTAATGTTGGCAGACCACGTATTTGTCAGACTGTACATAATGTTTCATATTCTTACCTTCCTGCCGCGACCGCATACAGTAATCCACAATAAGATGAGGCCCAGGCTTGCGGGCTGCGTAGGCGCTTTCCACTTCGTTAAACAGATTCTTAGACCGCATCGCTTTCAGATCGTTCTGCTTGAAGTTGATCCCCTGATGGTCGAGGGATTTTAGGTAGTACTTCTCGTTTTGCTCCCGCCATTGCTTGTTGAAGCCCTGCGAGAGAAAGTGTAGGTTAAGTGGATGTATTCGAGAATCGGGAGGCTTAGGGGTTTAGGGGTGTTGTCAGAACATAAAAATGCAGCCATTAGTTATATCATGGTTGTCAAACGGTAATTTGTTTCATCATTAACATCTTTAATAAACATGGTCGGTTAAGTAATAGAACATACAACAATAAAATATCTATTACTCATAATATATAAACCCACTTTGTATAATATAATTTGATGTAACATTCAGTTAGTATTATGAGTATGACGAAACGTACAAAGATCATCATTGACATGTAAGTATTAATGGCGTTGTTTTCTATTTCTTAAAACAGCCGCCTTGATTTAATCTACTATTCAAAAAAAAAACGATTCTGCTATGCCAAGATATCGCACCATTGAATTGACTTGGCCATCCAGATTACCAGACTTGTGACATTTATAAAAGGTGTTTAAATTTTACAGTTTAGAGCATTTTCAAACAATCTTCGTTTTTCTGATACACGAGTGACAAATATACTGTCAGTTGCGAGTGCAAAGCTAAACTTTCGCTTCCTCTACATACATCAACCTCTTCATGCACGTACGTCGGTTTCGGGTGCTTTTGATTTGGCCCTTATTCAGTACAGTCAACCAATTTGATTTCTAGGCCACTTTGGACTATGTTAAAGTGACGTTGACAACCAAACGTTACAGACTTCTTATGATTTGGTTTACAACGTCACATTGACAAAGTCAATAGTGGCCTAGGAATCAAATTGGTTGACTGTACATCGCGAATCTGGATGCCGGGAATATTGAAGATCATTCTGGAATCTCCAGAGTGGTCAGGATCTTACCTTCTGCGCCTCACGCCACTCCTCCTCCTTGGCTTTAAGCCGGCGCAGCACAACTGGAACCGCCACCACGGGGTTCTTCTTCAGGCCGGCGATGATATCCACCGCCTGGGAAATGTCGAAGTTATTTACTTGATATTAGGGGGTTTATGGGATAGAGATATACGAGCTAGGATATTGTTGAAGAGGGTAGAAAGTATTTATGGAAGTCATAGGTGGCCGAAACGTAGTAGAGGCTCTTTCAAGTGTAAAAAATATAGGAGAAGGTAAAAAAATATGTCCCAATTCAAGTGTAAAAAGAACTTCGTAATTTATTTAAGAGAGGTTTGTGTCGGTACATATTTGTGTGGCGCTTCGTTTTGGCGCTTCCGCCATTATTAACGATGCTCCGATATAAATACAACGTCGCGTGACAAAGAGCGGCGTAAGCGCCATCGACAATAAGATCCGTTTTCATAGATAACTCCACATTTTTGTACTAGACTAAGATAAATTGCATTTTAGGCCGCGTCGAGGAGATATAGTGCTTTTTTTAACTACTAAAATGATATTGTTTTTTTTAATTACTAGCGACCCGCCCTCGCTTTGTTTCGGTTTATGCTAATTTGCTGTAATAACCGTAGATAAACCAGATACACATACATAAAAACCGTCCACTTGAATCACTATCTATTGATGAAAACTGCATCAAAAAAAGAGAAGGATTAAAATAAATAATAATAAATATCAGGGGACAATGTCACACCAATTGACCTAGTCCCAAACTAAGCTCTAGGCTTGTACTATGGGTACTAGACAACGATATAAATACTTATATAGAGAAATATCTACTTAAATACATGGAAAACATCCAAGACTCAGAAACAAATATTCGCGCTCATCACACAAATATCTGCCCTTACCGGGATTTGAACCCAGGACCGCTAGCTTCGTAGAATGGATCACTACCAACTAGACCAGCGCTTCATTGATTGTATTATAACAACACTAAAAGTTTCCTCAGGCAGAAATGGATTTGGGCAATTCCATGGCAGAGAGTAACGTAAGTTACCAATTTCTAGCATTTTGCTCATTTTTTTAGTTATATTTCAAAATGGAAGAGTTCATTTATGTCTATGTACTTGATTAAATGTATATCTAGAAAAAAATAAGCATTAAAAGTAAAAAAAACACGCATTGAAATGGTAACTTTCGTTACATTGTCGTGGAATTACCCATTTGGAAAAAAGAAAAATCGGGCAAATGAGGATTAGGGAAACCAATATCTCGTAGCTAGGCATGCCAAGAGCTCATCGCTCGTACCACCTTCTCTCCGTAGATGCGGCGCAGCGCGCGCTGGTGCACGGTGGCGGAGTGGCCGCCCAGGCAGTCGTCGAGCCGGTGCCGCGCCGCGTCGTCCGCCGTCAGCCGCGCGAGCTTCTTCTGCACGCCCTCCAGCACGCGGATCGTCGCCGCGTTCGTCTCGATCACCACGTCCAGCTGGACAATTATACACAGTTAGCATTTTTATATTTTTTCGATAAAAACGCCGAGAGACGCCGGCGTAGTGCCCCGTACCGCGTAATTGCCCTGTCTAGACGGTCGAATTACCTAATAGATATTATTACGCTATGGTAATGACGGCAGAGTTAATAGGCTAATTGCCTCTGTTTTAAAGTAGGTCTCAAGTTATTAATTATTGTCCGATTAGATGAAAAAAAAATCCCACATTTTTTTAGGACCCCGCAAAACTTTATTTTAAAAGTATAGTTTTCGTTAACGGGCGAAAACGCTAACAGCCATATTAGTCTATAGATTATCTGTGCTGTGACGTCATACGGGCCGAAAACAAACATTTGTTTGACAGTTGACGAGAGCATTTGATATATAGATAAACATAAATGACAATGTCATGTCACAGCACAGAATACTTGCAGAATATACCGTTGCGAATTTCACTCGTATAAGAACCGACATGAAGTTTGCTTAAGGTCCTACGACGTCACAACATGCCCCGACAGCGTTTTCAGAGTTCAAAATAAAAAATAAAAATGAACAATTTTTAAATAAAAATATGTAGCCATCTTACACTTTTAATATCTGAAATCGATAAATATTGGTTTCTTAAGTCTAATACTAAAGAAAATATTAATTTATTAAGCCAAATTTAATATGAGGCAAGTAGCCTATTAAAAAAGACCGGCCAAGTGCTTGTCGGACTCGCACTTGGCGTAGGGTTCCGTACCATTATCTATAAAAAATATGTATGTGAATATTTTCAAGCGTCTACCTGTTGCCATTATTAATATCACGTTTGTTGTATAATATTTATTAAATATTTATTTTATTCTGTTTTGCATTCTCATGGTTACAATCCAACCCTAAGGACCAAGATGGATTGTCTTATCCCCACACCGTAAAAACAATGCTAACACTATTTTGCTGCATGTAATGTAGACATTTCATCCCAAAAAAAAAAAACACTTCTAAGCGCTGAACCTAGTAAAGTAATAAAAAATGCAATCTTACCTCAAATCGCTCATCTTCACATCTATAGATGTACTCTTCGTACTGAGTTTTCCTTGACGTCACGAAAGTAGAATCTTCGCTCCATGTGGGGAAAGACACCCAAGTGTCATTGAGCACCTGGAATAGGACGGTCTTGTAGTACGAGTGAAGGGTATGTTTTAGGGGGGGTGTAGAGGGGGGGACGTCAGTAGGAAGGCAGCATGCGTTGGTTCAACAGTGGGTTTCTGTGTAAGCACATCGCATGGGTTTCATCATGGTAGTTCATTCGTTTACATAAAAGCGTTGAATTTACAGCGGAAAATTAAATTGGCTTCAGTGATTTGTTATTTTGGTACTCTGTTTACGTAGTAAGTGTATAATAGTTATTTATGTGATTGGTGCATAATGAGAGGCATTATACACGAGTGTTTTAATGCCTAATTATGCGTACAGTCGCATACATAACTTTATCTACATACATATCATAAGTTTTCTACAATATGCGAGAAACCTGTATCCCTCTCGTTACCCTGCATCTTAATGTTCACATTAAAGTGCAGGTCACTTATACTGTAAAGTGAACATTAAGATAAAACTACAGCGATAACCGATACTTTAATGACATGTAATACTTTAATGTTAACATTACAGTACAACCACAGATACAGGTAACATAATGTAGGGCATTTGCTTATCACTTCTGAACATATTATATTGAAATTATGATATGGATGTAGATAAAGTTCTATAAATAACTTGAGAGAAAAGGGCAAGGGTAATATCGAACGGTACGAAGGCTTCAGAGCTACGTAAGTTGATATTTATTCTGAGAATAGAACTCCTAAGATTAGAATTTTTATTTAAAAATAAAACGTGTGTATTATACATAAATTTTTAATTTTAGATCAAGAGCCATAAAGTAAATAGTGCATTACTTGAGAGGAATGTGAGGCGACGCTGAAAACGAGCAGCTGTCATTAAATTTCAATTCGTCAATTTTTGAACATGTAGTTATCATAAAAAACAGGGATTTACGATTCTGTTTTTTTGTGTTCCTTTCCAAGAAATATTTAACATTTTCTTGGAGTCGCGAGCGAATATTGGATGGGCCCTGAAAAGTAGACGACGGATCAACAGACCGAGCCCACAAAGTTATGCAACTATTTATTCATGACAACATTGAAAAGAAAGAGTCCGAAGAATTTGAAAAAAAAAAATGTTAGAGGTGCGTCGCGGTTCAGTCTACTTTTGAACCACTGAACTATTACTTCATCACAGTAACAATCTTACAAATTTTGTTGGGGCTACCAGCACGATATCCATACTAATATTATAAATGTGAAAGTGTGTCTGTCTGTCTGTCTGTTACCTCTTCACGCTTAAACCGCTGAACCGATTTAGATGAAATTTGGTATGAAGATAGCTTGAGTCCCGGGGAAGGACATAGGCTACTTTTTATCCCGGAAAATTAGACAGATCCCGAGGGAGCAGCGAAGAACGACTTCTACGCGGACGGAGTCGCGGGCAAAAGCCAGTAGGTAAATAACTTAAGTAAAGCCCGTCTTGCACGTAGTTGTAATATCTTTACAGACCGCTTGACATTCTATATTTGAAATTTTGTACACAACATGCAAGGGAATTTAATTAAATTCTTAACTACAGCCATGTATAAAGTAGTTACCTCTTTGCAGAGCGCGGTCCTCCCGGAGCAGCGGCGCGCGGCCGCCTCTCGCGGGAGCGCGACGTACGACGTACCCAGCCGCTTGCACGTCGTCAGATCTACGACAAATAAATGTTGTTAGAAGGTCTGGAGGCGCCTTAGGAGCGTTACGTGTGGTGCCGCCTTAATCAAAAAGCACATAAAAAGAAAGAAAGAAAATAAAATTCAGCACACAATAAGCAAAGCAACATACCTAAAGGGGTTGTTAAAAAAAAATCATTTAATTACAAAACGTATTTAACATTCGTATAAATTGCACAGTTCCCGAGGGACTTTGTTACTTCTTCACGCTGCAACAGCTGGACGGATTTGGATGAAATTTGAAATGGAGATAGCTTATACCCTGGATTAACACATAATCGGAATCTACGCGAACGAAGTCGCCGGCGAAAGCTAGTACAATATATGTTCTGACCTATTTCGAGCGCGGCGTCGCCCTGCGGCCGGTCATGCCGCAGCTGCGCGCCCAGCGGCCCGATGGGCTCGTAGCGCAGCGCCTTGGGCTCGGCGAGCCGCTCGGCGCGCTCCAGCCCCAGCAGGCTGTTGCTCGACGTCATGCCGAAGTTGTTGTTGTAACCTGTGGGGAGATGGATTGGTTAGTACTCATTTGAAGTTCTGCAGTATATTGTTAAACATTTTTTTTACACCTTACTCAGTTGAGTCGCCTTTCGACGTATCAGCCGGTCGGCACTTGAAGACAATTGTGACATTAAGCTCAGTCAAAGTTTAGATAATGCTTAGATATCCTTGTAAGTTCTTCTGTATGTTGATTTTTCATAGTGTTAAGTAAGATTTTTTTTACTAAATAAATTACTAATGCGTTTGGAAGTTACGATATCACACGCAGATATACGTTAAAGTTACAAATGAATAACAAATTTCAGCGAGTAAAGTAACCATTTTAGTGATGCCTGTGCTTTGTATCAGCGGACCTGATGAACAGTCATCAAATTTAGTCACTATTACGGCCAAACCCTATATTCAAACCGCGGATAGATAAGGCTTACTTCGGGTTAAAATTTGACATTTGCCCATACAAAATGTGTCAAATTTTAATCCCAAGTAAGCCTATCTGTCCGCGGATTGAATATAGGTTTCGGCCATTAGAGATGCGCCGAATAGTGGTTTCACCGACTAGCCGAATACCGAATACTATTCGGGTTAACCTTTATCGAAACGGATATTCGGCCAAATTATTCGGTTTACCATTTCGACGTTTAATTGATACTAGAATTGGCCCCCTGTTTGAATTGTGTTGGTTTTGGAAGATGTTCCAAAGAACAACATTACTTTATCAAAACTTGTATCGTAATTTTAACATTTCATTACAGCTACAGATAAGAAAAAATGTCATGGTAAAATTGTATCTTGTAATGCTGGTCATTGTCTACGGATTCTGAACGCATTATTGAGGACTTATGATATGAGTGTAGATAAAGAAGTATAAGCAGTATGGGTACCAGTGGTGGGTGTCGGAGCAGAGACGGGCCCCACGAAGTCCTGCAGCCACTTGTGCAGCTCGGGGTGGCGGCACAGGAACGGCGCCGTCACCGCCACCAGCTCCGACGACGAGATGATCTCGTTCGTGAACAGCATCAGGCATCTGCAACCGAACGAGGGTTAGGGGGTTTACAGGTGGACGCTGGCGAGACGACGCAGGCCAGTTATATTTGTGAAAGAGTTTTGAGAGGATCGCGAAGATACAAACATAAATAGATACGAGTCAAACACATATTTTTATTTGTTTAATGTAAGATTACTGGACTCGCAGAGAACGCCACATATTTAATTCTCCTTTTGTACTTAAATTGGTATTCAGTACAATAAAGAACCCCCAACATAACTCAACGTTTATTAGTAAGGGGATAAATTAATTGAAGTTTTTCTGAAAGAAATTCTATTTTTTTGTCAATGTTATTTAGGTTGCAAACCTGTCAAGGTTTCATGTAATCAATATATTTTTTCCTTCGTCCTCCTTATTTTATAAAAATACTGTCATGGTCCAAGTTTCGCATCCTCATTGTGTATACCGTTGTACAGTCACCAGCAATAATACATTATGCAACATTGGGCGAAAAAATATCTGACACGCTCTTATACCTGTAGTAATAAAGACGTGTCAGATGATTTTGCGGCCAAATTTGGATAATATATTATTGCTGGTGACTGTACAGCAATGCAAGATCATTATTCTAGAATTTCTGGATAAGGACCTGTAATATTATCCCAGGGAGATGCAGAGGATCATTCAAATCATTAATGATAATAATACGTTTGAAAACGCCATAGGGGTGTGTACTGGGTAAACAAATAATAATTCTAATTAATCCATCAGTAAAATAATCGAAAAACATTGAACACGTATTTTATGCTTTTTCAAATCAATCAAAATTGACGAATATAACGCGCATAAAAGTTCGGGAGTGTGGGCTCGTGACGTCACAACGCGATATAAAGTGAGCTCCGGCGTGACGTCACGCGGAAATTCAACGCACTTAATCTTACTGCCGCACTTACTTAAATCTAACGCTTGTTTAATGACGTGTTGTCTTATTCTATTGCTGTAGCAAAGAAAGTGACAGCAGCTACTTTAATCAAGAATTAAATTTAAATGACGTCTCTGAGTGCGGCAGTTAGTCATTTTTTGTTTAATTGACAAAAGAAAAAATGTGTTCAATATTTTTTGATAATGTAAATGACGGAGTTATTAGATTTTTTTAGGACACTAGCCTATTACAATTATTAAATATTCATAATCTGTTGCACTCATAACATACCGACAATGAATAAAAAACAATAACACGTAACACTTTACAACAAAAAAAACCAATCCGTTAAAAAAACAACCAGACCTCAAATTCAATGTCAAATATCAACAGCAACTTACGCAAATTAATTTGCACGATACTTTATAAAAACACTTTATTTTTCCTTAAGGAAATCGTCAAAATATTACAATGAATGTTTCATTTCATTATAAATAATAAAAAAACACCCGTCACTTGTCACGCAAATTAAAATATAAATAAAATTCACTAATTACATAACGAAATTAAATGTCAAAATTAAGCTTCACGACCGCTCTACAACGGTTTGAATTCGCGACTACATTTTGAACAACACTAACGGTAAAACGTAATATTTTTTTAAATAGAGTGTACTTTAATTTTTACTCGTCTTACTGCCTCATTCATAAACCCACAGTAAACCATTTTTTGATAACTTATTCTTTGTTTCTTTCTGTAAAATTCAAATGCCACAATAAAATATAAGGACAAAGCATATTTGAAGCACACTAGCTATCGTGCGTTTATGAATAGCGTAAATCTTTAACCTTACGTTGTATAGGCATTGTACCTATTGACATTGTGTGAATGTGGAAGAAGCGAAAGAGATTTGTCAGGATCGTAGCAGGTGGAAAGAAATGGTCTCTGCCTACCCCTCTGGGAAACAGGCGTTATTTAATGTATGTATGTATTTATGTATGTATATATAGGCAAATCACAGAGGGTAGAGAGAGTTTATATAGATATAAAATTGAAGTTAACTGAACACCCCTCAGCTAATCCACTTATTAATAACTAGCTGTTGGCCGCGACTCCGTCGGCCTTGAAAAAACGCGGAGTGAAGTTGCCACCTTCTTCGTTTACATGTCTCTCCGTATAAATGCTTCTCTGTTACTCGATTAGTGTCCCCTCTGTCTACGGCAGGGTGGACAAAGTACGGACCGCGGGCCAACTCCGACCCGCGAAGGGTTTCAATAAGGGATGCATCGATTACGAAGCGGTGTATCGTTTTGTATCTTTGATCGTAATAATTACGATTAATAACGAAGCGATTTATCGTAGTAAGAATCGTCACGATTATCATATTGTAAAAAACAAAACTAAACAGCGTTAATCGGAACGCATTTATCGATAAGGTTATAAAAATTAATAAAAACAATGAATATTTTCTTTATTTCACAACAACAATGAATTTTATCATTTTTTTTTAATTCCTATGCATAGGATATCGTAATCGTAATAGCCGATTTTTTTGTTATAACAATGAATAGTCAAAACTCAAATATTATTTTTTTCAACACACTCGCTTATTTTAAGATTCTGACAGAATAACTAGCGTTATGAATTGCTCTGCTAACACAAGTTGAGTCAGGGACCCAATTCTCGTGACTTTGAGATGATTTTTCATGCGAGATTAACTGTCAACTGCATACATTTTTTCGACATATCTCCGCGTATCAGTTAATTTACGTTTGGTACTATGGTACTATGCGTCCATAGCGTAAGAGTGAGTGGCAAATATCTGCATCTTTCTCTTACATATAGCTTTGTTTCAAAACTTACAGTAATATCTTACAGGTGTAATGCCGGCCTTACATATTTTTTGTAAATCTTAATACTTGTTAAAGGCCGTCTTATTGCTGAACATTCAGCCTGTGTGCTACTTGGGCTGAACATCCATCACCGTCCTAGAATTAAAAACAATTCACCTAAGGAAGTTGTCATAGACTTCCTGCGAGCGTAACGCGCGGCGCGCCCGGTCGAAGAAGTTGTATTCCTGCTGCGTGCCGTACTTGGCCGCCTCGGCGTAGGACACGTCGCGGACGATGCCGCCCGTCAGCGAGCTGAGGCGGGACTTCTTGAGCGGCGGGGCGCCCACGGCTGCGGGGAGAAGGCAGGTTAATACATTGAAGGGTTGGTTTAATAGTATTGCGCTGGAAGGTATTGTAGCGAAGCAATGTACTACTAAAAGCGTTCCGGCTCTTGCTTGACCAATGAAACTCGTTGCTATTATTGTGTTTTGTAATAAACTAACTTTTTGTATTTAAATAGAAGATGTGCTTTTGTTGTACAAATTAATACACAACGTATAGCATATATGGCAAAATTTAATACCTTAATTACCAATTTCACCTAACGATGTTATGCCAGGTTTACACAATCGCGCGAGTCGACGCGAGGCCGAGATACATTGATGTTATTATAAAAGTTTTACAGTCCGTCTCGTATTTAAAGACGGCAGTGTATCTCGGCCTCGCGTCGACTCGCGCGAATGTTTCGACCTGGCATTAAATATAATCAATGTTAATCGACTGTTAGTTCATTTTGACAGCTGTTAACGCTCCTATCGTCTGTTAAGTAGTTAACATCGTTTGGTGAAATTGGTACTTAACCTTTGTGGTCAAGTTAACGGAAAAAGGAGATCACTTTTTTCCATTATTACTCATAGCTTAGGTGTTATTAAATATGTAACAAACCCTATAAATTGTGTGTTTATTTGTACAACAGCAACTGGACGCTCGGCGTCCTCTGAAAGAATGACTGTTACATTTTCTCAACAGTCATCTCTTGGGAATTGCTGGTTTTTTGGATTTTCCAATTATATTCCTTAGAATCGCTATGTCATAACCAGTTGGAATCAACCAAAGAACAGAAAAAACAGTAGAAGTGTCAAGTGTGCGTGTAACGTGTGGCACAGTTACGCGGAGTTCCGCATAACATACCATACTTTTGCCGCGATCGCTTATTTCGATATTTCTAAAATAAGAAATAAATCCAGAAGCATGCTTTATTGTGCTATTTTGGAGTTTAAAAACGATAGCGGCACCAAAAACATTTTCCATGGTGGCGTGTTGTTTTTATGATAGTTTGAGTATTGGCGACAACAGGTCTGATACTAAGCGAAGCTCATGCCACTTCCATTGTTTTTTCTATTCCGTGGAATCAACAGAGTGCACTTGTGCTTCTGCGTTACATCTATCGCAACCTCCATCAGATGGTTAGTCTATCTTATAAAATTGGCTGGTTTATTTTTGTTTTCCCAACTTGTTGACGTAGATAGTTAATTTTCTGCGTTGGATTATATATGTTACTTACGTAGCTGAGCTGTGGATGAGAAGCTGGGCGAGCGCTTGAGATGTTGCGGAGCTGCCGCGCTGGTTGATACGGCGCTCGAGTGCTTGGGGATCTGTGGGACAAAGTTATATTAATAACTATACTAAATTAAAATTGACGTCGGACTTATTTTGTCTCATAAATTAGAGTGAATCGATAGGTCATGGTTAGCAGTGAGCGAAAGTTATTTATTTAGTAATTGGACGAGGGTCTTTTTATATGTTTAATGTGGAGTGAATGTATCAGCGCTTCTGACATGACCATCATTGAGGGGATGAAGCGCTGCAAGAAACTCCAGCAGGTTTTTTTTTTCATTAAGATGCTCGGAGTGTTGTATTTGTATATTGTTATGAACTTATGAGTTAGTTTATACAGTGAAATTAGTGCTATGAACAGAATATTTAAACTGGAAAGTTGTTTTGTTTTGTTGATAGTGTACAGTCAAAGACATAAATATAGAAATGGTCCCAAGATGCTAACAATATCTACAGTAGTAGATTCAATCTATATTACCGACGTGTAAAAGAGCCCTCGTGTGGCCATTTTACTAAATAAATATTTTGAATTTTGATACACTAATAATGTCTATTTATATTTCGTTGCCGAAATATCAGAATTTAAAAATGCCAGATTTTCAATATACTCGAATCCCAAAAAGCATTTTAATTATACCTTAATCCTTACTTAATATATTGAAGCTGGTGTTTTGGGAATGTAGTAATGAGACGTATTCTAGTATTTGTAATTGTGGTGTTTGGAGAGTGAGCGATATACAGTGTGTTGTTAGGAAGAAGGCTGGACAAACTTCGGGGACTAACTCTGTAGGTCATACTCATCAACTTTTATTATGGGACCAACATCCAAATCGCGAAAAATAAATCAGCTGTTCCATACAAACTTTGAGAGCTAAATAGCCGAAATGTATGGAACAGCTGATTCCTTTTTCGCGATTTGGATGTCGGTCCCATAATAAAAGTTGATGAGTATGACCTACAGAGTTAGTCCCTGAAGTTTGTCCAACCTTCTGCCTAACACCCTGTATGTCACCTGTGACACAGGAATGTGGTATGTGTGTAGGTACCCTATACAGTGATATAGTGTGTGTGTGTGTGCGTGTACCTGCAGCGGCAGGTGCAGCGGCGGCGCGTGCGGCGGGGAGGCGGGCGGCGCGGGCGGGAAGCGCTCCGGCGACGCCTCCGCGCGCGGCTGCACAGGCAACAACACATCAATACATGCTGGACCTCCGTGGGTACCATACTACTGTTACAGACCCTACGTCTGAAATCGAAGTTCGAAGTTACAGTAGCTCAATCACCTTCTCTCGATTAAGTCTCGAATGACAAGGATGGAGTTATCGTAACTTCGAACTTCAATTTTAAAATTACGCACGTTGTTTTCCATATTTTTGGTCATAATGGCTGTTTAATTACATAGATGAAATTACTAAAATAGAGGAATTACATCTTGGACCTCAGGGTTGACCACTCTTTTGGAGTCTTAGGACTGCGGTCATGAGAATTCAATGTTTATGAGCCTCAGATCCCAATCGGTAGCCTGTGTGCTCCTTGTCATAAAAAAAGTCTCTTGTCAAAATATAAACGAACGTAACTTTTAAAAATTCCTTATCTAATGTGTAAATAAAATTTTATTAGGTTGTTTCATTTATAAAAATGCTGAAAAAGTAACAGTTATGAGTCATTATAGATCCGTGCTACTACCAGAGGTTTTCAAAATGGGGGAAGCGCATGAACGCTCGACCTCCCACAGTGCCTACTAAATAAGTAAACAACACTCTTCGACTACCTTCGCTAGCGTCATGGGACTCTTAGACACATCTATATAGGGGTCGAAAACAATAAGTTTAAGAACTCCTGTAGTGGACCAAGATGACATGACGGGACGGGGTCCATATTGGCTCATATAAAATTGGTCTTTAGATTTTTTATACAAATAACGATTTGTGTCTATACTCATCATTTCTTCGAAAAAAATTCCTCATACTTCATTTCTTCGAAAAATTTTGCTCATACTTATCGCAACTCATAATCATTTTTTTTAAGAAACTGTTACTTTTTGAGGATTGTTATAAATCTAACCTAACCTAACCTAATTTTATCTACACTTAAGATATTTAAGAAATTCTGAAAAGTGTACGGTTTCATGAATATTGGCGTTATAAGTTCAGATGATTATGAGTTCCGATCATTAGTATATAAAAAAAATATGAGTGATCATTATGATGTAAAATGGTATGAGAAAATTTTTCGGAGTTCCAATAATCGGAGTTGCAATTTTATATGAACTTTGGCGCACCCGACGGGACGAATAGGGATGCATTTCGGAAAGGTCCCATTTGTTCCATGGAACTTCACATTTTGTATTAAGCTGTGACATGTTCAATACAAAATTCGAAGTTGTATGGAACAAATGGAACCTACCCTGCATTTCTAAGCGATTGTTTATTTATTTATTTATTTTAATGGAACAGTAACAAATTACAAACTGACAATTTTTTACAAATTATTACACTATATACAAGATAATGTTTGCAATTTAATAACAACTGTCCACAGCATTAGCAAATTACAGCATGTTTGCTTTAAAAATAATGATTAAAAACAAATATAATTATTATTAGCCTAATCCTTTACATTAAGCGCAAGTGCTGCGGCTGTTTTGAATGCGTTCAGTGACATGGAGAACATGTCACATTTAGTACAGATAGTGTTAAATGTGCTACACATGCGGATGATAGGACTATTTCTGGAAACATTGTTATTTGTAAGAGTACAAGCAAATAATTGTGGATGACGGACAGATCTTTTACTATACTTACTATCTTTTACTTTTATTGTCTAAATGTGTACCTGTGGCTGCAGCAGCGGCGGGGAGCGCGGGTGCGGCGGGTAGGGCGGCTTGGTGACGGCCTTGGCGTCCGGGAGGAACTGACCGAACTCCGCCAGCAGATCGTCTTGGTTCTCGAATAGTTTCGCCACCTGGGGTGAAAGGATATCGTTAATGCGGTGACCTTTTCCTGTTTAAAAAAACCGGGCAAAAGCATGACGGACCATGCTCAGCGTACGGTTCCGAAGCCGCCACGAAAAACGCAAAAACTATCTAAAACATACATGTATGACCTAATTTTCTATTGGTGCTGTCTTAGATGATTTTTAGTAGGTACTTTAGTCTAAAAGTCTAAGTCGTGATAATTTTCCTTTATACATATATGCTTTCATTTAGGATATTTTTCAGATTTTAATAAAAGTAACTCCAGCGAAAATTACACTTTCCGAGTTCAATATTTGTTAATCGAGCCCCCAAATTTAAAAATTGATCACAACATGTACATAGTTATTTTTTAATAGCTATCCAATAACTAACTCGATTAAAAGTTAATGTTAAAAAAAATACCCAATCTATCCTTTTAACTGTCCTTTTGCAAATTTTAGGTAAATTACCCCTGTCTATTTCGATCACTAGTAATAATAGGAAAATTTCATGACGTTTTATTCACAGTTTCAATAAAAGCTGATTCATGTAACAAACTGTGGGACATCATTTTTTGAATATCTATAAAAATAACCAAAATATAAGCCAACAAAGATTTTTTCCTATCTCTTTCTATCAAAACCGAATTTAACATGGAGTTAATATGGCCGCCCTACATGACCTCACGGTGCATATCGGGTGGCTTCATCAGTGGGACGGTTGGCAATGTCCGGCTAGGTAAGTTTAGGTTATGTTAGTTCTTTATCCGGCCCGAAGGGCCCAAACACTCAGAAATAGGAGCTCCGCCAAAGCGGAACTCCGTCGACTCTGTTAAATTCGATTTTGAAATATAAGTTTTGGTCAACCGGACATAGCTAACCGTACCATGGGTGAAGAGGGATCGGATCTCTCTGTCTAATTGCTGTAGTTAGCAGTTTAAAACGCTTGTATCATCCGAATTTCTTGGCCGATTTTAATTTCAATTTCCCTTTCGGTGATCTTTTTTCCGTTATTTTCATATTTTGTTCACAACTACGATTTAAAAAATCCATGCAAATTACCTATTCTTCTACATACCTGCGAGTAAACCTCCTGCTCCGTCTGCTGCTTGGCCTGAGGTTCCTTGACATCCCTGTGGCCGCGCTGATAAGCGTGGAGTATCTCCAGGAACCGCTTGTACTTGTCTGGTTGGCGGGAGAACCGGGACTGTGGAGAAGAGTAGTGTGAGACGGCGTTTGGGGGGTCGTGGGGGGGTGGATGGGAGGTGTAGTCAGAACATAAATATGCAGCCATTAGTTATATCATGGTGGTCAAACGGTAATTTGTTTCATCATTAACAATGATTTTAGTATCTAGATTTAGTGTTTTAATACACATACATACATAAACTCACGCCTAAATTCCCAGAGTGGGGTAGGCAGAGCCACAGACTCACCAACAACTCCAAAAACTTGTTGATAATTCTGTGACCACATTTTGCACAACCAGGCTAAGATAAATAAATAATAAATAAATATCAGGGGACAATGTCACACCAATTGACCTAGTCCCAAACTAAGCTCTAGGCTTGTACTATGGGTACTAGACAACGATAAACATACTTATATAGATAAATATATACTTAAATACATAGAAAACATCCATGACTCAGAAACAAATATTCGCGCTCATCACACAAATATTTGCCCTTACCGGGATTTGAACCCAGGACCGCTAGCTTCGTAGGCAGGGTCACTACCAACTAGGCCAGCGCGTCGTCGAAGATGTTATCCAGTGTATTAGTGACAGGTTGCAAACCCATCGCCTAACTAGTGTTTAAATATCACTTAAAAACTTAGTCGCAGCTCGGAGACGGACATCCTTATGCTCCCTTAACAATAAAAGAAGTCGTGGGCGAAAGCTAATCTAATTTGTTTTTTTAATATTGATTTGATTTCAATTAATATCTATTGTAATAAAATTAGTTGGTATTTAGGGGATGCGCACGTTGACAACTTTTTGAATAAAATTTCTTGATTATGCAATTCACTGAAGCCGCAACAGGCAGAAAAAATGTTTGACACAAGTTGACAGGGAAGTTGGTTACTCTTTATTGTTTTTGGAAAAATAATATAAACATTGAAAATCTGCTGTTACATAAGTGGTCGATTTGTGCAACCTCTAAGGGCCGAGTTCACCAACCAATTTAACAGACGGTTAAGTCTTAATCAGCTGTTAGTCCATACATTTGACAACCGTTAAACCGCTAACCGACCGTTTAATTGTTGGTGAACACTGCACTTAATGTTGTCCTATAATCTTAATATTAGAAATAAACATTTTTGACATTAAAAATAGTTCTAATGATTTTTAACGGTTTATTATACAAATTAGGATGTCAAGTGTTCACTAATTTCCGGAATGACCGTAACCATGGTAATAACAATGCTATAACTATTATTATACAACTGTTATTACCATGGCAACGCTCATTATAGAATTGTTTTCACGCTTCGGTTACGCTATAGGTATTATATAACGATATCAATATTAGCGGTTTATAGTACGCGAGTAGAAAAATATTACAATAGGTCTGTAACAAACTAACCTTGATCTTGTTGACATACTCGATGGCGTGGTTGAACTCGACCGGCTGGCCGGGCGGCGCGGGCGGCGCGTGCCCCGCGCCCGCGGCCGGCGGCGCCGAGCCTGCGCACGCGCACACGTTAGCACATGGTGATAAGAGGGGGATGGGGGGATGGGGGGAGGGAGGGGGGTAAGTCAGAACATAAAAATGCAGCCATTAGTTATATCATGGTAGTCAAACGGTAATTTGTTTCATCATGTTTTTTTTTATTATATATTTATTGATTAAACATTACTAAACAATTACAACTACTGGTTAAGGGTGATTCCACGGGCGTGTCAACCGCTTTCAGTCCCTATTATTAGTATATTAAAGAAATCTGCCATAATATGGTTCAAATTCGATCAATTGTGGCAAGAAATACGGTTAAAGTAAATCTTAGTATGAAAGTCTGCTACTTGGTGTAGGTCATTATTTCAATATTTATGACTAGGGACTGGCGACGGTTGAAACGCCCGTGGAATCACCCTTAAGTTGATAAGTGTTGAAAATCTGCATTATTGGTTTAGGCGTTTGAGACGCGCAGACTCAATATACTGACAGGCCGAGAGGGACGTAGCTATTTATTAGAAAGAGGCGTATATAACTTTCTCATTCTAACAGCACGGCTAGCACGTGTCCACGGGTTGTTTGTCGCTCGGATCTCGCTTTCTTTCTAGTCTGTAACGAAAGAGGCACTGAGCGACAAGCGAGAAAATACAACTTGTGCTACCCGTGCAGTAGCTCCCAGCCTGTCAATCCAACTATGAGTCAGTGGGATCCATAGGGCAATGACAGACAAATACTTATTTTTCAAATACCAATACAAAAAAACTAAGTAACTTTACCTAAGACAATTATGCCAAAAATAATTGCTTCGGTCATTTGGAAAGAATGGATGAAAGAAGATTGACGAAAGAGATATACAGAGCTGAAGTGAGTGGAAGGGTCGGAAGGGGCCGCCCTAGGCGTACTTTTTCGAATCAAATCGGAGAAATACTGGAAAAGGGCCGAATTTTAAGTACCCGAAATTATGCCAAAAAATATTCAGTATTTATTTTCTCTTCTAATTTAAATCAAAACGTCATCCATATACTTTTTCGTTACAATATTTTTGAACGCCAAGAACCACAGTGGTCGTGTACTGTCGTGCCTACCACGCCATCAACCATTTTAGAGGTCACAGATACAGTGCAAAATAGACGCGAGTATTTGTGACGTAAGGTTGACATTAGTTGTGGTTTTCAGATGTCATTGGCGTGTTAGGACGACGTTTGTATCAAATCAAAGGCGTTCAAAGGGATATGAATAAAAATATAACTATTAACAAAACCCAATAACATTTCTCTCAGTAAGTTCACAAAAGCATACAATAACCTTTCATAGTTTCAAAGAAGTCAACACACCGCCATGTGTTATCAACTGCATATCAACAGTATGCATGTACAACACCAAGGTCGACCAATGCAATAATAACCAGCCTGTTTACTTTGAATCATAATAAGGAAAACTGCATTAGCCAGTGCAATTTTCCCGTTACGCTGTCAACTATACCGGTTACAAATTTCCGGTAAATTCATTGGGAAAATCGTGAGGAATTTTAGAATCTTACCTAAACCACGTAACGTTTGCGTAGCACCGGTCTACCGGCTACTGGCATGACGCGACTATGAGTAATTCATTATTAGCCCATGCCTATGACACTTGCATTTTTATAAAGGTTGGTTACAAAAGCATAAGATCAAGCTGAGCTTTAACGTCAGTGGGGCAATTACATCGAGTGACTTTATCTTCCATTTTAAAGTTCGTATCGAAAAGTTACATCTACTAGTTAACAAGAAGATTTTATTATCTCTACTTCACTTTTCGATACGAACTTATATATATTACTAGAGGACGCCTGCGACTTCGTACGCGTAGAATTAGTTTCCCGCTACTCCCCCCATTTCTTCCCGTTGGGGGTCGATTTCCGGAAAATCCTTTCTTAGTGCTTACTTACATCATGAAAGGAACCCCTGTACCAAATTTCAAGTTTCTAGGTACAGTAGTTTCGGCTGTGTTTTGATATATAAGTCAGTCAGGTTTGCCTTTTATATATATAGATATATAGAACGGGAGTTAAAGCCACTTGGCGTAATTGCCTCACTGACGCTTGACCTTACTCAGATTGATGATCTTACTGAAAATAATCGGATTTCTGCTAATGGCGAAAGAGCTTAAACGCCACATGGTCTTTTCTACGTCACAGCTAGCGCTAGACTTGAAACAAAACGCGGTTACAAACAAAATGACGTCATGAGATCCAATAGGGAACCTTTCAGTTCTCCATAACCTTGCCGCCGTAAACGTAGACGAAGTCGCTGGCAGAAGCAAGTAAATAAATAATACTTATTTGTTATACAAGGGGGGAAAGTTGTATTTCACCTGCGAGTGTTCATTTGAAACACGAGCTAGCGAAAGGATTCTATGATTGACCACGAGCGAAGCGAGTGGTTCAAAAATAGAATCCTGAGCGTAGCGAGTGTTTCAACACACGAGACGTAAAATAACTTTTCACCTCACTACAGCGAGGAAAATAATAAAAAAGGGTTTCTACTATCAATGATTATTTATTTACCTCCTTGTCAATTTTTTTTGTGTTTTTTGCTTTTGATGTTAAAAAATCAGCACTTTTAACGTTTTACGTTTTGTTAGCTGTCAAATATCACTTAAGCTGCCTTCACTAGGCTGTATGGATTAATGTCCTTTGCCTTTTCCCACTGGGAAAAAACACAAGAAAAAAAAAAGTTGCCTTCAAATGTCAAAACTCTTTCTTCGCATACACTCAATAGATATCAAACAAACAAAAAGGGCTTTCCGAGCTAGTGAGATGAAAATAAATAAACATACCTGGAGCGTGATGTATGGCAGCCGCTTCTATTTGCTGATGGGCCTGCGATATATGATGCAGAGTGTTGGCCGGGGTCGCGTTGACCGAGAGATTATGGACGATGGCGTTGCTGACGGACCTGGAAGAGAGAGAGGGTTAGACGGGGTCTCTTGATGCGGAAGGGGTTAGGAGGAGGGGAGGGGTCAGAACTCTTTAGAGCAGCCGTTAGTTTTATCATAGGATATCAAACGGTAATAGTTATCATCATGTACAAGTTTAGTTTTCTGTATATTATTTCATATTTTTTTGTGCCTGTGACAGATTGAAATTTTACCAATCGAGCAGTTCGGCCATTCTACTTTTCAGTGTACATCTTTTGTTATCGTCCGATAAAAAGTATAAGTTTAAATAAATAACAAACTTAGAATGTTTAAGTTTAATGGTTGCCAAAAAAACAACTCTTAAATTACTCAATTATCGTTGAAGAATCATGGTAACTCAGTGGTAAATTGCACCATTTCCATAGAAAAGGCGGGGACATCGACATCCACTGCGTTACTCACTTTATAGTTATATCAAATAACTTTTTATGAATTAGGATAATTCTAAATATGAGCTTATTTACGTCTCTTTTCGAGTTTCAAGTTAGATAACGCTGCACTTTACCGTTTTTTGAAATAAAAATAGTTTAGTGAGAAAGTGGCTAAAAACTTTTGTACAACGAAAAGTAGAATGGGCCAGTTAACTAACTTTAAAAATAACGTATCTTTAGTAATTAATAAATTCAGTTTAAAAAAACGTTTTACGCATTTTTAAAAACAAATTATGAGAAACTATGCGCATATTTCATAGAACTAAAAACAAAATAATTAAACTACTTTTACTTCCTATATGCGAAATGGACCGATAGTGTTCAACAATAACCTCGTCTTTGAACAAATTGAATACGATTTTAATCATTTCCTTTTTCCTTTATAAACCTTATCCATAATCGATAGCAATTTTAATTAGCAGCTTCACAAAATTTCCCAAATGACATCTGTCACAGGCACAATAAGGTATGAAAAATATTATAATCATTTGGATTTTTTGTTGTGTTCCTATGTCACTTCTAGATGCTTTTCGCTTAAAATAAATGTTTTAAAAAACAAAAAACCGCCTTCAAAAACGCAAAAAATAACTTCTACTACTAGGTACTTAGTAGTAGGTACCTATCCTATTAGGTTAGTCCAACTGAAGTCGGCATTTTTGTTGAAAATATTGTGGTCGCCGACTTCAGTTAGACTAACCTAATAGGATAGGTACCTACTACTAAGTACCTAGTAGTAGAAGTTATTTTTTGCGTTTTTGAAGGCGGTTTTTTGTTTTTTAAAACATTTATTTTATTTTACACTTTTTAGTGATCATAATAAGCTTATGTAGTCCCACTTCTTAGTTGATATATGAAACTTTAAGACATTTCAAGCTCGCCGCAAGCAACGCCGCGGGAAAATCATAGTCATTTTAAAACAATTAAATGTGCTTCGTTGTAGTCGCTCAGCTATCTTAATCGAGATATCTTATCGCCACCCTTGAAATCGGTACCGTTCAGGAGTTCCGGTGGCCATCTGTGGTCTTCATCATCAGTTCCACTTCACCATATAGTACTTTTCATAAGCAAATGCACGAGTTACAGAGAAAAATAACAAAATCGCTATAAGCGTGCCTACAATATTCGAGGAGTTCCCTTGATTTCTCCAAGATCCCATCATCAGATCGTGACGTGCTGACAATGGGACCAACTAGAAAGTATACCCATTAGAACACCGAAAAAAAATTTCAAATCGGTCCAGTAGTCTTCGAGTAATCGGGGAACATACATAAAAAAAAAAAAAAAATTCCGACGAATTGAGAACCTCCTCCTTTTTTTTGAAGTCGGTTAACTATAGTCGAAAATCTAATTCAAAACCAAAATCTGACAGTTCCCATCTTGATTATTTAGTTATTTTAACATTATTTCATAAAAATATGAATGAGAACTCGTGTAACCAATAATATTAGAGTAAGTTTTATTGATAAAAATACCTACACTTAAACCAAAATGCAGTAATCACAGCGAATGTGAGCCTGTTGAAGCTAGGATTTTGGTCTGGAACTAGATTTTCGAGTATAGTGATCGCTCCCAGCTATGTTTGTAAAAATGTATTTTTATTTTAAGTGTTATTTTGGCAACGATGATAAAGTTGGTAACACCAAACATGGTTTACAATATTTCACTGGGACACAGTTCTATGGTGAGTCAGGGTTTGACTGCTACGCTACCAAAGAAGACTATTTTATGTAAGGGGTGGGTTGGGTGCGAATGAATAAAAACGTGCTAATGTGCATACGACAGACAGGGAAGCATAGAGTAGGCATGTTACATACCTAAACGCCGATTTGTTAGGAAGAGGGTCTTCTGCACTTGAGCTGAAATGAAATGAAACATGATAAAGATGGGCAGGAAATATAGTGTGTAACAAAACCAGAGTATTAATAGTAGTATACAAGTATCTATCGCTATTAGTATATTTGTTGTCGGGGGTCTATTCTGCCCTCGTACATAAGGCACTGGTCCCACCGCCGACGATGAGCGGGAAGCGAGTACAGCCAGCGATCAACTATTAATATTTGTGTCTCTTTTATTGACACGCGATCTATATTTTTTGTTTCGACAAACTAGTGGAAATAGTTCTCGCTGGCAGTGTGAACAGCCAGCGATCAACTATTAATATACGTGTCTCTTTTATTGACACGGGATCTATATCTTTTGTTCGTTTCTTTAGCAAGAAAATAGTCGCTAGCTAATCGCTTCCTCGTCCTTGGGGCTTGGGGACCAGTGCCTTAAAACGAAACTTGCGCAATTTGATAGACAAAGTAAATTTAACCCTTTATCTTAAGAAATAGGGTCACTAATACATAAGCGGTTCTATGAGACATACGCCCTTTTTCCAAGGAGGGCAGTATTCTACTCGGTGACTCGATATTGCCTTTGACATTTTGAAATCAATTGTATAGTTTTTAATCAGCCGCCAAATTTATTCCCTTGTACAGGCTGAATGGATTGCGACAAGCAAGGTGTAGTTAGATTCGTCTTGGGCCCTGAGAGGCTAGACAAGATGCATTACGCTAAACAGCATTTCTATTCGTTTCGTTTTTAAACCAATCGCGTCACTGGTAGATCACGTGACTTTTCGTATCACGTCACCTACAAGTGACGCGATTGGTTTAAAAACGTAACGAATAGAAACGCTAGTTAGCGAAATGCATCTTGTCTAGCCTCTCTGTTGTTTGATCAGTAGTTAACTGAACTAATGGTTAAAATTTAGCTATGGTTTTTAACGATTAGTCGGTTTAACTACTGATCAAACAACAGGCCCTTAGCGTCGCGGGTGTCACTGGGTACTTTTTGTTTAAATGTCAACGTTGACATTATTCAAACAGCAGTTGAGTTTTTATAACTTGGTTCTTTTGGTTCTTGTGTTGTATTTTTGTAAATGATAGACAACCGCGTACTATTCTCTGTCGTTATTATATGTATGTGTGTATGTATGTATGGGCGGGTACTGACTGCGCGACGGGCAGCAGGTGCACGAGCTGCGCGGGCGGCGCGCCGTGGTGCACGCCCAGCAGCACCGAGCCCGCGCCCAGCCCCGTCGGGGACGGCATCGACACCGACACCTGCGGGAACCATATCGTTACCATATAGCTAAGGACGATAACTATATATACTACATAATAGAGATATTGAGACGTGTTTATTTTATTTAATTCAAAATAGGGCCTTCGATCAAACTTGATAACGGCAACTAAATTGGAGAAAACTATAAAAACATACAAATAAATGAGATTAACCGCCTGTTTCACCGACAAGTAAAGCATATTTGACAGATAAATTTAGTCCTTTTTCTTACACTTAAAAATAGACAAGAGAGCCAACTTTAAATGGCAGACAAATTTACTCATCGATTGTGAAACAGGCCCTTAGAAAAACCGGACACAACTCTATATTATTATTTTTTATCCTAATTCAACTGTATTTATCTGAATCTTTGTCTGTAAATTAAAAATTGATTGTGTAGGAACTATGTACTTAAACGCAGCTTTTCATGACCAAAATAACAAATTACTTGTTTTTCGATCGCTTATAAATCAAAACTAACTTAACCTACGTATAGAAAATAAAATATGCATCAAATCCAAAACAACTACAGCATAACATACCTTTAAAAAGTTGAACAAGAGAATATTCGAAAAAAAAGAATGGAATTTTAAGTACACTAGGGCTAACAATACTTCCACCCCCTTACTAATAATGGTTGTATAGTAACGGTATAGCTATACAATGTTTAGTCCTTATCTGTCAATGTGACATATGAATTTGACAGATAAGGACAAAACATTGTTTAGCTATACCACCACTATACAACCATTATTAGTAAGGGGGCCAATGTGTAAGTTACTAACCTGTCCGTTGCTTTGAACTTCGATCTTATATCCAGGTGGAAGGAAGGTGTTGAACCCCACGATGAGCTCTGGGTGCCCTTTGAAGAGGTTCGACACACGGGTTATGACTCCAGGAGTGTCGATTCTGTAACAAAATTATGAATTAGGTGGATTCTTAAGTAAATAGACAGATATCCCTGTCCGTGGTATATTTAAATGGGTTTCATGAATATTATTATGATTTCAATAAGTCTTGGATGCATTGTATGTCAGTATAAGTATGTTTATCTATATCTACACATATCCAGTCAAGTGAAAAATATGGAAGAACGCAACATCTCCAAAATATGTCCCAATGCACCTTATTCTAGTGTAATAAGAACTTCGTAACATATTTATGAGGGTTCTTTCGCTACATATTTTTGCACTTCACTGTACCCATATACAGTGGTGGTCACATAATTAGAGACACTTGTTTTTTCCCGTACAATTGCCTACAAATATTACTTTTCAATTTTGACAACCTTTCAAAAAGTTCTTAATAAATTTTATCTTTAGTTACACTTATTGTTTACTAATAAACTAAAGTTTAAATGTATTTACAATTTATCTCTGTTGGAAACGAATCTTTCATTTTATAAGGATTTGAAAAAAAAAATTTTTGGCGTTCATACAAAGTTGTAAAACTTTGTATGGAAGCGTCAGCACTAAGTTTTTAAATCCTTATAAAATGTAAGGTCCATTTTTAACAGCAGTTCACTGTACATCAGTTTAAACCTTAGTTAATTATCTAACTAAAGTAAATAGTATTCAGCAATAAAATTGGTCGAGAATTTTTTGATTGGTGGTCAAAATTGAAAAGTCATATTTGTACGCAGTTGTATGGGAAAAAAACAAGTGTCTCTAATTATGTGACCACCATAGTATGTAGTAAAAAAAAACCTAGAACTTAGTTTGGGACTAGGTCAATTTGCGTCACAGTAATTTAATAATTATTTAATGAATTAATTGATTTTCATCTATTTCGTGTTTTTATGAAACATAAGTGGAAAAAAATCTGTATTATGTACAAACGACAGTCACATTCCTGAAGCTTAAAGATGCACCAAATGAGAACTTACGAAGTTCTAGGAGAAGCATTTATCCGGCAGAATGAAAAAATACCCTATATAGTTAATGAAATAATAAAATGTTTAAAAAACAATGACTCCTAATTTTCAAGGAGTTCTGTTGACTTTCCAGATACCATGACCAGATCATGATGAAATTTAAATGGGACCACCACTGAGACATTCTTTAACCATGAAAAAAAAGACATTAAAAATAGTTTGACAACCGCTGGCTGAGAAATCAAAAAATACTAATTAAAAACCTCCTTTTATGAACTCGGCTGAAAAAAATAAAAAGGACTCACGTCTGACTCTTGAATTCCTTCATGATGTCCAGGAAGTCGTTGTAGACCTGGGGCTGCGTGTTAAACTTGTACTTGACGAGGTCGAGGTAGCTGAGCGCGTCCTCGACCTTGAGCCGCTGGAACTGCGCGCCGGGCGGAGCTCCGGGCGGCGCGCCGGGCGGGCCGGGCAGCCCCCCGGGGCCCGGCGGCCCCCCGGGCAGCGCCCCCGGCCCCCCGGGCGGGGGGGAGCCTCGCCCCCCACCAACCGGGGGCAGTGGCAGCGGCAGCGGCTGTTGCTGCTGCTGGGGTTGCGGGATCAGCTGTATGAACAATCGAGATTATGCTGGGGATCGTGCGGGCCAAGTTGTTGCTCCGTGTGGTGTTTTTAATTATTACAAGGAAACTGCAGTTTGCTGGATATTTTTGAGGGAAATTTACTTATTTCCATAGCAAATGTTTAAGTAATCATTATCATATGATAATAAATTTAAAAAAGACCCTTTTACACATTAAAAGTAGTTATTTCACAATTTGTAAGACCATCATTTAATTTAGATTAGAATACAGTGTGATGGTCTTTTCTTTGTACCCTTCTCGAGGGCTCTAGTAGATTATTAAATATCATTACTAAGCTCCCGTCGTTTTAAAAGGCCTGAGTTAATAGCTATAAACGCAGAACAAGACCTCACCACATATTTTATACAGCATCAAGCTGTCAATTCCAGCCTATTAGACAGACAAGAGTTTAATGAATTGAACACATCTCGATTACTCCATAAATTAGCAGTTGCAATTGACAGTTTACTTGATCTAATTAAAAATAAAACTTTATATTAATTATCTTCCTTGTAGCTTTTCTTACTTGGTATAAGAACAGATATAAATGCTACTGTTATTTGGAGACTTCAGTAGGAAGGCAGCATGCGTGTATCACCACAGATAATCTGATTTTGCACATCGCACGTGTTTCATCATTGTCTCATTATTTTGCTGCTTGGTAGAATCCCCCCAGTCTTATTTGGGTGATTCCACGGGCGTTCCAACCGCTGTCAGTCCCTAGTATTAGAACATTAAAGAAATCTGCCATAATATGGTTAAAATTCGATCAATTGTGACAAGAAATACGGTTACAGTACATCTTAGTATGAAAGTCTGCTGCTTGGTGTTGGTCATTATTTCAATATTTATGACTAGGGACTGACGACGGTTGAAACGCCCGTGGAATCACCCATTTAAGTTCCAAAGCCAATCAATACAAACAACCTTCGGGGGCAGAGAAAGTTAAAATCGAACCTTATGCCTGGGCGGGGGCTGCGGCGGCTGCTTGGGGTACTGCACCCCGGCCTTCATGTAGTTGATGACGGGCGGCGCCGGCGGCCGCGCGCCGCGCCCGTATCCCGTTGCCACCGACAGCATGGCGGCGGGACCTGATCACAAGGTTGGTTAGAATATAACCTCTAATGCCTAGTTTCAATATTCAAGAAACGAATGGTTTTCCTTATGTCTCGTAAATTTTAACGAGACGTAATGATGCTACCAGACCAATCGATCGATCGTCGATCGACGGCATCGATCGATGGTAGAATTGATTAGTCGACGTCGATCGATAGTTGCTACCAGACCAATCGATCGATCGTCGATCGATGGCAGAATGGATTAGTCAACGTCGATCGATAGTTCCTTCATTAATTAAAGCTATCAGACCAGTCGATCAACGTCGACCGGCAATCGATCGATTGGTTAGTCGAACGATATCCGTCGATCGATACTTCCTACCAGACCAATCGATCGACTTCGATCGACGTCAATCGATGCCGTCGATCGGAAAACGATTCTTTTCTTGAATATGGAACAGGGGAATTAATGGTTACCTGAAAGATATCCTTTAAAAGAGATAGATTCGCCTTTGCACATCCTTTTTTCTCTGTATTGTTTTTTTTTTAAATAAAATGTTTACATACATACATTCGAATTCTCAAGACTTGAATCCTACGACTGTCAATGAGTTACCAACCTTGAGGACTAAGATTATATGCAACATTGGCCGCATAAATACCTCTAGTAATAAAGGCGTATTAGTCAGATATTTTTGTGTCCCATCTTGGATAAGATATTATTGCTAACGACTACAGAATAACATGCATACATTTTTGCCACTTACTTCATGAGTTAAGGCGCAAAAGTATCTACTCTTTGCTGTCAGTGTTGCAATTTCATGTTGGTCAAATAAATACTACAAGTACTCGTATGAGTTTGAATATCTAAAAATTAAAGATATGGCTGAAATAAATGTTTCTAGTAAAATCTATTATTTTCTAAAAATATTGGGAATGTTCATGGGATAAATAAAAATAACTCATTTTTTTTAATTACAATACCTGTAGGTACAATATTAGGCATCTTTTTGACCTGAGCATCAATAGCAGTAAAATCAAACGGTTAACGCAACTCACCTAGAATTTGTGGTTGGGCCGACTGGGCCAAAGTGTGCATGTTGCTTGCACCAGTTTGCTGTATCTGTAACAATACAAACATATAATTGTAGATAATTCATTTATTAAAGTTCTAAAAATTATAACTATGTTTTAGGACCTTTGGTAAAAAGCCTTTGACATGTTATCGTATTTTCAACTTATGATAGCTCTTATTTACTTCACAGTAATGGCGGGCGAGTAAAAACAATACGATAAAACGTCAAAGGCAATATATATATTGTTTTACAGAGTGGAATAGAGGGCCTGCTTAAACCGTGTTAGAGAACAGTAACACAATACTTATTATAATTTCCTTACGAAAGTCTATGCATTTTCTTGTCTATGCATTATTCTTTTTATAACGATAATCTAAATCTACGCGGACGAAGTCGCGGGCAGAAGCTAGTAAGATATAAGTAGACTTTGTATAATTTTGTTAGGTTATACCATACGATTTTATAAATAAGCGTTATACTAACCGCCTGTTTCACAATCGACAAGTAAAGCATATTTTACAAATAGATTTAGCCCTTTCTCTTTCTTACACTTGAAAATAGACAAGTAGATTGTCAACTTTAAATGGCAGATAAATTTACTTATCGATTGTGATGAAACCCCTAAATGAAATTATAGTTTGTGTTGTTATATCTAAACGCTTATTATGTTGACGACATGTTAGCCTAGTTACACAGTTTTGGTGTAAAATAACTACTAACTAACATCTTTAAATACATTTAAATCTGTTATCATTATCAGTTACTTCCCAAAATACCAGAAGGGCATAAACCGCACACCCACAACTGCAAATATTATGATTAGAGCGTTAAAATTAAACTAAACAAAAAAACTCAAGGCCACTTCGCTCAGATATAGTAAGCGTGGGGTAAATATAGCTTTTCGTGAGTCACAATTGGCAGGGAAAGCTAACGTTTGTATGACGTTAACGTATTATTAAAGTTTTATCTGACTACGCGGTTAGCATAGTTGGAAGTGACCTGATATTTAAGACGATCGAAATAAGAACGTTGTCTAGGACTTAGCTCTTCGTTTAGATAAACCACTTGATCAATTTGTGATCCCATACATTTCAAGACGATAGAACAGAAAAACGTTAGCGGCGTTTGCGTCTTGTCTAGGCCGTCGTCTACAAAGCTAGCGGTTTTGGGTTCGATTTCCGGTAAGTATGGGAAAATGTTTTTGTGATGAGCGCGCTTTCGAGTCTTGGATATTTTCTAAGTTTTTAAGCATGTTTTTTTACTCTTATGAAGAAGACTGAAGCTTAATTTTTGGCTACGTCAATAAGAACAAGATTTCTCCCTGATATTTTGTAAGTTTCTCGGAATATTTAGTACAGATAAATTTAGTAAACACTTTTATAACCTGAAAATGCTCCCTTTTCGCCTAAAATAACAATTTGGTCATAAAAAAACCATCCATGATGTATGGTGTGCAAAATGTGGTCTCTACTTGCTAAACAAATCAAAGTTCAGTTGCTTTTCCGTGATGGTCAATCAAACGCAGATAAAAAAACATAATTCGGTAATTTGTAGTCAGGAACACGTAAACCGAACAAAACAACTGCGTTGTTCTTTTAAAAACTTAAAATTACTACAATATTAAATATATGTTTTTATCCGTTTTAAAATACACGAAGGTTAAAAAAATAAAGATCTTTTAAGTATTACTAACATTGCAACGGCATGTTGTTACAGTAATTTCTTTAGTTCTTTAGTTATTTCTAGATCTATTGCGCAGTTTTGTTTGCATGTTACTTCTATTTATAATCGTAACAAACCTTGAGAGATCAAAGGTTTTATAATTTGTTTACGATGCATCAA
Source organism: Acleris cristana (assembly GCA_948252455.1). Classification (NCBI taxonomy): domain Eukaryota; kingdom Metazoa; phylum Arthropoda; class Insecta; order Lepidoptera; family Tortricidae; genus Acleris; species Acleris cristana. The sequence goes on from OX411799.1 coordinate 1,195,482, forward strand.
AACATGTATTAGTGCAGCCAAAGTGTGTAAGGCTAGCGGTGAAATGAAATAAATAGAGATGTATAAAGCATGCCACGCGCCCCGCTCATTTACAACTCCACGCCGCTTGTCGCTATATCTATAATCTGGGTTAATCAAATTTAATAATATTGTAAGGTAAAGGTGTTATTATTATAAACTCGACCGTAGGCTGATTTGATTAATGCAAATTAGTTGTAATTAATTAAAAAAAACTATTCACAAGCTATTGGTAAATGTCCTTCTTTGAACAAATAATTACTGACTTTTAGAGTTTTTTTTATTAAATTTAAATATGTTAATCGAAAGAATATTTTTGGAAAATCGGAAAACATGTTTTAAATTTCATTTAGTGAAAAGTTGTGTTATATTATAATGTTATCGTTATCATTAATGGTTTGTTTGTTAAATTTAATTTAATTAAAAATACTGCCGTAGGATTTGTATGCGAGTAGAATTTACCATGACCAGGATTCTAAAAGACAATTTAATTATCATGATAATAAAACGACAACGTAATACGTATGTATCGCGTGATAATATTGATTTGATAGTCTATCGGGCCTCAATTATTATGTATTTGTTATACAAATATAACAAATTATATGAGTCACACTGGTAACATAAGAAAAATATGTGTTATAGTTAGGTTTTACTGGTTAGTTTATCTTTTCTTTTCTTAAATTTGTACTACCTTTTACTTTTCTCAATCTCTCAAGGGTTAGTTTGAAGAGATCTTTTAAAGGGATAACTTCGCCTTGGCACATTCTTTTTGCTATCTCATTGCATTGTATAGTTTTTGATTTTCTTTTGTACAATAAAGTGAATACATACATACTTAATAATTTCACTTCTCAACTCTATAAACACACTTGCCATTTGCCAAACTGCAGTCTTGTCCAGAGGTCAGCTAACTGGGGCCTGTTTTATAAAACTACAATTATACAGGTTACAAGTTTCCATTTGACACAACGTCGACCAATGACGACCAGCCATTTGAGCAGTGTTGCCAGTTTATACCTGTAAAATTGTAACTTATAGCTTTATAAAACAGGCCCCAGATGTATCAGTTTCACTGTCAGTTACATGACGCTCGCATCGTGGATCGATGCAGCAGAATAATTAATAGGCCGGCCGGGTCGTATCCCGACAACTGTATGCATTCATTTTGCATAGAAACAGCGATGATGAAGGGAATCAATATATATCGCATACTGTTACTTTAGTCTATTGATTTCTGCTGCACGCTCCGAGGATTCCGTATGCCATTATCCCCTAATATTTATTTATTTATTTTATTTCCGTTTGTCTGTCAATACCCTTTTAAAGTTTACAGTCCCTTGGAGGTCAACGCATTTATACAATACGGTTATTTATGCCGCATATAGGTTACTTTTCCTGTTGACCTAGAATCATGACATTTAGCAAGAAGCAAGGTCTTACAGCACAAGTAAAGAAAAAAACGAAAAATATGTTTATTTGTAGTTATATTAGGTACTAGAGGACGCCCACGACTTCGTACGCGTAGAATTAGTTTCCCGCTACTCCCCCCTATTTCACCCCCTTAGAGGTTGAATTTCTAAAAATCCTTTCTTAGTGCTCATTTTCATCATGAAAGGAACCCCTGTACCAAATTTCAAGTTCCTAGGCACAGTAGTTTCGGCTGTGCGTTGATATATAAGTCAGTAAGTCAGGTTTGCCTTTTATATATATAGAAGACTAGAGGACGCCCGCGACTTCGTACGCGTAGAATTAGTTTCCCGCTACTCCCCCCCATTTCTTCCCGTTGGGGGTCGATTTTCGGAAAATCCTTTCTTAGTGCTCACTTACATCATGAAAGGAACCCATGTACCAAATTTCAAGTTTCTAGGTACAGTAGTTTCGGCTGTGCGTTGATATGTCAGTCAGTCAGTTTAGCCTTTTATATATATAGATATCACATAATATAGCTTATTGTGGCTGTTTTTTTTTTAGAACTAATTTTGTATTAGCATTTTCGGCACGCCAGAACCTATGTTAGAGTTTGGCGCTTCCAATGCTAAACTCTGCTATACCCCTTGTACGCAGCTGTCATACCTAGCACAGGTAAGCAACGGGAAATTGGGGATTAGATTATTTAAGAAGCTATTTAAGACTTACTGATATTAATACCCGATATAAAGCCAAAAGGGTGCTGAATTTAATAATAATAATCATTGTTATGACTATATTTTAAAAATGTTAGACGGTTGAGTTTCATGCGGAGTTTTTTCTCAGCAGTGGCCTCCTCTTGGGAAGCGCTGGTTGATATCTGACATATAAAAGTGCCAGTGTGGCCTAATTACTGAAAAAAATCTTTTTCCATTAAGCTTATAAAAAAAATTACTGATTAAATTTAAGTAAGTGATGTGTGAAAACATTTCTCTGCATGTTTTAGCTGGAAATATAAAGACGTCTCGTTCTATCCCTTGAAATTACAGCAAGACGACTATATTGACGACTTTGGTGGTGACCGTGTCTAAGAGTGTGATAAGCGAGATACAACGTACTATACAAGTATGTGTATAGTCTAGTACCTAACTTATATGAAGCTTAGTAAGTTGGTCAATTTAGTAAGATTATCCCTTGATATTACCTAGCTCGTAATAAAGAAGGGTATATAATATTTAGAGTAAACTAAACTTATATCGTTTTTCTCCTGAACCACCTTGAAAGACTTATACTATCCTACTGAGGTCCCTTGTACTAAAAATAGTACATAATACGGCCGTTGAAAAAAAAGATCTAAGTGCAAAGGAAGTGAAGTGGAATCTGTTTTGTTTTTACACGACTGCCCAAAAAAAGGAGCGTAATGTTTTCAGGGTTCATGTATGTATCTAACTTACGATTCTTTATTCCACCATAACTTCTAAACACCTGAGCCAATTTAAATGTGTTTGGTATCGTTAGAATCCTTTCACCATCCCGGGTGACATAGGATACCTAAACTGTTAAAATTGAAATAACAACAATGGCAAAATGACATATAAAAAAAGTCTTCTAATTATTACAATATAGGTATCATTTTAAAGGTCTTAATGTGACCATCTCATATATACGAATATAGTAGCATTAATAAACGGATTTAATAACAATATCAAAAAATGCAGTCGGGTTTAAGCTTGCTTTTCATTTAGTTATTATACTAACGATCAAATTAGAAAACTGACTTCATTTCATTCAAAATTTATTAATATTTCATTGACAAATTTCGTTATATTTAGCTTATGTCCCTTTTAATAAGGGCCAGTATCATTGACGTGAAAAATTGATAATTTTGGTTCTCGTAACAACTCGTTAGGCAAAATGTTTCGACCACAATAAACGTTATTATGTTCGCTAATTGTTATTGACACTCGCACCTATACGCTAGCTGATAACGACTGATAACCTTTTGTTTACCGCCTTATCGGTGTATTTGCATACGCCGATAGGCACTCGCCTTTATTTGTTGGTCATTAGTTCATTACAAACTTGGAAACTCGTGGATAATATTAGTTATTACACATGAGTTTGTGTAACACAAAAGTGACTGTCATAAAACTATATTCTTTTATTATAACCGTAATAATGCACATTTTAAAGTTTAAAGTTTATTTTGTTATAATTTCATTTTTATTTTAAATAAACGATATAAATAACCTTTTGGATAAATTAAATAACACTCTGAAAAACATATAAACTGCCCTATATTTCACACTATGAAATGAACCTTATTCCAAGTAAATAGAAACGATAATTCATTAGGTGCCAATAGCGTCTCCATAGAAGTTTATCCTTATTCTTTCGGAAACTTATTTTTCCGAGATTATATGTACAGTATAGGTAGTTCCACGAGAGTTGAGGTGAATGATTACACACACAGCTACGATGAAATACCTACTGATTGCAAAAAAAGTGAATGAATGAAATGAATGAGTGAATGTAAATGTAAATAAAAACGCTTAAGTAATTATATTTTTAATAAGTATCAAAAGCAGTAAAAAAATATAAAAAAATGCTTTTATAAACCATCATCACTTGGCATATCACGTTAAGATTGATTACAAGGTTTACGGTTAAATAATCAATCCTAGGTTCCATTCTCTTTGGTTTCTACGATTAGTATTATATTCATATACCTACGCATATCTGACCTTTATTTATTCATATTATAAACCACTTATTTAAATAAAATCGGTCAAAATATTTTATTTTCTGTTTTATTTGAAGTCGATGAATTGTTCTACATAATACTTAACAAAATAGTTTAAGAAACTTTTTGGTCTTTCTTGCAGTTCAGTGTTGAACTTGCTATCGGTACAATATTAGAACAGTAACTTCAAAATCCCGCTGTCATTACGTGACAGTGTTGTTGTGTGCGTGACCTCAACTCTCGTGAAACAAGCTATACCCCAACGAAAATGTTAAGCACTTTAGTGCACTGTCATAATAAACTTCAAACTGAACATCAAATGACAAGTATGACAATAAAAATGGCAATCACAATGACAAGGTTCTAAGTATGCTTAACATTTTTATTGGGTGACTGTACTCTTTGTCCATCGCCAGGTTGTCCAATCGGCGTTGTCCAAAACAAACCTTTCGCATAGATATTACTAGTAAAGATTACAGCACATACATGACCTTGCTATCTTGGAAATGAACCAAAACCGAGACTTAACTGGCTTGGCACGCAAGCAGGGTGCAATGACTGCATTTAATGCTGGTCACACATCATTTACGTTTAAGTATTTCGATATAAATATGTATGTAATATATGGGTTATTTATTGAACATGGACAATCCGTCATGGCAGTGTAATATATCTTACTAATCTATATATATATAAGGCTAAAACTGACTGACTGACGTATCAACGCACAGCCGAAACGACTGTACCTAGAAACTTGAAATTTGGTACATGGGTTCCTTTCATGATGTAAGTGAGCACTAAGAAAGGATTTTCCGAAAATCGACCCCCAACGGGAAAAAATGGGGGGAGTAGCGGGAAACTAATTCTACGCGTACGAAGTCGCGGGCGTCCTCTAGTAATTTAATAAAAAGGTAGATTTGTGTGTTCTGTGCTAGGGGTAATTTCTTTCATTAAAACTGCATTATCCCCGTGTGAATTTTAAATTGTTTGAACCGAAGAGAAGAGAGGTATCTTTACATAGTATAAAACAAAGTCGCTTTCCGCCGTCTGTCCCTCTGTCTGTACGCTTAGATCTTTCAAACTATGTAACGGATTTTAGTGCGGTTTTCATCAATAGATAGTGAATCAAGAGGAAGGTTTTTATGTATAATAAATTCTGTTTCATGAATCATGTACGGGTGCTACAGAAAACTTATAAACCGAAGCGAAGCGAGGGCGGGTCGTTAGTAATGTTTAAAGAGGTAAACTTGTTTGTTTTGTGTTGGGGGTAATCCCTGGAACTGTTGAACCGATTGTGCCGTGTGGTTGCTGGGTTAGAATAGTGGCCACTCCATGTCTTCCCATGGAAGTCGTCAGATGTGACTAAGGGAATAAAGGCTTGTAGTATTGTTAGGCGATGGACTTGCAACCTGTCACTAATACACTAGTTAACGTCTTAGCCTGATTGTGCAAAATGTGGTTACAGAACTAACAACAAGTTTTTAGATTTGCCAAATTCTGTAGCTCTGCCTACCCCACTCTGTGAATGAAGGCGTGAAGGTATGTATGTATGTATGTATTTAAACTTTTTTCTAGTTGGGTTCTATCTTGGGATGTACCTCTATTTTCTAGTTGGGTGTTGCCGGAGAAAACTGCTTCAGAGATTAACTTTTAACAAAATTATAACCTCCAATTGAGTCGCTTAAAAGAATTTAAAACTTAACTTGTTTGAAAAAAGACGCAAATTCCGTTGTCCTTTTGCATGGACTTATACGAGTTTGAAGTTAAGCGACTCAATTGCTTTTTGTCATGTTATCATATTGTCAACATTACGATAGAAAGACACGAAAAATGTCGAAAATCCGGATAATGTTACAAATAGATTTACTTGTGAATGAATATACATTGGACAGAGCCACAGAGCCATATATCACATTGAAGAAAACAACTTCGTTGCCATCCTATAAATTGGGACTATGATAAAATATATCTATGCTGGTAATTTTTCCACCTTACTCCGGAACACAAGTGTAAACACTGCTGCTTAACAACACGATATAGGGCTAGGTGGTTTAATGATGCATACGCTCCTATCAACCGCAATTATCATAACATACCATATGTTGTTAACGTCACCAGATTACAAAATATGTCGGTACAATAATATTATGTTGTAATCTGTTTACAATAAAAAAAAATGCAGAATGCTATCATGAGCTTTATTTAAATGTTAAAGTGCCACTGTACCTTCAAATGCAGTTTTCATAATATCTGGTATCTACCAAATTAACTATACAATCCTAAAATTTGCAAAAATATGGTAATAATTGTCGCATTGTACGTACCAAAAAAAGCATCAAATCATGGCTAAAAAAACATTTAACCAATTTCTTGACTAAATAAATAGTACGTATAACAGGGGGTTTTTCTCCTTTTGTCAAAGCTGCTTAAATTGTGGTTCTTGCCAAACTATAAATATGATACCAAGCATATCACACACTAACAATTTTTGCGTAGCTATATTTCTTGATCCGTTCTTGAGTTTTGTCAAAGGTGTTTGGGTATTTCTCAGAGCGTTTGAAACGCTGTCACAACCGTGGCTACAATTTTGACGATTTTCTGAGGAAAAGCTAAACAAATTTAATAAGAATTGTAAGCAGAGGTTGAGTTCTACAGAATAGCCGCAAATGGCACTCGAGTCTACAGGGAAGCCGTCAATAATGCGACCACGGTTGTGACAGCGTTTCAAACGCTCTGAGAAATACACGTTTAATGATTGATGATCATGAACCATGCCGATACTCTATAGAGAGTCACGCTAAACCTAACAGTGACACTATGCTAAAAAGGAACTCGAAAATGTCACTATTCAAATAGTATCGTTCGTAACTCAGTGTCACTATTGGATATAACGTGCTTATAGGCTCCTTTTTTGAATATTCAAGTGAAATCGTTATAGTAAATGTTGAACATACCTGCGCAGGCGACTGGGGCTGCAGAGGCGCGGGCTCATCCGGCGTAAGCCGGGGCACGCCTGTTCGCTTCATGATGCCGAATCAACGGGCCATCACACGATCACCTGGAATAATAATGATAAATATCAGGAGGGAATCAGACCAATGTACGTCGGAGAAGCTCTAGGAGATGTAGTAGTACACAACAAAATATGTATATTTTATTATTATTAATGACGTTGACTCCTGCTAAGCAAATGTTGTCCACGACTAATTTGTCTCCCTTTCTATCTAGTGTGTAACGATAGAGACTTACTCACAAGCGAGAAAGTACAACTTGTGGTACCCGTTCATCGACAAAATACACCTTATTTTGTCCATGACGAGTTTATAGAGTTTGACGAGTTTAGAGAGTTTTTTGATCTACACCGTTGATTGAGATTGCCCTTACTTGGGATTGAACTCATTTAATTTTGGGGATTAAAACACAAACACAAAGATAATACGGAAAATTTGTATCTTTTTACAAGTTAAATAACTAACACTGAACCGCTTTTTTGTTTTTTGTTAACACGGTTCATATTAAATCAGAAAAAATCCTCACAATCGTATCAGCTTGGATGAGTTGGGTGTAAAGGAATATAGATAGTGAGCCCGTTGATTTCCATAAAAAAAAATTGTTCTTATTGTCATTGTTTTATATTTCTGGAACCAAAAACTTTCCAAAAGTTCTTAAATATCTAACGTGTAAACATGGCTAGGTTAGGTTAGGTTTGATTCATAACAATCCTGAAAAAAAAAAGTTTCTTAACAAATACGTTATGACTTGCGATAAATTACGACCTAATTAGGGTAAATTGCAAAAATATTGTACATAGTTAAGGAGTTAATTGAGATTACGTTAACTTTCTTCAATCGTTTTTCCTTTGTGTGAAAATTATCCATATGATTATACGACTAATCTTCGTTACACAAAGGAAAAAGTTAAGGGCTTAACAACCCTTTTCTAATTGAGCCCTTAAGCTATGTACAATATTGTTGCAATTCACCCATAACTAAAAATAATTATGGCAGAAACTGTAGACCCTGTATAAACAACTAATAAAGTAAAAGTGTAATTTAATTGTATTAGCATTTTCGGCACGCCAGAACCTATGTTAGAGTTTGGCGCTTCCAATGCTAACTCTGCTATACCCCTTGTACGCAGCTGTCATACCTAGCTAAGGTAAGCAACGGGAAATGGGGGATACTGAGATAAGATAACTCAGTCAATAGACATATACTGCCAAATTTGAAGTATACATACTTTTAATGTATTGTAGCATGATACATATGCTAATTTAAAGTAGCTTAATTTTTGGATTGTTTTGGACTTAGAGAAATTGTAGAATAGATTAAGTTAAAAAATGTGTGAGGTGTCTATCAACTTTATAAACTTTATCGGCCTTGAGCCATTAAGTAGTTCCTATGACTTCAGTCTCCATCATCATACCAGCTCATTGGTGCCATATTATTGTATTGTCATCAGAATTATAAAAGTATGCAAAATTTAGAAACAGGGTAAAATTTACTTCCAATATTATTAAATTGTTAAAGGAATAAAACTTAATTGAGAGCTGGGGTAGGCATTAGGTGCGAGGGTAAGGTACGATAAATCTCATAGTCACCGTTGCCCTCACCCCGTACCTCATTCATACCTCGGCTCTCGATTAAGTTATACTCCTATAGTTAGAAGTTAGTGACTTGAAGCTAATATTAGTATGTTAATATTAGAAAATTTAACAAGTTTATGTATAGAAAACATTTAACCTCTTTAAGCATGATTTTTACCAAAACGTTAAAAAAAAAACAATTGTTTTTTTTTTGTTTAATAAAGACATACATTTACATACATACATAAACTTCTCACATTACTGGTAAGATGATTATGATGAAATATTAAGGATCTCTCAACACATAACATTTTATTAACATACTCCCAAGTCTCACAACTCATACATTTTTAATATTGACATGTGAATAACCATATGTTAAGTGATACTAATAGAACTAAGCTGTTAAATACAACAACGTTTACCCTTTATCAAACCATAAACCATGACCTCCATCAAAATAATTTTATCAGTAGACCAAGGAATTACGTGTTTTTAGGATTTCGGCCCCAAAGGAAGCCAATAACACCCTATTACTGTCCATTCTTCCATCTATCTATCTGTCTATGTCATGTACCGTAATAAAATAACCAGTCAACAGTTTAAATTTTCACAGAGTGTGTATTTCTATTGACGCTATAACAACATACAAGCAATATAAAATAAAGTTAAAAGTGCAACCCTATAAACACTTTTTGCTCAATATTAATATTGTGTTGGTGTGGAACCCTTCACCTGTGAGTCTGACTTGCACTTGGCCAGT